>OX336388.2:1902036852-1902686018 GCA_946902985.2 Meconema thalassinum | reverse complement strand
ATACAATTTACACCTTATTGGATTGGATTGGATTGGATTGATTATCAGTTTTGTAATGTCTGGTACCTATAATGTATATTTTATGTGTGATAGGTGTGAGGCATCTGATAGTGATTAAGAAGACTTAAAATATGGAATAGTTTGTATAGAAGGTTTTTTCTATAAACAAAACTGTGTAGTGAAATGTTTCAATATGGGCAATATGGGGTAATAGAAACGTATAGTCTTTGCTCTCTTCCTGTAAGTATTTTCTATCTAAATTGCATTTTGTAAATATTGTCAATTCAAATAACAGTACAGTAAGTATGTAGTTAGTTGTAGTTGTAAGTAGGTAGTTAGTTTGTCTATTAGATATATGTCATTGTTCTATTAGACTGTGGTGTGTGAGTGTGTCTGGTAACAGTTGCATTGTTTATTAGTTATAGTTCATTGTTTCAGTAGACTGTGATGTGTGATTGCATGTGAGTGTGTCTGGTGACAGATTGTTTTAGTGGTAGTATTTGTTGTTGGTGGAACTTTAGTATTTTTTCGTTAGTAGAATTTTGGTATTTAATTGTTAGTACAGTAGAAGGTTAGTATTTTTGTTAGTAGAATTGCTCTTTACTTATTCTGAAAGGGAGTAGCAGCCTTTCAGAATAAATCAATTCTTTACTAGTCTTATAGACGGTTAAGATATTGATAATATAAGCCAAATAATGGCTACACTGCGTCCTGCTGCACGGCTGAAAGCAAGGGGAAACTACAGCCGTTTGCTATTCCCGAGGATATGCACCTCTCTATGCATAAATACATGTGATGATGGCCTCCTCCCTTGTAAAATTTCAATCCGGAGGTAAACTAGTCCCCCGTTCGGATCTCCGGGTGGGGACTACTCGAGAGGGGGTTAACATCACAGAAGTGACAAAGAGGAACTCTGACATTCTACGGATCGGAGCGTGGAATGTTAGAAGTCTGCTCGGAAATGGAAGGTTAGAAAACTTAGAAAGGGAAATGGATAGGTTGAGGTTGGATTTGGTTGGGATTAGTGAAATGCGCTGGCAGGAAGAACAGGACTTTTGGTCAGGAGACTATAGGGTCATTAGCACTAAATCAAACAATGGCCAAGCAGGGGTTGGCCTCATATTGAGTAGGAAACTTGGACAGCGGGTGGAATATTATGAGCAATATAGTGAACGGATTATTGTAGCAAAAATAAATACTAAACCTACCTGCACCACAGTGGTACAAGTCTATATGCCTACCAGTCAAGCTGATGATGAGGATGTTGAAAAGGTCTACGAAGAAATAGACGAAATTCTGAGGTATATCAAGGGTGATGAAAATGTTATAGTAATGGGTGATTGGAATGCTGTGGTAGGAAAAGGGAGAGAAGGGAAGATAGTAGGAGATTTCGGATTAGGTGAAAGGAATGATCGAGGAAGCAGGCTGGTAGAATTCTGCACTGAGCATGAGTTGGTCATAGCTAACACCTTATTCAATAACCACAATAGAAGAATATACACATGGATGAGACCAGGAGATACAGGGCGTTACCAAATCGACTTCATTATGGTCAAGCAGAGGTTTCGAAACCAGATTTTGGATTGTAAAACATATCCTGGTGCTGACATAAACTCTGACCACAATCTGGTTGTAATGAAATGCAGATTAAAGTTGAAGAAACTGAAGAAAAGTCAAAAGCCAAAATGGTGGGCAATAGACAGACTGAAAGAGAAGGATGTAAACGAAAGATTCAAGAAGAGTATAAAGGAAGGACTAATGAAAAACCCTAAACAAACTTCAATTGCAGACGAATGGGCACTTTTGAGGAATGAAATAACAAAATCCGCAGAAGAAAACATTGGTAGGAAAGAGAGAATAGGTAGAAAACCGTGGATCACTCAGGATATACTCGAATTGATGGATGAAAGGCGGAAGCACAAGAATGTAAGAGATGAAAAGGGGAAAGCAGAATACAGACGTCTGAGAAATGAGGTTAACAAGAAGTGCAAGGAAGCGAAAGAAGAATGGTTGAAAGAGAAATGTGCTGGTATAGAAAATTGTCTGAAATTAGGAAAAGTAGACACAGCTTATCGAAGGATTAAGAATACTTTTGGGGAAAAGAAGACTAAGTGCTGTAATATTAAGGACACAAATGGAAAGCCTCTAACAGATAGGGAAGAAAAGGTTGAGAGATGGAAAGCTTACATAGAGAGTTTGTATAAGGGAAAGGAGATTGAGAATCATGTAATGGAAAGGGAGGAGGAAATTGATGAGGATGCGAAAGGAGATTTAATATTGAGATCAGAATTTGATAGAGCTTTGGAAGACTTAAGCAGGAACAAAGCACCAGGCATAGATGATATACCGATTGAGTTGCTACGCTGCATAGGAGAGGAAGGTCTGATCAGGTTATTTCACTTGGTGTGTAGGATTTATGAGACAGGTGAGGTACCCCCTGTTTTCAAGAAGAATGTAATCATCCCTATACCAAAGAAAGTGGGAGCTGACAGATGTGAAGATTACCGTACAATCAGCTTGATTACTCATGCTTCAAAGATCCTGTCTAGAATAATTTACAAGAGGATTGAGAGCCAGATAGAAACGGAGTTGGGTGAAGACCAGTTTGGTTTCAGGAGAAATGTAGGAACAAGGGAAGCTGTACTAAGTCTTAGGCTGATTTTGGAAGGTAGAATAAGGAAAGATAAGAGAACGTTCATGGCTTTTGTAGACTTAGAAAAGGCTTTTGATAACGTTGATTGGACTAAATTGTTTGACATTTTGAAATCGATTGGAATAAAGTACAGGGATAGGAGGGTGATATACAATCTATACAGAAACCAGACAGCAGTCATTCGAGTTGAAGGACATGAGAGAGAAGCTGGTATTCAGAAAGGTGTAAGGCAAGGCTGCAACTTATCACCCATACTTTTCAATCTTTACATTGAACAAGCAATGAAGGAAATTAGAGAAAAATTTAAAGTGGGAGTGAAGATTCAAGGAGAAATAATTTCAACTCTGAGATTTGCTGATGACATCGTCATCTTGGCCAACAAGCTTGAGGATTTGAATGAGTTTTTGAATGGTATGGACTCCGTCTTACGGAAAGAATTCATGATGAAAATTAATAAATGTAAAACAAAAATACTGGAATGCAGCCGAAATAAATCAGAAACCTCTATGGAGATCAAATTGGCAGGTGAAAAGCTGAAGGAAGTAGGAGATTTCTGTTACTTAGGAAGCAGAATAACCAGTGATGGACGAAGCAAAGAGGATATAAAAAGTAGGTTGGCTCAGGCAAGAAAAGCATTCCTACAAAAAAGGAATCTGCTGACATCGAATATAGATTTAGGTATTAGGAAGTCATTTTTGAAAGCCTTTGTCTGGAGCGTGGCGCTCTATGGAAGTGAAACTTGGACTATTGGTGCAGCAGAAAAGAGGAGAATTGAAGCATTTGAAATGTGGTGCTACAGGAGAATGATGAAGATCAGATGGGTAGATAGGGTTACAAACAAAGAGGTATTAAGACGAGTGGGAGAGGAGAGATGTTTCTGGCGACTGCTAATGAAGAGAAGAGATAGGTTGGTAGGACACATACTAAGACACCCAGGAATAGCAAGCTTAGTTATGGAAGGAAGGGTCGAGGACAAGAACTGTAGGGGTAGACCAAGGTTAGAATATGTTAAACAGATTGCCTCGGATGTAGGGTGTGGTAGCTATGTAGAGATGAAACGATTAGCTCAGGACAGGGAGGCATGGAGAGCTGCATCAAACCAGTCAAAAGACTGAAGACTCAAACAACAACATTATACAGATTGCCAGGCAAATTCCACACATAACCAAGTACATTGGGCTACATGTACATAACCACGACGTCGCTAAGCCCCTGAATCAATCAACAACAACAACATTACTTAATGAGATTTCACCTCACGTTTCGTTGCTCTTACGGTAAAGTGCGAAATCCTCGCACTGCTCACTAGCAATAACAACAGTCTTATAAGTAGTAGGGCTAAGCCGGTCCTGGACAGATTTCAAGGTCATCCATGGTTTCTCGTGGTCACGTGCCCCTCCAGGCGTTCCCTGGGGGGCTTGGGGGGGAGGGGAGGGGGGGGGGAGGGGAGGGGAAAGGGTGGAAGGTCTGGCTTGGAAGCAGACCCAGTTGTTAGCCGACCTGTGTTGGCCAGCCAACTGACTGAGCTGGCTGGTGTGCATTGCCTATATAGCTTGTGGATGGAAGTGGGGGAGGGGACTGGTTCGGGCGACTGTCGAAGGTAGCCGAATGTGACCGAGTGTAACTTAGAGTAGTAGAACAATGCGATGGCCGGGGCTGTAGGTATCAATCAATAAAGACCTAATAATAATAAATATTCCATTAAGCATGGTTACGAATATGAATAATACGAAATACTAAATGTCCCCTAGAGATCTATGTATGGTAAAAATGTAGAGGTATATGGACTGTTGTTAACCCATGACGAGCTGTCGTGTGAGGGATTCGAACCCTCGCTTCCTGTTGAGGAAATTCGAGGGGCGCTGTTTGTGAGGCCCCCTGTGTGAATGGGGTATACTTATGTTCGATGCTTGTGAGACCCTGATATAATCACGTGAGAGCAGCTACGCATTCTCACTGGTTGTGGGGCTTCATGGCGACTAGCTACTTGTGGGGGCGCTGTTTGTGAGGCCCCCTGTGTGAATGGGGTATACTTATGTTCGATGCTTGTGAGACCCTGATATAATCACGTGAGAGCAGCTACGCATTCTCACTGGTTGTGGGGCTTCATGGCGACTAGCTACTTGTGGGGGCGCTGTTTGTGAGGCCCCCTGTGTGAATGGGGTATACTTATGTTCGATGCTTGTGAGACCCTGATATAATCACGTGAGAGCAGCTACACATTCTCACTGGTTGTGGGGCTTCATGGCGACTAGCTACTTGTGGGGGCGCTGTTTGTGAGGCCCCCTGTGTGAATGGGGTATACTTATGTTCGATGCTTGTGTGACCCTGATATAATCACGTGAGAGCAGCTACACATTCTCACTGGTTGTGGGGCTTCATGGCGACTAGCTACTTGTGGGGGCGCTGTTTGTGAGGCCCCCTGTGTGAATGGGGTATACTTATGTTCGATGCTTGTGAGACCCTGATATAATAACGTGAGAACAGCTACACATTCTCACTGGTTGTGGAGCTCCATGACGACTAGCTACTTGTGGGAGCGCTGTTTGTGAGGCCCCCTGTAACATCTCAGTTCGAAAATAATTCATCTCTTAATTTAGAAACTGGAGCATGTTGCTAAATATGGGCACCACGCCCTACGCGCAAGCCTCTATATGTAAGGAGTGACAGCGTTTAAGCTGATCATTTGCAAGTGTGGTGTACGCGTACCAGCAACAACGTTTGGTGAGTACTATCAAATATATAACAAAACATATAATGAATTTCGTACAACATCTACATACACTAACTATTTTTACAGTATTTTCAAAGAATGTCCATTAAACTATATTTTATCATATCACACAACTCAATTTGACTACAAACTTAAACATCGCGGTTATCAGTCCTATGTAGGTTAACGCGGTTAGTCATCTGTGTTCGGTTATACTATGGACTACATGGTCATCAAGCCTGTATACTGGAGATGTGTATGTGTGTGTGTGTTGAATAATCATGGGGAGGAGTGAAGCATCGCGGTTATCAGTCCCATGTAGGTTAACGTGGTTAATCATCTTTGTTCGGTTGTACTAAGGACAATATGGTCATCAAACCTGTATACTGGAGATGTGTGTGTGTGTTGTATGATCATCAATTACACGGCTGAATTCCCCCTGGGTTCTTTGACATGTCGACATTGACATGCGTGTCGTAATTTTTGCCGCCTTTCAAAAATCACTTACCACGGCTAAGAGCTAACCTGCAAGATTGGGGTTGATAGTCCGACACAATAACCACTCACCCACCGTGGCAAGCTATCAATCAATCAATAATTATCTCATAATAATAAATATTCCATTTAGCAACTACACGGCCGAATTTCCCCTGGGTTCTTTGACATGTCGACATTGAATGACATGCGTGTCGTAATTTTTGCCGCCTTTCAAAAATCACTTACCACGGCTAAGAGCTAACCTGCAAGATTGGGGTTGATAGTCCGACACAATAACCACTCACCCACCGTGGCAAGCTATCAATCAATCAATAATTATCTCATAATAATAAATATTCCATTTAGCAACTACACGGCCGAATTTCCCCTGGGTTCTTTGACATGTCGACATTGAATGACATGCGTGTCGTAATTTTTGCCGCCTTTCAAAAATCACTTACCACGGCTAAGAGCTAACCTGCAAGATTGGGGTTGATAGTCCGACACAATAACCACTCACCCACCGCCACGGCTAAGAGCTAACCTGCAAGATTGGGGTTGATAGTCCGACACAATAACCACTCACCCACCGTGGCAAGCTATCAATCAATCAATAATTATCTCATAATAATAAATATTCCATTTAGCAACTATACGACCGAACTCCCCGCCTGTGACATCATCCACGGTCTCAGGACGTGGCGGTCATCTTGCACATTAGCCACTGCTCCAGCTCTGACTGTCCCTCCATAAGAATAACAGAGAGTAGTTGCGCGAGGCGGCCATCTTGCACATTAGCTCCTGCGATAGCTTCGGTCTATTATACTTACCATCTAAACATCTAGTAAGGAAATAGCAAGGTTTGATGATTATATAGGACTTGAAAATAAATAAAACAAAAGGACAATACATACTATTTCTTTATTTACAATATTTGACATACACATAGACATGTTTTGATTCACAGATAATAGCGAACACACATGAAGAACAAAACTGTATTGGTTTACTCATTAAGGGCGTAATGGCCCCATGGCAAGCTTGTGAGGTGATCATTTACCCATGAACGTTTATCATCAAACAAAAGCAACGAGCGTCGCATTTGCTCGACAAGAAACACTTCATGGGTACGGGACGTTAGACGTGCCTGTTTCGCATACTGTTCAGTGGGATTATATAATGCCTCACGATAACGAGCCATACATAACGTTCGGATGACACTAGAGCGGACCCCCTTGGCTCGACTGACATGTCTTGAACTGTCGCAAGTATAGCAGTACATTTTTGATGCAAGACCTAAAAATTCTGTCATCACATCGACGCCACATTCATCTTTCATGAGCCCCATAACTTTATTGTTTTGAGGTAACAAGCCAAAGATGTTACCATCAGGAAAAGAGGACGTATCGAAATGCTCAGGATGGTCACGCATCACCTGATAAACGTCTGTTGCTTTAACCTGATATATGTAACTATCGGTATCAGTGTAAACAAGATGAACATCCTTAAAATAGCGACGAGCAAACCCATAATGAAAGTCATACATGGTTAATTTTGAAAACTCCAAAATAGTCATCCCTAAATAAATAGGTTTATTGTAAAGAATTTCAACCTTTCCTAATTCGACGGTAGCCAATGTATCAGTAATAATTTTCATGGTTTTAAAATGGGGCTTGGCAACATATTTCCGAGCTCCATACCTACCTTCCCACGAATTAACTAAATGGATGGACCGGTGTTTGCGTACATTTTCAAACGTTTTTCCGTATGCTGCATTATTCATCAATTTAAAAAAATTAATTTCAAAAGGTTGGGTAGCACGCTGCCGATGGTGAGTATTCAGGTCCATGTAAGGCTTCAACCACGCCTTTTGTGTAAACGATACAATACGATGGATCTTACTCAACACGAGTCCATACGTTAAGCATTGTAAAAGCACTTGGATGTGAATCACATACCTTGTTTTAGGAAGAAGCGTTCCCAGTAACTTTGGATGTTTTGAGCTCGAATTTGGAGGAATCCTACGCTCGACACAGAACGGTAAATCAGCGTGATCGTCATGCACATGTGCAGGGTATTGTATATCCACTTCCAGGACAAAGCCAATTTCTTTTTGACGAGCAGCGGTGAACACGTCAAAGCGTTCGATTTCCTCGTTACTGAGCCAAACAAAATCTTTATACGGGAGGGGTTGACTCATAGCATAGCCGTATAAATTATTTATATCGTAGTGTGTTAAATAGGAAATGGGCTGCTGGGCATTATACGTTGACATGTAAGGATGATTGGCATGGACATGTCTCTGAACAAGGGAAACAAATCCTCCACGAATACCCTTTTCAAAAAATAATAACATGTCAATATCTACAAGTAAATCCAACTCGATACCTGTGTACAACAACATGGCATCCCATGATAAACCCGGTGCTGTATAATAGTGACACGGGTCCAGCTTGTAAATCTGTATACACATGCGACGGAATTTCTCAAAAATATCCGTTAATAGCAAGGTATCCACAGTGAGATACAGATCAGCATATTCACCTAGGGTGGTACAACCAAAGGTATCCCACACGTTGCAGGCGTGGATATAATCGGTATCAGTAATGGTAGTATTATGCAACGTGCTAAAAAATGCATCCTGTGGAGGTAAATGCGTTTCGTCCAAGGAAGACCAACTGTTGGTATATTCATAAGGATAAACGCCCTTCCGGATGCAAAGTTTGAATTTAGCATCATCCGAAAAATGGTTTCGTGTAAAGTGCAATTCATCGGGTGAAATGCCCTTGACCAAGGCTTCTAACGAAGAGGCTATAAATCGATAGGAATCGAGAAACCGAAGTGATATACCCTGGTAATGTATAGAAAAGGAGATAAACCGCTCATGATTTTGCGGAATAATGGAAAAATGTTCCTTGTCTAATGTGGCAAACTCACGAATAATAAAGTGGGAGTCAAAATTGGTGAGACCGTGAAAAAAGACGGGTATATACTTTGCTGCACGAAACGTTAAATTACACGTGTCGTGTGCAGCTCCTCGATAGACGCCCGTGTAATGACAATGGTCGCGCACTTTAATGTCGTCAGGTAAAATAGGCTTCTGACAAATATGACACGTTGTTGCCGTATCATGATGTATCATTTCGTCTAGCGTCATCTGTATGGGCTTGGGAATTTGAAGAAGCTGATGGACATGCTCAGCTAACTGTTTCAGTTCCTGTAACAACCACTGAATACAGGTAGGTCCTCGAAACAATTTGAAATAGGATTGACTTGGATCATAGGAACAAACAACTTGAAAGGCGACAGAAAACGGAGTATGTCTTTGAATAGCATCTGTGTATGAGGAAGACAGATTCGGTGGACACCGCTGAATGGGGGTAGTTAGAGTTTCAATGTCTGCATACACAGTATAGGCCACTGGATCCATGCGATGGAAGTTTTTGAATTTCATTTTTGCCTCTTTCGGTTTTGGAAATGTAATTTTAACTGCTGGCTGAGTAGAACAATCCACTGTGTGGCTATCCAGCTTGATCTTCGTTGAAAAGTACTGCAAACACCGTTCACAAATAAATGTTTTATGGTGTCTAGATGAAAGTTGACCTCCAACAAGCTTGGAGAGGTTTTTAATTAAACAATAGTGACTTGTTTGCTCGTTAGAAATGTATAATAAATTTATATGGTGTACCTTCTGCTGCTGCGTACAATAAAGCGGTCCAATAACCGTATTCTTATCAAGACCATAAATCATAAAGGAAAAATGACGATTAAGACTTTCAAATTTAGCCATAGAGGTAAGTTCCATAGGAAATGAAATAGTTGCAAAGTTGAGCGTGGAGAGTAACCTGTTAAACATGACCGTGTATGAGGATGTTAAACTAACATGACGTTGAACAGGGGCTAGAAATGCAGCCATGCACCACAAAAAGCAATAGTCGTCCTCATTTTGAATGTTGAGAACGGCTTTTCTACGTTGAACAGGAAGAGGAAGTGGAAAATATAGAGAACCTGAATTTAAGGGATCAAAGCAACATACATTGACTTGTAGAAACGGGATGACCTCGAGCGATTTTCCACTTTCACCTTCAAGAAAGGCGTCAAACTTAGACACCAAAGCGTCAACGACATGTTCGTTATACCAAGCTTCCCTGTCATCCATCCGATAACATGGTCTCATTTTTGTTGTCAAATAAATGGTTTCCCGTTTTTCATCTCCACTGACTTTAAAAAATACAAAGGTACACGCTAATTCTGTGTTCACCTTTAATGCTGTGAAGCGCATAAAAAGAGTGATAAATTGTAATAAAAAAACGGGTAAACATGCTTGTAAAAACAATTTTGGATGTAAAATTTTGTTGACATTGTATATTCGTCCACTGCACAGTCGTGTTTGAAAGCAGTCACGAACATTTTCCCAAACAAGTGGCACCATGAGGTTATTTTCTAATAAACACTTACAATAATAGTCAACTGCTATTTCTCTGGTATTAAATGGTTTTGTTAGAGGTGGAACAGCGAGGCCATCTGCTCATACACGATGTGACAAAGAGTTAAATGTTATCCGCTTCAAAGAGGACTAGGCATGCATTATTGTGCATGCCTAAATACTTCAATACCAAGGGGCGTGAATTTAACGTTGCCAGCGTCTCGTTGGATATGCTGGCAAATCGACTTGGTAGAAACACCATAAACTCTTGGCAGTGACAAAGAAGTCTGGTGCCGAATCGTGTCTCAATTCTCTGCAGACTCTCTACAGGGAACGGCTGGTTAACTGGGAGATCCCTTAGTCTTCTTGTTTCCAACCCAGCCTGGGCCCCTATTTTGTTTAACTGTTGGAGAGCATCCATGTTAACTATAAAAAAAGATAGCCCCCATATAGTCTATAATCATCTACTAACTGTTGAATAATGATAAGAAAACACAAAACGTTAACTCACCTTGTACAGAGCAGAACGATGTTCACGTCAAAAGAGACTTGATGCAAGTGAGATTGGGTGCGACCCTTACACCTGTATATATAACAGATTCGTGGGTGTGCTCACCAGTGTGGAAGGGGGTATAATTATAACAAAGTTATTTACTGCAACCCGACCGCTACTATGTATGCGCGGTGCTCTACAGTGTGGAAGGGGGATATCATTTTAACAAAGTTATTTACTGCAACCCGAACGCTACTATGTATGGGCACCGTGCTCTACAGTGCAGAAGGGGATATAATTATAACAAAGTTATTTACTACAACCCGACCGCTACTATGTATGGGGCACCGTGCTCTACGTGCAACATGGCGACCGAAGGTTACATTACCGTCTTTGGTGACTATGAGATATTGATAGCGCGGAAGTAATTCATCATCTTCACTTAGTAACTGGAGATGTAAGCGTCCGAAGGACCGCTACTATGTATGGACACCGTGCTCTACGCGCAAGTCCCTATATAAATGGAGTGAAGCCGGTTTGAGCTGATTATTCGCTAGTGTGGTGTGCTAGGAAACAACCAAGAAAGATTTTGCTGCTAAATATATATATTTCTTGTGTGAGTGTTGTGGAATAACTAATTCGTTTTTATCTTTTACTGGTACGCATTCAAGCAACAACGTTTGGTGAGTACTATGGCTAACCAATCTGAAACTTTTAGACAACACTTTTCTGACCCAAGTCACTGGATATATGCAACAAAACATGGTCATCGCAGTCAAATATATAACAAAACATATAATGAATTTCGTACTACATCTACATACACTAACTACTTGAACAGTACCTTCAAAGAATGGCCATTAAACTATATTTTATCACATCACACAACTCGATTTGACTACCAACTTCATTATTCTATGGGGCAAGACACCATCATTTTCCCACGACAATTCAATGAGTTACAGTGTGTGACGTACATTAACGACTACCACATTCCTGACACAAATGACACGTACGAAAATAGTGACGGTGAAATTGACTACATTAATTGTCACAAGTTGTGTTTAAAATGTTTTGTTTTATGCTATGGATTAGACCTTGCTATGGAAGATGATGAAGATCCAGATAGTAACAACACTGACGACACGCTTCCCCTCCCTAATAATATTCACAGTCAAAGTTATTTTGTAAAACATAAAAATTGGAAGTATCTCTTAGATGACTTGAATGAGGAGGACATATATTGGTGCCATAAATGTACAAAACCAAAATTTGTTACAAGATGTGTATTCCCAGATGGAAGTAAAACGGATATAATATATCCAAACACCAATGATTACTTATATTCTTCATACATTTACTCAGTTGGTCAAGTTACTTTACATCCTACAAACCAACTAACATCTCTCAGAAGTAGATATCATCCCTACTAAAAGGTAAGTTATATTTATAGTATGCCAGATTTACCACAAACCTTCCAAACTCAAATTGCAATAGCTTTTTCTCTAGAATGGAATTTCGTTCCAGTGTAAACAACAACCTCGCGGGAGATGATATAGAAGAAGAGGCAGTAACAACGCCTACGCTTGCCACTAGTTTTACTTCAGTGAGGAGTCCAGCTCATCAAGATACCATCCCCATCGCAACACCATACACATCACAACACCATTCACATCGCAACAACGTAAAATCTTATATATAGCTTTTTGATTACTGTGAGTTTTTTAATAAACAAAAAAAGTTTGACTTTTGAGTTTTTGATTTAACTATTGATTACATGCATGCTACCCCAAGTATGAGTTAGAAAAAACAAACATATATTTTAGTTCATTTCTTTATTGGCATCGTTTGCACATCAACATGTTACCACTTGTTTAACATAAGGTAAGAATAGTGTAGAGTTTATTTTTGCTTTGTTCTTGGTCCTTTCATATGTTTTGTTTGTAAACGTCCACCACTCAACACGAGCTTCCCCTTCATAGCACCTGCTACCACAAGGGCCGCCATTTTTTCTGCAACAGATGCAGAAGGTGACGTCACACGTTCCATAGCCTTTCTCAAAAGTATCTGGTCGGCGACACGTCTTAGTTCAGAGATGTTGTTCTCACGCTTTGATGTTCTGTACGCTAGATCATGCTGCTTGCAAGCTGCGTCTAAAGCATTAATTCCAGGATCACCACGTGCCAGTCGAACGTCTAACTTTGTACCAGGGCCACAGTATTGATAACCAGGTAAGTGCAGCTCAAAGGGTAAAAGATCTATGACTTTGTCAATGAGACCATGACCAGTAGAGATCCGGCATATTTTTTTCAGTCGGTGACGCACATGTTGATTCTTTTTCCGCTGCTGCGGAGGTTGCTTCTTTCTTACCATCACATCCGTGGAATGAAGACGCATAGTCGTTGCATGAGGTTTTATGTCCATGATACAGTTTAATTAACTGACACGTTCTACAATTTTGAACTGATGGCATTTTGGAAATGTACACTTGTTGATGATGTTCATAATCAGTGCACGGTTGAAGTTCACACAACACAGGATCCCGTGTCCAATCACTCGGCACACTATCCCAAATCTCCTTTACAGCATTTGACGCAACATAAAACAAAAACGCTTTAGGTAAAGCATTTAGTTCTTCTAGGGTAAAATTGTTCAGTTTTTTCTTACAAGCGAAATACTTAACAATAGCCCGTTCAATGGGGTTAGATTTTAAGCCTTCAATGGTAGCCATTATACACACAGACACGTCTGTATTAGACATACGTCTCTGTCTCACTGTTCTGGTCTGCATTCATGCACAAGGTTTTACACTCATTTTCCAGGTACCGACATGCATTGCGACTTAGCCAATCAAAGAGTTTCGATACGTGTAGGAGTGTCTTTTTTTGTACACGTTCACCAGGCTCATATAAGGTGTGTAGTGCAGGACATCCCATTTCGTGTAGATCGATGAGTTTACAAGTTGGAGAAACATACTGACGTAACCATTCCTTTTTTTCACCGCCTTTTACAAAAATAGTGTTGGCACCGAACAAATAGGCTTTTAATACAAACAGTAGATAGTTATAAGGAATGTTTCCTTGATTCCAGTTCAATCCTAAATGACGTTGCAGCCACTCGGTTTGTCTTCTATCCTCGTCCGACTGCATGTATAAGGGAAACGGTGGTTCAAAAGTGAAAGCACTTACTGTGGGCGTCCACATGGTTGTGCAATCTATAATTGCAACGTCCTTGAAAACAAACTTATTTTCATTGACTTTGAAGCCTTGCATATCGACAATCAATGTTCTAGACATGGTTACTGCTCGCGGATACACACTCCTTTCTTCACCAGTGCTTTCTGCCAACTAATCCATCTCTACCTATAGTCCTACTAGTTAAGAGGTTGGAAAAGGAACTGGGTTTGCTAAAGGGATAAAAACAACATAAAATGGCTTATACTACTTTATTTGCAAAAAGATCAGAACATTGTTTTTCAATCTTTTATCATAGGATTTAGTCCAGGGCTCTGCAGCCAAACTTCTATTTATACTCTGGTCACCATATTGGACAGCGGCTGATAATACACTTGCGTCTCGTGAACAATCAGGCAATAGGCTGTTGTTTTTTCTGGAATAACTACAGACGTTTCAAATTCTAACCGGATATCGATAGTTGTTTCCTTCATCGACTCCTCCAAATACGAACAGTCCATCACCACCAGAGGTGCTTTGGTTTTAAAGTCTTGCGGGGATAATAGCGGACATGCTTCTTTCTGATAATAGGAAGACTGAAAGTTTGTAAACATGTCGTAGAGCTTACCATATTTGTTCTTGGTAAAGTTTAAATCCATTCCTTCATAGGGGAAGGTAACTCCGTTCAGGAAGAGTCGTATATTTCGCAATTGGATGTGATCAAATTGTGATGCATCTTTATTCTGTTGATATTTGCGATCTGTTTGAAATCCAACCATGACGTAGAGAGGTCGCTCTGTGTACCGTGAGGTTTTTATAGACCAAGTATGTGTATCAGTGAGTGGTAATACCGGGTACTCATGCAGCTCCCAGCTTCTAAATTGTATGGGTAAAGCTGTATCCTTCTCCACAATCTTGAGCAGACTCAATTTTTTCTGGTCAGAGAGAGTCACGTGCGGTACTTTCCATAGAATTCGTTGCAATAAAATTTTTGAATCTATTGCAGTTCCATCAGCACCCTTCAGCGCATTATAATCGCTCCTATCTCGAACAAGAATCAGATCCTGTCTTGCGTTCACAACGACGCGCTTATGGTCCTCTGCAAAGCCTAATATTAATTTTAGGGGTAAATGACCGGTAAATGTACCATCATCATTAACCATCCAGTCGTTTGTCGAGTCAGGACACCAACCGGCCATACGAAACGCTTTACTCTCCTCACTTCCGTACGAGGGATAAAGTTTCATAGCGCTTGTTATACCAACATTTCGAGTCGTATCCACTTCGATTCCGTTGATGATGTAGCGAACCTCGGAAAAAAAAAGGCCAGCGCATGGTTAGCCAACTTTGACGTTGTCGGAATGGTACCATCTGATTTGGTGAGTTGACCTTCAATCTGGATGTAACTTTCATGGGGTAGGGTGTAGATATCTTGTTGATTAATGGTAATACGAATTTCGTCATTGTTATTTAGACCCTGAGTGTACGGTTGATAGGAATGGTGTTCAATTCTTACAATACCCTCCTGTACTTCGACCGGATTGATCACGTCGAGGATCGAATTCATGACGTACGGTGTAACCCAGTTGTTGTAAGATCTGCTTGTTGACACGTGTTAACCTGTACACGCGTTGAGAACAACTAACACCCACCCTCAATGGTGTTGTTGATTTATACACTTGTTTCATGCTGGCTTCAGATACAATTTGTAGGTCACAGGTGTATGAGGGTCTAATTCGATGAGACGTTGGTTTCTATTCACTAGTCTCAAGGTAATATTCCTGATGTGGGTCACACTCACAGGGTGATAGAGCACCACCGATGGGTTTTCGCGGATGATATAACCACCAGGTGAAGTAACAATAAAATCATAAAGCGAATGCGAGGGATCTTGATTGGTGTAGACGTCTGTAATAATATTACACGTGACAGATATATGATGATCTTCAATTATTTTCACCGGTTGATCAGACTTGTGTATCACGTTTGGTACTAACACTTGTGGTGAATAGCCTAGCAATGGACCAATTGAGTCTGGTTGTGCTTTAAAATCAATCCTAAAGGAAGAAAGAATACTGCAGCGATGTGTCACGTTGTTGGCTATGAGTTCAAACTTGCGTGTCCCGTCCAGAAATGCTTTTAGACTAAATTCCTTGGTGAGAGTTGTGTAGATGTGATCGTGAATATCATCTACGGTGTAGCTGCCAGACGGTAGAGTTAACACATAGTCATCGTTGTAAAACTTATCATTGACGTCTTCAATTATGTTGCAGATTCTATTATAGCCTTCAAAAGAAACAAGTCCCAGCACGTAGGGTCGTTGTCCCAATTCAATTGGAGGATAAAAGTCAACAGTTACTTCGGCTCCTTGTCCGTGCACTGTAAACGCTCTACTTTCTGCCATTATACTGCTCACGTTACCACCTGCGCTGAGTCTTATATAGAAAGGTCAGACATAGGCGACCACAGTGTTGAGTGTTAAAAGTTTGTACTCGTTTCACATTATAGTTTATTGTTGCACTGCTTCCGAAATAGCGAACAAGCTCTGTCGGCGGAGGAAGGTTTCCAAAACTGTCAAAGTACCACACGGTACAACCATGCTTGACGTAGGCCACGTAATGTGTTCCCGGTCCATGACTGTCATCCAAATTAATAACTGCACTCTCACGCTTCCAAGGTTGAGGAGGTAATTGGTTGCGCATAAATACACCTCTAAAGTGTGCAATTTTCAACTGTTTTGCATATTTTATGACTTCTCCGTGTGTCATGGCTCGCCGGGGCAGTGCATCGATTAAGCGTTTTTTGGCGACATGTAAATGCCAAGTCCTTTTTTATAGGGTGCTAGCTTCATGTTCACACCCTTGCCACGTAGTGCTATAGCTTCCATCGTTTTATTGTGCCTCTCACTTTCCTTCAACTGTTGCTTCGCTTCCTCGACAGCTTTCACCGTTCGCGCTACCGCACTTGCTCCACCAAGAAGTGAACCCAGGGCTGCCAGTCCAGCGAATAGTGCGGGTAAAAATCCGCCACGTTTTGGTACAGGAATAACTCGAGCACGTTTTTTAAAACTTAGTTTACTTTTGGAATTCGCATGCAATCGTGCTGCTCGGAGAGCTTTTTTAATGGCCAACTCGCTATTGGTTTC
Source organism: Meconema thalassinum (assembly GCA_946902985.2). NCBI lineage: Eukaryota > Metazoa > Arthropoda > Insecta > Orthoptera > Tettigoniidae > Meconema > Meconema thalassinum. Next base: position 1,902,668,938 of record OX336388.2, on the reverse strand, counting down.
TCCACGCGAAGCCTGACGTGCCGCATGGAGAATAGCTTTAAAGCCTCCCTTTCTTGACAACGTCTTCCTCTTCTTCACCACATATCTCTGTTTCACCATCGCGACCAAGGAAGAAGACAACCTCACAGTATAAAGGATAGACAACAACTAACGCTCCTCAGGAAGAGAGCCTACAATTATTTAATCGATGGTGGCGGTATATTCGAGTTCTATATACAGCGGAAAATCATTCATTGATTTTCCCGCCTCTTTTTCTTCAGACGACAGTTTCAGTTGAAAGGATAATTTGTCCTCGGCTTTCACCGCAAGTTCGATGAGTGATGATATAACACTACCGTTTAATAGTAGCTCTAAATGTTTGAAATCCGGTGTATACTCGATAAAACGAATGGCACCATCATACGGTAAACGGTAATTGCTATGCCCCGAACGTAGTATATAGGTGAGGTTACTGGGATCTTCAACCGGTTGTCGGTTTACAATGTGAACCAAAAATAAGTTTGGCATTGTTTTAATGAAAAGCGATAATCGTTGTTCCAAAAATCGTTTAGTCGTCACGTCATGAGGATGTACAGGATCGGCAACATCGGCTATTCGTTTTCGCTTCATCTGTAGAGCGTTCTCTCTGATTTCCCACACCTTCTCTATTTCAGAGAACAAATACCGTTTTGTACAAGCATCTTGATCATCCTCCGGATCGGCCACGTGTACAAGGCGTGTATTATTCGCTGTATAACCATTTACTGTTAGGAATGGTACAAAACGGCGTAATTCTTTCACCTTGTTATCTACATAGTCCTTTCTAGCAGCGTCCGTGTCGTTGGTTGGAAGAGCTAGCTGAGTGATTCGACGTTGGTGTACATCATAGTCTTTCTCTTTTGTTAACACCACAGCATTGGTTAACATATAGGCTTTGGTGCACACATCTTGATTGTTTACGGGGTCTGCAACGCCCATGATACGTTTATTCTGTGCTTCATAGTCTCCCTTGATACGCCGCAAGCGATAATAATCTACATACTTTTTTGAACATGCGTCCGAAGCTAATTGTGGTTCTGTTATATTGGTTAATCGCTTTCCATTAAAGTCGTAATGACCATCCGTTGTGCGTGGCAGTGCATTGGCATCGACATATCGTTTATTAGCCGGATCTGTATCATGTTTTGGATCGTTTATCGAAGCAGATGGCTCATTTCCTTTCTTTGTTTTATGTGTTCTCCCAAAGGCATCCATGGTTACACTAGATCTGAAACAACCACATGCTTCATGTATATAGAGACCACCTCTTCCCGTTTCACGTTCAGTCGATATGCAGATTATTAAGCAACAACATTCACTTCCGGTGGGGGATTTGGTTTCTCGCCTCTTCTCGACAACGTCCGAACGCCGCCACGGTTCACTCTTCCCGTCTTCCATTCGCTGTCTCATCGCCGGACCATCGGGATGTGGAAAAACCAATCTTCTGCTTACCTTAATCACCTCCTTAAACGGAGTACGATTTCAAAATATCTACATTTTTGCCAAGTCGCTCTATCAGCCTCTTTATGTGTTCTTGCAACAAGTCATGTCGGGTCTTCGCAATAACATGGGTTACTTCACATTCCCCGCGCACGAAGATGTCGTCTCACCGGATCATGTTCGCCCGAATTCGCTCATGATTTTTGATGATGTGTCCACAGAACGACAGGCTATCATTCAAACCTATTTTACCATGGGACGTCATAAATATATTGATTGTTTTTATCTCGCTCAAACCTATTCCCGAATACCCAAACAGCTCATTCGCGACAATGCCAACATGATTGTTCTCTTCCGGCAGGATGAACGCAACATGCGTCACGTCTACGATGATCACGTGAACCCAGACATGACCTTCCTAGCCTTTACACAGTTGTGTGCCACATGTTGGAATGCTCATCACCACGGTTGCCTCGTTATCGATAAGCAGAGTGATATCAACAACGGACGCTACCGCATGGGGTTTGATCATTTTATACGTATTTAAGGCACTGCATGACTTTTTCAAACGTCATTTATTCAGCTAGCATGGCAACAGCAGGAAGTCAATTAAAGAAACACATTATCCGTGCGCAAAATAATATTCGACGCAAGTTCCGTGAACTGAAACGCACGCATGCTGATAGTGAGCTGTTGATCGCGAAACATTTGAAATCACCTCTGGAAGCCGTGTTAAAGGGAACATCACAGACCAATAAGCCAAATACAGTATCAAAAGGAACACAAACAATCGAGGAGGAAGCACAAGAAGAAGGTGATGAAGAAGCTGAGGATGTTTTTACTTCTGGAACAGAATCACCGCTTCCAGAGTTTCTAAAAACAACAGTCATTGCTCAAACGCCCTCTAGCTCTAGAGAAAAAAAACCTACCCTGTCAGAAATCTTGGCTACACCTGAAAAGTATATGCAGCTGAAAGGTATTCTGGTAGAACATTTTGGACCGTTGGTAACGCCCTACCTTGAAGACCTTTTTACTAGAAAAACTGATACGACCTACGGTGTTCGCTATGAAAATAAACGTTTTCGAATTGGTGACTCAGAGATCAAAATAAAAGATAATGTCGTGATTGTTAAAACAGTTCGATATCAATTGACGCCAGGTCTTTTAGAACTTTTATTTGCACGTGTACCTTCCAAGGATGGCTATGACGAAGACGATCTTCAAAAGTATAAGGACATCTTGATGGCTACAAATGGTTTTAGACGTAATTATAAACGTTCTGAATCAATAAATGCAAATAAGGGTTTCAAATATAAGGCCATTATATCCAAATTGTTTCCCACCTATGCAAGTGTCCGCCATGAAAGCTCAGCGTCCGGCGTCCCGTTTAAAACGTTAAAACCTTTCGTTGATTTCGCCTATTGGAACGATCCTAATAAGTTGGTTAAACGTCTACAGCTCCTGCACGCTTCCCAACAGGCTGGCCATACAGGTCATGAAGGTGAAATTGTAGAAATAGAAGAGGAGCTTCGTCATGCTGGCATTATTGTATGATGGGTCCACGTGACAATACCCCTTCGCCTATTAAAACAGTGATTGCTCACGAGTTGCATAAACCAGCTCGCCGTATCTATCCACGTCGTCATGTTGTCTCGCGAGGAATTGATGAACTTTGGCAAGCTGATCTCGTGGAAATGATTCCCTATGCTACTAAAAACAATGGCATCAAGTATTTGCTGACTGTCATCGACGTCTATTCCAAAATGGCATTTGTAGAGCCTGTGCGAAATAAAACAGGTACTCTAGTTACTGCAGCCTTTAAACGCATTATTCAAAAAGCTAAACGGCAACCTCGCCTCCTCCAGACAGATCAAGGTAAGGAGTTTTTCAACAAGGAGTTTTCCACCTATCTGCAAAAACTCGGTGTTCATCACTATACCACTTACAGCAATTTGAAAGCGAGTGTGGTAGAACGTTTCAACCGAACGTTAAAAACACATATGTGGCGAGAATTTACAGCCAGAGGGTCCTATCGCTGGCTTCATCTACTGCAGACTCTAGTGTCACGTTACAACGATACCAAACATAGAACTATTGGGTTAAAACCACGTTTGGTCATAAAAAACAGTCCACGGTTGAATCGCCTTCATCATGGCATCAAAACAGCTGACCCACAACGCCATCGTTTTCAGGTGGGTGATTATGTACGCATCAGTAAACATAAATCCCTCTTCTCAAAAGGATACACGCCCAACTGGAGCACAGAAATATTCAGCATTCGCCAAGTAAAACGTACCCACCCCGTCACTTATCTACTCCAGGACCATAACCACCAGCCCATCGAAGGAGGATTCTACATCGAAGAACTTCAAAAATCGCAGTATCCCAAGCATTATCTTGTTGAAAAAGTGATTAAAAGACAGGGTAATAAACTCTATGTCAAATGGTTAGGTTTCAATTCCTCTTTTAATTCTTGGATTAATAAATCTGATTTTGTATAATGAGCCTTGTTTTATTTCATCCTCTTAACCTTTCCTTGTCGGGTTGGCCGAGCGGTCTAAGGCGTTCGACTTAAGTTCGAATTTCCTCAACAGGAAGCGAGGGTTCGAATCCCTCACACGACAGCTCGTCATGGGTTAACAACAGTCCATATACCTCTACATTTTTACCATACATAGATCTCTAGGGGACATTTAGTATTTCGTATTATTCATATTCGTAACCATGCTTAATGGAATATTTATTATTATTAGGTCTTTATTGATTGATACCTACAGCCCCGGCCATCGCATTGTTCTACTACTCTAAGTTACACTCGGTCACATTCGGCTACCTTCGACAGTCGCCCGAACCAGTCCCCTCCCCCACTTCCATCCACAAGCTATATAGGCAATGCACACCAGCCAGCTCAGTCAGTTGGCTGGCCAACACAGGTCGGCTAACAACTGGGTCTGCTTCCAAGCCAGACCTTCCACCCTTTCCCCTCCCCTCCCCCCCAAGCCCCCCAGGGAACGCCTGGGGGGGCACGTGACCACGAGAAACCATGGATGACCTTGAAATCTGTCCAGGACCGGCTTAGCCCTACTACTCTTATAGTCCCAGTTACGTGGTGTAGGTACTCTGATATGGAGTCATTTAGGCGGCACGTTCCGCTTCTACTGCCTTCTAGCATTGGATCCGTAACTCTCTTGGACGACCAGTGACTGTTATTTAATGACTTTTCTTTTGTAATAACCAAATTCATTATCAAAGGTGTCTTTCAACCCGACATCGTATGATTCAGATTGCCATGAATTTTTCCCGCTCTCCGAAAGTCCGGGAATCGAACCAATGAACATGACATTAGGTTTCTCACACGCTCTTACTAATGCTTGGAGGAAACTTAATCAGTGGGTCGTGGTGGTGCAGTGGTCAAGCTGTTTGCCTGTCACCAAAGCGAGCCGGGTTCGATTCCCAGTCAATGAATGTGAGTTTTTCGAAGTGAAATGGCATGTCCTGTGGTTCGGATTCCATATAGAAATGGGAGGTGGTTTGGCTCATGATCGCTAAATTCACGGTCATGCAAAACTACAAGTTTCCATCCTTTTAGCTTTTAAACATTAGCAGCCTAATCTGTATCATTAAATTACACAGGAGAAAATTATTCTGCATTACATTAGTGACATCATTCTCAACGAAGTGGCTGTGGATGAAATCTCTAGCAAAATATGCGATTTTAAGCCTACTTTAAAAATTTTGCAAAGATGAGGAAAAAGTAGACTTATGAGATCGATCCGGGAAAATGTATGTCTGTCTGTCTGTGTATGTGTCGTCGTCGTCGTCCCCCCCCCGCCATCAAATCCTAAACGGCTTGAGCAATCGAAACCAAATTTGGTATCAGTAAATATCTATACCGGAACATCTCAATGTCGTACTTGATAATGATGTCAGTGCTACCTACTGCTGAAAAATCGTAATTGAAATTTGAGCTCCATGTTACTGTAGATATCTTGGAAGTTATACATGGGAACTATTCCAAAATTGGCACACAAATAGATAATAATACTTCAGTTTAATTTCCAGGAGGCCATACATGACAGTGTTGCCAAAATGATTCTAAGCCTACTGATAGGTCCAATTTGTAAATGCATATAACTCCTACACTATCAATTGGATTTCAACCAAATTTAGTATGTACTATGTGTACAAAAACGGATATGACTGAGCGTATTCTTAAGATCCACCAGCGCTGCCTACTGTTAATAAATGTTCTCTCTCTTTCTTATCCAAATACCAATATATCAGAAAGTATACAAGCCAACTACTTTAAACTTTGCACACGTATAGTGCCTGACATTCTAGATTAATGTGGAGCAACTAAAGTATATCAGTGCTACCAACATGATTCTAAGCCTGCTGATAGAAACAATTTTTAAATACATGTAACTTCTATACTATCAATTGGATTTCAACCAAATTTCGTATGTGCTATATGTACCATGACAGATATGACCATTCGTAATCATAAGATCAATCAGGGCTGCCAACTGTTAATAAATGTTGTTTATATTTTTTATCCTAATATCAATATATCAGAAAGTATGCAAGCCAATATCTCTAAACATTGCGCACGTATAGTACCTGACTTTCTAGATTAATTTGGAGTAACTAAAATACGTCAGTGCTGCCAACAGGCTTCTCCAAAATTGGCACAACAAAATATCATAATATTTCAGACTATTTCTGACTAACACATGCATGGACATTGTTGCCAACATAAATTTACGCGCGCTGATATATGTCTAACTGCATGTAACGTCCATGCTATCCATTGGACTTCAACCAAATTTTGTATTCTGTACCTTAAGAGATGGAACTAACAATATATTCAGTCACCAGGGCTGCAACTGTAGGGCTCTATTAGGCTACATTATACCAGGTATATTTCGAACTAATTAGAAATTTCGATATTACCAACTTAATTTCGTCTTTATTCTAGATTGGTCCATATAGATTGGCATGAATCTTACATTTTAAGAAAAGTAGGCTATTTATTTCATCACGGAACTTCTTGTTGTTAACATATCCTTGTAACTCGAAATCATCGTAAGCCTGTATCAAACCATTGATTGACGGAAATCCGAATTGAGTAGCCTATTTTATAAGTTTTTTGGAGTCTTATCTGCTGAAAGCCTATCTACAAATCACAGTGCGTTCCTGTTTTCTTGTATTTATCTCATGACTAGCTGAAGTACCCGTTCTTCGAACGGCTTTTAGTCCTTGCTGGCCTAAATCATTAATATATATAATCACACATTCCTAATGTAGTTATGTTATTTCCATGTTACCAACTGCATGTGTAGACTACATGCATTTTCACTCACCTAATTATTAATCAGTGGTAGGAAAGTGAAAATCCTTAGCCTGCTTTCAGTCGACCAACCGGGCCAGGGAATGGAATGAATGAAACCCCCATACAGCAGCGAGGATATTAACTGTGCCGGCTGCCGAAGCCTGTCGCACTCCCCTGGGGCAATGATTAAATGAATGACAGATGAAATGAAATTATAGTGGAGATTGTTGCTGGAATGAAATTGTGACAGGGAAAACCGGAGTACCCGGAGAAAAGCCTGTCTGCCTCCGCTTTGTAGGTGAGAAAGTGCGTTTATATATTGGAAATAAATATCAGCCTCTATGTAGTAAAAGTTAAATAACATGTCTAAATATTGAACAGCTATCGTTTAACGTCTTCATACTATATTATTATTATTATTATGCAGTTGTTTCATTCCGCCGCATGGCTATTGCCTCTGCGGCGGCGGGCCCCCTTAGACGGTTTCGCCGTCTCTTCGGGCCAGGGAATTAAGGTTTATGGCAGGGGTGAAATTTTGGAGATGGGTGAGTTTGGTTTTAGGATTTGGGTGAAGTGTGTTGGAATTTTGATTTGGGGCAATGCGGTGGAATTTGGAGGTGGGCTTGGGCGAAGGGTCGCTGTTGAGAAGGGAGAGTTAGATGCTGGGTTGGGGAAGAGTGTGGAGAAGGGGGATTGGTTGGTTCGACGTGGGTAGAATTTTTAAAAGTCGGTTGTTTACGACTGGCAAAGAAAACATGGAAACATTGCTGCAATCGCCAAAAGTAGACGATGTAACGTTTATTGCTCGGAGGTTTACGTGAGTTTGGTTCTGAAGAGACTAAATCTGGTGAATAAGGGGCTGTAGTGACGTCCAGATCATAAGGTCGTGGTGGAGATAAAGTGATGGTGATGGTGAAGAGTGGGGTTGGTGCTGAATATATATATATATACACATATAGAGGTGTTTTTTTTGTTCTTTTTAATGAAGTGGAAGGATGGATGATATCAATGAGGATGGAGTAGATAATTATGTTCGCTGAGATGAGGCGGAGAATGGTATTGTATAAAGAGAGAGAAAGAAAAATGAAAAGAAGAAAGAGAAAAAGAAAAGGGGTTGTATTGCTGATGATATGTGGACTGCGGCGAATTAATGAGATGAGATGTGGAGTAGTAAGCGTATGAAGTGAATCAGGAGTTGAAGGGTGGAAGGTTGAACCATGGGTTGATTTTTTTTTATGATGAATGTAAGTGATGAAATGGAAGTAGTGGGTGATGCTTGAGGGGTTCAGGGGAGTGGCGCCGTAGAAGAAAGAAAGAAAGAAAGAGAGAGAAAATGAAAGAAGGAAAGAAAAAGAAGAAAGAACGAAAGAAAGGTAGAAAGAAAAAGAAAGAAACAAACGGACCCATAGCATATCTGCTGGGACGGTTGTAATAACGAATTAAGGGGGTAGCAGGCAGATGAGGTGAATGAGTTATTATAAGATGATGGTGGCTATGGTGACAGTTTGGCGTGAGGGATGTGAATGTGGAAAACCATTGTGGGAGATGTAAATGGTGGATGAAATGTCTTATTATGGCGTATGGTGGTTGATGAGGTGGTTGGGATGGATGTGGAATGCTGTGAAAACTGTAGTTCGGATAATGTGGTTGGTCGAAGCCATTTGTGGGTGTTGAAACCGTAGCCATTGGTGGCTACTTGAACCATTGGTTGCTACTTAATACGAGATTTGTTGCGTATAGAAAAGTAGTGAGTTCTTAAGGCTGCCTCATCGGTTGGCGGGATTTAGTCCGGTGCCGGGAGGAGTCCCTTGAGGGTATATACGCCCAACTTGGTGCGCAGGGGCGTGCGGAGAGGTCGGGTCAACAAGGGGCTGACGACAGGGTTTTGTTCGGTGCGCGCCCTCAGGACGTAGCGTCGTTGTAGTATCTCGACGTATGTGGTAAGTGGGGGCAAGGGCATGCGGTCTATGAGATCCGCGGTCCGATAGGTGAAGGGAAGGCGCATGGCCACTCGGACCAGGCGACGCTCGAGTTGGAGATATGGTGTTAGGGGCCGCTCTGGGAAGCCAGCCCAGGCTGGACGGCCATATATAATGAATGGGCGGATCATTGCCTTGTATTTGTGAATAAGGGTCTTGGTGTTGAGTCCCATGACGTGCCTGCCAGGCGGCGAAGGAGGTATGCGCGCTTGCGAGCTGCTGGCAGCCTCGCTTTAAAGTGTGGACGAAAAGTAAAGTGCTGATCAAATAGCAAGCCCAGGTAGCGTACGGTGGGTGTGGGGATGAGACGGCGATCGCGGAGATAGAGCCGGAGATTATCCGGATTGCGTGTAACGCTTGTTGCCCGTCTGCGAGGGCGAAACAGAATGGTTTGCGTTTTGTCGCCATTTAGGCTGAGGTGCCACCTGTCACACCATGCTGTGAAGCGCTCAAGGTACGGTTGAGTGTGTCCAGTGATGTGCTGGACGCTGGCGAAGGAAGCCACTATGGCGGTGTCGTCCGCAAACTGTAGAAGCTGGAGGGGAGAGGTTGGTTGAGGGATATCCGCCACGAAGAGGACATAGAGAAGTGGGGAAATGACGGAGCCCTGAGGGACGCCTTGTTCGAAGGGTATGGGTCGGGAAAAGAGGTTATTGATAGTGATTTTGGCTGTGCGGTGTCTAAGGAAGAAGTTGACGAATCTGATGTAGCTGTGGGGAAGATTGAAGTAGTGGAGCTTCAGGATGAGGGCGTCGTGCCATACCGTGTCGAAGGCATTTTGGAAATCGAAGGCTATGAGAAGGGTGGGAGCGGGACGATTGAAGTTGTCAGCGATGAGAGTGGAGAGGCGAAGGAGTTGGTCTTGTGCGGATAAGTGAGGGCGGAAGCCGCATTGTGAAAGGGGGAGGAGGTGATGGCGAAGAAGGTGGCGGTGGAGGCGCTTGGTAAGGATTTTTTCGAAGGTCTTGGAAAGGACGGCGGTCAGACAGATGGGGCGATAAGAACTAGGGGAGGAAAGTGGTTTTCCGGGTTTAGGGAAGAGAAGCATCGTGGCGCGACGCCACTGGGTGGGATAGAAGCCGGAGCGGAGAAGAAAGTTATAGAGGCGGGTGAGTGCGGTGAGAAAAATGGGAGGGGCCTCCTTGAGATGACGATAGCGAATGGAGTCGGGACCTGGTGCTGTGTTGGTGGTGCGGGACAAGGCGCAGGAAATATCAAGTTCCGTGATGGGGTCGTCGAGGGGATGAGGTGAGAGGGTATGGTGGGAGGAGGGTTGTAAGTGAGGGCGGGAAGGTACGGTGGCGATGAAATCGTCGTGATCGTGGGTGTGAGAGGGGTCGTCGGAATAGCGAAAAGTGCGAGAGAAGCGTTTGGCGAAGACGTCCAGCTTGGCTGCATCGTCTGGCGACGCCGTCCCATTATAGATGATGGGGTAGGTTGGTGCTGTGGACTGGCCAGTTAATTTGTTGAGTTGGCGCCAGTAGGCGGGCAGAAAGGAAGAGACTCGGTTGAGCCGTGTGCAGGCAGTGTGCCATGAGAGGCGTTTGTGGGCCTCTATGTATGATTTAACCTGCCGGAGGGATTGTCGATGGCGCTGAAGGAAATATCGATCGTGCGTACGGAGATAGGTGTTGTGGTAGGAGTGTGCCAGGGCGAGAAGGCGACGTGCCTTTGGGGGGATTGGGGGGCGGGAGGCGTCGTCGGGATGAGGGAGATGGCTAGGGAAGATGCTTGTTGTAGCGTGGCTTCAATATGTGTGGTATATTCATCGACTGTCGCTTGATCTTCCAACAGAAGTTGATCGGTATGAAGGTTGGTATTTATGTGCTCCCGGTACTCTGGCCAGTTTGCCGTGCAGAAGCTCTGGATCATCCTGGGGGGTGGGAGTGGCGCGTTGCGAGGTGGGAGGGGGGAAAGTGAGCAGTACCGGGGCGTGGTCGCCTCCGATGAGGGGCAAGACTGTAAAGTCGAACAAATGTAGGAGGGAGTTGTGGGCTATAACTGCATTGGGGGTGGTGTTGGAGGAGGGACGGGTAGGTTTGGGTAAGGGAACGAGGGTGGCATCGATGTGGCGGAGATAAATGTCCAGGCTGCGACGTTCCAGGGCTGAACGAGAGTGTAGGTTGAGGTCGGCCATTACCAAAAAATGGGGGAAAACCTCAGCCACGTGGGCAATAAAGTCTTTGGGGATGGGATGGTTGGGACGAATGTAGATTGTGGCGAGGTGTAGGATGCGGGACGGGAAATAGATGGAGCAAATGAGGCTTTCAGGGAAGATCAGAGGGGGAGGGGGGATATGATGGCGAGTGGGGAGACGCGCGCGACTGGCGAGGGCCGAGCCACCGCGGCCTGCGTTGTTGGGGCGATCGGCGCGCAGAAGGGTGTCGCCGGGGAGAAAAGCGTGTTGGTCACTCCTAAGAAAGGTTTCATTCAGGAGGGCCGCATCGACATGATGGGACCTGAGGGTGTGGGTGAGGAGAGTACGGCGGACATGGAAGGAACAGACGTTGTGGTAAAGGAGGGTGATGTTGCGGGGAGTTCCAGGTCTAGCAATTCGTAGCGCCATAATGAGATTATACGGCGGTGACTCGGGGGTAGTGGGAGAAGGTGAAGTGGGTGAGGGGGCCCGAGAAAGAAGGGTGGAACCGAACCCCGAAGATTTGCTGCGTGGCCAGTTGGAGCTGAGCCAGTACCAGTGGCCGTTGGTAGGGGAGGATATTCTGGAGGGAGACCACCATGAAGCGTATGAGGTCTTCGATGGTGAGGGGGGGGGGGGGGGGGAATTGGGATTGTGCAAGGGTGGTGGGTGGATCGACTGATTTTACCGGAGGAACTGTTTCGGGGCGGTTGGGGATAGGTGCTGGTTTTGCTTTGCACTTATAGGAGTAGGTGGGGTGAGTAAGCTGGCATTGGTTGCACCTGGGGGGCAGGGCGAGATTGGTACACCTCCCGGTGGTGTGCGAAGTCTGAGAGCAGTGACCGCAGCGCGGCGGTTGCCGGCATTGGTCGGTGGAGTGCTCGTTATATGCTAGGCACCTATTGCACCTGAGAGCGACTGGAGCGGGGGCTTTTGAGGGTTCGACTCTGTGATGGTAGCGGTACAGATAATCCCCGTCCGTAAGCAGGTCGACCTCGGCCTGGGTGACAAGGAGAATCCGCACCATCCACGTTGGGCCCTCAGCGTTGCGAATGCGGAAAGCCTTCCGCGCATCGACTTGTTCTAGGTGGAGTTCCTGCAAGACCGCCTCCTCGGTGAGATCGGGCTCCACGCCCCGGATCACACACGAGAAGTGCGGGTTGCGTTGCGGAGGGGGGGGGGGGGGGCAGTAGCCGGGTGTTGGCGGGCACGGATGGGTTCCGCAGTCACCTGCGGTCCAAGTTCGCGGACCACCCCGGGGTCGTGGAGAACGGCGGCAGTGGCGTCATCGTCAGTTTTGACATAGACACCATTAGAGGTGGCGGTGGCGGTGGCGGTGAAATTGGGGTGGCCAAGCACTCGGCGCAGCGCGTCAGTGAATAAGTATTTGTTGGTGTGGGTGTGGCCGCGGAAAAGGAAGATATATTTGTATGTAGGCTCGGAGGCCTTGGTAGCATAGGAGGGCAAGGAAGGAGATATCTAGGAAGGTGTGGCGGTGGTGGCGGTGAAATGGGGTATGGTCCCGGTGGATGGGAGGCGAGGGTCGTGTGGTGAAATCAGGGGGGCCATCGGCGTCGGGGAGGTGCTGCAGTGACGGCGAGATTCAGTGGCTATCTCTTCCATCCCCTCGTGCACCCGCAGACGGGAGCGGTGCGTCCCCCCCCCCCCCCCCTCAGTATCGGAGGCATCGGTCGCACGCCGCTTCTCTGGACAGCTCGGAGTCTGGGAAACGACAGGCGGCAAAGCGAAGTGGGTTCCAGGGGATTTAGGGGTAGTAGAGAGGGTGAGAGCCTTCGCTGGCTTTGGTATGGCCCCTTTGGAGGATGAGGGGTTGGTGGTGTTGCGGGAGGCAGAAGCCTGGGAGCGGCCGGGTGAAGTCTTTCCTTTGCCTTTACCCATAGTGAGCTATAGGATGAATATAACAATTATATGACGGAAATGAGGATATGAGGTAAAGTGGGGCACTATTTCAGAGGTAGCTGCAAAGCCTGGCGCCTTCTAAAATGGGGCTGTAAGTAAGGTGAGGGAAGGTGTGGGAATGTAACGGGCGAAGCCCAGCTGAGCGACGCACGGGAAGTATTGGAGAAGGTAGGTGAAGTACGTGCTGTGCTGGTAGTGGGAAATGAAGGAGTGAGATAATGTGAAAGTGTTATAGGAGCAGTGTGTTACTAGCTCACTATTGCTGTATGATGTCTGAATGTGTTATGTGTTTGCGTAGTGTGACAGGTGCTGGTGCTGCGGGATGAATAAATATGATGATTTGAATGGAAGTGTGAGCAAGCTGCGCGCCTGACACCAATGAAAGGAGGCTAGCATCTGTGAGCTCGGTAAATGATGTAGCGTGCAAGGTCACTGAACGCTAATGTGATGACGTAGAACTTGATGCTTTATAGTAGTATGAATAAATGTCGTTGATGAACTGAAGTATTGATGTGCTGGAATATTGCGTTGCGAAGATTGTAGCGACGTTCAGTTGGTGTAGCGGAGATGAGGTTGTAGAATAAATAATTTGCCAGTAGTAAGCCACTAAGGGCAGATGAAATGTAGAAACTTGAAGACTCCAATGGCGCTGGTTCCAACACGTGGCGTGGTCACACTGTCAAGGACACGGAGTCAGGCGAGGTCGTGACGTCACGCCGATGTAGATGAAGTCTGTCGCTGTGTAGTTGTAAATTTTCTTGAAGTTCTGATGATGATTTGATGCGAAGTATAAATTTCTCACAGTAAGCTCGGACAGCGATTTCTGCCGAAGTAATAATGAGAAGAAAGATGTTCATACTATATTTAAACATATAAACATTATGCCAAAAATACATCAAACTTGATAGCAATTATCATATCCGCAATAAGTAATATTGCGGAAACTACGTACCATGTCATGATAAAGAATAACAGTAACGGAACAAACTTCAATCATCCCAAGTAATAATAACAAAAACAAATAAAACACAGAAATATTTTCTGGGCTTACGCCGTGTCTTGTGCGAGATTACGCCTAGTGACTCCGAGATGGTTCATCAGCGGGCTGTTGTGGTCTATTTGCGGACTACCAAAGGAGTAGCAAACTGCGCGATACCTCAATTCTTATTTTGAACACCTCCGCTATTTTACTGCGAGAGCTAAACTCTGAAACAGTCTTTCACCTCCCTATAAAGGCTTCCAAAATTATTGTACAATGAATTTTAGGGCCAAGCAATTAAAACTCGGCAACTTTTCTAGGTTTACGCCGTGTTTTGTGCGGTTTTTTTTATTGGCCGTGAAAGGCAAAATACTAACTTTATTGAAATAAATTTGCCCAGTTCTGCAGTAAGATTAATATGAACACTAAATAAACTAATGTGACAGTCGTTAGTTTTCGACACATTCGTCTGTGAATTTGGGTTTCTGATCATGGTAAAAAACGACAAAAAACAGATAAATATTGGCCAACTGAAATATTCATTTAACGAAAAACAAATTGATAAAGAGGATGAAAGCATACCGTGCAAAGCAGAAAGCACTATAACATTGTGAAACAGCATAAAGATCCAAATACTCACATACATTAACTGGCACAAATCACGTCTCGTTTCGGACCCCTCGAACTACCTCTATAAATAAAACAGTTAATGTAGGGACTAATATTGACTAGCATCGCTCGGCGTTGACCGTGTTTTATAAGACATAGTTAGGTTTTACTCGCTAACCGTTGGAGATACACGAAAAGTGATAAGGACCTTTCGGATAGGAAATTACATTTTAAAGCTCGTATGTGCCATCAAAAGTTTGCTATTTCTTAGCGTTCTCTTTTTATTTGAAATGGAAATATGAAAATAGTCGCCATTTTTAAATAGTGCAAAATATCGAAATCAATAGTATCCTATATGTAAACCTGGTAAATCAGCTACATCCATGCAATATTTCATTTAAATAGGACCAGTGGTTCTTGCGTGATTGAGTAACGGACAGACAAACACCATCTCATTTTTAGCTTATTTTCAATTTTGAAAAAATTGGCTTATGAGATCACCTTTTGTCCGTCTGTCTGTGTGTGCGTGCGCGCGCGCGTGTGTGTGTGTGTGTGTGTGTGTGTGTGTGTGTGTGTGTGTGTGTGTGTGAGGTGTGTGTGTGTGTCCCCCATAATAGCTTCTATACGGCTGGAGTGATTTCAATGAAACTCGGTAAGTGCATAGCACTACTCCAGGCGACCCCGACCGTGCCCTTCAAATTTTGTTATATCTCACCAATCCAACTTGGCGGCTGTGGGAAATATTTCACCAGCCTTCAATATCTCCGAAACTATTCCCGATATCACCCTGGAATTTTTTACGGTGATAAAGGGAACTACTAGAAGTTCATCTATGTGACTATTGAATAACTGGTAACTACAAAACCAACATGGCGGCCACGTGAATTCGCGACTCTTAAATAGAGGTTTCTCGCGATTACCCAACCAAACGCAATAAAACTTGGTACAGTATATGTTTATACACATTGTAATGCACCGACATCAAACTTCGTTCAATTGTTTACATAACCTCAAGATGGAGGATGTGCGAAATATTTCACCGGCATTCTATATCTCTGAAACTATTCGCGGTATCACCCTTAAATTGTGTACGGAGATAAAGGGCACTACTGGAAGTTCATCTATAAGGCATTCAAAAACCGGTTAACTACAAAACGAACATGGCGGCCAAGCGAATTAAAAATTTTAATAGACCTTTCTAGCGATTTAATGTTCCAAACGCAATGAAATCTGGTACATGAAATTTTATACACATTGTAATGCACTGGTATCAATTTAGTTCAATTGTTTACATAACCTCAAAATGGCGGCTGTGCAAATTTTAAAATTAAGTTTTTATTTCTTGTGTCGTAATCATGCGATCGAAGTGAAAGTTTGAATAATGAGCCTACGCAATAATTTTCCTTTAATAGTACATGACTCTATAGCCTATACATTTAACAATCCTACATGGCGACCATCCGAAATATTTAGACGGCTATGAATATCTACGAATCTATTATAGCAATCAAACTGAATTTCTTTATGTTCATAGGGGCTATGAACATAAGTTCACCTATAGGACTATAAATAACCTGGTGATCACAAATCCAACATGGTGGCGACGCGAAGTATAAATATTCACATGGACGTTTCTCGCAATTTAACCATCCTAGTGCAGTGAAACTTGGTACAGTAAATCCTTATACGAATGTTAATCCACTGGCATCTAATTTATTTCAATTGTTTCCATAACCACAAGATGGCAGCTGTGCGAAATTTTATAATCTCCTTGTTACTTCTTGTGTCCTAATCATGCGATTGAAATTTGAATGCTACACGTACACAATAATCTTCATGTAACAGTACAGAACTCTAGGACCTACATATATCAAATCCAACATGGCGACCATCCGAATTATTTAGTCGGTTCTCAATATCTACGAATCTATTACAGGAATCAAACTGAAATCGTGTATGTTCATAGTGGCAATTAACATAAGTAGGATATATGAAAATAGGCTGTATAGTTCTTCACGGAACTACTTGTTATATGTATTAGTATGATAATTTTATTGCCATTATGTTTTCCCAATGTGTTCTAGTACGACGTAGATGTATACTGATGTATTTTACTTTTCTTTCTATCCTGCTCCGAAGGTAGTTAAGCCTCTTAACGTCATGTGCAGATGAGAAAAATCGCGATATGATAGCGGTAGCTTTGAATTCCAAGAGGTAAACAACCCTCATTTTTCTGCTGTTCGACAGTGGAAAAATAAAATTCAAGTATCTGTTCTGACTGCAAATCCCATTATTTTGAAAATCCTGGTGTTACCGTTAAAGAATGAATTAAATCGTGTGATATAGAATTAATTCATCTTTACCTTCTCTCTGCATATCGGTGAAAGGAATGGATTGCAATTGCAGGCTGCAGGGTAGAAAATACTATACATCATGTCCACTGAGAGATGACGGGAGTTTGATTAGGACTTCACTTCATGTGTTATCGCGAAAGGATTGTTACGCTATGAATACATGTATCTGTAAAGGGGAGAAGTGATAACCTGGAGCCAGCATGCGACCCCCATGCGAACAGTTGGAATGATTGATTGCATGGCGAAACGAGCGTTGCTAGTCGAATAAATTCCATGTATGGCATCAGGGTCCCGTTTGCAGTACAGCATTAACACCCTTACTGCTGATGAAGATCGTAATTCCACTAACGGACCAAGCAACTTGCTTATAAATATACAGTAGTAGGAATTACCTAAATTCAAAGTCAAAAGTAGGTTCAAAGGAACTAAAATTAACCAATAATTCAAGCAGTGAGACAAGTGAAAAATAGATCATTTACCATAACATGAACATTTATCCAAATGACTATAAATTAGTGCAAATGAAAATCCACAGCCTACTTCCAGTCTCCGACCGCGTCAGGAATGGAATGAATGAAGCCCCCATCTAGCGGCGAGGATACGAAATGTGCCGGCTGCCAGAGCCTGTCGCACTCCTCTGGGGCAATGATTAAATGAATGACAGATGAAATGAATGATAGTGGAGAGTGTTGCTGGAATGAAATTGTGACAGGGAAAACCGGAGTACCCGGATAAAAACATGTCTGCCTCCGTTTTGTCCAGCACAGATCACACATGGAGTAACCGGGATTTGAACCACGGACCCAGCGGTGAGAGGCCGGCGTGCTGCTGCCTAAGCCACGGAGGCTCGACTGTAAATTAGTATAAAGGCAATTAATGTTAGGGAGTTTTCAATAATGGGTCAGTTGTTCTGTGTTCATCTCTGTCAGTGTTGCCAACTTCGAGTTTGTTTTTGTTAGAAACGTGGATGGTGTTATTGTACAGTGCGCGTTATCTCAGTTGAGCTTCTTATTTGTTTAAAATTGTGTCTTCTTGAGCTGTTATATACGTATAGATTTGAAATTGCTCTAATATGTTAAAATGTGTTTATCAAGTGGATACCAAACGTGCATTCAGTGGTACACCGTAATACACTGATATGCCCTTCACACCAAATTTGAAAGGAGCGTCTAGTTTGTCCTATGTACAACACACGTGTTAGTTTGCATACGACAAGGGGAATGACTACCAATTCATTTATTCACTCTATAGGTTATGAACATTCCCGAATGGGAATATGATGTTATTTCCGTTTGATCAGATAAATTATCAATTAATATGATAAAATTGGTCCGGCTAGATCAAACATAAAATGCCAGCGTTTCGCCCCGGTGTGCCGTTGGGCTCGTCAGTTGGTACAGACACACCTCACCAATACGCATGGCTAGCACATACTGAGAAGGCCATCACAAGACACAAAATACAAGTAGTATTGACGTCACGAGTGATGCCAATGTGCTACGGAAGTCAAGCTCCCTTTCATAAAACAAAAACCTTACCTTGGCAATCCAAATAGGTTATGAACATTCCCGAATGGGAATATGATGTTATTTCCGTTTGATCAGATAAATTATCAATTAATATGATAAAATTGGTCCGGCTAGATCAACGGCACACCGGGGCGAAACGCTGGCATTTTATGTTTGATCTAGCCGGACCAATTTTATCATATTAATTGATAATTTATTCACTCTATCAACAAGCTTTTGTCCAATTTGATTAGGCGGGGTAACCAATCGTACATGTATTAATATTATTCACTGATACAGTGGAAATTTAATTAACACATGCAATGGAAATGTAATGTTTTTCATTCGGTCAACAGAATTGTACCCAATTATATTGGGTGTTTCCACAGTCCTGAAAAAAGTTACATCGTCAAGCGATCATCATCAGATCCTTTACACTTAGGCTATTAAATCTATATCTACAAGTATGAGTGATGTTAAATTATGATCCTCAAGAACCATCTTTCCGGACCTTGAATATATTTGGACACTACTCAATTGTACGCTACACCACCTACATTTCATAAGGTTGTGATTTCACATTTAGAGGGACATGATCCAACATAACTTGCACTTACCCCGCGGTATAGCCGTGCGCGGTAAATCGCTCGGCACGGCTGCGATGCGGGAGCTGTAGCAGGTCCGGAGTTCAGAGGTTCGAATCCCGGCGCTGACTGCTGCTATTCCAGACCCTAATAATTACACATTCTTTCCACGCTTATTAGCCTACTTTCGATTTTTGCAAAAAATGAAAGTAGACTTATGAGATCTACACAGGGCCAAAAATTGTGTGTTTGTCTGTGTGTGAGTCTGTGTGTGTGTGTGTGTGGGTGTGTGTGTGAGTGTGTGTACTCTGAATGTCTGTCCCCCCTATCAATTCGAACACGGTGAAACCGAATTGAACGAACATATCCTACAAACAAACTAATTTGGTGCAGAGGTAGCACTAGCAAAGGACACCTCAGTGTCATGTTTTATATCGCCGCCATCTTCACGGAAACTTAATGGCGGCCACCCAAATGTTCAAAGCTTAAATAAAATTACGACTAACCTAATCATCCGATCTCTACCAAATTTTTCAACATTATATCCTTATGTGTGAAGGATCTTTTCACCAAACTACAAGGTCATCAGCCCAATAATTTGTGGATGGCGGCCATGTAGGTGTGCAAATCTATTCCCTCTATCAATTCAAAAACGGTGAAACCGAATTGAACGAAATCTGGTACAGAGGTAGCGCTAGCAAAGTGCACCTCATTATCATGTTTTATATCGCCGCCATCTTGACGGAATCGTAATGGCGGCCACCGAAATGTTCAAAGCTTAAATCAAATTACGACTAACCTAATCATCCGATCTCTACTAAATTTTGCAACAATATACCTTAATGTGGGAAACGTATTTTGTCCAAACTACAAGGTCATCCGCCTAATAGTTTCAGGATGGTGGATGTATGAATCATGCAAGTATTATAGCCCAACCATAACTTACGATTCAACAATTCAGCTTATCGTACATATGGAGGTTTAAACTGTCCTCAAAGAGGTGACCGGTTGGATATTAGCCCGTTATAATAGAACATGTAACCGTAGAAGTGACTTAACAGGTATGATTGACCATACCATATGGTTGTGGGTCGTACACAAAATGGCCGCTATTTGTGCTCGTAAATCCATTTATATACGTAATGCGTAAGTTTATATCCCTTTAGGAATGTACTGAACAAAATAATATATATTTAGTATCAAATGGTTTATAGAAGCACCCAAAAACGCTAATGAAATCGTTGATTACAACACAAAATATGATACATTCGCACTGAAGAAGTTATTTACATATTTATCTTGTACCGCATTCGTGGCGTAGTGGTAGCGAACTTGAAGGGTTCCGTGGTTTCATTTATTTTGACTTCGTTTTTCTTGTATTTATTGGTTCATAGCTACTCACACGTTATAATGTTAAGCATATATTGTGTGTATTTGCAACCGAAATGATTATATAATATGCTGTACTCATAAAACCACACATTTCAACACTCGACTAGAGCTATTTAAATTCTTTGTCCTTGATCCGCGTTTGAGTCTATTGTTGTTATTTTTGTTGTTGATTCTTTAGGGGTTTTGCGGCATCATGGTCTTGTAGCCCCGTGTACTTGGGTGTGTGTAGAAGTTGTCTGATAACCTGTGTCACTGTAAGGTCTGTAGGCTTACTATTGTGTGTACTTTTATACGAGGCAGGATTTGGGTAAGAAGCTGTTGTTGCTGCTGTTTCATTTGAGATGCATAGACATCATGGTCATTTAGTCCCGTGTACTTGGGTGAGTGTTGAATTTTGTCTCATAACCCGTGCTATTGTGATGGCTGTATTAGTGTGTGTATATATCATTCAGGTGACGATTCAATCAATCAACGTATAATATCAGTATAGCACGTTGTATTTCAACAAGCTACTACAACCAACATTCAATTATACTCCTTGAAGAGGACAAGGAGTTATAACTAAACCCATGCATTTGGGAGAAAGTAGGCTATATGTTCTTTACTGAACATCTTGTTTTATTGCCTGAAAATACAAACGGTTAGCTTTCCCCATTTAGGGATTGGCCTTATACTGTATATATTAGCTGAAGTACCCGTGCTTCGCTACTAGTCATAAATAAATTGAAATGTGAAGGTGACAGTTAAAACAGGGGATAGGCGAGGTGCTGCGCGGAGGGAGAGTTAGGATGGAACATTTTGTCCAGCTACACCGCTTGGCATTGACCTTGTTTTATAGCACACAATTAGGTTTTACTCGCTAATAGTTGGATATACGCGAAAAGTGATAAGGACAATTCTGATAGAAATTTAAATTTTAAACCTAGTATATGCCATCAAAAGTTTGCTATTTCTTAGCGTTCTCTTTTTATTTGAAATTGAAATATGAATATTTGAAACCAAAGGGTGTAGTGACGTCACTAAAATGGTCGCCATCTGTAATAGTGCAAAGTATTGAAATCGAAAGTAGCCTATATATTAACCAGGTAAATCAGCTACTTCCATGTAAAATGACATGTAAATCGGACCAGTAGTTCTTTGGTGATCGAGTAATACGCAGACACATACCTCACTTTTATATATTAGTATGGATGTAGTACTTTGATGTACGAAAAACGTACGATATTATTTACTTAGTAATTTAAAAGTACCCATGTGTAAGTACAAAAGGAGCCTGGTCATGGCTTCTAATGAATACGATGAGAATTATTGGTGACGTCAGTTACCTGTAGGTTTGCTACGGTACTGTATCTGTTGAGGGCAGTGAAGGAGGTAATGTTCTGTACAAATTATTTACTCTTATAGTCATGTCTTAAGTAGAAAAGAGGGAGTGTTCACTGCGTGGTTAATCATGTTAGGTTACTGTTTCATTTTGGTTGCTACCAATTATTCTGGTTCTTTTAGTCTTAGTCAAGTCTTATCACAGTTACTGTATTCCTGATTTGTTATACAAAAGATAGCTGGTACAGGTTAACAATGTCAACAATTAAAACAAAGCAGCATAAAACATTAGGATTAATAAAACATAAACGTAAACGTATTAGCAGTAAAACACACCTTAACGGAGAGTATAACACAACAATACAATATATTGCGCCTGATACCTTCCGTCATACGGTGAAGATTCAAAATCTCCCGTAACAGCAGCGGCATCAAGAGTTTGACATTAGACCAAAAATGTCATATTTAGACGACCAAGTGGATTAGCGGCTAACATTCTCTGCTGTCGCCTTGGAGGTCCGAGTTTGAATCCGGCTCTGCCAAGAAATTTTAATTCTGGTGTGAGAGCTAGAAGGGGCTATACTGCGCCTCCCGGGTCAAAACTTGGAAGATGCTTTCCGTGGTTTCCCACTTCGACTCGAAGCAAATACAGGTATAGTTTCTAACTGAAGGCAACAGCAACCTTTGTTTTAATCCTCACCTGAATTACAAATACACACGCTTCTACAGCCATCACAGTAACACTGGTTATCAGAAAAAAATTATACACACTTAAGTTCATGGGGCTACAAGGCCATGATGTCGCCAAGCCTCTAAATAACAGAATCATTTAAGCTCATTTAATCTTAATACTAAGTTTCGTGATGATATCTATAGCCGTTGTTACGTTAGGTCGCGTGCAGGGTTAGCCAATGTATTTGTTTTTATTATTACTTTAATTCCCTACATTGACCCCTGTTAATAGAATTTAAAAAAACTAAGCATTCAGATTTTTAAGGCGTTCAGATTCCTAATGTTCTTATCGTGGTTTGGATACAAAATGGAGGCCCATGACCTGGTGTTTACTTCTTGACTGTAGTCATGGAGAAAATGGAGTAGCATGGCTCCTTACAGAGACAGGTGGAAACCTGGTGATCACTTCTTTAGGTAGTGTTGCCGTTGAGAAAATTGAGTGGTTGGGTGGTTGGTTCGTTAGTTTAGGGGCTGCGACAACGCGGTCATGTAGCCCCGTGTACTTTGGGTGAGTGTAGAATCTGGCCTCTTACCGAGATAGAATGAAACTTGGTGGACCCGTGTTGCGCTACTGTTGTCATAGAGATGGCCGGCCTTGCCGTTCCTTCATAAGTTAATTTTCTGAATTTATTAGGCTTTGTTCGAGTGCAAATAGGCCGATATCAGAAGAATGAGAAAGACTATCGATAATCCAAGTAGCCAGCCGTTCTTTCTGGGTCCTAAACTATGTGTATGCAAAATTTGATTGAGATTGGTGGAACGGTGTAGATTTGTATACGGAACAAATATACATACATACATACATACTGTACATACCCACATACAGGCTTTCACTTTTATATATTAGATGAAATACATGTACTGTAGTGGATCGTATATATTCATGGTCCGTGAAGATGGTTCTTGAGGATCACAATTAAACCTTGTAATTCTGTAACAGCAATGCCTTGATTAAATCTATTTGCAGAACATGGCTAAGATGTTCGAGATCGTGCCCCTTGCCCCGACCATCAAACCAATCACTTAAATGCTGTCCAAGTTGTATTTGGAAGTGTAGTATGGGACGGTCGGTTCATAAATGGAATATTTCTCAGTGTGAATATCGGAAGGTTGCTCAACGTATGATTCCATTCTGAGAGTAGGATCAATTATTGTTGTTCCTGTCCTTGGCTCGGGATTGATGGCTATCATAGACCTATCTTAACGCTTATTACTTGCAGTATCTGAGATTCTATGTAGCTCTTAGTGAACCACGTAGGCCTACCTTTTGTCTCTCTGAAATATAGCGATAGTTGATCTTATTTTATGGTGCCTAGAGTTTATGAGAGTATTTCCATACGGACAGGAACCCAAAACATGAGCAAGGGTTTCATACATATTGAGGCATTGCGTCAAGTGGCTGTCGTTTTGTGACCTACCTTGTACGGTTCACTTCTCACGACACTGAGAGTCATCACAGAAACACAGGTAATGAAACAAATTGAGCACACACCAAAGTACATG
This sequence comes from Meconema thalassinum, assembly GCA_946902985.2. Lineage (NCBI taxonomy): Eukaryota > Metazoa > Arthropoda > Insecta > Orthoptera > Tettigoniidae > Meconema > Meconema thalassinum. The sequence continues at coordinate 1,902,645,131 of OX336388.2, read as the reverse complement.
TCCCAAACCCCTAAAACCAATACACAACAACCACAAAATATGTTCTGAAAGGGAGGTGTTTCTATTTTGAAACATCGTTATTAAAGTATGTCTATTACGTGCCAAGTAATGTGGCACAGTGTTAATACATTAATGCCATATAAACCACTGATTAATACCTCCTAATAATTTCACTGTCAAACTGGGAATTATTGTATCAACATTACGACGCACAACAGCAATATTGGCTGTAACAGTAGCTAAATAATGAATTGCATATTGATTTGTGCGCAAAGGAGATACGGTACTCCATAACGTTTTCCCGACTGTTTTGAATGTAACCATCATTTTCATTCTATAGCACAGTGTGTTGAAATGTTAATCACTTGGTTGCTATATATATTTATATATAGAGAGAGATACGTCTCCGTATTTTATCCTCGGCAATCTTGAGATAGTTTTCTTGGGTTATCCATTTGAAAAAAAAATATTGAGTGTGCTGGAGTGACTTTCTCCTCTAACCAGGTCCTGATTAATTAAATAAAATCACCAGTAACGACACAACAATGACACTGATTATGAAATAAATAATACGTAAATAATAAGTACACAGTACTGAAGGCCACCGTGTCAGAATCCCATAAATTAATCAATTTCAGATACGCCGGTGGGCATTATGTTTTGAGCGCATATTGTTCATTTTGGGTGCATTAACATCCTTGGTCGAATTATCAGAGATGCGGTTAGTTATTATTCTTTTATGTAGGAAATGTGAAACACACTTTACGACGATTGCGTTTTTGACTAAAAGCTTAAAATGACATATACATACATACATACTGTGCCCGTCTGTCCACCTGGGATGGACAGGCGATCATATGCGAGGCAACATGAGCACAGTGTGAGTACGAGTCTCAGGTCTCAGGTCCTCCTGGGATATGCCGGCTAAAATATTCTACTCACTGCCCTCATGTTCCCCGTAAATAATTAGAGAAAATGTATATGACAACACACAACACGGAGTGGGAAAACATCAGTTAAAAGAAAATCATTTCACATGTATATTAACTAAATGGCATGTTTATAAGAGAATGAAATCTCATGCACTTCCCTGTGACGAAAACTAACTAGCAACGGTAAAGCAAAGAAAGAAAAAAATCAAGAATAGTGATTAGTGCATCTCGAAACAAAAATACTCATAGTCTTTTATCTTGTTAAGAGTCTGTTTGCTGTGACTATGGTCCAATAATACAATTTAAGAATTTTACCCTATACAGAAGAGAATTCACAATTTATACTGACATCATAACGAATAGATGCTGACATAATAAATCTGAAGAGTTTGTGTGTTTGTGTGTTGATGTGTTTAAACACACTAATCTCTGGAACTACCAGTCGGATTCGAAAAATTCGTCTTGTATATGACAGTCTGATTCAAGAGGAATATTTTATGCTATGTAGCATTAGGCTACACCTCTCAGGTAACCTTAAAGATTGTTTTTGGTTCAGTAAGTCGGAAGAATAAGCGTTCCAGATCGGCTTCAATAATACCGAAGACTATTGTTGCCATGTAATGCGGGCCACATCACGTCGCCCCTACCAATGTTCTGGTGCAGAATTGCGAGCTGCTTATAAATGGCAGTCACAGGGAGTAATTAGTGCAAACAGATTTCTTAAAACAGTTATCATCATGACAATTGTATGCCTCTGTATTGTACCCAATTGTCATCATGTGGAACATGTGTTCGTATCCCAGCTAACTCACGGTCTTTCGAGGTATGGGACGTTCCTGCCCACCATACGACCACATGCTCAGGATTCGAGTCTACCAGGTAACTACTCTACATGAAAGAAACAACATATTCCTAAAATAAAACATTTACTGATATAAAATCATGGCTATACAACAAATACAAACAAAGGATAATTTACATTTAATTCCCACAATTAAAATCAGGGTTATTTTGTGAGTCTCTTCTTAATTAGTGCTACACTGCACTCAAATCTATTTCTAGCATCCTATCATTGATACTTTCAGACCTCTACGAGTCTCCATATTGTTCATCATGTGACACAATTTTACATAACTGGAGTATCACAACACAAAAGTCACATATCACATCAAATGACATTAATTCTGTAATAATAAAACATTAATCCGTTCCCTACGGCATTTACTTTCATTAGCATAAATTCATTATTTTATGCCTTAATTAACAAATATTGTTGTGTCGTGAGAATCATCTTCCTTCTTTTCCATCAATATGAAACGCTTAAAAAGTGGTACGTTTCCCTTCCAAAATACACATGGATAGAAATGTTTATAGTTTCACCATACAACGATTTTCTGGGTCTTGTCGAGATTATTATCGTTACAAACGTGTCATGTTCTTAGAAATCACATACCCGTCCGCATAAATTATCGTGAACTGGCAAAAATGCACTTTAAAAGAAGATGCCTATAATTTATTTGGTTCAGCGTTCCTCCTCAGAGAATAACTGGGCCAAATATTATACGATTTCAATGATCCGACAATGTATGTGTGTTGAAACACATCATTTAATTCAATTGGCATCATCATAACTATCATATCTTAATTACATATCGAAATATCGAGATTCTTCAGTGTCCCACTCTGCTTTAAAAATGAAGGAATCAGGCCGCTAAACCTCCCCTTCCAAGCAGGCAATAAAATTAGTTCCAGCTGGCCGAGCAAGATGGCCGTCGCACCAGTGGTCTACTCCCACTCCCTCTCTTGGTTGCAAGCAAGGTCAACTTTGTTTACAATTGCAGTACAATGGAGTTACGCTAAGTGTTGTTCTCAAGTAATTGAGTCATTCTAATTATTTAACACCTATATTTATAGTGTAATGGGCTCAACTCGGCTCCTATTAACATTCATGGCTGGGGATGGATTCTGTAATAGCCTTGCCGTTCTATGGTGAATACTAGTGGCTTTGGACGCGCATCATAATGAGAATACAAGATTCTCACCAGCAGCTGTCTCAATAATAACATAATAAGGAAATCTGCGTTTCCTATACGACGAATATGATTTTCCTCTCAGGGCAGATCATTTTATACATGTGCTCACGGAGTCTCGAAGAGCTTCCCTCGTGGCAATTATTCCTGCAAGCGATGGATACAGACAGGCTCTGTCCAATTCTCTGCGAATAATAAAAGTATGCACAACGGCGATACTAACTCGTAGATTAGCCAACTTTTCACCAAACGTGCAAGCTATGCTAGTTTGGTCCCCGCAACTTTATTTACGTAAATCACTGGATGCGGCTTCAAACAATACTTCTCATAGATGACTCAATTATTGAGGCACTCGCGTCCCCTCTGCAATTAAACTTAAGCCAAAGCCTTAAATAGCTCCTAAAAACAAGGTATAAATTTACTGGCTTACATTACTTTAATGGTTCTCAAATACAATCCTAAGAATTGACCATATCAAATATTCATTCAACACTTCATTGACACTGAAAAACTCTCGTATCTCGCTATATTCCACGTTACTTTCTTACTATTTACCAAAATACAGTATCTTTATATTAGACATGACACACTTTGGACGTTATTTAGGCCAAAAATGCCTATTACTTTACTTTACTGTTACCGACCCCAGATTATTATTATTATTTATCATTTAACGTTACCGTTACATTCATCACAATTTTAGGCCTGACTGGCCCTAAACAAATCACCTTCCAAGCCATATTCTACCAAATACGAGTGGTGGAAGCTCGTACAATAAGTGACTGTTACATCTTAGTCTCAAAGTGATGCATCGTTGTATGGTGAACTATTTAGTTAGAATAACATTGTAAATTGGTACTCACTTTTTCATTTTCGCTGGATGATACCAACACCCAAGCTCCGGGCCTACCATGACGCTTGATTTAAGCCATCATGCTATATCTCACACGACACTTGATTTCACATATTTCCCACATGATAATCATACTCTTATCAGTGGCTTCTCTCACTTTTACACAATACATATTAATCACAATACACATAAACACTTTTGAAATCACTATAATAAAATGTATGTACACTTTTTCATTATTTCACAGGTTGATCCTTAATCGGACTCTTCCTAACGCCTGACCTCAGAGATGCGATGAAGCTACGACATCCGCTGGTCTCCGTGAAAGTCTATCTGCGTGTACGTGCGTTCGATTCTCGTTCCCTTCAATACTGTTCATTTTAACATCATGATTACTTGTGATGCCTCTCGGCTCCCATAACTGCAATGATCCTGACGATACTGCGTCATTTATAAGTATGACAATACCTCCTGGTATTCAGTGTCCAAAACCATCCTAAATTATTGCTACGCTGTAGCAAATTACACTTGCGTATAATAATGGATGAATATCTTCTGTAGATTAAATCTTATGCGATTCATGATTACTATTAAGAAGCTGGATGATGCTTCCATTGTTCTTCAAATATACTTTAACATTTCGCGCACTTATTGGTAGCGTTTAGTTTACGTGTAGACTGCAGATGAACTGACGATGAACTCACGACGAACTGAAGAAGACTGGAAGACAACTTGAAGACAACTGGCTTGGTCTGAGCTGCTCCCCCTATATAAAGGTTTCTCGTAAAATGTAGTCCACAGGACACACGAGAGCGACTCCTTTCTTGAAATAATGTATTTCCATTCAAAATGACGTATACACCTTGTTTATCTAGATGTGGGAGTCCCATAATCACTTGCGTGCAAGCGATCGCTTCGGCCAATTAATTACAATTAATTGCCTTATTCCATCGCGTCATGACGCCACCATGGTGATTCCCCTCTGGCTGATCACCAAATCACTCCTCTCGAGCGTAAGTCCGGTGTTAATAGGCTTATTTAGAGATATAGGCTTTAATTTAGGTGTAAAACCACTCCTAAATTATCTCTCCCAGAATATATTCACCTGGGTGTACATTTCACTCCATTTCAATGCTCCACTTGGCTGTAATCAATTAATTTCCATGGGCAATCACCCCCACTACAGCCTCCATCGATGTCAAGCGGTGAATACCCGAGTCATTAATTTCGAGCTGTCTCCTCGGTCCAGACGAAAGAAGTTCCCTCGGCGCCTTGTATCTTCTCCCATTTGCTCGCTGCAATTAGTAAAACGTCAAGCTGGCCTGCTTTCACGTTTCTATACTTTGAAAACGTACATATGACTGCAATTTCTGACAATTATTCCCTTAAACAGCTATGATATTCACAATCTGGCCGTGAATTCACGCTATATTATTATATGTCTTATACATCTCATTGCTCTTCGGGTTCCCCGTCACTGTTCCCCCTCAGAGATCAATGGTTCGACTCTAGGCAGAATCATGTGCCTGGTCTTCTCTGATAAGACCCGAGTTCGATGCCAGTCTGCCGTGATCGATTGGGCACAGTATAAAGGCGATGGTGTTGGTGCAGTATACTGAGGTTATCAGCTGCAACAGGCATTGGTACTTTCAAATTTGCTTTCATTTATTCCGATCCGTATCCTTGAGCGCTCCAGTTCTGTGAAACAAATAAATCCACCGGGCGAAGCCAGGCACTACTGCTAGTCATTGATAAAATGAAAAATTAATACAATAATGAAGTAATTTTGCCGCATTTCACTGACGTGTTCTCAAATGAAAATGAAAATCCACAGCCTGCTTCCAGTCTCCGACCGGATCAGGAATGGAATGAATGAAGCCCCCATCTAGCGGCGAGGATATGAAATGTGCCGGCTGCCGAAGCCTGTCGCACTCCTCTGGGGCAATGATTAAATGAATGACAGATGAAATGAAATGATAGTGGAGAGTGTTGCTGGAATGAAATTGTGACAGGGAAAACCGGAGTACCCGGAGAAAAACCTGTCTGCCTCCGTTTTGTCCAGCACAGATCTCACATGGAGTGACCGTGATTTGAACCACGGACCCAGCGGTGAGAGGCCGGCGTGCTGCCGCCTAAGCCACGGAGGCTCACTGTTCTCAAATATTTATATTAATTATACGTTTCAAAATTGTTTCACACATCTTCATTTCAGGTAATGTTATTTACAAGTTACATTAAATTTATTTCAAAATTGGATCAAGATAATAAAATATGGGATGGATTTGTCAAATCCACTATCTGGGCGAGCCTTTCTTTAAGAGTTATTATTCTTAGCCGTAGAACATATTCTGACACATGTTAAATATAATTGCAAGTAGAGCTCTCAAACATAAATTCAATTAATAATTATAAACAATTTAATTGTTAACACTCGGAATATTTCTTTACTGGGTTTCTCAACTAGTCAACACATTGAGTTTAATTAATTCATTGAACACTGATTTTAAGCAAGTCATTTCATGAATTTGCAATCATTTTTGACGTGACGTCATTTTACACTAGTTGCCTAGAATAATAAATATTACTTAACGTGGAAGTCTATTAATTAGATCGGACCAACATTTTTAATCATATGAAGCTTTTCACACACCCCATTGGACATGATTGCCACTACCGCAATCTGTCCCATATGCAAATGGATTTGCCACTGAACTTTCTGAGCTTATTCTCAGGAGAAACACATTTATAAACATAGGATTTACATAAATCCCTATATCCATTAATTTCTAATCTCAATTAGATCAATTAGCTTCATTCACTACACGTCCAATAATAGCTTAGGGATAGGCCTAATCTGATCCTTAAGCTATAATAAATATTTATAGACAAATATCCTCAAAATTTTGACTGTACAAGGTCCAAGTTGTCTCTTTTCATAAGAAATTCAGTGTTTCAAATTCAGAATTATTATTATTACCAGATAAAAATAATTTCATTATTCAGAGTTTTACAGTGTCAACTAGTGCTCTTAGGATGTCATTAATACTGCTGCCTCGTCAAAATAGGGTAAGAATTCCCATATGGTTAATTCCATTAATACGAAAAATATATTGTAATGTGAGGATCCATCTCACCTTCATACTCAAACATAAAATTCAGGCAACGAAGACTATAATTCGAAGGAACTTTCGAAGTGCATTAAGATAGATGCAAAAATACAGAGATTTTGTAATTCATGGCAACACATTCCCATTACCAAAAAAAAAAAATGGCTCTACCTTAGTGATGTCTGGTGATCTTGGGGTCCATCGATGCTTGAATCTTCCTTTCGTCATTTTTCCTCATGGTCCAATGCACATGGTTCCTCATGGTGCAATCACTTTTGGTGGATCTGTTGGGTTCCATAAAACCTTTGTCTGAAAGAAACCCCTTACGCCAAGAGCAAAAGGTTTTCATTTCATTTTCAAGAAGATGAAAAACATGTAGAACATTTGACGTAGGCCTATAAAACAATGGACAAAATTAGTGAATTCGATATATTTATCTTTGCTCTGTGAAATCTACCTCCGCTTTCCGGCGTGCCGAGAGGGATTTGTTTACTTACTGTAGTGAGGCCACGCGCCGACCCCGGTACATTTTTAAGTTTTAGATGAAAGGTGCCGTTGCGGCGATCTCTAGAACGACGTGGAAATATTTTTGGTCGGTTAAACAACAATCGCAGAGTGATCTGTGCGCCAAAGTCTGAACCTGATTTGAGATTTTGGAAACATTGGCATGGCTTTACGTGATAGCTCTCCTTACAAATCTCCCCTGCCCGGACAGCAGTTTCAAATCTTATTCAACAAATATGACAGCTACAAAGAGTTGTTGTTGTTTCGTTTTAGGGGCTTGTGCATCGTGGTAATTTTGCTTCGTGTGAGTGTGATTTTTAATCCCATAACCTGTGTTATTATGAAGGCTGTATTAGTGTATGTATTTGTGATTCAGGTGTGGATTGGGAAGGAGGCGGTCATGGCCTTACGTTAGCAACAATCCTACATTTTTCCGGAGTAGAAGTGGGAAACCATGGAAAACCACTTCCATGAAGGCTGAGGTGGAAATTGATCCACCTATTCTCAGATTTGCATCACGAGTCAGAGTATACCCTGTTTCAGATCACTATAACATTTCTTGACAGAGCCAGGTATCGAACCCAGACCACCAGGGTGACAGTCAAGAATGCTAGCGGGCTCCGAAAGGATCTACGTTTTAAAGCCATTTCTATGCTTCAAATATTTTTTTTTCTCCGATAGCGGCTTCGGTGGCGTAGTTGGTAGCATGCTGAACTGCTATGCCCAAGATAGCGGGTTCAAACCCGGCCGAAGTCGTCGGATTTTTTTAAGAGCGTTAAAAATCCTTCAGTATGCCTTCCTTCGGAGGGGAAGTAAAGCCAGCGGTCCCATGTCATAGATTTATGGCATGTAAAAGATCCTTTCACAGACTAAACTTTTGTAAAGCAAAATTTGTTAGGTTAGATTTCGTCAGAACGCTCTATCAAAGTTCCAACGTTCACCACTAGGTATCATTGATATCTGGTGGCGAAAGTTGGAACTACTTGAAAATTGAACGGAACTGGTAGCTCACCCTTTAGGGTGTCCGCTGGAAGCAGCTACAGACTCAGGCGAGCCGAACATGTCCTCGGACACTCCCGGCACTAAAAGCCATACGATAAATAAATAAATTTTTCTCCGATTTTTTACACCTCGATATACATTAAGAACGCATTGACACTGTATGTACTTCATGTACTGGTACCTTTGTGCCATTGTATATTGTCATTCCTATAGCTCATTATCCTGAGCTTAACATTACAAGAAACTGGAGAGAACAGAAACAAGGAAAATAGAAGAGAACTGAAGAAAAACTGTGTTAATGTGAATGAGATGTTTCGTAAGCTCAATCTCTATCGAGTTATTCGCTTTAGGTCCGCACGTTAACATGTGCAAAGAGGTGACGTCGTTTAAATTGTGTTCGGGGGATGCAGCATCGCACGAGTATGATTACAGTTAACTTGTACTGGACCCTCGACACGGACTTGTCCAGGAGCGCAATATCAATTGAGCGGCCAACTCCGCTTCGAAATTAGAACTCCAATTAGAATGAGCTTCAGATACCTGATAAAGGCTAAGCCATAGGGCCATTCATATATTGCATGTATGAAATCGCAGTACCTCCATCGAACGATAAGGTTGGCATATACCTGTACAGTGTGTAAGTAGTGGGGTGACAGCTGAAAATTATGCCAAAATATTTCACATCTGGCAACCAATGCGCCCTTTTGGATTCAGATAGTACATGGGTAGACGAGTCTGAAAAGCCCAGGACACAAATTTTTCTGGCCCTCTAGCGGTGTTGGTGACGTAATAAATATGGCCGCCAAAAGTTTGAGACACGCTTCTACATTCCCCGCTATAGCTCTGTTTTCCTTTTCGATATTAACATAATAGTTAGTGATTATGAATCAGGAGAAAACGCGCTTTCCAACGGTATATTTGATTTCATTGTTTAGGTTCACAATATTTTAAAAAAAATATTTGAAATTATATAATTTATTTTGATTTTGTTCAACGCATTTTGCTAAATAACTTGAAATTCGTTACATATAGCTGAAAACGTGTCCCATACTTTTTTGTTCATCAAGGAATTACCTTTCCAACGGTATATATTACCTCTGGTTTATCGTAAACAGTTGCTAAATATCTGACAAAACAATGTAGCGTTGCATGAGTCGTTATCGTAACTATGCAATTTATATAGGCCCCGAAAAGTAATAGAGCGTCTTAATAACTATTTAACTAGTAGCAAATAATTACTGTATTATAATGTATATGTATAATAATAATAATAATAATAAAAAGGAAATACCTTCTAAAAACGTGAAAAATGTAATAAAACATAAGATTTCATTCAGTAATACTAAATGTGTATTTCTTTTTCAGGCAGACGTTGTGTGAGGAAGTTCATTATATAAAGAAGTTATTGATTTCGTGTATGTAATAGAAATTACTCAATCATGTCAAGGAAGAGGAAACATGAATTGGTTGATGCTAAAACTGACCCAGTGGTGGCTCCGTTTGTATGGGGCCTGTGTTTGTTATGCCAGAAGAATTCAAAAGAACGCTTATTCATCCAAAAATATGAAGGGTATATATCAATGGCGAAGAATAATGAAATTTTTGCTGATCATGGTCAGAAATATGGACCAGTTGAACGATGGGAGCGGTCTTTCACAGACATTAGTAGCCCATGGAGCAAAATATCATAAATCTTTCAAAAATAAATACGATAGTCAAAAAGCGGAAAGACTATCTGCTGAAAAAAGAACAGAAAAGACGTCCTCATTGCTCAGATCAAACTCCAGTTATTTACTACTACCAAGCAAACACCTCGGCATTAAGGATGGTCAGGATCCACAATGGCATGAATCTGGCACTATACAGTATATCTCAGAAGTCAATCCAGAGTGAGTTGATCGAGGTCGGTAATATAAGCATGATTTGAAAGTCCCCTAAGGTATTTATATTAGAGGATTTAGGGGTAAAACCATGTGGTGAATGTCCTAAGAATGTTCCTCGTATCATTTAAAATCAATCCTTCCTCAATGGCAGCACGCGGTGTCATCCTGGAAGGTACCATACCCACATGAATAAAGTGCTGTATCGTGGGGGTTTACGCGGTAACCTAGCACTTCATAGTACATAATGGTTGTCACATGTTAGTCCATACACCCTCTAGGTTTCGTACCATGCCTGTCAAGTCAGCTGAGCAAGCCCTTCATTGTAGTTAAAGAGTGAGCACTCAGTGTATATTAATATGGAATATGCAGTTTCGATTGTTTTCTTTAAGGTTCCATTGATTGGACTAGGAATTCTGCTGCATTATGGACTATTAACCTAACGGTAGACAATTCTTAATCTTCATAGTGCCACTGACGAAACGGTTTGTCACCAATTCTACCACGTAGTCTTGCTGTTGAGGAAATGGTTCGCACCAATTCTACCACGCAGTGATGCTGTTGACAAAACGGTTCGTCACCAATTCTACCAAGTGGTGATGCTATTGACCAAACGGTTCGTCACCAATTCTACCACGCGGTGATGCTGTTGACAAAACGGTTCCTCACCAATTCTACAACGCAGTGACGCTCTTGACAAAACGGTTTGTCACCAATTCTACCGCGCGGTGGTGCTCTTGTCTAAGCGGTTCGTCACCAATTTTACGACATGGTGATGCTCTTGACAAAATGGTTCGTCACCAATTCTACCACGTGGTGATGCTCTTGACAAACCGGTTCGTCACCAATTCTACCACGTGGTGATGCTCTTGACAAAACTGTTCGTGACCAATTCTACCGCGCGGTGATGCTGTTGACAAAACAGTTCGTCACCAATTCTACCACGCGGTGGTGCTCTTGACGAAGCGATTTATCATCAATTCTACCATGCAGTGATGCTCTTGACGAAACTGTGTCTCACCAATTCTACCACGTGTTGATGCTCTTGACAAAACTGTTCGTGACCAATTCTACCGCGCGGTGATGCTGTTGACAAAACAGTTCGTCACCAAATCTACCACGTGGTGATGCTCTTGACGAAACGGTTCACCACCAATTCTATCACGTGATGCTCTTGACAAAACAGTTCGTCACCAATTCTACCACACAGTGATGCTGTTGACAAAACGGTTCGTCAACAATTCTACCACGCAGTGATGCTCTTGGCGAAACGGTGCGTCTCCAATTCTACCACGTGATGCTCTTGACAAAACGGTTCGTCACCAATTCTACCTCGGTTCTTCGCTACGGGCACTCATTTTTTGTGTCACATCCCCGCTGGTTGAGCGATGTTATTTGAAACTTTACTTACGCGCTCTTTTGTGATGGTCCATAGAACTATTTACTTCGAATTTTTAATCTCTATGGTGAAGCAAATTACGCTATTCATTTGTTCAATGAGATGGCAAAGTTTAACTTATGTGCGCTGCAATGGCTGACTAAATAGTACTTCGAGTAGTGACGATTCTAAAAGTCTACCATACCCAAGAGGGGCATAGACGATATTTCCCCCTTTTTTATTTTCTTATTTTTTATTTCTATTATTAATGCAGCCAATGCCCATTTTCTTTTTTCAGTACGGGTCTATTTCCTCTTTAAAGATCTGATTTGTCACCTCTAGTGAAAGATCGTTTAGCCCGTCACTGCATAAAGAAGTCTTCACCTACAGATTGTAATGGTAGAAGCCATTTTTCAGTGTTGCCTAATTCTAATAAGGAAAGCTTTTCAGTCGGTCAACACAAATTGTTCCAACGTGTGACGTTCGAATCATGTCATCCAATTAAGTATGTATTTGTGCATAAAGAGTGTGCTGGTTTGTAGGGTATGTAAATACTTGTTTCCCGCCTAATGTAAATGGGCACAATTCATGTTGACCGAATGAAAAGCTTTCTTTATTACCTAACCTACAGTACATCCATATCAAATATCCTGCCTGAAATAATTTTCCGGGTGTGGCTTGAAGGAAAACTTCTTTGTGCACATGTGTGTAGAATATAACCCAATGTAATATGTAAATATGGAGCCAATAGGAGAAGGGAGAATATGAGAACCTTCCATTCAAAAGCCGCCAAGTCCACATAGACAAAAGTTTCAGAAATAGAGAAAAATGTGCCTATGCTTTACAACTTGTACTTATCGTGTGTGTGTTGGACAAGTAATATATAATGGGTACGGGAATAACACGAGCAAAGAAAAATAAACGTATACCTATTATGTTCGCTGTAATAATGAGCATTTTGGACTTGGAGGGTTTTGATTGGAATATGATGGTAATCAATTCAAAATTCTCTCATGTAGATGAATGTAGAGGAATGAGAAGATAAGTCTCTGCAATCAAGTATTTTTCGTTAACAATGAAATATTTCAATAATATAAAGCATTTTCACAAATGTGCATTTAAGAATGATGGTTAATTGAATTAGTTTTGATTATGCAGAATAAAGACATGAACTATGTCACGTGAGACGGAGGAGCAGTTTCATTGGCTCCTGTGGACCTGGCGGTTATTGTTTGCCAAGACCCGATGGACTTGGCGGTTATTGCTTGAAATTGAAAATGTTTACATGCATTTGTAACATAAAAAGGCTGGGTTTTACTTATGACTAATAAAATATAACCAAAGAATTCTTCATTGCACACATAATGGCGTATACAGCTTAAAAATGTAAGAATTACAAGTAAAGATATCAACTAAATATATAGGAGGGGTCTAGATGCAAAACTCACATTCTCCACTCTTGTTCGAAATTGAGTTAGCAAGGCGTTCTTATTCTTCGTTCCAAACTACACACGACTATCTTAGTGCTGAAAAGCCAAACTCACAATATCCAGTGGTTTTCAAATGCCAAAAACCAAATTTAGATGCAAAACTATCATTCTCCACACTGTTTAGTTGCAAAGAGCACATTCTCCCTGTTGGCCAATCACAAGAGAGCTTCTGGTCATGTGACTTTCTACAGCTGCAAGCCAATATTATTACTGTCTGTTCAACTCGTAACCTCTACATAATAAATATGTGCATTCCAACAATGCAATTGGTTTCATTTGTCTAAATTTTTCACAAACTTGGCCAACTTGTCTATTGTTTTGTCTGAAGTAATTAATTTTGTTTAGAAGCGTCAAAAGTAACAATCTCCAACTTGTTCAGACACAAAACTCACAGTCTCCGATGTTTGTACGCAAAAGTCGCATTCTCCAAAATTAAAACCTATTTTTCAGATAAATTAATATAAATAATGAAACATAATTTATACAAGAAGGTGTAGTTAAGTATAGCCTGCAGCAAAAGCAAAGTCTCTTCGAGATACCATTAGTTACATACATTTGAGAAGTTTTTTTTAGTTCCTGTAAAATTAGAAAAAGTGGAGAACGTGAGTTTTGCATCTAGAACCCACATTTTATTTGTATTATTAACCATCAACCCCTCGCCAGAATGTGTTATTCCTGTGTCTCACTCCCTCACCCCTTATAACGCAAGAACAACTTCAGACAAGGCATCCTGAACAGAACCACGTTCAGAAACAAGACACACCAGGAGCCACAAACAGTGACCAAGACGGAATTAATTTCGACGGATGAACAGAAAGAAGTTGCAAGCAAGTGAATGAAAGAATACTGGTGCCAAGGTAAAATGAAATCTAATGGAGTTTCAAAATGAAAAGAAACAAAACAAATAGAACGTAGGAAAAGGAATTAACCTCTAAGAATGAGAATAAGGGACTTGAAATTAAGTGGGACCATGAAAGGCAGATGGGAGAGAGTCCGTCCCAAATTCAATGGAAAAAGGAGAAATATCAACCCGGTTTGAGAATCCCTCAAGGTCGCCAGCTCTCGAGCTTACCAGCTGAGAGCTATTAAGGATGAAGACCACCTTGCGCGGTAAGCTACAAACATTCGTCACATCAGGACCTCTTACAATTGGCACGGCATACCGTGAAGGGACGCCCACTTCAGTCTTCATCCTTCACTAAACATGCAACACCAGCGAACGACCGAATGATATTGGGCACGCCAGTCAGTGCTCCTCTCTCTTCCTCGGCGCTCTGCGCATGCGTCATTCCCCATCCGCTGACGCTCCTTCCGCCGTTGAATCAGCCACGGATGTGGATTCGTAGGGCGATTGTTTGTGTCACATTGTCTACCATCTGCTCGAACAATAATAAAGTCCTCTCGGCACGCCGGAAGGCGGAGGTAGATTTCACCGGACAAACTTGGAGATAGGCGAAATTAGGCAGAATATGCAGGTTTTCGTAGAAGGATCAGACCTCATTTATCGCGTGAAAGTATTTTATAATTGGAGATTAATTAACTTTGTTTTTCTTCATTTTAAACATATTTTAAACATTTTATTATTGTCTTACGGGAACGGTAAGTTTTTTGTCATTTGGAGTCCATTTTTAGCCTATTTTCAATTTTGAAAAAATAGGCTTATGAGATCACCTTTTGTCCGTGTGTGTGTGTGTGTGTGTGAGGTGTGTGTGTCCCCCTAATAAAATCTAAACGGCTGGAGCGATTTCAGTGAAACTCGGTAAGTTCATAGCACTATTTCCGGCGACGTCGATCGTGCCCATCGAATTTTGTTACGTCTCACCAATCCAACATGGCGGCTGTGCGAAATATTTCACTAGCATTCAGTATCTCCGAAACTATAACGGATATCGCCCTGAAATTGTGTACGGTGATAAAGGGTACTACTAGAAGTTCACCTATGAACATTTCAAAAACCTGGTTACTACATAACCAACATGGCGGCCAAGCGAATTGGAGACTTTTAAATAGACTTTTCTCGCGATTTAACTATCCAAACGTAATGAAACTTGGTACAGCAAATATTTATACACATTGCAATGCACTGGAGTCTAATTTAGTTCAATTGTTTACATAACCTAAAAATGGCGGCTGTGCGAAATATTTCACTGACATTCTATATCCCCGAAACTATTACAGATATCACCCTGCAATTTTGTACGGTGATAAAGGGTACTGATACAAGTTTACCTATGTATAATTCATAAACCTGTAAAGTACAAAACGAACATGGCGACCAAGCGAATTTGAAATATTTTAATAGACTTTTCTCGTGAGTTAACTCTTTGAGCGCAGTGAAATGTGGTACAGTAAATGATTTTGCAGATTGTAATGTACTGCTATCTAATTTAATTCAATTGTTTACATAACCTCAAGATGGCGGCTGTGCGAAATTTTAAAATTAAGTTTTTATTTCTTGTGTCGTAATCATGCGATCGAAGTGAAAGTTTGAATAATGAACCTAGGCAATAAGTGACCTTGAATGGTACATAACTCTATGGCCTATACATATAACAATCCTAAATGGCAAGCTTCCGTAATATTTAGACGGTTCTCAATATATATGAATCTTTTACAGCAACCAAACTGAAATTTTTATGTTCATAGAGACTATGAACATATGTTCACCTATAGGACTTTCAGTAACCTGGTGAGCACGAATCCAACATGGCGGCGACGCGAAGTATAAATATTTAAATGGACGTTTCTCGAGAGTTAACTATCCGAGTGCCGTGAAACGTTGCACGTTTTAAATGCTTACACAAATGTTGATCCACTGGCATCTAATTTATTTCAATTGTTTGCATAATCACAAGATGGCTGCTGTGCGTAATTTTAAAATCTCGTTTTTACTTCTTGTGTTCTAATCATGCGATTGAAGTTTGAATACCACACTTACACAATAATCTTAATATAATAGTACAAAAATAAAAATCCAACCTGGCGACCATCTGAAATAATTAGACGGTTCTCTATATCTACGAATCTGTTACAGCAATTAAACTTAAATTTTGTATGTTGATAGAGGCAATTAACATGAGCAGAATATATGAAAATAGGCTGCACAGTTCTTCACGGAACTACTTGTTATACTTGTGGTCACACTGTCTTATGCAAGGTTTCGACACTGATGTGTAACTATGTAACGGTCTGTTACTTCTTCACGCAAAATTATATCTCCCGCAGAGATGTTGGTTGGTTCCTCAGTTTAGGTGCTGCGACAACGCGGTCATATAACCCCGTGTACTTTGGGTGAGTGTAGAATCTGTCTGATTAACGGTGTGAATTGTGATGGTTGTATTAGTCTGTAATTCAGGTAAGGAATGCAGACGCTAAATTTCAAGCAGTAGTTCCTAATGTTGCTACCAGATACTAACGTCAACGCCACCCAGCTGTGAACTTGGCTACTAGATGCCACCTCAATCAGCAACTCGCAACGAACGTTGGAACTTCCCCTCCAAAGGAAAGCTTACTGAGGGATTTTTAGCGCTCTTAGAAAATCCGACGACTTTGGCCGGCTTTGATCCCGCGACCTTGGGCATAGAAGTGCAGCATGCTACCAGTTACGTCACCGAAGCCGCTTCACACTTAGTCAGATGGAAATCTGAATCTGATCTCGCGCAAGTGCGTTGTCATGGCAACGTCTGATGGCTCATCCCTCATCAATTTAGTAGTGTTGCCATGTCAACCACTGATAGCTCTTGGCATTTTCTTATAATTCCGAAATCATTTTTCTCATCCCTTGGCGCAATGGTGGCTCATATCAAAAATTCTTTCAGACAAACGTTTTAGGTAATTATTAGGGGAATATTGTCCATTTTGTACGGTTTTGATATTGTGCCTATTAACAGAGATATGATTAATGTTTCCCGAAAAAAACACTTTTTCCCACCCCTTTGGTCAATGATTGGTGCTATCAAAAAACGTTTCAAACATAAATTTCTGAGCTTTATCCGACACATATGAACTCTGAACGGATTCGATATTTCACATATTAAGAGAGTTATACCAATATTTCATTTTTTCGAAAAAAAAAAGTCCCCCATTTTCATCCCCTTCGACCGATTTAGCCCAGTAACGAACTCGTCCGAGATTTTATGGGTATACATATTCGGTAAAAAATTCAAAGTGATTGGTGCAAAATTACGGCAGTTATCGTGTCCACAAGAAACTGATATACATATATACTGAACCCGATGGGGTTATGCTGACTGGAATCGAACATGGTTCTCAGAGACTGTGATCTCAGTAAAAAGGTTCCGCCAGGAAGCGAACCAGGGATCTGTACAGGGAGTTTCTTGGTAAAAACCCCTCGAAAGAAATGTATATTTAATCACTGGTGTGATTTTTGATGAAATGGCATTATTTATTAAAATAATGTAGGAAATAATGAGCAGATTATATCATTATAAGACGATTTGGTGTAAGCTATTGGAGGTTTGAAGCACAGAGGAGGGCAGAGCTGACATTTACTAATCGGCCCAGAATTGTGGGTTGGTCCCAGTGGAGCCACGTCCATCTCTGTCACCCCATTATGTCGTCTGGAGCAGGGGAGAGGCCTGAATAATGACACAGTTATTCCCCGACGGAGAATAGATTTGAAGTAGGGGCGGAGAAATGCCCAGAAAAATCATTGATTACTCGTGATTGGAGTAACGAATCGAGATGAGAGTTGCACACAGGTGAATATCTTGGCAAGAAGATAATTTTAGAGTCTTTTACCTGCGAAATTGGTGCATATTTAGTGATGTGCGTAAGGACTGTAAAACGACCATTGTTCGCGGAGGGATGTGAAGATGTTGACGGGGACTTCCCGACTAGGTAGCGTCCCACGCCATGGAGAAAGGAATTAATATTAATTAATTGAACGAGCGATTCCTTTGCACACATATAGTTTTGGGACCTGTGAAGAGAGAGGAACACAATGATCATGGTTTGAAGACCTGAATCATGCTGTGAGAGGAGCGAAGATTACGCGGGAAGATGTTGCTCTACTTTCTGTGGAAATACGATATAAGGGAGTAGACCCCAGGAGGAGCTCTCAGTTGAACCTCTGTTCTCACTTGAAACTCTGTTCTAACTCAGTCAAGCTCAGTCTAACTCAGTTGTCACGCAGTCTACATGCCGCCAAGCGCAGTTACAGCCAGTTACAGTTTTACTCAATTGTCAATTGTAGCACAATGGCAATAAGTTGCAATCAGTATGCAGCAAATATGCAGCAGTACGAGACAGCGTGTAAGCCGCAGACAGAAGTCTTCAAATAAGTTACGTGCAGTCTTCGAGTGAAACTTCAGTCAGCTACAGCCAGGTGGAAGCCAGTTCGTCAAGGCAAAACGCATGACGATTCTATTCATCGAGACGCCGAACAAAGACTGGTATGTGTAAAAGAAACAGTAAATACGCTTGTATGAATAATAGTCGTGATACAGGCATAATCAGCCGCACGAACTATGACGTGTTCAGTATGAAGCACCGTATAGACTAACGGTAGCAATATTGTATATAATTATTTGTGAAAGTGTTGAACTTTATTAAGCGCACTGTGTATAGTATTAACTAATCGTATATGTGTAACTACGATAGAATGCGCTAAAGAAACTCTACTAAGTGTTTGGTATTGCCATGAGAGTACCAGATGTTAACGCTTACTGTAGGAGTAATGATCGTCACAAAAACTGTTGGAGAGTTCCGAGAGCAGATAACCAGACTTTCAATCAGGAGTTGATAACGTAAGATGCCGTCGACACCTGCAATTTCGATCTCTGCTAGGGAATTTCAGCATTGAAATGTGTATAAAGTGACGAGTGTTCAGTGTAATGTATATGTAAAAATATCATTTAAAGTAGTGTTTGATGAAGTGTTTCACATGTTTGAGGAGTGATAACTTCCTGAAAGGTATGCAACGTGTCGTGTTGGTGATAGGAATGTGTAATCAAATGTGTGTAAACAAGAGAAATATGTCGCGTTAAACCCATTATGGCGGGCGACATGGAAGAATATGATTGGTTGGAGCCACCTTAGATGCCTATAGAGATGTAAGTACCCCACAAATTATGGTTATAATTATGTAGAAGTATGGACCGATGCATGTCTGTGATTCCGTAAAGGTATTGTGAATTCCTTATAGATGCCAGTAAAAATCAGTTAGGAGGCTGATCCTCCATGTTTAATCAGTATTGAGTTGATTTTTATAGAGTTGAGATGTTGATTTGCATCATTAAGTGGAGTAGTTATTCCCACTATGAATTAAGAATGGCAATCAGTTATGTAAATGTAACGAACGCGATTGTTCGAGTTTAAAACGTCTAGCTATGTCGGAAATTTTGGTAATTTATATGAGAATAATAATAAATAATGATTTTGGTCATTTATGTCAATGAGATTCATAATAATAATCAAGGATGATTTTGGTCATTTATGTCAGTGAGAAATGATGATAATAATAATAATGGTTATTAAGTGTATGAATGAACACATCAGGAAACAAATAAATGGTGTAAGCGAGAATTATTAACGCTAAGTGCAAGGCTTATCAATCTAAGCAGGAAGGTTACAGTGAGATTACATTTCAGTAATTATGGAAAGAAGCTTTATATCAGAATATTGCATATATTCAGTAATGATACCAGTAATGAAAGAGCTTTTAATGAATTGAATTTGCAGCTTAATTGAGAAGCTTATAGAGTAAATGTTAGATTTCTCTTAATATTAGAGGTCGGAATGTCGTAGCATGGAGCATTAGGGGCCAGATAGTCTATTCTACGTATGAATTCTCCTATGTCGTGGACATTGTTGGAGATATTATTTATGCCAGAGTTTTAGTGAATGGACCCTAACTCTGAAGAAAGGATTGGAATGTGTTCCGGATTGGAATCCTATGATAGAGTCGAGGATAACAAGGACACCTCGCAGCTCTATGATTTCCCGAGAACTTATGATGAGTTATTTACGCTCGTGGGCAGCGAAAACTCAGGGCGACAGTGGTTTTGTGCGCCTATATTATACTTGAGACATCGGTCACCGCCAGGCTCATGCATTACGAACCCCGAACCTTCATGTTGAATGGACCCATGTGAGGCCATTAATTAATCATTATCCTCGACGTAGGAATAATTACAAGAGCTCATTCAATACCTGTTGGCAGAATAGTCAATTAAGATCCTTTGGGAACATGTGTGTCGGTTAGGACACAGTATTTGTCTTGTAAATCTCCACTGCTTAGAGAGAGGGAAGCTTTCAAACTTTTAGAAAGGTCGAGATAATTGGTGGAACGACCCATCCCACTTTCTATTGTGTAGCGATTTCCTTTAGCCGAGGGTCGGTGCCAACCACCCGGACCGCTCAGGCAAGTAAAAGAGGGAAGAGATTCTAGACCTTGTTAAAATGACATATAATGCAAGATTGTTATGTTGAGTATTATAGCCATGTGGTTTGTGAACACATGGATAATTATAGTTAATCCTGATGGTTCATTAATTTAGCTATCTGACGAATAGTTACATGATATATTTGTACTGTCACTGGAGCCAAGTCATGTAGTTGGTTACTAGATGCCAATCGCCATGAGCGCGAGGTAGTCTATCGTACAATCCGACATAAGCTATAACGTAACGTTTTATCTAGGAATCACAGACAGCATGCGGTGAAACCATATAATTGGAGGATGTAGGGGGTAGCTTACATAATTATGGAGTTGCACGTTGATTTTGGTGCAACGTCCAAATAGGTAAATGCATGCAAAGCATTTCATTGGTGAGAAGAAAAATATTAAAACACGCACGGCACACATAATTGTTTAACATAAAGAGATTTAAGGAATAATCCTTGTTGTAATATTAAAGAAGTCACATTGTATGACTATTATGTTAATGTACAGTTTGTTTTGAAGTCGTAGGTGCATCAGCGCACTAGTATATTCTTATGAAGTTCACAGAAGGGTAAAGCATTATGGCTAGGTATGACTTTGTTGTGATTTTATATTTGTTTACTTATGGATTGTGGAAGTAAAAATTTTGTTTGCTTTTATTTTATGCTTTTTGGGTATTGTTTTGTGTTTGAAGCCATGATTTATAAATGAATTAAAGTTTTAGAATAGAGTTGTGCCTTATCATTGTAGAGTTGATACCTGTTTGCCTCAAATCCAAAATATGCACTGCAAAATTGGGGTTACCGTACACGCCTGAGAGCTGATGCTAGTTGGAGGCAGATGCATATTATCCAACGAGATTACTCACATGGGTACATGGGAATTGATGTCCTATACTGTGATTTGAGCTAAAGGTACGACTAAAGTCGGTCAGATTTAATGCACACAACTCTATTAAAGTAAGAATTAACGAAGTAGGGTGTGACCGCTCCTAATCCATAACTAAGTTCCGATACGTATATATAAATTTTGATAGATTGTGCATATCACTATTAATTTATCATGGCGTGGCCCAAGTGGGGCTTTCGGCAGTAAAAACCACTCCCTGAACAGTTTTTATAGTAAATTAAAATATGGCCGATGTCCTACTAATACTAGTACCACGACACATATTAATTTATCATGGCGCCCAGAATACGTGGAGCTTATGGGATTTAGGGAAAACCCATAGATTTTTATGGTATTTCATGGGGAAAACCATAGTAATTGTTTTGCCTCAAACCGTGTTTGAGTGATTGTTGAATTCAGTAGGCTTTTGAGGTAACGCAGAATCTCTCTATTGAGAAGAGAATGGCCTAAGGGTACTAGCGTTACATACCCAATCCACAATCTACCATAATATTATCAGGTTTTGTACGACTTCACAATATGTGTGCAGTGTTTGATGTTTCTCTTCGAAACGTATCCACATATTTTTCCAGGAAGCCTGCCTGCATATTTAAGTGTGTTATTGTAACATGTCAGGTACGGAGGAGATCTTGCAAGTTATTGCAGGACTGAAACAACATTTTGATGCTGCTAACGAGCAGAACAAACTGGAAACCAAGGCGTTCCAGGATAGTATAAACACTCGGTTAGATGAGAACCAGAGAGAGTTAAATAACAGGTTAGATGCCAATCAGGAGGCAATTAATGCAACTCAGGTTGAAATAAACAACCGTTTAGAGGCAAATAAAGTTGAATATAAAGCTGAATTGAGTAATCGGTTAGATGCAAATCAGGTTGCACTAGATAATAAGTTAGGTCAAATGCAAGAAGTCATTAAGACCGAAGTAACAGAGACTGTTGTAAGCATTGTATCGGAAATGCAGGTGAATACGGACAAACGTTTCGAGGCCATAGAAGCCAAACTTGAGGGTAATTTGCAAGCGTGTAGGCATGCTCAGGAGCAAACCAACAGTAAATTAGAGGCGTTGTCTAACGATATTAAGGATATTCAGATCCAAAACGAGGCGAATCTCGAACGCCAAGCGAAACAGTTCGCAGAGTTTACGAAAACAGTAGACCAGAGATTAGAGGAGAACGACTCTAAATGGGATCAGAAATTGAGAAGCTACGCTAGAGCAATTAACGGTGACCTCAAGAAACAGGACCAGAATATATTAGGTCAATGCCAGGAAATAGGCGAAATTAAGGCTATCGCTCATGAAAGTAAGGAGCTGGTAGGCAACGTGAAAGGTCAGATGGGTAAAGTTCATAAAGAACTGGACCAAGTGCAAAGCGACATTATCATAGTCAATAAAAGACAAGAGGAAAATAGAGGCGAGATCACCAAGGTCCGGAATGAATTGTCTAAAGTCAATGGACACATTCAAGATGAAATTAAAGGTCTGAGAGAAGAACTCGAAATAAGAGAAGGCCAGAAAACAGAGGCAAGCGACAAGACCCTTGCTCAAATTAAAGAGGACGTAGAGGATGAAATATCCCATATCAAACAAAGTCTGAAAGAAGACAAGGTGAAAATTTTTCAAGTAGCCGAGGAAAACCGAGATAGGCTTACGAGAATAGAAAAAGAAGTCATTACTCGCCTAGAAAGAGCAGAAATGCGCCATAACCAAATGGAGACTAGGATAATAGCACAGGAGGAGACACTTCTGAAGTATCCTAAGTCAAGTGAAGGCAGCATAGAGGATATAAGAAAAACAAGGTGGGCAGACCTAGAAACCCAACCTATAAGCAGGAATGCTGCAGGCGCAGGAGAAAGTCCTTACATGACGCCAGGTGTACCAATTGCGGCATCGACGCCACATGAAAACGCGATGCACACCCAGGTGATAAACGTCATTAGGGCAAGCGAAGAAAAACCTAGGAAATTTTCAGGTAGTCACTGTAGTATGACACCAAAATATTGGTTAAAGGAAGTGACTGAATATCTCAATGATGCACGAATACCGCAGGAGCGTAGGCTACGTGCTATAGAGAAGTTAACAGAGGGGGAGTGCGCATTATGGTTTCGCAGCTTCCGTTACACTTTTGATACTGTTGAGGAATTCCGCGAGGCATTCTTGAAGAGATATTGGGACGCCGCGACTCAGCAGAATTTACGGCTGGATTTGTATGCCAAAAAGTACAGCACGAACAACCCGACGAAGTACGCAGAATTCTTCATATCGCAGATGTGTCGTTTTAAAGAGCTGGATCAAAAACCTAGTGAACTGGAGCTATGCATTGCTATCGCCAAACAGCTTCCATACGAGATCCAAAGGCTACTAATCTCGGCTAATGCGAAAACTGCTATGGAAATGGAGACAGTTCTAAGGCAACTGGACCTCACCACAGCAAATACTATGCGTCAGAGTCGAACCGTGGAACAAGTCCACGTGACCAACACACAGACTGACCAACAGCAAGCTCCAAGGAACAACAAGGCCACGAGCACAGAAACTTTAGATTCCTATGGACGGCAATGGGAACAGGAACCCAGAAAATGGCAGTCAAGGTACAAAGGAAATGCTAATAAAGCAGGAAGAGGTCGAAGTTCGTGGAATAAACACAATAACAGGGGCAAACCGTACCATAACAATGGAGGTAATAATGGCCAGGAAGGCAATAATAGAAATTGGAGACCCCAAGAGAGAAGAAATAACTTCGATGACGAGGCAGAAGAGCGATATCATGCTTCTTTGCGATACCTCGAAGAAAGGGGAGATGAGCCCCAGAAATCACAAGTCCGCTGGCAAGAAGTCATGCAGAACAGGACATCGCCAGACAGATATGGAGATGGAGCTAAGAGTTTGGAACTACAGCGCAGCGAACAGGAGAGAAGGAACTCCAAAGGGGCGGGCGCTGAAGAAAAAAAAAACGCCAAAATTAGAAGAGCTCGAGACTGATGGATGGAAGTCTATTAACATCATCAATTGGATAGCCAAACCAGAAGAATTGATTGAGGATACAGGAGGACCACAGGTCATGGTCAAGAGAGAATTGCCTATTATAATTGTGAGAGTGGCAGGATTAAAAGTCAGAAGTCTGCTAGACACAGGATCAACAGTGAGCCTGATGACACAAGCTCTATATAATGAAATAGCCCGGAGAGAGAACATTTTGAAGATACCGATCTCCAGTGTCAAAATTAAAGGGGTAATTCCAGACAAAACAATGATATGTAAATACCAGGTATTCCTAGATTTACAGATAGGAGGCTCTATTTTCTCACAGAGTTTTCTGTTAGTGAACAAACTACCTTATAACCTACTTATTGGGGCAGAGTTTATAAGGGAATACAGAGTGATAATTGACCTAGCACAGGACAGGGTTATGTTCCATGTGAATGAAGAAGCTGAAGGCTTAGAGGTCGCACTCAATGAAATTGAACCAGGATCCAGTGAACAAGTATGGCATACATACAGAGATGTGGCTGATGAAGAAGTGTTAGCCATTGAGCAGTTAGAAGCGGAGCTCAAAACACTAGCCACAGACTTGGAAAAAGATCTGGAACCCAAATTGGAAGACTACATTTCGGAGAAGCTAGAAGAAGCGAAAATTGGGCTAAAAGAGAAGGAAAATTTAAAGCAGTTATTGCTGGAACAGAAGGAAGTCTTTGATTCGAGACCTGGTCGGATAAAGAACTTCACTTATGCTTTTCAAGTCAGTGATTGGACACCATTTAGGCAGAAACCCTACCATATAGCTGAAAAGCATTATGCTAAAGTAAAAGAGGCAATTCAGGAGATGTTGGAGGCCGGTGTTATTGAGAAAACACCTACGCCTTATGTAAGTCCATTGGTAATTGTACCAAAGACAGACGGATCTGTCAGAGTCTGCTTGGACCTGAGACGCTTAAATTTGAGAGTTATTCCGGAATTTGACCAAGTGCCACCTATTAAAGAGATCCTCAGGAAGTTTAAAGGGAAAACTATATTCTCAAATTTGGATATCACATCCAGTTTCCACCATCTTGAATTAGAGAAGAAAACTAGTCTGTTGACAGGATTTATGTTTGATCAACATACATTCACATTTTTAAGGCTACCTTTTGGGTTGAAAACAGCTGGTTCAGCCCTGATAAGAGCGTTAGATCGCAATCTATCAGATGAGGTTAAAGAGAGTACCATCAGATATGTAGACGACATTCTACTCACATCAGAATCTCTGGAGGAGCACATGAGAGACCTGAAGAAGTTGCTAGATGACCTTCGAGAGGCTAACTTTAAGGTCAATATCAAGAAATCGCACTTCTGTCAGAGGGAAGTTAAATTCCTAGGGCATGTTATTGATGCAAATGGAGTGAAGCCCAATCCAGATAAATTGGAGATAATTCGGAATTTCCCTCGACCCACGAAAGTTAAGCACGTCCGACAGTATTTGGGAGTAATTGGATTCTTTTCGAACCACTGCCCAAACTATACTGCGACAGTAGCACCACTGCAGGACCTATTGAAGAAAGGCGGCAGATGGAATTGGACGGAGCAATGTCAGGAAGCATTCGTGAGGTCAAAACAAATGCTTTTGGAATATGTGAAACTGGGATACCCAGATTATACCCAGAAGTTCATCATACAGACGGATGCATCACTTATTGGGATTGGAGCGATGCTATTCCAGGAAAATGTTGACCAGCCTGAGAAGAAAGTTTTTATCGCCTTTATCAGCAGAAGACTGAGAGCCCATGAGAAAAATTACACGATCACAGAGATAGAATTGCTCGCAATTTTGTACGCGTTGCAATCGTGGCACAAACTCGTGTACGGCTTCCGAATAGTTCTGAGAACAGACCATAAAGCTTTAACATTTTTGTTAAAGACAGATTTGTCTAGTCAGAGATTGACAAGATGGTCCCTGTATATCCAGCAATTTAATGTGGAAATAGAATACTGTCCAGGGAAAGAGAATGTAATACCGGACATATTAAGTCGTTACCCTAGAGAAGAAGAAGTACTAGCGGTCCAGATTGAGAATCGAGATCAGAAGACGTTGGATGACTTAAGGAACATTACCAACCTACAACGCGAAGACCCATGGTTGAAGATGATAATCGATTACTTTGAGGGGCGCTTAGCAAGGGGAACTGCGATATACAGAGAGGCGGAGGCATTGGCAACAGATTATGTATGGTATAATCAGATATTACACAAGTGGGACGATGTGGATCACACACGTCAAAGGATTGTAATTCCTGCATCTTTGCAGAGGAGATTAGTATGGCTAGCCCACAGAGCATTTGGCCATCCGGGGATAGATAAAATCTGTGCTCTGTTGAAGGAAGCATTTACTTGGCCAAAATTGAGAGAAACGGTGAGAAATGCTATTAGAACATGTGATCTTTGCCAAAGGGTAAAGCCGAATCCCTTTTTAATGAGGCAACGACCTATCCCGTTGTTACCAGAGAAGCCAAGGCAGCTATTGAGTATCGACAACTTTGGACCATTGCCTAGAGCACGTAGAGGCAATAGACACATTTTTGTAGCCATGGATGTATTTTCGAAAATGGTGGTGTTGTGCCCCATTCAAAAGACAAGTTCAAAACAGGTCTTGAAGCGCCTGAAAGAGAGAGTTATTCCGATTCTTGGGAAGCCGGATAACATTCTCTCGGACCACGGAAGTTGCTTTACTAGTGCAGAATTTCGTCGAGAACTGGAAACTCTAGGAATTAGGCAGATTTTATCTACCATTCGCCATCCTGAGGCAAGTCCCGTTGAAAGAGTAATGAGAGAGATCCAGAAATACATGAAGATCTACTGTTCTGAAGCGAATTGGCGTTGGATTGAATTTCTAGAAGTAATTGAATACTGTGTAAATAATACTGTACATGAGGCGACAGGTCAGGTTCCCGTTACTCTACATCTGGATCAGAGACCTGAGAGACCGTGGAATGGTGTTATTCCATTACCTGTAGACGCACAGCCCGGTAGAGAATTGAGGATCCAACGAACCTTTGAATATCTCAAAGCACAGGCGGAGAGACGTCAGAGAAGGAATCGTGCGAAGAGGTATCATAAACCGCTTCTCGTGGGACAGAAAGTTTTAATTAAGAAACCCGCCAGTTCAGATCCAGAGGCTCGGAAGTATAAGAAGTTTAATTTTTCTTACCACGGCCCGTTCGAGGTGATAAGAGACCTCCAGAACAATGCATACAGGTTAAGGCATTTAGAGAATGGAAACGAGGTCGTTATGAACATAGCCAACTTAAAAATTTATTACTCGCCAGAAGAATTCGATGAACCAGAAGAAGAATTAGTAACGCACACCCAACTCAACGTGGAGAGCGGAGGCAGCCAAGCAGGCAGACCTGAATGTTGGAACGGCGAGACGGGACAAGAAGCAGACAGTTTACCCAGTGTAAGCGGAGAGCAGAAAGAATGCCAGTGTTTGCGAGAATTCTATGAAGAAATGGTCAGGGTAGCCAGAGAGGTTGAGGCTGTAAACGCGACCCTTCGCAGGGAGAATAGACAGCTCAGAAACAAGGCCGAGTGTGGAAGGGGGAACACTACTAACCCACTCGCAGCCAGACAAGGTGAAGGACCCCAGACGTAAACACAGACGGTGGTCGACAGTCAGCTGGTTACTTATATAAGCCACTTGCATTGGACTTTTATAAGTTTTGCAAGGGGAACATGAACCCGATGGGGTTATGCTGACTGGAATCGAACATGGTTCTCAGAGACTGTGATCTCAGTAAAAACGTTCCGCCAGGAAGCGAACCAGGGATCTGTACAGGGAGTTTCTTGGTAAAAACCCCTCGAAAGAAATGTATATTTAATCACTGGTGTGATTTTTGATGAAATGGCATTATTTATTAAAATAATGTAGGAAATAATGAGCAGATTATATCATTATAAGACGATTTGGTGTAAGCTATTGGAGGTTTGAAGCACAGAGGAGGGCAGAGCTGACATTTACTAATCGGCCCAGAATTGTGGGTTGGTCCCAGTGGAGCCACGTCCATCTCTGTCACCCCATTATGTCGTCTGGAGCAGGGGAGAGGCCTGAATAATGACACAGTTATTCCCCGACGGAGAATAGATTTGAAGTAGGGGCGGAGAAATGCCCAGAAAAATCATTGATTACTCGTGATTGGAGTAACGAATCGAGATGAGAGTTGCACACAGGTGAATATCTTGGCAAGAAGATAATTTTAGAGTCTTTTACCTGCGAAATTGGTGCATATTTAGTGATGTGCGTAAGGACTGTAAAACGACCATTGTTCGCGGAGGGATGTGAAGATGTTGACGGGGACTTCCCGACTAGGTAGCGTCCCACGCCATGGAGAAAGGAATTAATATTAATTAATTGAACGAGCGATTCCTTTGCACACATATAGTTTTGGGACCTGTGAAGAGAGAGGAACACAATGATCATGGTTTGAAGACCTGAATCATGCTGTGAGAGGAGCGAAGATTACGCGGGAAGATGTTGCTCTACTTTCTGTGGAAATACGATATAAGGGAGTAGACCCCAGGAGGAGCTCTCAGTTGAACCTCTGTTCTCACTTGAAACTCTGTTCTAACTCAGTCAAGCTCAGTCTAACTCAGTTGTCACGCAGTCTACATGCCGCCAAGCGCAGTTACAGCCAGTTACAGTTTTACTCAATTGTCAATTGTAGCACAATGGCAATAAGTTGCAATCAGTATGCAGCAAATATGCAGCAGTACGAGACAGCGTGTAAGCCGCAGACAGAAGTCTTCAAATAAGTTACGTGCAGTCTTCGAGTGAAACTTCAGTCAGCTACAGCCAGGTGGAAGCCAGTTCGTCAAGGCAAAACGCATGACGATTCTATTCATCGAGACGCCGAACAAAGACTGGTATGTGTAAAAGAAACAGTAAATACGCTTGTATGAATAATAGTCGTGATACAGGCATAATCAGCCGCACGAACTATGACGTGTTCAGTATGAAGCACCGTATAGACTAACGGTAGCAATATTGTATATAATTATTTGTGAAAGTGTTGAACTTTATTAAGCGCACTGTGTATAGTATTAACTAATCGTATATGTGTAACTACGATAGAATGCGCTAAAGAAACTCTACTAAGTGTTTGGTATTGCCATGAGAGTACCAGATGTTAACGCTTACTGTAGGAGTAATGATCGTCACAAAAACTGTTGGAGAGTTCCGAGAGCAGATAACCAGACTTTCAATCAGGAGTTGATAACGTAAGATGCCGTCGACACCTGCAATTTCGATCTCTGCTAGGGAATTTCAGCATTGAAATGTGTATAAAGTGACGAGTGTTCAGTGTAATGTATATGTAAAAATATCATTTAAAGTAGTGTTTGATGAAGTGTTTCACATGTTTGAGGAGTGATAACTTCCTGAAAGGTATGCAACGTGTCGTGTTGGTGATAGGAATGTGTAATCAAATGTGTGTAAACAAGAGAAATATGTCGCGTTAAACCCATTATGGCGGGCGACATGGAAGAATATGATTGGTTGGAGCCACCTTAGATGCCTATAGAGATGTAAGTACCCCACAAATTATGGTTATAATTATGTAGAAGTATGGACCGATGCATGTCTGTGATTCCGTAAAGGTATTGTGAATTCCTTATAGATGCCAGTAAAAATCAGTTAGGAGGCTGATCCTCCATGTTTAATCAGTATTGAGTTGATTTTTATAGAGTTGAGATGTTGATTTGCATCATTAAGTGGAGTAGTTATTCCCACTATGAATTAAGAATGGCAATCAGTTATGTAAATGTAACGAACGCGATTGTTCGAGTTTAAAACGTCTAGCTATGTCGGAAATTTTGGTAATTTATATGAGAATAATAATAAATAATGATTTTGGTCATTTATGTCAATGAGATTCATAATAATAATCAAGGATGATTTTGGTCATTTATGTCAGTGAGAAATGATGATAATAATAATAATGGTTATTAAGTGTATGAATGAACACATCAGGAAACAAATAAATGGTGTAAGCGAGAATTATTAACGCTAAGTGCAAGGCTTATCAATCTAAGCAGGAAGGTTACAGTGAGATTACATTTCAGTAATTATGGAAAGAAGCTTTATATCAGAATATTGCATATATTCAGTAATGATACCAGTAATGAAAGAGCTTTTAATGAATTGAATTTGCAGCTTAATTGAGAAGCTTATAGAGTAAATGTTAGATTTCTCTTAATATTAGAGGTCGGAATGTCGTAGCATGGAGCATTAGGGGCCAGATAGTCTATTCTACGTATGAATTCTCCTATGTCGTGGACATTGTTGGAGATATTATTTATGCCAGAGTTTTAGTGAATGGACCCTAACTCTGAAGAAAGGATTGGAATGTGTTCCGGATTGGAATCCTATGATAGAGTCGAGGATAACAAGGACACCTCGCAGCTCTATGATTTCCCGAGAACTTATGATGAGTTATTTACGCTCGTGGGCAGCGAAAACTCAGGGCGACAGTGGTTTTGTGCGCCTATATTATACTTGAGACATCGGTCACCGCCAGGCTCATGCATTACGAACCCCGAACCTTCATGTTGAATGGACCCATGTGAGGCCATTAATTAATCATTATCCTCGACGTAGGAATAATTACAAGAGCTCATTCAATACCTGTTGGCAGAATAGTCAATTAAGATCCTTTGGGAACATGTGTGTCGGTTAGGACACAGTATTTGTCTTGTAAATCTCCACTGCTTAGAGAGAGGGAAGCTTTCAAACTTTTAGAAAGGTCGAGATAATTGGTGGAACGACCCATCCCACTTTCTATTGTGTAGCGATTTCCTTTAGCCGAGGGTCGGTGCCAACCACCCGGACCGCTCAGGCAAGTAAAAGAGGGAAGAGATTCTAGACCTTGTTAAAATGACATATAATGCAAGATTGTTATGTTGAGTATTATAGCCATGTGGTTTGTGAACACATGGATAATTATAGTTAATCCTGATGGTTCATTAATTTAGCTATCTGACGAATAGTTACATGATATATTTGTACTGTCACTGGAGCCAAGTCATGTAGTTGGTTACTAGATGCCAATCGCCATGAGCGCGAGGTAGTCTATCGTACAATCCGACATAAGCTATAACGTAACGTTTTATCTAGGAATCACAGACAGCATGCGGTGAAACCATATAATTGGAGGATGTAGGGGGTAGCTTACATAATTATGGAGTTGCACGTTGATTTTGGTGCAACGTCCAAATAGGTAAATGCATGCAAAGCATTTCATTGGTGAGAAGAAAAATATTAAAACACGCACGGCACACATAATTGTTTAACATAAAGAGATTTAAGGAATAATCCTTGTTGTAATATTAAAGAAGTCACATTGTATGACTATTATGTTAATGTACAGTTTGTTTTGAAGTCGTAGGTGCATCAGCGCACTAGTATATTCTTATGAAGTTCACAGAAGGGTAAAGCATTATGGCTAGGTATGACTTTGTTGTGATTTTATATTTGTTTACTTATGGATTGTGGAAGTAAAAATTTTGTTTGCTTTTATTTTATGCTTTTTGGGTATTGTTTTGTGTTTGAAGCCATGATTTATAAATGAATTAAAGTTTTAGAATAGAGTTGTGCCTTATCATTGTAGAGTTGATACCTGTTTGCCTCAAATCCAAAATATGCACTGCAAAATTGGGGTTACCGTACACGCCTGAGAGCTGATGCTAGTTGGAGGCAGATGCATATTATCCAACGAGATTACTCACATGGGTACAATACATATATTACATAAATTATATATAAACTTTTGAACTGACGGTGGTTTTGGGGTCTGGGGGATGTGAAACGCGAAGATATGTCGAAATTTTCCGGAAATCGAAACATGGTACCGATTGCAATAGTTAGCTTTCTAATGAAATCTACCTAAAATACTGCCGTCAACGACACCTAGCTGTGAACTTGGCTACTAGATGCCACCTGAATCAGCAACTCGCAACGAACGTTGGAACTTCCCCTCCGAAGGAAAGCAAACTCAGGTTTTTTAGCGCTCTTAGTAAATCCGACGACTTCAGCCGGGTTTGAACCCGCGACCTTGGGCATAGAAGTTCAGCATGCTACCAGTTCCGATACCGAAGTCGCTTCCCACTGACATATGAAAACTGACTGTGATCTCGTGCAGTGGCGTTGTCATAGCAACTGCTGATGGTCATCCCTTATCAATTAAAAGTAAAGTTGTCATGGCAACCTCTCTTGGCACTTGGCATTTTCTTATAATTTAAATCATTTTGTTCACCCCGTGGCGTAATGGTGGGTCATATCAAAAATTCTTTCAGACAAAAGTTTTAGGTAATTATTGGAGGAATATTGTCCATTTTGTGCGGTTTTGATATTGTGCCTATTAACAGAGATATGATTAATGTTTCCCGAAAAAACCACTTTTTACCACCCCTTTGGTCAATGGTTGGTGCTATCAAAAAACTTATTTGACATAAATTTTTGGCACTTATCCGACACATATTATGAACTTTGAAGGGATTCGATATTTCATGTATTAAGAGAGTTATAGCGATATTTCACTTTTTCGAAAAAAGCCCTCCATTTTTACCCCCTTTGACCGATTTTGCCCATTAACGAACTCGACCGAGATTTTATAGGGATACATATTATGTAAAAAATTCAAAGTGATTGGTGCAAAATTACGGCAGTTATCGTGTCCACAAGAAACTGATATATATATATATATATATATATATATATATATATATATATATAGATAGATACATATATACATAAATTATATATAAACTTTTGAACTGACGGTGGTTTTGGGGTCTGGGGGATGTGAAACGCGAAGATATGTCGAAATTTTCCGGAAGTCGAAACATGGGACCCATTGCAATAGTTAGCTTTCTAATGAAATCTACCTAAAATGACGAAACTTACTTTCGGAATTTCCCTCGTATTTTGAAACAGTAAGTTTATTATGAGTTAAGTCTCTTCGCAAATCCTCCCGTGGTATGGTACTGCAAGTTACCGTACCCTTTTTGAAATAGTACAACAAAACTTCCATATTCTCCTTTGTTTATTGCGGTACGCTGAAATAGGTGCACTTCAGGCTAGGAGTGGTAATTGCAAACCATTACCAACGTGAATACTCCTTTATAGTGAGCAGTTGTGTCGTATTACTGCTAATTTGGAAAGGGGTTATGTTTTCTGGGGTGTTATTGCAGATAAAATATTTTTATTAGAATATTCTGGAAGGAAACAACCGGCACTGTCTCAAGCAAGCTAATGAGCAGATCAGTGCAGAGCGGGACACGAGCAGGTGGATTTGAAATAACCAGGAAGTTGATGATGATGATAATTGTTGTTTTAAGGGGCCTAACATGTAGGTTATCGGCCCCTAATGGTTTGGGTGATAGTGAAGATTATAATGAAATGTAAACTATAACTAAAACTAACCACTAACATATATACTAGAAGAAGAAATGGAAAGAAAAGAGAATAAGGCAAATAAAGGATAAGAGGAAAAGAAATGCCCTCAAACCTCGATGAATGAGGGACTTGGAAGGATGGAGAGCCATGAAAGGCAGAGAGGAAAGTGAAAGAGGGGGGGGGGCAGAGGTAATGGAAAAAAGCGGGCAAACCGGACCCAGCTCAGAAATCCCTCGGGGTCGCCAACGCCCGAATCCACCAGCCATGAGCCCCTGAGGGTGTAGCAATATCTAGGGTGCACCAGAAGTGGTGGGGCTACATACACCCTGCCTCCTTGAGGGCCTTGAGCAGAAGACAGGAGATAACATGAAAAGAAAAAGAAGATTGATCCCTCGCAGATGGAGGGTATCAGAAAAGATGAGACAATGGCCAATTAAGGCGTAAAGGAAGAGACTCCCTCGGACACCCTAATACCGTCGGGGTCGGAAGAGAAGAAGAGTTGACCAAGAGAGGTTGACAGGAAAGATGACGGAGAGGAGCCCGGCACAAGTAAGTGGAAACAAAGCCAGACTCAGCTGGGGCCCCGTGGTCGCCAACCCACGTCCCACTAGATGTGAGCCTCTGGGGGTAACCAGGAAGTACACGGGTTGATAAAACAAGATCATGTATAAGTTCCAGGATGTATGAATCAAGGCAATGATAGAGAGCTTTGAGATCATTTCTCAGTGTTGCTTTATTGACAACTAGCAGTAGTGCCCGGCTTCGCCCGGTGGATTTTTATG
Source organism: Meconema thalassinum (assembly GCA_946902985.2). Classification (NCBI taxonomy): domain Eukaryota; kingdom Metazoa; phylum Arthropoda; class Insecta; order Orthoptera; family Tettigoniidae; genus Meconema; species Meconema thalassinum. The sequence continues at coordinate 1,902,610,439 of OX336388.2, read as the reverse complement.
TTTTATGGATGATAATGAATACTACCACAGAGCTGGCACATGATACTTAAACTACCAGAACATAATTATTTTTAAATAAAACTTTTTGTGGTGGTGGTGGTGGTGGTTGTTGTAGTAGGGGTGATAAGCAGTACAGTATAATGGACGTAACATTTAGGTCATTTTCCCCTAATGATAACAATGGTAATAATGAATAGGGAGACGGCTATTTACCAACTACAGCACTGACAAATGTAATTTACAACAACAAAAAACTAAGAATGATTAGAAAGAGGAGTAAGTGAAATAAAAGTCATTGCCTAGTGCCTATATCTCTTTGTCTGTAGAGACCGATAGTGTCGTCTTTTGTCACATAGTGCCGTAGGAAAATAATCAGAACACTTTGGAAAACTTCGGCTGTCCTGAGCTCCTGGGGTGGCAATAGTATTATTTATCGCCACATAGCGCTCAACGATAAGTTTCGGAATAAATTAAGGTAAATTTGAAGGCACCAACGCTTATTGCAGCTGATAACCTCAATGTATTGCACCAACATCATTGCACTTAGCCTATACAGAGGCATTATGTTCATGATGATAACTGTTTTAAGGCGCCTAAGAAATCTTTTTGCACTAATTACTCCCAATGACAGCAATTTATAAGCTGCGCAAGATTTAACTATTTAACTATTTAACTATTTTCGCAATTCTGCACCTGAACACTGGTATGGGCGACGTGATGCAGCCCGAATTGCCGGTCAACAATAGACTTATTTAAATACTATTACAGTTACACTACTACGGACATGAATGGTTCTGGGGCCATAATACGTGGTTTTCAAGCAGTGTTACTTGTCGGGTTCCAAAGGGTAAGTATGTGGAATTTGGTTCAGATCGGTGAAACGGTATAGATTTGTGCTAAAGGGCCTAAATGCAGGGAATGGACTGTTCTTTCATAAATTTCATGCAGACAGTGTTAGTCGCAGGGTTCCAAAGGGTAAGTATACAAATTTTGGTTCATATCGGTGAAACGGTGTAGATTTGTGACAAAGGGTCTAAATGCAGGGAATGGAGTGGTCTGTCCGAAATTTAACATAGCCTAAACTATTCCTCTTGAATCTGGCTATCATATACAAAAATAATTTTTCGAATCTGACTGGTAGTTCCAGAGATTAGCGCGTGTAAACACACAAACTCTTCAGCTTTATTATATTAGTAGGCTATAGATTGGTATGACAACTTTTCAGTCAGTCAACACAATTTGAAATTGTGGACTCTAATAATGGGACCGCACCTACTCGTCATCACCATTTTTGTCCAAATTTATAGAACAGAGGTGTGCAAATTATTGGAAGCAAATAAAGAATTTGAATCAGTCACATTTGTTATTCAAAATCGGGTTTGTTACCTTAGTTAGTAATGTTTTCTCCCCTGAGGAGTTACAAGTTTTCACATAAGGAAATGCATCTGGATATTTTCAAAATTGGATAATCTCAGGGACCCCTAATCTGGGTCCGTTTATTCTCATTTTCATAGAATTTGGAATGTATCCTCTAAATCAAATGATTTTAAGCCATTGTCCACGAATCTTTGAATAGTTGAGAAGTGTACGAACAGTAATAAAAGACTTCCAATCTATCTGGTCTAAATTCACACGAAAACTAGAATAAAGTAATCAAAACAAATCGTATGACATTAACATGAGTCCCCTTTTAGTGGAACCTGTAGCAAAACGTTAATTGTCAGATACTTTAACAAGTAGTTCCGTGAAGAACTATACAGCCTATTTTCATAAATCCTACTTATGTTAATTGCCACTATCAACATACAACATTTCAGTTCGATTGCTATAATAGATTCGTAGATATTGAGAACCGACTAAATATTTCGGATGGTCGCCATGTTGGATTTGATATATGTAGGTCCTAGAGTTATGTACTGTTACATGAAGATTATTGTGTACGAGTAGCATTCAAACTTCAATTGCATGATTAGGACACAAGAAGTAACAAGGAGATTTTAAAATTTCGCACAGCTGCCATCTTGTGGTTATGGAAACAATTGAAAAAATTAGATGCCAGTGGATGAACATTCGTATGAGGATTTACTGTACCAAGTTCCCCTGCACTCGGATGGTTAAATTGCGAGAAACGTCCATGTGAATATTTATACTACGCGTCACCGCCATGTTGGATTTGTGATCACCAGGTTATTTAAAGTCCTATAGGTGAACTTAAGTTCATAGCCCCTATGGGCATTAAAAAATTCAGTTTGATTGCTATAATAGATTCGTAGATATTCAGAGCCGTCTAAATATTTCGGATGGTCACCATGTTGGATTGTTAAATGTATAGGCCATAGAGTCATGTACCATTAAAGGAAAATTACTGCATAGGTTCATTATTCAAACTTTCACTTCGATCGCATGATTACGACACAAGAAATAAAAACTTAATCTTAAAATTCACAAAGCCGCCATCTTGAGGTTATGTAAACAATTGAACTAAATTAGATACTAGGGCATTACAAGGTGTATAATCATTTCCTGTACCAGATTTCATTGCGTTTTGAACATTAAATCGCGAGGAAGGTCTATTTAAAATGTTCAAATTCGCTTGGATGCCATGTTCGTTTTGTAGTTAACCGGTTTTTGAAAGTCTTATTGATGAACTTCCAGCAGTGTCCTTCATCTCCGTACAAAATTTCAGGGTGATACCGCTAATGGTTTCAGAGATAAGTTTATAGAATGCTGGTGAATTATTTTGCACAGCCGCCATGTTAGATTGGTGAGACGTAACAAAATTTGAAGGGCACGGTCGGGGTCATCCGGAATAGTGCTATGAACTTACCGAGATACATTGAAATCGCGTCTGCCGTTTATAAGTTATTAGGGACACACACACACACACACGGACAAAAAGTGATCTCATAAGTCTATTTTTTTTTTCAAAATAGAAAATAGGCTAAAAATTGTTATTAAGACTATTGATTAAACTTATGAAATAATTTCAGCGCCTTGCAAAATATTTCTACTGTATTAAGTCACAGAACGTACAAAGTAAATGTCGGAAAACTGCCATCGGGTCTAATAATTTCAACACCTCTGTGTGTGCAGAGTTTGACCAGAAATGAAAGTAACAGGGGTGGGAGCTCCAGATGGCCAAGTATTTAGAAAGAAATAGCATTTTTGGCGCGGTAAGGCGTAGCATGAGCCACGTATGTTACTGTCGACCAAAATATTATGTGCACTCGAGATTGAAGGTTGTTTGTGAAGTAACCAATAGACCTACATAAAATCCAGTAACATCATCAGTTTCGTCGTTCTATTTTACGTTAGTTGATGTAGGTTTGGAATTTTAATTTATATTTTAATATTTTTATCGCAGTTGGAACACAAAAAGTGCCCGTTTTTAAGCGTGTTTCAACCATGCGTCACATTTAAGAAGTATTATCCCACAAACCCGTCATCAGATCGAATCCAAATTTTAACACAATATACACTGGAATGTTGTATAACTGATGTGTTAATTTCAAAATATTGTGTGTCCACGAAATAATGTTGTTATAATATTTGTAAAGTAACTTTTACTCGGCTCGGTGTCGTGGGAAAATATAGTTCTTGGTCGCGTTGTAATCCTTATACATCAAAAGGGTATGCTGTATGACTGTGAAATACGTAAATTAATTCACTTATTTTATATTGGTTTGTATTTGTACGGGAAAATAAGACATGGTTCACCAGCTAGCCGCTCCGGGGAATGCTGTACAGCGTTGCTGAGATGGAGCCCATCACTTCCGAGTGAGGCGCGCCATGACGCGTTTTGGGCTCCATCTTGGCAACGCTGTACAGCTTTCTCCAGAGTGGCAGGCTGGTGAACAATGTCTTATTTCCCCATATGAATACAAACCGATATAATAGTACATTATGCAACGAGCCTATAATGGCTATAATTAAGACACGAGTATTTTTATCAAACGAGCGTATGCGAGTTTTATAATTTCAATACGAGTGTCTTAATTACCATTATAGGCGAGTTGCATACGACTGTTTATGTTCGACGATAATTATAACTTTATTACATGTTTTAACATAAATATTCATAAATATCTGTTGAGAGTCAGCCACTTGAATTCTGTGATTGGAGAGCGAGCGCTAAGTATGATATCTCTGTCTTTCAAGATCTCTGAACGACCGACGCATGCGCTCTGTGTGCTTGCAATACCATAATATGCAGGCCATATGTTTACATCTGCCGTCCCTCAGTAATATTGTCACCGGAGTTGTTTCAAGACAATGCGCTGTGTAGAAATTAGAGTTAGTGATATTAAGGTACAGTGCTATTTCTTGTCTCATATTCGCCAGTTTATTTACGCGAACATATGGACGGTGCGAATTCCATGTCGGTAATTTATTATTGTTCGATGTTGTGTTTATGTCCGACATGTTGGATTTTGAGCGCATGCGCGAAGGTATCGTTACCTAATTGGTCAATGAACGAGCTCTGATTGGCTGGAGAAACTGTATCATAATGAAAAACAGTGTTATAATGACCATCATTATGATACAGTTTTCTGACACATAATAGCGAGGGTCGAACATAAAATAATTTAATTAATTTACGTATTGCACAGTCATACAGCATAACGTTTTGGTGTATAAGGATTACAACGCGACCAAGAACTAAATTTTCCAACGACCCCGAGCCGAGAAAAAGATACCCTACAAAAGTTATAACAACTTTGTTTCTTGGACACACAAAATTTTGAAATTAATAAACCAGTTATACAATGTTCCAATGTCATCATCATCATCTTGTACAGTTTCCAGCCCCAGGCTGGGTCTGTTTGGAACATAAGCCTTGCCACTTAGTTCTTTCTTCCCACCACCTCTCCGCTGTCACTCTGGTCCAGTCCTCGCCTCTCTTCTTGACACATTCCTCCACTCCTTTCAGCCATCTATCTCTTGGTCTTCCCCTTGGTCGTTTCTTCTGCATCTGCATCTCATGTATCCTCTTGGGAATCTTCTTCTCATCCATTCTCTTTAAGTGTCCATACCACCTCAGTCTTGATGTCTCAATCCTACCTTGCAAGGGCTCCTCTTTCACCATTTCCCTGACCTTTTCATTCCTCACCCTGTCTCTTCGTGTTACTCCGATCCTACTTCGCAGGAACTTCATTTCACCTGCCTGTATTCTGCTTATGTCTCTTTTCTTCATTGTCCACGTTTCTGAAGCATAGGTCAGTATAGGGATATAGTAGCTTCTGTATAACACTTCCTTGCTTTTTTGTGGGACATCTTTATTCCACACTAAGCTCCTAATGCTTCTCAGAAATGCTTCTGCCTGTCTGCCACGTTCCGTAATCTCTTTGTCATTTCTCCCATTTTCCTCCACTATACTTCCCAAGTACTTGAGACTTTCCACCTTCTTCAGCTGTCCACCTCCAAGTGTTATCCCACTCATTGGTCTGTCCTTTTTCCTGGTCGTTAACAGGATCTCACATTTACTGATGTTGAACTTCCATCCGTACTCTCCCACTGTTTCTTCCCAAGCCTTCAGTTGCTCCTGAATTTCCTCCTCCTTGTTTCCCCAGACCATGAGATCATCTGCAAACACCATTGCTTTCATCTTATCTTCTCCTATCCTTCCTGCTACCCGTGTCATTACCTCGTCCACAACCACAATAAAGAGAAGGGGTGACAGCGCACTACCCTGTTTCAGGCCACTCATTTGTCTGAACCAGTCTGTTCTTTCTCCTCCAACTTTCACACAACGCACACTTCCACAATACATCTCCTTCACTTTACCTACAGTCTCTTTTTCCACTCCCATGTTTTCCATTGCTTTCCAAACCTTCTCCCTACACACACTATCATAGGCCTTTTCGATGTCCAGGAAGGCCATCAGCAGATCCTCTCCAAATTCGTAGTGGTGTTCCTGGAGCTGTCTCACTGAAAATATGAGATCCACTGTTGATCTCCCAGGTCTGAATCCATACTGCTCCTCTCTCAATTTTCTCTCCACTTTGGCTCGTATTCTACTTTCTAATATCTTTTCATATATCTAGGCACAGTGAGGTATGAGTGTGACTCCCCTGTAATTTCTGCACTCCTTTCTGCTTCCTTTCTTAAATATTGGGACAATTAATCCTTTCTTCCAATCTTCTGGGGTCTTTTTCTCCTTCCATATCACACTCATCACACGGTACAGCCACTGTTTCCCAACCTCCCCTGCTGCCTTCACCATTTCAACACTCACTTCATCCACACCTGGTGCCCTTCCTCCTTTCATCTTGTCTACAGCCATTTCCAGTTCTCTCCAAGTCAGGTCCTTTTCCATTCCTGTGTTATCTTCTCCATCTTCCAATACATTGTCTTCCTCCCTATGACCATTTGGATTCAGCAAATCCTCAAAGTACTCTTTCCACACTGTCTTGAGTGCCTCTTTGTTGTGTACCTCATTTCCGTGTTTGTCCATCATTACCACCACATCCTCTCGCAGACCTCTTCTCTTACTTTTGACCATCCCATAAAGTACTTTCTTATTTCCTCTGCTGTCTTCCTCTATCATCTCTGTCCACTTTACCATCCACTTCTTCCTCTCCTCTGCGACAATCTTGTTTGCGTCTTTCTTCTTTATCTTATAATCTTCCCTTGTCAGATCAGTTCTTTCCAGGAACCACACTCTGAAAGCCTTGTTCTTCCTTCCCACAGCTTCTTTTACTCTCTCATTCCACCATGGTGTCTCTTTACACCGCTTTCTGGTGCTTGTTCTTCCACATACTGCCACTGCAGCTTCCACCATTGTGTTTTTGAATTGCTTCCATTCCTGTTCCCCTGTTTTAGGATTGTCTGTCGGCATCCTTTCCCTTATTATCTTCTGGAATTCTTCCTTGACTTCCTTTTCCTTGAGTTTCCATACTTTGATTCTCCTTTCCTGGTGCTCTGTCCTCTTGCTATCCTTAACAACTCCCAGGTCCATTACAAGTATTCTGTGGTCGCTATCTAAGGCCTCTGATGGTATTACCTTTATATCTCTGACACTTCTCTTCATTTCCCAGTCGTACAGCATGTAATCTACCAAAGATTTCTTTGTTAAATCACTGCTGTACCACGTTACCTTGTGGCTTTCTTTCTTCCGGAACCAGGAGTTGCCTACCACTAAACCGTTTCTCTTGCAAAAATCCAGCAACTTGCTCCCTTCTTCATTCCTGCTACCCCATCCTTCTGCTCCCAATACATTTTCATATCCTTCCCTTTCACTTCCTACATGTGCATTCAAATCTCCCATGACAATGATGCTCTGCCCATTCAACTGCTGTTGTAGCTCCTCCTCAAAGTCTTCCTTCTCTTGAGCTGTACATCCAACTTGAGGGGCATATACCTGGGCTATCTCCAGGCTTCATCCCTTTACAGTTACCCTGATCTTCATGATCCTGTCACTTATTCCCTTTACCTCTTCCTTCATTACATCTCTCACAACTACTCCTACTCCGCTGCTCCTTCCTTCACTGTTCCCACTCCAGTACAACCGGTACCCTTTCCTCAGTTCTCTGCGACCTTCTCCTTTCCATCTTGATTCTGCCAAGCCCAGTACATCCAGTTTTCTTCTCTCCATCACATCTACAATCTCCTCCACTTTTCCTGTCAGTGTCTGTATGTTTAATGTCCCAACTCGTAGTCCATTAGCATATCCGGGTCGTCGTCGTTTGTATCCGTCCTTTCCGAGTCCTGTTCCTGGTTTGAAAGCAAATATGATATCCACTACTGGCTTGCTAGGCCTATCGTAGCTTCACCAGAGCCCCGTCAGTCCAATGTATATTGTGTTAAAATTTGGATTTGATCTGATGACGAGTTTGTGAGATAACAATTCTTAAATGTGACGCATGGTTGAAACGCGCTTAAAAACGGGCACATTTGTGTTCCAACTGCGATAAAAAATATTAAAATATAAATTAAAAATTTCAAACCTACATGAACTAACGTAAAATAGAACGATGAAAATGATGATGTTATTGGATTATATGTAGGTCTATTGGTTACTTCACAAATAACCTTCAGACTCGAGTGCACATAATATTTTGGTCGACAGTAATGTAGTTTCCAGGCAGCGGTTGGCGCATTGAAAAGATACAGAACGGTAAGTCGAGGGTAGTGGGGTCGAGTCCTTATGTGAAAACTTTTTGTCTTGTTTTAATTTTTATTTGTACTTTACTTTCACTGCAAATAAACCGTAATAATGTCCATTATAATTATTGTATCTATGTAATATAACAATAGATGGAACGGTATTAGAACAGGTACAATCATGCCAGTATTTAGGAAGCTTGATAACCTCCAGTGTAAGTTGCACGGTAGAAGGGTGACGCAGAATTTCCATGGGGAAGAAAGCTTTCGGGAGGCTGAATGGTTTATTAACAGCCAGAAGCATACCGATCAAACTTCGGAAGAGGTTAGCAAAATGTTTTGTGTGGAGTGTGGTGCCTTATGGTTCGGAAACATGGATAGTCAGAAAGAACAAAAATATTTAGAAATTTTTGAAATGTGGTTATGGAGAAGAATGGAGAAAGCGAAATGGACCGATAGAATGAGAAATGAGGAGGTGCTATGAATGGTAGGAGAGGGGAGGAGTTTCATGACGATGATACAGAAGAGGAAAATATCTTGGATAGGTCACATACTACGTAGGAATTGTCTACTACAAAGAATCTCGGAAGGAAAATTAAAAGGAAAAAGAGGGAGAGGAAGAAGAAGGTTTGGAATGTTAACAGATGTGAAGAGGATAAGAAGTTGCAAGCAAATGAAAGAAGATGCTCAAGAGAGAAACGGAGGACGTCCAGTTGAAACCTGTCTGCGGACAGATCTACTGAAAGTAGAAGAACTATGAATACAGTCGAACCAGGTTACAAAAAAGTTGAAGGGAAAAGTGTTATTCCTTCTTATATAGAGGTTTCCGTTACACCCAGGTTGTCTTATACCCAAGTTTATCCAATCCACTTTCTTGTATGAAGTTTGAATATTGCAATTAAAAACAAGTAGTTCCGTGAAGAACTATACAGCCTATTTTCATATATCCTACTCATATTAATTGCCTCTATCAACATACAAAATTTCAGTTTGATTGCAATGTTAGATTCGTAGATACTGAGAACCGACTAAATATTGCAGATGGTAGCCAGGTTGGATATTTATTTATGTAATATTACATGAAGATTATTGTGTACGTGTGGTTTTCAGACTTCAATCGCATGATTAGGACACAAGAAGTAAAAACGAGATTTTAAAATTTCGCACAGCTGCCATCTTGTGGTTATGAAAACAATTGAAATAAATTAGATACCAGAGGATTAAAATTGGTATTAGCATTAATGTGCAAAGTTTCACTGCAATCAGATGGTTAAATCGCGAGAAACGTCCATTTAAATATTTATACTTCGCGTCGCCGCCATGTTGGATTTGTGCTCACCAGGTTACTGAAAGTCATATAGGTGAACTTATGTTCATAGCCTCTATGAACATAAAAAAACAGTTTGATTGCTGGAAAAGATTCTTAGATATTGAGAACCGTCAAAATATTTCGGATGCTCGCCATTTTGAATTGTTATATGTATAGGCCATAGAGTTATGTACCATTAAAGGAAAATTATTACGTAGCTTCATTATTCAAACTTTCATTTCGATCGCATGATTACGACACAAGAATAAAAACTTAATTTTAAAATTTCGCACAGCCGCCATCTTCAGATTATGTAAACAATTGAACTAAATTAGATGCCAGAGAATGACAATATGTATAATCATTTACTGTACCACATTTCAATGCGCTCATGTGATTAAATCACGAGAAAAATGTATTAGAATGTGTCAACTTCGCTTGGCCGCCATGTTTGTTTCGTAGTTTACAGATTTTTGAAAGTTACATAGATAAACAAGTAGCAGTGCTCTTTATCACCGTACAAAATTTCAGGTTGATATCATAAATAGTTTCGGAGATATTGAATGCCTGTGAAATATTTCGCACAGCCGCCATTTTGAGGTTACTTAAACAAGTTAACTAAGTTAGATGTCGGTGCATTACAATGTATATAAACATACACTGTGGCAAGTTTCATTGCGTTTGGTTGGTTAAATCGCGAGAAACGTCCATTTAAAAGTCGCAAATTCGCTTGGCCGCCATGTTGGTTTTGTAGTTACCAGGTTTCAAAGGTCACATAAGTGAATTTCTAGTAGTTTTCTTTATCACCATACACAATTCCAGGGTGATATCGGTAATAGTTTCGGGGATATTGAATGCTGGTGAAATATTTCGCACAGCCGCCATGTTGGATTGGTGAGACGTAACAAAATTTGAAGGGCACGGTCGGGGTCGCCCGGAATAGAGCTATGAACTTACCGAGTTTCATTGAAATATCTCCCGCCGTTTTGATTTATTAGGGGGGGGGCACACACCCGATTCACACACACACATACGCACACACACACGGACAAAAGGTGATCCCATAAGCCTATTTTATCAAAATTGAAAATAGGCTAATAATGGCCATTAATAATGCCACCACTCAGCGGAATGTTTCGGACTCTACATTGCTTGATCCACTACACTAAGCACCGTTCAAGTACAGGAAATTCGGCTGTACGGGCTCGTTTCACTTTACCGCATCCGTCGATACATTTTGCTTCCATCCCATATTTATTCTTCAAATTTTGCTGAGAGTTTATTCACATACAACAAACTCTTTGCCTGACCTCCCACATTCGATTGTCTCAATCAATTTCAGTTTATCGCTTAAAGAAAACTGTTTCCACTTAGTGGACCTTGAAATGATACCGTAGCGCGTTTACTCCTAGAATCAGACTGAACTCGGACAATAAATATAATGCAGCACAGTAAGACAGGTATGGAGATACAATACATTGCAGTACGTAGTCTGATGCAGAGAGTAAAAAGGGAAATAATAATAATAATGTTATTGGTTTTACGTCCCTTTTAACTACCCTGGCTTTTAGAGACGCCGGGGTGCCGGAATTTTGCCCCGAAGGGAATCTTTAACGTGCAAGTAAATGTACGGACACGGCTCCCTCGCATTTGCGCACCCTCAAATGCCAGCTGACTGCGCCAGGTTTCGAACCTGCAACCTTGGGCTCAGCAAGCGAGAACGTTACCCCTGAGCCAGAGTAAAAAGGGAAAACAACAGGAAAAACGAGGTACCACTTCCTTATGTAGAGGTCATGAACCTACTTCCTTTCCTATACTGAGGTAAACGAGTCCAACACAACTTTCTTATACACAGCTATTTTCTTGTATAGAGTTTTTCACCGTAAAAAAGGGACCAAGTCATTTCTTTCCAATACAGAGGTATTTCTTATACAGAGGTTCACTATAACCAGGTTCGGCTGTATTTGCACAAAAGTCATGAAACGGAAAGGCAAAGGAAACTTTGGGATGCCAAATATATTTTCAGAAAGTGATTGCAATTATGCCATACTCGAGAGCGTCGTATATAACATTAGATACATGTATGATTTTACAGTTGATGATTTACTCGTGCTGGGGTAGTATTCATCGTCAAAACAGGGGAAGCAGTAATACTCTCGGCATATTGCACACGCTATAGACGTCGCATTTTTGGAATTACATGGTTTTCTTAAGCTTGCGATAGGAAAACAAAAATCAAGCCTCTCCCGAATCGACCCAACCCAACCCGCGTCAAAAATGCGATTTTTAGCCTATTTTCAATTTTGAAAAAATAGGCTTATGAGATCACCTTTTGTCCGTGTGTGTGTGTGTGTGTGTGTGTGTGTGAGAGAGAGAGAGAGAGAGGTGTGTGCCCCCCCCTAATAAATTCTAAACGGCTGGAGCGATTTCAATGAAACTCGGTAAGTTCATAGCACTATTTCGAGCGACCCCGACCGGGCCCTTCAAATTTTGTTACGTCTCACCAATCCAACATGGCGGCTGTGCGAAATATTTAACCAGCATTCAATATCTCCGAGACTATTCCCGATATCACCCTAGAATTTTTTACGGTGATAAAGGGAACAACTAAAAGTTCACCTATGGGACTTTTGAAAAACTGGTAACTTCAAAACCAACATGGCGGCCACGCAAATTTGCGAATTTTAAATAAACGTTTCTCGCGATTTAACCAACCAAACGCAATAAAACTTGGTACAGTATATGTTTACACACATTGTAATGCACAGACATCTAACTTCGTTCAATTGTTTACATAACCACAAGATGGCGGATGTGCGAAATATTTCCACGGCATTCTATATCTCTGAAACTATTAGCGGTGTCACCCTGAAATTTTGTACGACGATAAAGGGCACTACTGGAAGTTTATCTATAAGGCATTCAAAAACCGGTTAACTACAGAACGCACATGGCGGCCAAGCGAATTTAAAATTTTAAGTACACCTTTCTCGCGATTTAATGTTCCAAACGCAATGCAATCTGGTACAGGAAATGTTTATACACATTGTAATGCACTGGCATCTAATTTAGTTCAATTGTTTACATAACCTCAAGATGGCGGCTGTGCGATTTTTAAAATTAAGTTTTAATTTCTTTTGTCGCAATCATGTGATCGAAGAGAAAGTTTGAATAATGAACCTACGCAATAATTCCCCTTTAATGGTACATGACTCTATGGCCTATACATTTAACAATCCTACATGGCGACCATCCGAAATATTTAGACGGCTCTGAATATCTGCGAATCCCTTATAGCAATCAAACTGAATTTTTTTATGTTCATAGGGGCTATGAACATATGTTCACCTATAGGACTTTAAATAACCTTGTAATCACAAATCCAACATGGCAGCGACGTGAATTATAAATTTTCACATGGACGTTTCTCGCAATTTAACCATCCGAGTGCTGTGAACCTTGGTACAGTAAATCCTTATACGAATGTTAATCCACTGGCATCTAATTTATTTCAATTATTTCTATAACCACACGATGGCAGCTGTGCGAAATTTTAAAATCTCCTTGTTACTTCTTGTGTCGTAATCATGCGATTGAAGTTTGAATGCTACACGTACACAATAATCTTCATGTAACAGTACATAACTCTAAGACCTACATATATAAAATCCTACATGGCGACCATCCGAAATATTTAGTCGGTTCTCAATATCTACGAATCTATTAGAGGAATCAAACTGAAATTTTGTATGTTGATAGAGGCAATTATCATAAGCAGGATATATGAAAATAGGCTGTATAGTTCTTCATGGAACTACTTGTTTGATGTGTAACATCTTTCCACTCGGTTGCTGGATATTTGTGGGAGGATTTTGAAAAAAAAGGGACGGAAGTGGATCGGAGATCCAGCTGGCAGAGGTGGATCGAACGGAAGTCTGTTAGACGCACTGCCAGCTGGATCGCATTGCTGAATACTTTCATTCTGACGGTAAACTCTCATGCGAACTCTGGTATCAAGTGATTGAAACAAATCACATGGCACATGTTCGAAGTTTTCGTATCAGTATTTAAATGATAAAATGCCTTAATATCAATGCCGGCATTGCCGGTATTATGTTTCTGCACAATGGCTATTCAAATATTAACCCACATAACGGTAATGCAGTCATCAGTATAATATAATCGTTGTGTTTATACGAGAACTAGCAGAAGTACCCATTCTTCGAACGGTCTTCGGTATTAATAACCAGATGTTATCAATTGAGCTACTGTTGCAATGTTTAGGGGCTTGGAACCTGTTTGTTAGCAAAGAAAAATGATTAGTTAAAATGTGCTCTCAAACTAAATTTACCTGACGTGTTCTTCCTGGCGTGAAAATAAAATTGAAAACCTCGTAGACGAATCGCAATACACGTCACATACGAACTGACCCTAGCCATTGTGTCAAGTGCCCAACAACAGGATGACCCCTTTTATAAATTATAAAGGCTTGTGGTGCATGAAAGTTCATTTTTTTTAGCCTCCAATGACCCAAATTCCTAAAATCAGCAAAAAACAGTCTACTATTTCAAATCAGGAATTTTTGAAAATAATGTTGCTGTTTGGAGATATAATACACCTTCTGTACGACATATCGCACGAATAAGTCGTGTGAAAAAAATCTAGGGTACGGCAATCCTTGAACCCCTTAAGCGCAATGATGAATTTTACAGTTTTAGTTGGTTCCGTGATAACCTTATAGCCATTTGCAACCTCCCACAGAAATGTAATAAATGGAGTGGCATTAATTATTCCAGAAATGGATGGAAAGTTGGATGCCACCTCTTGAGATACTATTGTCATGGTTAGTGGCTTGCATTCCTTCTTTAGTTTATTAAATGAAATTAATTTTCTGGGAATATCTAAAAAACTGTTGGGTTTAGATCCTTAAAATATAGTTTTCGGGGAACCTTTACGGCTCTTGAGGGGCCCCGAGTTTTGTTTCTGACACCAAGGGTATGAAAATGAGCTTTGTCTCGTCGTTGTACGCCAGAATAATGATAATAATTAAAATAATAATAATAATCATAATTGTTACGTGCAAAGCCCGTACCAACGTTCTTAAATATGTATCTCCCCTATATTCATGTGTCCCCGACTTAAAAGGAACGCCTGATGGCTTGGTTCCGCTTGTGAACACGAGATGGTAGTATCTATCGGACTTCGACCTCCCTAGCCGGAGTTGTACCTTCTACCGCTAGAGTGTGTTTGTGGTGCCTTCTGGTATCATCCTAATCGAGACTTGTTTGAAGGATGTTGTATTCTACGTCATTGAACAAAAGACTGTATATACATGATACCGCCAAATTAATTACATAATATGCACATTGTTACTTGATGTGTCATGCTGTGATTGGTCAGTTACAATTAACATGAATGCAATGCGAGATTTGACTTGGGAATCTCCGCCATGTTGTCATCTGATAGTCTGTCGTCAAGAAATCAACAAGCCAGCTGGTGTGAAAGAGTATCTTTCCGTGTGCTGGGGGCTTCACCCCTAGCCTCTACGAAATATGATATATTAAAAGGAAACTAAGGAAATACCTGTGCTCCTAGGCTATTATTTCTTAATTTGCCGTGAAGATGACGTGTGGTCTGTCTATTTACTGGCTACAAGAAGGAAAGCCTCGTGGGTGACCGAAGCGGCTTGGATGTGCTCCCGCAGCCATGTTCAGGCAGTTCATATCTTTTATATTATTTAAAATGTGTTAATTATTTTATTTTTATTGTGTCTCCACAGAGAAGTTTTAAGGTACGTTATTATTTTTAATATATTGTTTTGGGAGCTCCGATATTGGCCTTATATTAATGTTTTAATGCTGTATTTTGTTTCACCTGGTAGGCCTAATTTTTCTCTTTTGGTAATGTTACCAGTTATGTAAATTTTATTGTTTTCTTCGTACCTTTGGAGACACGCTTCTAGTTTATTTTACGTTGTAAATTTTTGTTTATTTAGTATTTGGTAGTCTTTGGGATAGCCCTATTATTTATTTATTTTATGATCCGTTGCAGTCTAAAAAGCCTCATGTCAATAGTGTTAAGGCGTAATTCTTTCCTCCCCTTCCTTTCTCTCTGGTGATTTTAAATTCATTTTATGCTAATTGTTTGCCGTAATTCGATTTGACATGCGGTCGTCTGTTTTGGTGGCCATGTTTGTTTTTTTTTGTTTGGCCCGAGTGCATTCTGGTCTTGGGAGTGCAGTCTCTAGGCGTCGAGCGGGAAACTCAGACGTGTTGTGGTGTTAGCTTAATATGTTTTTTGTTAACCTTGTTGGTTTAACTTTGTGTTTTTGGTGAATGTTCCTGTGTGTTTCTCCGTCACGAATGTTGTGGATTTCTTAATTGATCTTATTTTATTTTATTAATTTAATTTTAATTTTTTTCGTTTTGCATCGTGGCCTTGATCTCTGCATGTCAGTTCGGTATTGCGTACTAGTAAATTATCAAGCCCTTTCTCATTTGGTAATTCCTGTATCCTTTTTTTATCTTTTGGGCATTATTAATTTATTTTTAAATTAAATGTTTTCATTTCGCTCAGCAAGCATGTTAACCGTCTCTTGCCTACTTATGTAAATAACTTATGTTGGCCTTAAGCCATATGCATCACCAGAGAAAGGTTGTTGTCGCCATAGAGTTTCTTCTTTTTTAATGATTTTGTTAAATTTTTATTTCCTTTGCCCCTTTTAGTGATAAAATTTTCTTTTAAATTTTAAGCAACTGTTGTGGCATTATTTCGTCGGCAGCAGTTCTATTAGTTATCGGAGGGTGTCTGTAGACGAGCCTGTGCCTTCCCCTCTTCTCCACCTTCCTTCCTCCGTTAGATGTTCTTCTGTTGGAGCATGTCATCTGGAGGTGATTTTGCTGTTGAAGCGATGCGGACCTCTGAATAAAAGGTAAGTTGGCCCATCCACCCTGGCCATCCCGGTGTCACAATAATAATAATAATAATAATAATAATAATAATAATAATAATAATAATAATAATAATAATAATCTGCAACAAACCTGCTGTGATAAGATCACCAAATATCTGCCTTTGGCTGAGGAAATACGGCAAATGTGGAGACAGGAAAGTGTAGTGGTTCTGCCCATAGTAATTTCTTCTACCGGCATCATCCCCAAATTATTGGCTCGCAATCTACAAATATTGGGAATACAACCTGGTCTACATATCACCATGCAGAAGGCCGTCATCTTGGAGACCTGTTCCATTGTTCGCTCGTTTCTCAATGTGCCACCTTAAGAGAATTAGCCATACCGTCTTGCAAACAAGCCGACGATATGTTGATATGTCCCACTTATGTGGTGAAATGAATGTAGAAATAATAATAATAATAATAATATAGCAATAGGGATATAATAGACCTTCCGTACCATACCCGCACTTGTAAATCGCGTTAAAAAATTCTAGAGTACCCCTTTGACCCCTTAAGCGCATTATATATATTGATGAATATTTCAGCTTAATTTGGATCCGTTATAACCATATTGTCGTTTGCAAACCTTCACAGTAATGTAATAAATGGAGTTGCATTGCGGCTTACAGAAATAGATGGGACCATTGTTACCGGCACGCATTCCTTCATTAATTTATTAAGTGAAATTAGGTTTTTGGGAATATCTCAAAAACTGTTGGTTTTAGGGCCTTAAAATAAGGGTTTCGGGGTCCTTTTAGGGCCCCCGAGTTTCGTTTGTCACATTGAGGGGCTGAAAATGAGCTTTGTCTCACCCTTCTACGCTTATTTCAGCATGTATTTTAAGGGGGTAGGCCCCCTGTTATGAGAGCTACGGAGAAGAGTTACATCAATAATTAGTGTCGTGCCTCTGATGGAAATCTGTATCAAATTTTACGTTAATCCACCCAGCCGTTCTCGAGTTATAAGGACACAAAAATTGTCCACAGACAAACAGACAGACAGACAGACAAAAATATTTTTGCGTGCATCCGTCACAAAACAGTCTGAAACGGGCAAATATATCAAATTTCCGTGTAAATGCAGAAAAAACAGACATTCATTTTTATATAATAGAGAAGGGATATAATAGACCTTCCGTACCAAACCAGTACGTGTAAATCGCGTGAAAAATTCTAGAGTACACCTTGACCTCTTAAGCGCACTGTAGCCTATGTATGAACCCTTTTCCCTCTGATGGATAAATGATTCGATGTTTTATTTCTTCAATTAATAAATATTCCTACCAGCATCATGAAAATAGCCAGACGGAGATGAGGAAATTTCAAGGATTTGCTGGAGACATTGGGGACATACCTGAAGCTGTTTGACAAAAGGCTAAATACTTGGGATTGTGAAAAGAATGACCATAGCTATGATTCAGAAGGACAGGTGGTGGCCACCTCAAAATAGAAGCGACGCGCAGTGAGACACGATTCTGGTATGTTCATTGTAATATTCGCGCCTAAAAAAATATGATGCAGTAACGTGAGTGGCTGATGAATATGCTAGACACTCCTACTAGGCCAAGGTCTGATAAAAACCGCCAAGTTACAGAAAATATGGAACCAATGGGAGAAGAATGCTTACCAGCGCGGCAAGTCGAGCTTGGGCACGCTACGGCTAGCATTCACGCGGGAGATCGCCTAGACAACATCTCTACGATCGATTCTAGGATTAATGGGCATATTCTTGACCTGCGCTATTTTTCGAGTTCAGTGATATTTATTTCATTCCTGTACCACCATTATTTTGTTAAATTTTTATCTAATTTCCCCCTCTATCTATACCTAGGGCCGGTTCATTTATAAGTGGCGTGAAGAGCCAAGACATTGCTTATTACATTGTGTGTGTCGAGGACACAGCCTTTTATATTTTGTGTGTCAGTGGACACAGGCTATTATACTTTGCGCGTCTAAGGACGTTGACACTTTTACTTTGCGTGTCATGAAGGACACATAAATTATTAATAAATGTGTTAAATTCAGTGTTAGATAGTCACAGTACTATATTTGTAGGGGCAGTAGCATTGATAATTCGCCAACAGACAGTTTTGGGGAAAGTAGTACCCGAACGGCGAATTTAGTAGTCAGATATCAAGTGTATAATAATTTAATTTTTGAGTCAGCACGAGAGATGACATCGTTGACCATGGAGGAAGCCTGGAACTATCAAGACTCCGTCAAGATGGTTGAGATGAGATAAGAAGCATCCAGTTGGGAGATGGCTGCGGATGTTCTTTGACGGGTGGCTGACTGAGGATGAGTACATAATAATTCTTATTATTTGATAAATTAACTTATGGTGTATGGGACATATTTTGTTTTGTAAATAATTTGCTTGTGTGATTAACGTAGTATATTTAGTTTTGGTCTGACACACCTTTTGCATGGAAACAGCTCGCATATGTTATTAGTAGAAGGTTCTTTTCTTGTTTGTTGTTTTAGCTAACGTAGCTATGTGGACGACCGTGTTTGCATATGTTACGCGATGCGGTTAAAAACGTCTCTCGGAGATATGTTGTGTTTCAGAAGTAGGACTGAAGTAATATAATTATACAGTAGATTGGAGGGTAATTAATTTCTTTTGGTTTATTATTGATCAGATTCAGTGAAATTATTGCCTTTGGAGCAATGTGATTTGTGACGAAGAGCAGTCAGCTCTATCGTAGGTTTTAATATTTTTTTAATAGTTTGCGAGCATCTATTCAGCCGATCTGTGTGAAAAACGTAATGTCATTCCCAGAAGTGTGTGTGAATGTGTGTATTTTGTGATCATTACAAGCGGGAATTTCAGCGTAGACTGATTTCTGGCAGCTTGGTGACAAATCCATATTGTGACCTTTCGAGGGCAATTGTGGATATTTTGATTAATGTCTCACCATATGTTAAGGTGGTTGAGTTTGTTGCTGTTGATTCCTTGAGATAACGGCACAGCTGGTCAGTTATTATTACACACTGGACTTGGGACAATGACAGGTAATTGAGGAAGAGGGGAGATGTTTCACAAGACGGACTGAAGGTTGCCAGCGAGGTCATTAGGGGAGAGTGCCTGTGTGGCTCCGTAATAACTTGAAATACAGAATTAAGAACTGATCAATGATAAAAATTTTCTAAATAAATGGGAGTTGCCTACGAATCACGATAATCTCCGAAGCGTTAGCTTAACATGCAGTTTTGTTCATATAAAGTAATATCAGCCAGTCAGGCTTTTGTTGTTGTTGGTTTATTCCATGTTTATATTCCATTCAGTGACCCGTGAGTCACGTGCTATGCTGTATTTCCTTGCTTGTGTATTGAGCAATTGGCCAGTGTTGGCAGCTCATAGTCAAGTGCGTCATCGCGCTAAATGAGGGTCTCGAGAGAGATTCCTGTAAATAGTAGATTTTAGGGTGTGTGTCAGCATTACTTTTTTTAAGGGTTTTTATTAATGTCATGTTCCATATCCGTAAACGTTGATTTACGAGATGATTGTTCGTAAGCATCGTGGCTGTTAACCCGTTGTAAACGAACAGTCATCCAAAGTACTCATTCCTCGTAGTTAGTCATTACGCATACATAAAACCCAAATTGCAAGCTAGTGGAACCAGGATCCACATTTTAATAAAGGGGAGATCCGTCTGACTCCTCAGAATTGATAGATATTCCTGTCATGGGAAATTCAGGGAGGATTGTTTTATATTTATTATTGTTGTTTATTTCTTTTTATGCACTATTAGTCATTAAATCATGTTATTATTTTACATCTTGTCACCTTTATTTCTTAAATTATAGTTTATATCCTATGACCCTTACCTCAGTAGAGCATGTTGTTTGGCGAACGTAAACATCACATAGGAACTGAGCGCGACCCCTTGATTAAGATTTCTTACATTAAACACTGCTTTTCTGAAGGGTTCATAGGACGTAAACTGGCGCGGCCAAGCGTGGGGCGGTTCACTGTGGTGTAACGGCAGAGATTTTACACATTTCAATGTAAGCGTAGTTGGGTTTTCAAACTGACGCAACAATGAAGGTGTAATTTTATTGCTGGTTCGCTGCTGGAACACATTTAAGTGGCGTATTTGAGTAAAACTGACATGCCGCAAGTGCAGGCAGATATGACAGTATTTTAATCACCGGAAAGTGATATTTTATTAAAAGTAAGTGAGGCGAAGAGGATACCGCCAAATGTGTGAAATATAAATGAAAATCAGGAGTTTGCAATGTAAAATACGGTTCACGTTTTTGTCTATTGAATTAAAGTAAAAGGTAATATATGTGATACCGGGCGCCCAATGATTAAAGTTAAAACTAGATTTGTTTAGAAAGTCAAACTCATGAAAATGTTAGGAGGTTGTAGCCTTAAATGACAATTAATACTTTGTTAATTAGTCAGTGTTAATATCAGATCCGGATAACAATTTAATGACTGAATATGTGTTTGGGTTTAAATTAAATTGAGTAAAATTAGAACCACTCACAGATGCAATCGACTAGTGGGATTAAATGTAAAAATAAATGAACTGAGTAGGGTAAAGAAATAAAATGTGCATTGGATTTTATGTGTGTGTCAAAGGGCATTGCTTTATGCCATTTCCCTAAAGTCTCATATAAAGTGTATAACATGGCAACAGTGGAACAGATTCAAGAAATCATTGAGAGTGCGGCTAGGAGAACACAGGAATTGTTGGACACTAAATTGGCGAAACAGAGCGAATCTTTAAACGCTAAACTATCAGAACAAAGTGAATCACTAAACACAAAATTATCTGAACAAATAAACACTAAACTATCCGAACAGAGTCAATCATTAAACACTAGTATGTTAGAACAAAGTGAAGCATTAAACGCGAAGTTAACCGAACAAAGTGAATCACTAAACAATAATATGTTAGAACAAAGTGAAGCATTAAACGCGAAGTTATCCGAACAAAGTGAATCACTAAACAATAATATGTTAGAACAATGTGAAGCATTAAACGCGAAACTATCAGAACAAAGTGAATCATTGCGGACACAATTAAATAACAGTAGAATTGAACAAAATGAATATCAGGCGGAACAAACTAGATTATTAAAAAGTGAAATTAATGACACTATCAATTCGCAGTTAGAGGCGCAGAATATTAAAAACACGAACCAATTAGCTTCGTTAACCGCAGAGATGAAAGATCACACTAATCAACAGATGGTATTACTGGCCCTAGATGTTAGTAAAAATAATGAAAAGCAATTAGACCAGATTAAGAAAATGGAAGGTATTTTTGATCAAAAACTTAGCATTCTGGATGAAACGGTGTTAGCTAAATTAGAGCAAATTGAAATAGCGTGCACTATGAATACAAGCGAGGTCAAGATAGCTCAGGAGAAGTTAGAAGGACGATTTATGGAGATGGAAAAGAGCGGCAAAGTCATTCAAAAACAATTATCAGCGGTAGATGAAAATATATCCGGCATAATTAAAGATATGGATCGTCTCGAAATAAAATCAGCAGAGCAATGGAAAAGCCTAGAAGCGGATCAGAGTCAATTAAAGAGTACCATCGACAAAAATAGCGCGAGATTGGAAGATAGGTTGAGCCAGATAGAAAGCAATCAGGATGACACTAAAAGCCAGATAGAAGAGAAAGTAAGCACGATTAAGGAGCAGATAAGGAAAGATTGGCGAAAAATGAATATCGATTCTAAAGAGGAAAGATCAACCATCTTTAAAACAGTAGGCGAAAATCATACTCGTATTCAGGCATTAGAGCAAGAAATTAAGAATAGACTTAAAGAGCAAACAGACAGGATCATTAAAGCTGAACTGAGGTCATTAGAAAAATCCTCGATATTTAAAACAGGAACAATGAGAGATAAGCAGGACGACTCAAATAGCACAGGGGAGGAAAGCGCCGCAGGGATTCAAGCTCAGACAGAGAGCCCATTAACAGCAAACACGGAGGGGTTTCGCAAGAATATTGAAAGGAGCTCCACGCCACAAGACGGTCATCAGCCCACACAACTTATCCAAGTAATTCGCTCGAATGATTATAAACCGCAGAAATACACGGAGAATTCAGGAGTGACACCTAAAGCTTTCATTAAAGAAATTGAAGACCATTACAATGACACTGGGGTACCTGAAGCTCGTAGAGTGAGGATGATGGAGAGATTTCTATCGGGGAATGTCCTTACATGGTTTTTAAGCTTCAAATATACATTTGGAACCATGTCAGATTTCAAATTAGCGTTTCTACGCAAATACTGGTCGCCAGCAATACAACAGAGTCTAAGGATGGAGCTTTACTCTAGAAAATACCAAACCACCCAGCAAACGAAATACTCAGATTTCTTTAACATGCAAATGTTAAAATTTCGCGACCTTGATTACCCTTTAAATGAAGCGGATCTGGTGATGACAATAGCGCGGCAATTACCAGTCAACGTGCAGCAAGTACTAGTTGCAGCGAACGTTAGTACGGCCATACATGCAGAGCAGATATTACGCCAGATAGATGAGACTACATCTCATAATCATTATAGAGGAGGAAGACAGCTGGAGTTAGTCAATGAGACAGAGGTCATAAAACCTAAGCAGGCAAACACTAAAACGCAGGGTACTAATACAAGCACGTCCACACCTAGGCGAAACCAGGAAGAAGGAGAAAACAGACCATACCAGCGTAACGAGAATAACTATAACAATAGATCATATCAAGGCAACAATAGGTATCAACAGAGAGGATATCAACAATGGCGTGAAAATCGAAGAAATGACAGGCCTTATGGAAGATACGGTGATTACAATGCTAATCAAAGATGGAAAGGAAGGAGAGACCAAAATCAAGGAGAGCCACGAAATTATCGAAATGACTGGGATGATAGGCACGCTCAATCACAAAATTACCTAGAGGAATTACACGCTAGTCAAGGTGGAGAGCTTGGAAGATGGGAAAAAGCCATTGGGAACATGAAGAATCCATACACACATACTGAGGAAGCTGGAAGTCTACTGAGACAAGAGGGATATCAAGGGCATCGGCGACAAACGGATGATGGGAGTCGCACCGGAGCTAAAAAAAATGCTAAATTTGGATAAAGAAGAAGTCTACAAACGCAACAGTCGGAAGTTGAAGATGGATGGATAGTAGCGAACATACAAGAATGGATTGCTTTGCCAGAAGACTGCCTGGAGGAGACGGTGAAACCACGGAACGATGAAATTAGGCAGTTACCCATTATTTACGCGAGGATTGGTGGAATTAATATAAGATGTTTATTGGATACGGGGTCACAGATCAGTCTGGTATCGGAGGCCTTGGTTCGAGAGTTGGGTCGGAGTCAAAATATTCCTGTAATTCCCGTACCACAGCTCAAAGTGAGGGGTGTTATTCCTGAACGCACCGTCACTTGTAAACGTCAGGCATACTTAGAGCTGAACATATTGGAACACACTTTTGGGCAAACATTCATTATCATGGCAAAGATGAATTTCAATATAATTCTTGGTGCAAATTTTATTTGTGACTATCAAGCAGTGATAGATTTGCACAAGAATACGGTCAGTTTTAGAGAGTATGATCAGCTGAAGATCGTGGGATTGCATATGGATGAAATCACCACCGGAAGAGATGTAAATTCTTGGGCATTGGAAGCAATATCGGAAGAGACGGAAGAGGAGATACGAAAGGCAGAAGATAATATCATAGAAGGAGCTGTTGTGGAACTAGGTGAGGAGAGTGAATCCCAGGAGATATGGTCTTTATTAACAGAAGGAGACGACAGTGAGGCACAATTTGAAGAGTTACTACAGGAGCGGCTCAATGACATTCAACTTGGGGGTGAACACAGAAAGCAATTGGAAGAGATATTAAGGAAGCACAAAACAGTATTTGATACAGTACCTGGAAAATATTAAATTTCAAATATTCAATGCAAGTCGAGGATTGGTCACCTTTCAAAAGTAGGTTGTATCCAATTCCTGAAAAATATCGTTGTCAAGTTAAGGTCATTATAGATGAGATGTTACAAGCTGGAGTGATAAGGAAGACACCTACACCTTATCTAAATGCGATTTTGGCAGTCACAAAACCAAATGGATCTATTAGACTTTGTTTAGATGCCAGAAATCTAAACACGAGACTCATTTTTCCTGAGTATGACAGAGCGCCAATCATCAGAGACGTATTAAAAGGCTTTATAAACAAAAGCATTTATTCATCAGTTGACCTGACGAGCTCGTTCCACCATATTGAATTGGATGAGAAGTCACAGCTTCTAACTGGCTTCTTATTCGATAACCAAACGTTTTGCTTCGTCCGAATGCCCTTTGGAGTCAAAACAGCGGGCTGTGCTTTAATCCGAGCCCTGGACCGGAATCTAACCGAGGAAGTTAAGGAGATGACGGTACGCTACATTGATGACATACTGATGGCATCCGACAACATTGAAACTCACATGGAAAATTTAGATAAAGTATTAGGCAACCTGAATGCATCAAATTTCAAAGTAAACCTGAAGAAATCGCATTTATTCAAGAGCGAGATCTTATATTTGGGTCACATCATGGACAAGGAGGGAGTGAAGCCAAATCCAGCTAAGATCGAAGCGATAAAGAATTTCCCTACACCAACGAGAGTCAAGCACATTCGGGCTTTCTTAGGCGTAACGGGATTCTTTAAGGAAAACTGTCCAGGTTACACGGAGACTGTCGCTCCTATGCAGGAAATGCTAAAGAAGAATAATAAATGGTTATGGAATGCGGAGTGTGAGAAGGCATTCCAAGCAACAAAACAGCTATTGGAAAACTGCATTAAATTAGGATATCCAGATTTCAAGCACAAATGTATAATCCAAGCGGATGCTTCACTAGTTGGCATAGGTGCTATGCTCTACCAAGAGGATCCAGCTAACCTGCAGCATAAAACATATTTGGCATTTGTCAGCCGAAAATTGCGTAAGCACGAGCGCAATTATACTGTAACGGAACTAGAGCTGTTGGCCATACTTCATGCGCTACAACAATGGAAACTAATAATTTATGGCTATCCTTTTGTTGTCAGGACTGATCACAAGGCACTAACATTCTTGTTTAAGACGTCGATGGCAAGCGAACGTGTGACACGTTGGTCTATATATATTCAGCAGTTTAGCATTGAGATTGAACATTGCCCAGGGAAGATGAACGTGATTCCGGATGCACTCAGCAGGAACCCAGAGCCTGATAATGAAGAAACAGCGATGGTACAACACTTAGAGTCAAGCAAGGGAACAATGTCGGTTTACAATGCAGCCAACTTAAAAAAGTATCGAAGAAGCGAACCATGGGAGCGCCGAAATAATGATGCAGTTTGAATATATGGACGTCTACTATCAACAAAGTGCACGGAGAGCAGTTGAGTTCGGCACGTGAAGAAGGAAGTGAAATTGGTGTTGACAAACATTAACGAGGCGAGCAGAGTGTTGCCCGAGGCACCAGCGCGTCATGCAAGCGGTTGAGAGGGTCATTACGAGCAGGATGTGAAACGAGTAAATGCCATTCAAGACAGGAGCGGCTAGACCAAGTAATAATGAAGGGGTGATTCCGAAATAAAACAATTTGGCCTACAGAAGTTTTTTTTTAAATTATCGACTTTCTCCGAAGTTCGAAATTTTGTGAGTGGAGGAGTTGTGAACCCTTTTCCCTCTGATGGATAAATGATTCGATGTTTTATTTCTTCAATTAATAAATATTCCTACCAGCATCATGAAAATAGCCAGACGGAGATGAGGAAATTTCAAGCATTTGCTGGAGACATTGGGGACATACCTGAAGCTGTTTGACAAAAGGCTAAATACTTGGGATTGTGAAAAGAATGACCATAGCTATGATTCAGAAGGACAGGTGGTGGCCACCTCAAAATAGAAGCGACGCGCAGAGAGACACGATTCTGGTATGTTCATTGTAATATTCGCACCTAAAAAAATATGATGCAGTAACGTGAGTGGCTGATGAATATGCTAGACACTCCTACTAGGCCAAGGTCTGATAAAAACCGCCAAGTTACAGAAAATATGGAACCAATGGGAGAAGAATGCTTACCAGCGCGGAAAGTCGAGCTTGGGCACGCTACGGCTAGCATTCATGCGGGAGATCGCCTAGACAACATCTCTACGATCGATTCTAGGATTAATGGGCATATTCTTGACCTGCGCTATTTTTCGAGTTCAGTGATATTTATTTCATTCCTGTACCACCATTATTTTGTGAAATTTTTATCTAATTTCCCCCTCTATCTATACCTAGGGCCGGTTCATTTATAAGTGGCGTGAAGAGCCAAGACATTGCTTATTACATTGTGTGTGTCGAGGACACAGCCTTTTATATTTTGTGTGTCAGTGGACACAGGCTATTATACTTTGCGCGTCTAAGGACGTTGACACTTTTACTTTGCGTGTCATGAAGGACACATAAATTATTAATAAATGTGTTAAATTCAGTGTTAGATAGTCACAGTACTATATTTGTAGGGGCAGTAGCATCGATAATTCGCCAACAGACAGTTTTGGGGAAAGTAGTACCCGAACGGCGAATTTAGTAGTCAGATATCAAGTGTATAATAATTTAATTTTTGAGTCAGCACGAGAGATGACATCGTTGACCATGGAGGAAGCCTGGAACTATCAAGACTCCGTCAAGATGGTTGAGATGAGATAAGAAGCATCCAGTTGGGAGATGGCTGCGGATGTTCTTTGACGGGTGGCTGACTGAGGATGAGTACATAATAATTCTTATTATTTGATAAATTAACTTATGGTGTATGGGACATATTTTGTTTTGTAAATAATTTGCTTGTGTGATTAACGTAGTATATTTAGTTTTGGTCTGACACACCTTTTGCATGGAAACAGCTCGCATATGTTATTAGTAGAAGGTTCTTTTCTTGTTTGTTGTTTTAGCTAACGTAGCTATGTGGACGACCGTGTTTGCATATGTTACGCGATGCGGTTAAAAACGTCTCTCGGAGATATGTTGTGTTTCAGAAGTAGGACTGAAGTAATATAATTATACAGTAGATTGGAGGGTAATTAATTTCTTTTGGTTTATTATTGATCAGATTCAGTGAAATTATTGCCTTTGGAGCAATGTGATTTGTGACGAAGAGCAGTCAGCTCTATCGTAGGTTTTAATATTTTTTTAATAGTTTGCGAGCATCTATTCAGCCGATCTGTGTGAAAAACGTAATGTCATTCCCAGAAGTGTGTGTGAATGTGTGTATTTTGTGATCATTACAAGCGGGAATTTCAGCGTAGACTGATTTCTGGCAGCTTGGTGACAAATCCATATTGTGACCTTTCGAGGGCAATTGTGGATATTTTGATTAATGTCTCACCATATGTTAAGGTGGTTGAGTTTGTTGCTGTTGATTCCTTGAGATAACGGCACAGCTGGTCAGTTATTATTACACACTGGACTTGGGACAATGACAGGTAATTGAGGAAGAGGGGAGATGTTTCACAAGACGGACTGAAGGTTGCCAGCGAGGTCATTAGGGGAGAGTGCCTGTGTGGCTCCGTAATAACTTGAAATACAGAATTAAGAACTGATCAATGATAAAAAATTTCTAAATAAATGGGAGTTGCCTACGAATCACGATAATCTTCGAAGCGTTAGCTTAACATGCAGTTTTGTTCATATAAAGTAATATCAGCCAGTCAGGCTTTTGTTGTTGTTGGTTTATTCCATGTTTATATTCAATTCAGTGACCCGTGAGTCACGTGCTATGCTGTATTTCCTTGCTTGTGTATTGAGCAATTGGCCAGTGTTGGCAGCTCATAGTCAAGTGCGTCATCGCGCTAAATGAGGGTCTCGAGAGAGATTCCTGTAAATAGTAGATTTTAGGGTGTGTGTCAGCATTACTTTTTTTAAGGGTTTTTATTAATGTCATGTTCCATATCCGTAAACGTTGATTTACGAGATGATTGATCGTAAGCATCGTGGCTGTTAACCCGTTGTAAACGAACAGTCATCCAAAGTACTCATTCCTCGTAGTTAGTCATTACGCATACATAAAACCCAAATTGCAAGCTAGTGGAACCAGGATCCACATTTTAATAAAGGGGAGATCCGTCTGACTCCTTAGAATTGATAGATATTCCTGTCATGGGAAATTCAGGGAGGATTGTTTTATATTTATTATTGTTGTTTATTTCTTTTTATGCACTATTAGTCATTAAATCATGTTATTATTTTACATCTTGTTACCTTTCTTTCTTAAATTATAGTTTATATCCTATGACCCTTACCTCAGTAGAGCATGTTGTTTGGCGAACGTAAACATCACATAGAAACTGAGCGCGACCCCTTGATTAAGATTTCTTACATTAAACACTGCTTTTCTGAAGGGTTCAGTATTGATGAATATTTCAGCTTAATTTGGATCCGTTATAACTTTATAGCCGTTTGCAAACCTTCACAGTAATGTAATAAATGGAATTGCATTGCGTCTTACAGAAATAGATGAACCTCTGAGATTAAGTTGCCATGGTTACCGGCACGCATTCTTTCATTAATTTATTAAGTGAAATTAGTTTTTTCTGGGAATCTCTCAAAAACTGTTGGTTTTAGGGCCTTAAAATGTGGTTTTCTAGGGCCCCCGAGTTTCGTTTCTCACATTGTGGGGCTGAAAATGACCTTTGTTTCACCCTTCTACGCCTATTTCAGCATGTCTTTTAAGGGGATAGGGCCCCTTTTATGAGAGGTACGGAGAAGAGTCACATCAATGATTAATGTCGTCTCTCTGAGGGATATGTGTATCAAATTTTACGTTGATCCACCCAGCCGCTCTCGAGTTATAAGGACACAAAAAATTGTCCACAGACAAACAGACAGACAGACAAAAAAAATATTTTTGCGCGCATCCATCATAAAACAGTCTGAAACCCGCAAATATCGCATATTTCCGTGGAAATTCAGAAAAAAAACCTTTCATTTTTATATATATATAGAGATTGAGCAAGCTTTCTTGAACTATTGCTGAATACATTCTCTTTACTCACAAGAGGGCCTATTCAGAAGGCATTTTAAACTCAATGTCACGCAGGAACATTATCGAAACAAGCAAAATATAAATGACACTTAATTCCGTGATGCAGTATTATTGGTACGTGGAAATAAGTCATCATCTTGTGCCTAGTATACCTGTGGTCGAAATAGCCGTGGGGTTAGCGTCATTGACTGTGAATCTAGAGATCTCGGGTTCGAATCACGGACTGGTTAGATATTTTTGCTACCAGATTATCGTTTTAAATGATATTTATCATATCAATATGACTCATGTTAACATAATCAATTTGAAATTACGTGTTGGTCTGTGAATCAAGAGGTCCGGGAACAAGGCAAGCCTTTCATGATCTACTGCTGTGCACATTGCATTTACTCGCAAGTTGGCCTATTTATAGGGAATTTAAGGGTATGAGCGGTGTGTGTCTATTAATCTAGTTGATCCATATCGTAATCTTTATTTAGGCTAGTACTGGTGGAAGCTAAAAACCTCTAATAAAATGAGTTCCGTATTATAAACTACAATATCCCGTAAAACACTCCCTTTTACAATAGATTAATGTTTGTTCCAAAATATTATAAAATACCGGTGTATCAACAATTTGCCGTCCTTGAAATGGTTTTCCGTGGTTTCCCATTTTCAACTCCAGGCAAATGCTAGGATGGTACCTTCTGACAGGCCATGGCCGCTTCCTTCCACATCCTTACCCGTGATGCAGTATTATTGGTACGTGAAAACAAGTCGCCATCTTGTTCCTAATATCAGTGTGGTCGAAATAGCCGTGGGGTTAGCGTCATTGACTGTGAATCCAGAAATCTCGGGTTCGGATCCCGGACGGGCGTTTCATCTTTCATTAACTCCTCTCGTGAGGTTGGCGTCAGGAAGGGCATGCGGCCGTAAAAACCATATACCACAAATACTTCCATCGCATCTCATCCCCGACCCAGTAGGAAAACGGGAATAATAAGGGGTAGACATACAATACCGGTGTATCAACAATTTCATGTGAGGTTTCTTCTATGTCAGATATTACACATCATATGCGACTATTGTAAGGCTCGTGAAGTTTTTTTTTTTTCTAAACGCTTGGCCATCCGGAGCTCCCACCTCTTTCACTTTCATTTCTGGCCAAACCTTGCATATACTGTACCACAAGTTTGGACGAAAACGGTAATGACGAGTATGCGCAGTCCCCTTGTTAGTGAAAAGAGAGCTATTGAATCATCCTTTCAACGCAATAACTCACCTTCACTCTAAACCCATATTTACCTGTGTCATTGTGTTGACAACTAAAATGTTGCAATATCAATTGTCATGTGAATGAATGAGAAGTCAGCACAACTGGTGTTCTCAAGCCGGTGCTCTCATCATACGAGCAAAAAGTGCTCGCGAGCACAAGCTCCCTTGTTATCCATTCTTCAATACAAATTCTGTTGCACGATTAAAGTGTATTCAGTACAAGTTTTGACAATCAGAAATGTTATCATTTTGTGAAATAGTGACTTATTGAACTGACTCTTTTACTATATATTTCTAATATGTTATCGAGCACAGAGATCACACGTACACATTTTTTTAATATAAAAAACGTACACATTGCTTGTGCATGGTAATTCTTGTTTGTAGATGTATAGGCAGACTAGTACAGACATGACGCATGTGATAGTTACCACATGTCCATCTTCAGTCAATCATTGACCCAGTAGAGCATAATTCTGGCCATATTTCAATTCCCTTTGTCAGCATTCTTGTCCTTAGGATTTCAAACACTATGGTGGATTGTAAAATAAACTGAGACCTGATGTCTCTTTTTAACAAGTAGTTTCGTGAAGAACTAAATAGCCTATTTTCATACATCCTACTTATGTTAACTGCCTATATCAACATACAAAATTTCAGTTTGATTGCTGTAATAGATTCCTAGATATTTAGGCACATCTGAATATTTCGGATGGTCGCCATGTAAGATTTTTATATGTTTAAGTCTTAGAGTAATGTACTATTACATGAAGATTATTGGGTAGATTTAGTATTCAAACTTCAATTGCATGATTAGGACACGAAATATAATCAAGATTTTAACATTTTGCTCAGCTGCCATCTCGTGGTTATGAAAACAATTGAAATAAATCAGATGCCAGTGGATTAACATTTGTATAAGCATTTACCGGACCAAGTTTCACTGCGTTCAAATGGTTAAATCGCGAGAAACGTTCATCTACATATTTGTATTTCGCGTCGCCACCATGTTGGATTTGTGCTCACCTGGTTATTGAAAGTTCCATAGGTGAAGTTATGTTTATAGTTTCTATCAACAAACAAAATTTCAGTTTGTTTGCTGTCATAGATTAATGCATATTGGGAACCTTCTAAATATGTTGGATAGTTGCCATGTTGGATATTTATTTATGTAGGCCATAGAGTTATGTACTATTATATGGCGATTATTGCGTAGGTTTATTATGAAAACATTCACTTCGATCGCATGATTAATACATAAGATATAAAACTTAATTTTAATTTCGCACAGCCGCCGTCTTGAGGTTATGTAAACAATTGAACTAAATTAGATGCAAGTGCATTACAATGTGTATAGGCATTTACTGCTCCATATTTCACTGCGTTCGAATGGTTAAATCGCGAGAAAGATCTATTAAAATGCTTCAACTTCACTTGGCCGCCAAGTACATTTTGTACTTTACAGGTTTTTGAAAGTCTCACAGGTGAACTTATAGTAGTGCTCTTCATTACCGTACAAACTTTCAAGGTGACATCAGCAATAGTTTCGGAGATATAGAATGCCGGTGAAATATTTCGCACAGCCACCATGTTGCATTGGTGTGACTTAATACAATTTGAAGGTCACGGTCGGAGTCGGCCACGGAAATCATGGAAATCGCTCCAGCCGTTCAGATTTTATTAGGGACACACACACACATACGCTCACACAAGGACAAACGGTGATCTCATAAGCCTATTTTTTTTATTTTATAAATGAAAAAATACTAAAAATGATTCTCTGACCAGAAGGTATACTAGTCTTGATCTTGAGGCGTTTGCTACTCCAAGGGTTCTTTTGATATTTCACTCTTTCCATTGTAGCAAGATTAGATTCTGTTAGGTGTTCCCATACGACAATAATTCCATATTATGTCAGAATTAGTAAAATTTCGGATTTGAATATCTTCATTGCTGTTTCTAAATTAAGTAATCGAATGTGCTTGATGTAATTTATTGCTATAACTGCGTGGCTACGGTCGCTATAGCGTTAGGTAATGGGGCCAAGCTCTCCGCTGACTCGATAGACTCGTGGGTTTGAATCTCACCGTTGACCGTCCTTGAAGGTTTTCCATGGTTTCCAATTTTCAACACCAGGTAAAAGCCGGGACGGTACCTTCTAACAGACCATGGCTGCTTCCTTCCATATCTTTGTCCAGTTTCATTCATCTTCGTCCATTCCATCCCTCATCCCGGCACTCAGTCGCCCATGGGCGTCGACTAGAAAGACCTCCACTCGGCATCTCAGAAGGCCAAAAAACAACAACAACAACAAAAAACCTGCGTGAGTAGCTCTTTCTGCTATATGTTTTAAATATCAATGACCAATTGGTTGGAATGTCACTCTCAGATTTTTGAAATCAGACATGTAGTTGATAAAAGTGATTAAAGCCTTGCGCGGATGCGGATATCCGCAACTTTTCTAGCCATGCGGATATATTGCATGGTTGTATGGATAGCTTGCGGATAATATTTGGAGAAAATCGCGGATAGTTTTTAGAATAAAATCGTAACTTTAAATACTAGGACCCAGATGTTTATTATGACATATCATATTTTTCCAATATGTTTTCTTCATGACAAATGTAAGATGATCATTTAAGCTAATCTCATTCAAATTATGTCATTAAGCATAATTAACACTCCGAACAGGAAAGGGTTGCAATTCTGGTTGTATAACATTCATTTTAAACATAGGAAATTACGTACAAAGCCCAAGGGAACGACTTTTTCCTCAAATGTCTAAATATATTGCGTTAGTAATTTATGTTTGATCTATTTAAAAATATTATTGTAATGCCAGTAGATTCGGGTAACAAACTTGGGAATACGGAAAACGTCATGCGGATGCGGGATGTATGCGGATAACAGTCGTGCGGATGGAGGGCGGTTGCGGGATTGATGCTGATAACGTTTTGTTTATCCGCGCAGGGCTCTACAATTGATACTATAAATGAGGTATATTATAAACGAATGGTACGTAGAGCAGTACAAGTAAGATCAGAAAAGGTCAAATGTGGCGAGAGGGAGCCCAAAAGCAAAATTTTATGGATGAAACATTTCGTTTACTTCCTATACTTTTCTTTTGCTCTTGCACTTGTATCAGCTTCATTTTTAAATAGAATTAAATTTAAGTACCGTTCTGTAAAACGTGAAGCGTAACAAATTGACACGCGTTTCACATGAGAGGTTTCTTTGCCTAGTTATCTACAGCATTTAAAAGAAAATTCTTTAACCACAAAAATGCTCATTCTGATTACAAAGTAAGTGAGGAAGCAATTTTCGATGAAAGGGTGTCGAAGCAGAAGTTAAAATCCGAAAGGATGAAAGAAAACTTTATGTTAGAAGGAGAGAGAACTATTACTGGTTCCTTAACGATCAGAGCCAAGTGAACTCCAGTCTTCAAAGAGACCCTCGTTATTTCACAACGTAAATGTGTGACCCTTTATGACGTCAGAGACGTGTCATTATCCGAGAAGGTAGTAGTGGCGTTATATTTCTGTAATTACTCAGTGGGTCATCGCCCTAAACTACACTAAGTTGTCATATTATTAGGTTTCTTGTCGTTCATTCATTTTAGGAGCTTTGGACAGTCACATGAAGCTGGGTGTGTTTAGAATTTTTTTGGTAGATGCACAAGGAATTGAAATAATGTACCAAACCGACATTTAGGTGGAAGGTTTGTGTTTGAAACTTCAGTCTTGTGACCGCTTTGATGCAGCCGGCCATGCCTCCCTGTCCTGAGCTAATGTTTAATCTTTATCCTATATCTGAAGCAATCTTCTTCTTCTTAGCATTTATCCCGCTGAATTTCAGGCTCTGCTGTTCTGCACTTTACTTTCCACTTGATGTGGTCTTGCGCATCTTCAAGAGAGACTTAAGCAACATGCATATCATTCATAATGTTGAATTTTGGGCTTATGCCGTGTTTATTAAATTAAAATTCGACGCGTTTCGAAAGAAACCATGCCTTTCTTCGTCAGGAATAATCTGGAATACGACAATGATTGCTAAGAGAAAGCAACAAAGAACATATAGAAGGTGCCCAAAGATGGACGCCATTATAGCCCCATGTTAGGGACAACGGAAAGCAGCAGTGAATTACTTTCTCAGGGTTCTGATAATAGGTAGCCAGGATTCACTAAGATTGTAGCCGGTGTCGCGGTTGAAATTATCTGGGTGTTTACGTATTTCAACCGCCTCCCTGATGATTCTGGGACGATATTGCTTTATACGGGCAAGAACATCCACTCCTTGGAACATGACATCATGGCCAGGTGTTAATGCATGATCGGCAACAGCTGATTTATCAGGTTGAATGAGCCTGATACATCTATTATGTTCCTTAATGCGAGTGCATATTGTTCTCGAAGTCTGCCCGATGTAAACCTTGCCACAAGTACAGGGAACTTTGTAGATACTCGGTTGTTGCAATTTAGGCAAACTGTCCTTAGTTGGTCGCAGGAGTTGCCTAATCTTAACAGAAGTTCCAAATACAGTCCGTATGTTGTACCGACGTAGGATTTTAGCAATACGATCCGTCGTGTTATGTATGTAAGGTAGGTAAGCAGTTCCTCTTACATCTCTTTTCTCAACTGACGTCCTAATATAATTTGTTGGTTTCAGAACCGTAGAAATCAAAGCCTTGCTATAACCGTTGCTCTCAAAGGTGGTTCGCAGGGTGTTAATTTCTTCTTGTAAAGAAGACACTTCACAAATCCTCCTAGCCCTGGTAGTTAGAGTTGTAAGGATACCATGTTTCTGGGCAGGGTGATGGTGAGAACTTGCGCGGAGTTCTCACCATCACCCTGCCCAGAAACTTGGTATCCTTACAACTCTAACTACCCGGGCTAGGAGGATTTGTGAAGTGTCTTCTTTACAAGAAGAATTTAATACCTTGCGAACCACCTTTGAGAGCAACGGTTATAGCAAGGCTTTGATATCTACGGTTCTGAAACCAACAAATAATAATAGGACGTCAGTTGAGAAAAGAGATGTAAGAGGAACTGCTTACCTACCTTACATACATAACACGACGGATCGTATTGCTAAAATCCTACGTCGGTACAACATACGGACTGTATTTGGAACTTCTGTTAAGATTAGGCAACTCCTGCGACCAACTAAGGACAGTTTGCCTAAATTGCAACAACCGAGTATCTACAAAGTTCCCTGTACTTGTGGCAAGGTTTACCTCGGGCAGACTTCGAGAACAATATGCACTCGCATTAAAGAACATAATAGATGTATCAGGCTCATTCAACCTGATAAATCAGCTGTTGTCGATCAAGCATTAACACCTGACCATGATGTCATGTTCCAAGGAGTGGATGTTCTTGCCCGTATAAAGCAATATCGTCCCAGAATCATCAGGGAGGCGGTTGAAATACGTAAACACCCAGATAATTTCAACCGCGACACCGGCTACAATCTTAGTGAATCCTGGTTACCTATTATCAGAACCCTGAGAAAGTAATTCACTGCTGCTTTCCGTTGTCCCTAACATGGGGCTATAATGGCGTCCATCTTTGGGCACCTTCTATATGTTCTTTGTTGCTTTCTCTTAGCAATCATTGTCGTATTCCAGATTATTCCTGACGAAGAAAGGCATGGTTTCTTTCGAAACGCGTCGAATTTTAATTTAATAAACACGGCATAAGCCCAAATTTCAACATTATGAATAATAACACGGGCCGTGAAAGTCTAAATGACAACATGCATATCCTCCCGCAGTTTGTCAAGCCAGCGTTTCCTTGGTCACCCTCGGGGTCTGTGGCCCCCAGCACTGATGTTTAAGGCTATTCTCGGAATGGAAGAACCGCTTCTGCGTAGTACGTGGACATATAATCGCAAACGGTTCTCTCTCATCTTTTTAGGGATTGGGACCACACCAAGTGCCATTCGATATATCTGAAGCAACGAGTTTAAAATATTCTAACACTATGGAGCTTAAAGACATTTTTCAGTGTGCCCTTAGTAAACCAAATTTAATGTTTTTCAGTCGTATTTATTAATCCCATGTCATTTTTTTTTCAGGATTAAGGAACCACCATTGCAATTTGGTACAATCGTGTTGACTGACTGAAAACCATGTTCTAACCTTGTTCTACCCCTCGGTTCTTGTCCGCAACCCTTCCTTCCATAACTAAGATTGCTATTCCTGGGTGCCTTAGTATGTGTCCTAACAACCTATCTCTTCTCTTGTTTAGCAGTTGCCAAAAATATCGCTTCTGGAAGGAGTGTGAACAAAAGAACGTATAAAATCTACAATTTAGAATGGACAGTATCAGCGCCAGGATTTGAAACTCTGATCACCAGAATTGCTACAACTGCGGTGGTGGTCTTTAGTTAGAAACCTTCCCAGCATTTGCCTGGAGTGGAAGTGAGGAAAACCACGGAAAACCACTTCTAGGATTGCTTAGGTGGAAATCAAATCCAAAGTGGATACTGCTCCTTAGTGCGTTCGTTCCTCAATTTCTTGTGTTTAGTGGCTTGGATACCGATATCATTGAGTCCCGTATATCCTACTTGTCTGTGTGTGTAAAAGGGGGTTTGTCTGATAAACTGTGTTATTGTGGTGTCTGTAAGAGAATGTGTATATTTTTAACTGAGACTAAGATTGGGAAAGAAACGGGGGCTTTGGCCTTGAGTTAGAAACCATCCGACCATTTACCTGGAGTAGAAGTGGGAAACCACAGAAAACCACTTCTAGGATGGCTGAGGTAGAAGTCAATTACAACTTCTCTCAGTTCTACCTCACAAGGCTGAGTGTAACCCGTTACAGTCCTCAAATCAAAATTAAATATCTTAACAGAGCCGGAAATCGCACACGAATCTCAGGGGTGACAGACAAGAATTCTAGCCACTACAACACGAGGGGGTCGTTCCTCAACTTACCAATCTGAAGAAAACCGCAGACTATCTTAGGAATAAACGCCAATTGAATAGTCAGTTCTAAACATTAACCTGGTTAAAATATGAATGAAAATAGTAATAATAATTTTTAATACAACAACTAGCTGTTACCCGCGGCTTCGCCCGCAATAACATTTGGAATCCCGTTATAACATTAGTTAAATAGATAGATAAGTATGGGTCCTAGTGGAAAATAATTCTATCACCTGAAACCAAAAATGCATGGGACGAAAAAAAATATCAAAATATCATGTAGGTTTCCGACCCTAAAAGACGTGAAAAATTTAATAAAGTATTAAAAAAACTTTTTTTTGAAATTTCATTCGAATCAATTTTTATGTCATTCCTGGGACTTAGAAAATTCCGGCCAAAAAGTACAAAATCATTAATAACTCCCTAAGTATTCGTCGTATGATGAAATAGCAAGAGACAAAAAGATGTAATGTGTTATTGTCTACAACATAGTGTGCCCTTGCAGCAAGAAATATGCAAATCACAGTATGCCAGCATTGCTCAATTCGGGATTTTTCGGGGCTGCGGTAAGTTCTCCCACTCTGTGACTTACATATTTTGGATTAAATAGAGGATACACTCGCAAAAAATAACAACAAAATCAACTCCTATTTTAACACATTTAATTAATCAAAAATTATGGCGCTACAAACAAATAAACACATAAACAACTGACCAATATCATTCTACTTGTCCAAAGTGAACAAGGAATAGCATAAAAATAAAACAAATATTAGATTAAAACACATGGTTTTCTTTAAAACCAACAATTCACGATTATTTTCACTACCATAAAGTAACTTATCTTAAAGTTCCTTATAACTACGAGCTTCTTTGGCTCGATACTTTCCCATAATAATGGTGTCATATTTTTGTACACCTCAAGAATTATTTTTATCTTTTCTTATCATCAAAACAAATATATAATTACATTTAAAATTACATGTTAATTATTCACTTCAATATTTGGGCATATCACATGTTCTCCAAATTTACTATCTCTCTCAAGTTTTTCAAATTCACTACGGTGATCGGGAAAACTATTTGTGTACTCCAGAGTTATAAAGATTACTTGACAAAGTCAAAAACTATGATCACTCCCGAAACCTAGTTATCTTCACAAAACTCATGGATTCCTATTTTTCATCCAATATTACAATAGGGATTTTATTTAATTCATTTGTCTTATAAGACCATTATCACATAA
This sequence comes from Meconema thalassinum, assembly GCA_946902985.2. NCBI lineage: Eukaryota > Metazoa > Arthropoda > Insecta > Orthoptera > Tettigoniidae > Meconema > Meconema thalassinum. Next base: position 1,902,571,618 of record OX336388.2, on the reverse strand, counting down.
GAAAACTACGATCTGAATTGGCAAGCGATAATATCAATCTACAAGGACCTCGGTTCAACGCCCGGGTCATTAACAACTTTAAACACTCACGGTGTATTTAACACATCTTACAAGACGGTTTCTACCCACCCTCGCTCTATGAGGGTCAGGCCATTATACTCGGGCGTGATTTATGACAAGGAAAGCGACTCTCTGCCTAACCTACGGTGGCAGCTCTCTTCAATGCTTTAAAACAAACCTTCACATTATTCTCAGTTCTGTGGAGAGACCTGGCTTTTACTCGCTTATTTTCATTCAACAATATTCTTTGGCTCATAAACCACATTCGTAACCTTGGCATTTATTAATTATGAGAGGGTCCTCATTGATTGGGAAGATTAATACACATTCTACGACGAATAATTAGGGGCTTTAACAACAAGAGGATTCTATGTTCGAATCTCTTAACATGCCTCGGGAACATTTCCACATCAGAGGACTTATACAAAACGCGATTTAGGGTCAAGCCGTAGCTTACAGGACCTAAGCTCAATAATACCATACATTAGCTCCCTTTTAAATAATACACACATGGCCTCGTGATCCACGTCACAATTTAGAGGACTTACAACATATCTCAATTCACTGCAATCAACTACCCTCCATAAGTAACTTACCAAGTACTTTAACTTTTACGCGTTCCTAGCGTGACTTTTTATTTAATTGCGTTCCATTACGCTACACTTTACGGCCGAATGTCTTCCAAAGAACTGATAAATTTCATAATTCTTATTTTAATCTTTTCCGTTGACAATAAATCGCTCCCTTTTTAAGAACATGCGTTCACATCATGTCTTATACATTTGTTAAGGCTTCAACGCTCTATATTTTTATATCATTCAAATTAATCTTTATTTAGATTTCTTTACCTTGTTATTCACATCATGTTTTCATTCCTTACAAAAGCTCAAAAGCTATTTCTTTCATATAATTCAAATTTACCTTTATGTAAATATCTTTGTTATAATTATTATTATCACGCTTGCTTTTATAACATTCATTAAATACTGACATTTTATTCCATGCATTTCCTCTACAGGATTTATTATTTCACATAATTATTTATTATTTCTTCAAACCTTATTTTCGTTCAGATCGCGTTCTTATTTAGTTATTATTCATTTAAAAACATCCCTTCTACTCAAAACTCCGGTGGAATTGTACACAAAATTTTTCCCGACACCAAAACATAATAAAAATCTTTACTTACATGTTTAAGGTCGCTTTCTGACCTTTATTCTCGTTTGATGTGACATTTTGGCCCACCTTCTTGACCTACTCCATATTGTACAATCTCATCTTATGTACAGAAATTTCTTGACACATATTCACTATATTTAACACTGATAACATTTTTTTTATACACTGGTGTATCCGTTTTGAACACACATTAAAACACTAAAAAATATTACTCTGGTACATATTATAACACATATCACTGTGCATAAAACGCTTTCACTTTAGCTAAAACACTTAAAATGACACTCTTATTTCTTTTCTTACAATATTTACACTTCACTCCTATCACACGGGCGTATCTCAATGATTTTAACAATTTCTGTCGGCTGTTGATGATCCCTGATGTGAATCCTATCGACCTGCATTGGACGTGTGATTTTACTCGTTCAAAGTTTCTCTCTCCTACAATGGAAACTACTGGTTTCAGTCTCTGAAAACCGCTTCTATTGTCTATTACTCGGCTTTACTTTATCTGCTTTAACTAGGCGATAAATGTCTTTTCTTTGCCGTCACCTCTATTTATATATGGTGGTCTATCGCACCCTATTGTTTCTATATCTTGGCCTCCCTTCGAGGACCGTATACTGTCTATCGTACCGTTGAGTTTCTATATCTTGGCCTCCCTTCGAGGACCGTATACTGTCTATCGTACCGTTTAGTTTCTATATCTTGGCCTCCCTTCGAGGACCGTATACTGTCTATCGTATATTTTTGACGTTTTCTCACTAGAGTACGTTTTCCCTCTGGTTTCGAAACTAAGTTCCTAAGTTCCTTTCGCTTGAACTTCTATCTTTCGCGATCGTAATTACTGTAAAGTTCCTTTACAGGACTTAATGTCTTTAACAATGTCTTTACTAAACGTAACGCCGTTTATATGTTGGAGTTCTTATAACTTCGTAACTGTATCGAACAGTGTTCTTCTGGAACTCGAAGTTCCCTACTGATCGCTGTATCTTACTTTGGCGATATTGCTTTAAAGTCCGTATTTTTAATGTTCTTTATAATTTAGGACTCTTCAAAGTCTCGAACTGCTAACCCTCAGCGTAGCGTACTTATATCGTAACTGGTCTACACTCGGTGAACTTGTAGCATAGCCTCCCACAGGCTCTGGATCAATGTCTGATACAGCTTAACGTCCCCCTCACGGGCTCTTGAATACTGCGTATACGATGTGGTGCGGCACTTCCGCTCACGGAATGCTCGTAGACTGCATGATGCGTCGTGACGCCCCCCTCGGGCTCTTGAATACTGTTCTTCCGGCGTGATGCAGAGTAACACCCCCTCATGGGCTCTCAGAATAACTGCATGATTGGTCTGGCTCTGCCAGGAGCTTTATACTATTCAGCCACAAAAATATAAAACTCTAGTCCTTTTCGTGACCAACTTTTGAACTAATTGTCGCACAATTATAAAAATCGTATCTCCAGACAGCTCGTCTTCCAAACGTAAAATAATCTTCCTGTCCATAGAAATCGATCGTGCATTTCCGAGATATTAATTAATTTCTCGTCCTCAACTGTGTGGGTGGTGCTGTTCTTTTTTTATTCTCCCACTCCTTAGGTTTCGGTGAACCCCCAATGACGTCTACTTGCGTTTGCAGTTTTCTCCTGTGCAATTTTTACAAGGTTTTTCTTTACACAAAAATCTCTAATCCAAATTGATTCACCGTACTGTATCTGTTTACTTATTTTTATACTCGTAAACGGGTTAAATTTAATTATTCCTGTTCTGACTCAGCAGCGAGGTTGCCATATTCCTGCAACGTAAGAGCAATTTTCGAGTCCAGCTTCTTCGTCTTACAGTCAAAACTTTCCACTCGTTCTAATAATATCCATGACTGGCTCCTTATAAATGTCAAGAGGCATGAGCTCATCTAAGGAACACCTGGCCCTAACGCTTGCACAATGTTAAGCTATAATCCTGGCTTGAAATCTCTCTCCGTTCCCTTAGAAACTGTATGATTCTTTCATTCCTTTCTCAAAGTACATGGATTCGACTCTCTTTGAGGCCATGGTACATGGGTTCAATAGGTCATTATCATTTCACATATTACCTTTTTTTCCACCAGAATTTCACCCCTCCCCATGGGCCCCTTAAATTGGTTTTATGAAAAAACGGTCGAACATCTAGTTACTTATTTTTTATGCTGATGTTTTTCGGCTGAGTTCCAAACTCCTCGCCTATGTCGTTAAAGAGATACAGTACACGCTCCGTTAGGAATCCTTCAACACCCACTTTTCACCCCATTCACCTCATAAAATACACCACATCGAAAAACCCTCAGACACGTGTCTTCTTATTAACCTACTTTCGATTTTTGAAAAAATTAATGTAGACTTATGAGATCAACACAGGGCGAAAAAAAGTGTGTCTGTCTGTGTGTGTGTATGTGCGTGTGTGTGTGTGTGTGTGAGTGTGTGTACTCTGAATGTCTGCCCCCCCCCCCCCTATCAATTCGAACACGGTGAACGCGAATTGAACGAAATTTGGTACAAAGGTAGCACTAGCAAAGGACACCTCAGTGTCATGTTTCATATCGCCGCCATCATGACAGAAACGTAATGGCGGCAACACAAATGTTCAAAGCTTAAATCAAATTACGACTGACCTAATCATCCGATCTCTACCAAATTTTGCAACAACATACCTTTAAGGGGGGAGCATCCTTTGACCAAAGTAATAGGTCATCAGCCTAATAGTTTGCGGATGGCGACCATCTTTGTGTGAAAATCGATTCCCCCTATTAATTCGAACACGGTTAAACCGAATGGAACGAAATTTGGTACAGAGGTAGTACTAACAAAGGGCACCTCAGTGTCATGTTTTATATCGCCACCATCTTGACGGAAACGTAATGGCGGCCACACAAATGTTCAAAACTTAAATCAAAATACGACTAACATAATCATCCGATCTCTAGCAAATTTTGCAACAACATACCTTTATGGAGGGAGCATCCGTTTACAAATCTAATAGGACATTAGCCTAATAGTTTGAGGATGGCGGCCATCTTTGTGTCAAAATCGATTCCCCCTATCAATTCAAACACGGTGAAACCGAATTGAACGAAATTTGGTAAAGAGATAGCACTAGCAAAGGGCACCTCAGTGTCATGTTTTATATCGCCGCCATCTTGACGGAAACGGAATGATGGCCCCCCAAATGTTAAAAGCTGAAATCAAATTGCGGCCATCCTAATAATTTGATCTCTACCAGATTTTGCAACAACATGCCTTTTTGTGGAAAGCATCGTATGACTGACTACAAGGTCATCATCCCAATAGTTTGCAAATAGCGGCCATTTATGTGTGCAAATCCATTCCCCATATCAATTCAAACACGGTGAAACCGAATTGAATGAATTTTTTTTACAGAGGTAGCACTAGCAAAGGGCACCTCATATTCATGTTTAATATCCCTATAGCACGTTGTATTTCAACAAGCTACTACAACCAACATTCAATTATACTCCTTGAAAAGGACAAAGAGTAATAACAATACCCATGCATTTAGGAGAAAGTAGGCTATATGTTCTTTACTGGACATCTTGTTTTTAATGATGAGTTTATATGCCGAGTATCACATCCCTCAATGAAGCCAATCGGGAGATATTGCTATTCAATGAAATGCAGGTCTACCCCCTTAACCCCCCCCCCCCCTTTAGATCCTGAATATCCTAAAATCATTCTTAGTGGGCGTTTTCGGCCCTTGAGGAAGCTGCATACCAAATTTCATTCCAATCCGTTCGGTGGTTTCTGAGATTTCGTGATGAATGAATGAGTCAGACAGTCAGTGAATGAGTGAGTGGTATTTGAGCTTTATATAGTAGATTATGTTATCATTTTGAAAGCCGTTTGCCAGTGGTGTCTTAGTAATCTACGTTTAATATTTTTCAGTCGGTCAACACGACTGTACCCAATTATCATGGGTGTTACCCTAATTCTGAAAAAAATGCATGAGATTGATAAATACACTTGGATGCCCAGTTTCGATCGTCGAACATTCATCATCAGATCTTTTATACTTAGGCAATTAAATATAATATGTCTACAAGTACGGGTGATTGTATTTGCAATATACCGGAAGATTCAGCAGTTACCTCCAATATCGTTTGCTGCAACCCATCTAACGCGTGTTGGCCGGAAGGTGGATAATTCTCTGCTTGCATCCCGTATGTCACTAATGCCCTGTAAGCATATCCTGCAAACGATACTGAACATTGTTATTTTCCCTCGATGTGACTACTGACTAAAACGAGGGAAAAATCATAGTGTTCAGAATCGTTTGCGGGATATGCTTACAGGGCATTAGTGACATACGGGATGCAAACAGAAAAATATCGGCCTTCCTGTCAACACGCGTTATTTGGGTTGCAGCGAACGATATTAGAAGGGGCCGCTGAATCACCCGGTAGTCGGAGTAGTTACTAAACTAGTGGTTTCTTGTTAAGATATTCAGGATTAGGGAATCGCCCATTACAATTGCATACAATCGAGTTGACCGACCGAAAAACATTAAATTAAATTAAAGACTTCAGTTGCGTTGCCGGTAGCATGCTGAACTGCTATACCCAAGATAGCGGGTTCAAACCCGGCTGAAGTCGTTAGATATTTAAGAGCGTTAAAATCATTCAATATGCCTTTCTTCGGAGGGGAAGTAAACCCGGCGGGACAATGTCATAGATTTATGGCATGTAAAGGAACCTACCACTGCAATTGGTAGTGTGTAGCAAAATTTGTAGGTTATATTTGACTGGTTATAAACGCTCCATAAATTTCCAAAATTCGCCGCTAGGTGTCTGTGACAGTAGCATCTGGTAACCAAAGATGGAACTACTTGAAATTGAACGTGCTGGGAGCCCTCCGGCGTTCAATTAAAATACCCTGCTATGGCCATTGGTTGCAATTCATATATAATAAAATATTAAATTTCAAATAATTATTAGTTAAAAGGGACGTAAAACCAATAACATTATTATTACAAATAATTATGTATACTGTGACCGATTGGACACGGCTGACTAGCATCGAACCGGGGTCTGTATAAAAGAAATACCAGGCCCATGAATCATCTGAGAATCGAACCATTGATATCTGAGGGGGAACATCTACAGTGAACCCAAGGAGCAATGAGTTATAACTGTATATAATTATAACAGCATGATTTCATGTGCAGAACGAGAATGTTATAGCATTAAAGTTGGAATATTGTAGAAAATACAAACCAGTATACGTATAAGCTACTAAGAGCTGAAGAAAACGGGCCAACTTGACAGTTGACTAATCGCAGCTAGCAAAGGGGCGTTACGAGTTGACGCCAGCGAACTACTTATTGGCGGCACTGGGGGAGCGAGTAGAGATTGATGGCTATGGGGACCCCAGTCTCACAAGGAAGAGAAGCATGGTGGGGATGGTCACCCACATTAATTAATTAATTACGGCCAAATGGAGCAATGAATTGAGATGAAACTTACATCCAGATTCGTATATTCTAGGAAAGGTAATTCAGGAGTGTCCGCACACCTAAATTAAAGCCTGCATCTAAAAAGGAGCTTACGCACAGACCAAATCCGAGGCAGAGCTAGGATTCGTCATGTAGCAGCAGGGGAATAACCGAAGTAGCGTCCCAACGCCATGGAAGAAAGCAATTAATTCTAATTAATTGGACGAAGCAATTGCGAGCACGCAAGTGAATTTGGAACCTCCGTGAATGGACGAGTAAGAATCACACTTCACTTTGTCAGAGAACGCATTATTTAAGAAAAGAGTCGCTGCTGGAAATCCTGTGAACTACTTTTCGTCAGAAAGCCTTATATGGGAGAAGCTGTAGGAGACGGTCAGTTCTTCTTGACTCAACTCGCGGAGCGACATGCTGTTCGATCACGCAGGAAAGTGCGCGAAATTTATAAGTAGCGACGTTCAGTATTTTAGTAATGAACAATGAAAGGCGCATCATGCAGCATAATAAAAGTAATTCTGCATTATATGATAATTAGTCTACAGCAGACGTACAAGCAGACAGTATACGCGACTAAATAATCAGTACAGCGTGGATATATTTTAGGATGATGTTTGCAGATAATGAACCTATCCTCAGGGAGTGTTATAATAGTTAAAATAACACATACAATTGTAATGAACACTACAGTTTTACAGGAACCTGGAAAGCATCACAAGTGTTTGTGATCTATGTTTGAGCAACTTTGCAGTAGAGAAGATAGAACTTGTAGGAGACGGGAGATGAGCACACACACGCGAGATTGACTTTTGAAGGAGACAGGCGGTTGTCAGGATTTAGCTGCATCGCATCTCCGAAGTCAGGCAATAGTGGAAATCCAAGCAAGGATCCGTGTGAAAAATTGTGTATAAAGTTATGTTACAGTGATCATTAAAAGTGTTGGACTAACCCAGCAAAAATGAAAGTGAGTACCATTCCAATATGTTGATATGATTTAATAGCTCACCATACAACAAATTCATTTCCTCAAATATTAAGAATTAACAGTCATTTGTGTACGAGTTCACATCCCTCGTATTTTTTATAAAAATATGGCTTTGAGGATGACAAGCTTACGGCCATTTAGGCGTAAGATGTTAATGAAAGTAACGATAACGTTAACTAATAACAATAATAATATAATCTGGGGTCGATAACAATAATAAATATATAAATCGGCGTATTCAGGCCTATAGAACGTGCAAAGTGTGTCATATCTGTTGTAAAAATACTGTGTTATTGTGAAAAGTAAGAAAGGTAGATAAATAGCGAGATAAAGAGAGCTTTTCAGTGCCATTGAAATGATAGATAAATGTTTTATTATGTTATATTATACATGGTTGTGTTTGAGAGCCATTAAGATAGTCAATGTAAATGCCTGTAAATTAATACTGTTTTTGGAGCTATGTAAAACTTTGTCTTATAAGTTAATGTATGATGACATGAGTGCTTTAGGAATTGAGTCATCTGTAAGAAATGGTATTTTTAGCCGCGTTCAGCGAGCATGTAACGTAGAATAAAGAGATTTACGTCAATAAATTGCAGGGACCATCCGAGAATAGTTCGCACGTTGGAGAATCTAGTAGGCTAATCTTCGAAGCTACGATATGGTATCGCCTTAGAGCATACATATGTATTCGCAACAGAGTTGGGACAGAGTCTGTCTGTATCCACTGTTAGCAGAATCTTCACTGCCAGGGAAAACCACCAGACACCCTAGGTAGGCCAGTATAGTAATTGATCTGCCCTTAGAGGTAAGATAAAAATTCTTCGAGCCGGAAACGTGGAGTTCCTCTAGTTATATTCGTGCCCGTCCAGTGAGATAACAGTTTGAAACTCAGCTGGGACGCACGCAAAGCCACTGATTACGTCCATAGAACAGCGAAGCTATTTTGTGATCCATCCCTTGCTTTGAATACTAATTAGGAGCAAATATGAGCCCATTAAATACCCTAAGTGTAGGTATTAAATAATTAGATACACTCAATTCGTAATGACACAATCCAATCATGTTCCTCCTAGCACTGCTGCACCTTTGAGTGAGCACATGGCCATGTCAGGAAGTCGGCCAGGGTAGCAGGTAGAATCCACAAACCCGGCAGCCAGCTTGCCGAGGACGGTCCGTGACGAATCTCTTGTTCACGCTAAAGGGAGTCAATAGACCGGATCCTTTTATTTTAAGATTGTAGTGGGACACAGAAGGATCTCGATATTTCTAAAAGTAATTATTTTAATAGCTTGATATGATGGTATCAAATGTACTTTTCCCATACATATGGAATGTTGGAATGAAGTAATTGGATAAGATTTGGCCAAGTTATTGTCCGAGGACAAATTGACTGCACCAAATAAATAGATGCATTTTTGTAAAGAATAATTACCCAGTTCATGCTAATTTATTCATACGGGTAGCGTAATTTAATGATAAGACACGTTTGTAACGAGAATGACATGACCTGACCCAGAAGAGTGTTGTATGGTGAAGCTATAAAATGTCTATAACTATGTGTATTTTGGATGGGAAGGTGTACCACTTCAGCGTTTGAAACTTATGGGAAAAGAATACGATACGCGCGGAAAGGCAACACATGCAAAACAAGGCATAAGCTAATGAATCAATGTCATTTAAAGTAAATGTTCCGTGTCAAAACGGATAAATAATTAATAATTGCATATTTAATATTATTTGAATGTAATTTGTGTTTGTTGTATTGTGATATGCAAATTTCTGTTAAATTGTGGCACGTGAAGAACACTATGAACACTCGCAAATGTCAAAGAGCATCAACGATAGGATATCTAGGATAGATTTGGGTGTGGTGGAGCACCAAACTCTATGAGAAGAGACTCACATGTAAGTTGATTTTTGTTGTGGGAAGTAATTGTAAGATATTTTTTGTGTTTTGTGTTGTGTTTTGCCATGAATAAGTACCATTAAATGTGATATTTAGGACTATGTTGTTTCATTCAAGTAGAGTAGTTACCTGACAGACTCAAATCCTGAATATGTGCTCGTTGAACGCCCCATGCCTCGAAAGACCGTGAACTAGCTGGGATACGAACACATGTTCCACATGATAACGCAAGGGTACAATACATTCGTTACTTATTAGCTTACTTTCGATTTTTGCAAAAAAATGAAAGTAGACTTATGAGATTAACGCAGGGCAAACAAGTAGTTCCGTGAAAAATTATACAGCCTATTTTCATATATCCTAATTATGTTAACTGCCACTATCAACATACTACATTTCAGTTTGATTGCTGGAATAGATTCGTAGATATTGAGAACCGACTAAATATTTCGGATGGTCGCCATGTTGGAATTTATATATGTAGGTCCTAGAGTTATGTACTGTTATATGATGATAATGATGATGATAGTTGTTGTTTTAAGGGGCCTAACATCTAGGTTATCGGCCCCTAATGATCTGGGTAATAGCGAAAATGAGAAAGAAATGGAAACCAGAACGAAAATTATGTGAGACGGAAAATACGTACAAAGACCCAGATGGAAACAACTCACAATATGGTCTTACAAAAGGGAATTTAGAACGAAAAGATTCACAAAAAGAATAGATTGAACAAGACCCACAAAACGTACGCTAGATTCCAAATACATACAAAATGCAATGTAGCGTCGAAATACTTACAAAATGCAACTGAAATTCAAAATACTTACAAAATGCAAATGAGATCGAAAATACGTACAAAATGCAATTGAGGATCAAAATACTTACAAAATGCAATTAAAATTGAAAATAAACAATGCAATTCAGATTGAAATATCCCAGTTCCAATCCAAATTATTCACAAAGTTCAATTGAAATTCAAAATACTTACAAAATGCAATTGAAATTGAAAATGCTTACAAAATGTACGGTAAATTCAAACGACTCATGTGGATTGACAATACTTACGAAACGCAATTTAGATTGAAAATACTTGACAAAATGTAATTTAGATTTAAAAAAACACAAATTGCAATTGAGAATCAAAATATGTGCATATGCCCACCAAACAAAATGCAATTTAGATTCAAAATTCGTGCAAAATGCAGTTTTGGTTGAAAATACATACAAAATGCAATTAAAATTCAAAATACTCACTAAAAGGCCCGGCCACATGCATTGAAAGACTTACTAAAAAGCAATTTAGATTGTCAATCTTTACAAAATGCAATTGAGATTGAAAACAATCGCGAGATGTAACGTAGATCGCGAAAACTTACAAAATGCAACGTAGATTAAAAATGCCTTAAAAATCGCTAAAAGGGAATTTAGATACACTGTGAACCAAGTAACAAAAACAATGTGGGAATCTTAAAGAGAAAAGGAAATATAAGGAAAAAAGGAGTGGAGAGGAGAGGAGAGGAGAGGGGAGAGAGGAGAGGGTCCGCCCCAATGGAAAGGGACAAAAGGGGAAAACGGACCCAGCTCAGGAATTCCTCGGGGTCGCCAACTCCCGAACTCACCAGCCGTGAGCCCCTGAGGGTGTAGCATTATCTAGGGTGCACCAGAAGTGGGGGGCTACATACACCCTGCCTCCTTAAGGGCCTAGAGCACAAGGCAGGAGGTAAAAGGAAAATAAAAGAAGGCTGACCCCTCACAGAAGGAGGGTATCAGGAAAGATGAGACAAGGGCCAATTAAGGCGGGAAAGTGAAAGACTCCCTAGGCCTCGGATAACCTAATACCGTCGGGGTCGCAAGAGAACAAGAGGTGACCAAGGGAGGTCGACAGGAAAGAAGACGGAGAGGAGCCCGGCACAAGTACTGTTACATGAAGATTATTGTGTACGTGTAGCATTCAAACTTCAATCGCATGATTAGGACACAAGAAGTAACAAGGATCTTTTAAAATTTCGCACAGCTGCCATATTGTTGTAATGGAAACAATTGAAATAAATTAGATGCCAGTGGATTAACATTCGTATAAGGATTTACTGTACCAAGTTTCACTGCACTCGGATGTTTGAATTGCGAGAAACGTCCATGTGAATATTTATATTTCGCGTCGCCGCCATGTTGGATTTGTGATTACAAGGTTATTTAAAGTGCTATAGGATAACATATGTTCATACCCCTATGAACATAAAAATCAGTTTAATTGATATAATAGATTCGTAGATATTCAGAGCCGTCTAAATAGTTCGGATGGTCGCCATGTTGTATTGTTAAATGTATAGGCCATAGAGTCATGTACCATTAAAGGAAAATTATTGCGTAGGTTCATTATTCAAACTTTCACTTCGATCGCATGATAACGACACAAGAAATAAAAACTTAATTTTAAAATTCGCACAGCCGCCATCTTGAGGTTATGTAATTATTTGAACTAAATTAGATACCAGTGCATTACAATGTGTTTAAACATTACATGTACCAGATTTCATTGCGTTTGGAACATTAAATCGCGAGATAGGTGTATTTAAAATTTTCAAATTCGCTTGGCCGCCATGTTCGTTTTGTAGTTAAACAATAATTGAAAATCTTATAAACGAACTTCCAGTGGTGCCCTTTATCTCCGTGCAAAATTTCGGGATGATACCGCTAATAGTTTCAGAGATATAGAATGCCGTGAAATATTTTGCACATCCGCCATCTTGTGGTTATGTAAACAATTGAACGAAGTTAGATGTCTGTGCATTACAATATGTATAAACATATACTGTACCAAGTTTTATTGCGTTTGGTTAGTTAAATTGCGAGAAACGTCTATTTAAAAGTCGCAAATTCGCGTGGCCGCCATGTTGGTTTTGTAGTTACCACTTTTTCAAAAGTCGCATAGGTGAACTTCTAGTAGTTTCCTTTATCACCATAATAAATTCCAGAGTAATTTCGGTAATAGTATCGGAGATATTGATTGCTGGTGAAATATCTCGCACAACCGCCATGTTGGATTGGTGTGACGTAACCAGATTTGAAGGGCACGGTCGGGGTCGCTCGGAACAGTGCTATGACCTTACCGAGTTTCATTGAAATCGCTCCAGCCCTTTAAAAGTTATTAGGGGACACACACACACACACACACACACTCCTCACACACACACACACGCCCACACACACACGGATAAAGAGTGATCTCGTAAGCCTATTTTTTCAAAATTGAAAATGGGCTAAAAATTGTGTGTCTGTCTGTGTGTGTGTGTGTGTGAGAGAGAGAGAGAGAGAGAGAGAGTCTGTGTACGCGTGTGTTTGTGTGTGAGAGAGAGAGTGTGTATACTCTGAATGTCTGCCCCCCCCCTTATCAATTCGAACACGGTGAAACCGAATTAAACGAAATTTGGTGTTGAGGTAGCACTAGCAAAGGGCACCTCAATGTCATGTTTTATATTGCCGCCATCTTGACGGAAACGTTATGGCGGCCACCCAAATGTTCAAAGCTTAAATCAAATTACGACTAATCTTATCATCTGATCGCTACCAAATTTTGCAACAGCATATATTTGTACGGCAAGCATCTTTTGACTAAACTACAAGGCCATCAGCCCAATAGTTTGCAGATGGCGGCCATGTATGTGTGCAAATCGATTCCCCATATCAATTCAAACACGGCGTAACCGAATGGAACGAAATTTGGTACAGAGGCAGCACTAGCAAAGGGCACCTCAACGTCATGTTTTGTATCACCGCCATCTTGAAGGAAACGTAATGGTGGCCACCCAAATTTTAAAAGCTTAAATCAAATTACGATCAATCTAATCATTTGATCTCTACCAATTCTTGCAACATTTAACCTTTATAAATGAAGAATCGTTTCACCAAACTGCAAGGTCATCAGTCCATCAGTTTGTATATGGCGGCCATATATGTGTGAAAATCGATTCCCCCTATCCATTCAAACACGGTGAAACAGAAGTGAACGAAATTGGGTACAGAGGTAGCACTGGTAAGGGGCGCCTCTGTGTCATGTTTTATATCGCCGCCATCTTGACGGAAACGCAATGGCGGCCACCCCAAATGTTAAAAGCTTAATCAAATTACGACCAACCTAATCATTTAATCTCTACCAATTTTTGGAACATTATACCCTTATATAAAGAAAATCTTTTGTCCAAACTATACGGCCTTCAGCCCAATAGTTTGCAGATGGCGGCCATGTATGTGTGCAAATCGATTCCTCCTATCAATTCAAACACGGTGAAACAAAATTGAACGAAATTTGGTATGGAGCACTAGCAAAGGGCACTTCAACGTCATATTTTATATCACTGCCATCTTGACGGAAACGTAATGGCGGCCACCCAAATGTTAAAAGCTTAAATTAAATTACGACCAACCTAATCATCTGATCTCTACTAAATTTTGCAAAAACATAACTTTATGTGGGAAGCATCTTTTGATCAAACGACAAGGTCATCAGCCCAATAGATTGCAGATAGTGGCCATGTATGTGTGCAAATCGATTACCCCTATCAATTCAAACACGGTGGAACCGAATTGAACAAAATTTGGTACAGAGGTAGCACTTGCAAAAGGCAACTCAGTGTCATATTATATATCGTCGCCATCTTGTTGAAACGTAATTGCAGCCACCCAAATATGAAAAGCTTAAATCAAATTACAACCAACCTAATCATCTGATCTTTACTAAATTCTGCAACAACATACCTTTGTGTGAGAAGCGTTCTCTGACCAAGACACAAGGTCATCAGTCCAATGGTTTGGATATGGCGGCCATGTATGTGTGCAAACCGATTTCCCCTATCAATTCAAACACGGAAAATTGAATTGAGCGAAACTTTGTACAGAGGTAGCGCTAGCAATGGGCACCTCAGAGTCATGTTTTATATCGCCGCCATCTTGATGGAAACGGAATGGCGGCCACCCATTTTTATTATTATGCGTCTTATAAATCCCTTAACGAGTCAAGGACTCATGTACAAAGGAATCGTACAGTTTTATCTTGTTGGTGACAAATTGCAATTAAATGTTTAGTTTACAAAGTTTTCCGTATGAAAATATATACAACATTTGGTAGCTTTCATAAGTTTTGTACACAATGTGGTCTTCTTCTGTCGTCTCAGATTTTGGAATTTTTTCAACCTGACATTTCATAATCATTCCACATAATTTGTTTTAGCCTCCTTCGAAATATTGGTAGGCTAGGTGCAATTTTAATATTTTCTGGTAGTCTGTTGAACTTTACAAAGGCCCTATACTTAATGCTATTACTGCCATATTGTCTGGAATTGATTTGGAAAAGTGATATTTCATCTCCATGTCTAGTTTTGTAAGCATGTAAATCAGATTGTTTAGTGAAGTTTAAATTTGTGTGGATACTTTTGAGCAGGATTTGGTACATCAGGACATTTGATTTGATTTCTGCATTTAGGGCTACAGGTTGAATTTCACTCGTAATATAAAGGTGTTTGGTTGGTGTTAAAAATGGGTAGTTATAAATATTTCTTAAGGCTCTATTCTGAATTACCTCAATTTCCTTTTTAGGTAATTTGAGCATTTTATCCAAATGGTATTCAAATATTTTGGCTATGGATTAAGGAAAAATACACTTTCCTGAGTAGATATTTTGGGATTTTTTATCATCCCAGCGGCAGGTGATATTTATTTTACTAATGCATCAATGTGCTTTTGCCATGAGAGATTTTCATTTATTATTAACCCAAGGTCTTTGACAGATGAGAACCTTTTAACTGCCTTTCCATTCAGCATTATATTCTGAGTGATGTCTGACTTTATTCTACGCTTAAATATTATTAAATAATTTGTTTTATCTTCATTTATTGTTAATTTATTTGACTGGGTCCAGCCAAGTATTGTATTGATGTCCTCCTGCATGTGTGTAATAAGCGTGTTGGTGGTGTACGCATTGTAAAAGATGCTTAAGTCGTCTGCAAACAACGTTATATTATCATGAAAACGGAGTGTTTCTATGTCATTAATATATACCAAGAAGAGGGAAGGACCCAATATTGATCCTTGGGGCACACCGTGGGTAATATTTACCTCCTCACTTCTGTAGCCGCTTATTTCAATATACTGCTTACGATTGGATAGGTAAATTTTAAACCATGTCCAAGCTACTCCACGGATACCTGCTTTATGTTAAAAGCTTAAATCAAAATAAGACCAACCTAATTATTTGATTTCTACCAAATTTTTCAACAGCATACCTTTTTGTGGGATCCACCCTTTGACTGAACCACTAGGTCATCAGCCCAATAGTTTGCAGATAGCGGCCATGTATGGGTGAAAATCGATTCACCATATCAATTCAAACACGGTGAAACCGAATTGAATGAAATTTGTACAGCGGTATAACTCGTTGTATTTCAACAAGCTACTACAACCAACATTCAATTATACTCCTTTAAAAGGACAAAGAGTTATAACAATACCCATGCATTTAGGAGAAAGTAGGCTATATGTTCTTTACTGAACATCCTGTTTTTAAACTGTAACAAGATGTTCAGGAAAGAACATATTGCCAACTTTATCTTAAATGCATGGGTATTGTTATAAATCTTTGTCCTTTTCAAGAAGTATAATTGAATGTTGGTAGTGGTAGCTTGTTGAAATACAACGTGCTATACGGATATTAAACATGAATATGAGGTGACCTTTGCTAGTGCTACCTCTGTACCAAATTTCGTTCAATTCGGTTTTACCGTGTTTGAATTGATAGGGGGAATCCATTTGCAGACATACATGGCCGCCATATACAAACTATTGGACTGATGACCTTGTAGCTTGGGCAAAGTACGCTCCTCCGATATAGGTATGTTGTTGCAACATTGGGTAGAGATCAGATGATTAGGTTAGTCGTAATTTGATTTAAGCTTTGAACATTTGGGTGGCCGCTATTACGTTTCCGTCAAGATAGCGGTGATATAAAACATGACAGTGAGGTTATCTTTGCTAGTGCTACCTCTATACCAAATTTCATTCAATTCAGTTTCACCGTGTTTGAATTGATAGGGGGAAACGATTTGCACTCACACATGGCCACCATCCGTAGAGTATTGGGCTAATGACCTTGTAATTTGGCCAAAAGTTTCTTCATACATAAAGGTATAATGTTGCAAAATTTGGTAGAGATCAGATGATTAGGTTGGTCGTAATTTGATTTAAGCTTTGAACATTTGGGTGGCCGCCATTACCTTTCCGTCAAGATGGCGGCGATATAAAACATGACACTGAGGTACCCTTTGCTAGTTCTACCTTTGTGCCAAATTTCGTTCAATTCGGTTTCAACGTGTTAGAATTGATGGGGGGGGGGGGCGGCAGACATTCAGAGTACACGCACTCACACACACACAGACAGACACACAATTCTTGGACCTGTGTAGATCTCATAAGTCTACTTTCATTTTTTGCTAAAATTGAAAGTAGGCTAAAAATAGTTCAAAACATATCATAAATAACATGCTTGTTAGAATCATTGCAAAAATATTACAGGTTAAAGCATGTCGTTTCATAAAAGCCTGTACTTTGTCGTTGAGTTTACTACTACAGTAATTCGTTGCCAATGATTGAAGTTAATAATAATAGTTTCTACACTGTGTGGCTATGAAATGTAAATGCGTGGCCAGTAATTTATAACAATCACAGTATTCAGCCATCACATCGTTAGTCATAAACCAATATTGCTGAATGTGTGATATTAATAATAACGTGATTTCATTTGTCTGCGTGTATTCCATGGAAATGGAATTCCATGTATTTACAGCATATTTTTGCGAATTGCCGGTCACATATATAATGAATAATCACGATTAACAAATTACATTCCGACCAGCAAGGATCGTTCAGTGATTGGAGCGCTGACAATTGTGACCACAAAACGTTAGCTCAGGTGACAAATGCCATCTACCATCATCGAAACAGTTTTTCGAGTTTACCTTTTTCTTTGGAGGGCGGGGAGGGGACAGAGGTCTATCTGGAATTATCGTGGACAAAAAAATCTGTAACAAATTGTTGTTGATTCATTGAGGTGCTTTGTGACATCGTGGTCATGTACATCCGTGTACTTGGGTGTGTGCGGAATTTGTCTGATAATCTGTGTTATTGTGATGGCTGTATTAGTGTGTATAGTTGGCTTAGGACCAAAATAGTGTATCTATAATAGAATTACCATTATATAAATGCTATCCTGGTCCTAAGTCAGTTGTGCTTCAGATGAGGTTTTGTAAGGAGGCGGCCGTTGCCTTAAGTTAGGAACCATCCCGGCACTTCCAGGATGACTGAGGTGGGAATCAAACCACACGCTTCCTCTCAGCTTCGCCTCCTGAGACTGAGTGAACCCCGTTCCTCTGATCATCATCATCATCTTGCACAGTTTCCAGCCACTGGCCGGGTCTGTTTGGAACACAAGCCTCTCCAACGTCTTCTGTCTTATTTTTCTTCCACCCCCTTCTGCCACCTGTCTCTCGGTCTCCCTCTTGGTCTCTTTCCTTCCCACTTCGTCTCGTGTATCCTCCTGGGTATCCTCTTCTCCTCCATTCGTTTTACATGTCCATACCATCTAAGTCTAGATTTCTCTATACCATCCTGTAATGGTTCCTCCTTCATTAATTCTCTGGTCCTCTCATTTCTTATTCTGTCCCTCTTTGTAGCTCCAATACTGCTTCTCAAGAACCTCATCTCACTGGCCTGTATTTTGCTCTTCTCCCTTCCTTTCATAACCCAGGTCTCCGAGGCATACGTCAGGATAGGGACATAGTACGTTCGATATATGATCTTTTTGCTGTTCTGAGGGACATCCTTGCTCCATAACATGCTTCTCACACTCCTCCGGAATGCATCTGCCTGTCTCCCCCGCTCATTTATTTCTCTATCGTTTCTTCCATTATCTTGTATCAGGTTTCCCAGATACTTGAAACTCTCCACTTTCTTCAGCTGTTCCCCACCAATTGTTATTCCCGTTGAGGTTCTTTCCTTCTTCCTTGTTGTGATCACCATCTCACTCTTATTTATGCTAAACTTCATCCCATACCCTTGTATTACTCCTTCCCACACGTCCAACTGTTCCTGTACCTCCTCCTCCTTGTTTCCCCAAATCATCAAATCATCTGCAAACACAATTGCTTTCATCTTTCCTTCCCCAATTACTTGTGCCACTCGGGTCATTTTGTCATCCATCACCACAATGAAAAGTAACGGTGACAGTGCACTTCCTTGTTTCAGGCCGTTTCTCTGTTCCAACCAGTCCGACCTCTCTCCTCCCACTTGCACACAGCTCACGCTTCCCTTGTAAATCTCCTTTATCCTCCTTATAGTCCATTTTTCAACTCCTCTATCCTCCAGGGACTTCCATACTTTGTTTCTGCATACACTGTCATATGCTTTCTCAATGTCCAGGAAGGCCATCAGTAGATCTGTTCCATACTCATAGTGCTGTTCTTGTAACTGCCTTACAGCAAAAATCAAATCCACTGTGGATCTTCCTGCTCTGAAGCCATGTTTTTCTTCCCTCATCCCTCCTTCTATCCTTGTCCTAATTCTCCTTTCCAAACCTTTCTCAAACATCTTTGCACAATGACTCCAGTGTTATTCCCCGATAGTTTCTGCATTCTGTTCTACTACCTTTCTTGAAGATCGGGACAATTATTCCCTTTTTCCAGTCCTCTGGGGTCTTCCTTTCCTTCCTTGCTGTCTTCATCACTCGGTACAACCATTTTATCGCCACCTCTCCTGCTGCTCTCACCATCTCCACATTCAACTCATCCACACCCGTTGCCTTCCCTCCTTCCATCTTCCTCACTGCATCTTCCACTTCATTCCATGTTAAGTCCTTTTCTGTTTGCAGTTCATCTTCCTCTTCCCCGATTTCTTCCTCCTCGCCGTGGTTTCCATTTGGGTTCAGGAGTTCTTCAAAATATTCTTTCTACATTTTCTTCAGTTCTTCCCTATTTTCTATCTCTTGTCCCCTTTTGTTCACCATTCTAACATAATCCGTATGATCCTTCCGCCTCTTATTCCTTACCATCCCACACAGGACCTTTTTTGTACCCTCACTATCCTCCTTCATCATCTTTGTCCACTCTTTCATCCACTTTCTTCTCTCCTCAGCCACTACTCTCTTTGCCTCCTTCTTTCTTTCCTGGTACTCTTCTCTTGTCTCTACCGTCCTATTTTGATACCATCTCCTTCTTTTCCCTTAATATATCCTTTGTCTTCTCATTCCACCATGGTGTTTCCTTCCACCTCTTCTTACTACTTGTCCTCCCACATAGTGCTTCTGCTGCACCTACTAGTGTCTTCTTAAATCTAGCCCATTCCTCTTCCACCCCTCTTTCTTCATCTGTTGGAATTCCTTCCTTTACCATTTTGAGGTACTCGACCCTTCTATCTCCTTCTTTCAGTTTGCATATCCTTATACATGTTTCCTGGTTCTCAGTTCCATTCTTCTCCTTAGTCCCTCTCAGGTTCATTACCAGCAATCGATGGTCGCTATCCAGGTTCTCTGATGGTATAACCTTGATGTCCATGATGTTCTTATATAATTCTTTCTCATACAGTATATAGTCGACCACCGACTTCCTGGTCAAGTCAACACTGTACCATGTGATTGTGTGGCTTTCTCTTTTCTTGAACCAGGAATTTCCAACTAGCAGGCTGTTCCTTTGGCAGAAGTCCAACAGTCTCTTTCCTTCCTCATTTCTTCCGCCCCAACCCTCTGGTCACAGCACACTCTCATACCCTTGTCTTTCTCTTCCTACATGGGCATTCAGATCCCCCATAACAATCATATTTCTTCCTACCAGCTGCTTCTGCAATTCCTCTTCAAACCCCTCCTTCTCTTCAGAGGCGCAGCCTACTTGTGGAGCATACACTTGCACTATTTCTACGGTCTCTCCCCTTAGTGCTACTTTCACTTTCACCATCCTATCACTTATTCTCTTCACTTCTTCTTTTAAACCATCCGTACTACTACTCCCACTCCATTCCTCTTTCCCTCATCATTCCCATTCCAGTACAGTCTATAGCCTCTTCTCAGTTCTCTCCTTCCTTCCCCTTTCCACTTTGTTTCTGCCAATCCCAATAAATCCAACTTCCTTCTTTCCATCATATCCACTATCTCCCGCACCTTCCCCGTCAGCGTTCGTATGTTTAAAGTTCCAAATCTTAGTCCGTGTTTTCCAGCCGTGTCGTCGTCTATTATATCCATCATTTCCGAGGCTCGTTCCATTCTTGAAAGCATTTGGTTTCATCCACTACTGGCTTGCTGGGCCTATCGTAGCTTCACCAGAGCCCCGTTAGCCGTCACTTTTCAGGGTTCCTGTAGGACCTTCACAGCTACCGTAACGGTCCCGGGACACACGAAGTCCCCATTGTACTTCACCCCGACAGGCAATCCCCTACTTTGTGCCGTTGCCCGTCTCCCACAACGTGGACGAGGGGTTGGACTCGAATGAGAATTAAATTTCTTGGCAGAGCCGGGAATTGAACACCGGGCCTTCGCGGTGACAGCCACCATGCAACGAGGCGGACATGAAAACAAGTGAAAACGCACTTTGTTCGCACTCGTTGAAGCTTGTACACGAATAGACGAATAGAAATAGACGAAACGTATGGCCCTGTGGTTTGGCCATGCAACATTATAACTTGATTGATTTCTTTCCTTGTATCTTTTAGGTAGATTTCATTAGAGAGCTAACTAATGCAATGGGTACCATGTTTCGACTTCCGGAAAATGTCGACATATCTTCGCTTTTCACATCCCCCAGACCCCAAAACCACCGTCAGTTCAAAAGTTTATATATAATTTATGTATATATGTATATTATATATATATATGTATATAAGTTTCTTGTGGACACGATAAATGCCGTAATTTTGCACCAATCACTTAGAATTTTTAACAGAAAATGTATACCTATAAAATCTCGGTCGAGTTTGTTACTGGGCTAAATCGGTCGAAGGGGGTGAAAATGGGGGGCTTTTTTCGAAAACGTGAAATAATGCTATAACTCTCTTAATATGTGAAATATCGAATCCGTTCAAAGTTCATACTATGTGTCGGATAAAGCCCAAAAATTTATGTTTGAAGAGTTTTTTTATAGCACCAACCATTGACCAAAGGGATGGGAAAAAGTGGGTTTTTCGGGAAACATTAATCATATCCCTCTTAATAGGCACAATATCAAAACCGTACAAAATGGACAATATTCCCCTAATAAGTACCTAAAATTTTGTCTGAAATAATTTTTGATATTACCCGTCATTACGCCAAAGGATGAGAAAAATGATTTCGGAATTACAGAAAATGCCAAGAGCTATCAGTGGTTGCCATGGCAACACTACTAAATTGATGAGTGATGAGCCATCAGACGTCGCCATGACAACGCACTTGCGCGAGATCAGATTCAGATTTCCATCTGACTAAGTGTGAAGTGGCTTCGATGACGTAACTGGTAGCATGCTGAACTTCTATGCCCAAGGTCGCGGATTCTAAGCCGGCCAAAGTCGTCGGATTTTCTAAGAGCGCTAAAAATCCCTCAGTAGGCTTTCCTTTGGAGGGGAAGTTCCAACGTCCGTTGTGAGTTGCTGGTTGCGGCGGCATCTAGTAGCCAAGTTCACAGCTAGGTGTCGTTGACGGTAGTATCTGGTAGCAACATTAGGAACTACTGCTTGAAATTGACCGTCTGCAGTCCTTACCTGAATTACAGACTAATACAGTCATCACAATTCACACCGTTTATCAGACAGAGTCTACACTCACCCAAAGTACACGGGGTTACATGACCGCGTTGTCGCAGCCCCTAAACTGAGGAACCAACCAAAATCTCTGCGGGAGATATAATTTTGCGTGAAGAAGTAACAGACCGTTACATAGTTACACATCAGTGTCGAAACCTTGCATAAGGACAGTGTGACCACAAGTATAAGAATGGACTCCAAATGACAAGAAGGTTACCGTCATCATACGACAATAAAATGTTTAAAATATGCATAAAATGACGAAAAACAAAGTTAATTAATCTCCAATTATAAAATACTTTCTTGCAATAAATGAGGTCTGATCCTTCTACGAAAACCTGCATATTCTGCCTATTTTCACCTATCCCCAAAATTGTCCGGTGAATTCTACCTCCGCCTTCCGGCGTGCCGAGAGAACTTGTTTTTCTTTAGTAAGGCTGTAATATTGACTTTGAGATAGATCATAGCTGCTTCCCAGTTCCTTGTCGTAATTCATTCTACTTCCCGTCCAATCAAATCCTTGTTTCATCAACTTTTATCCACTCACTTCATAAAACTGCTAAATAGGTACCTTGTATCAAATTCCGAGGTCCTTTATCTAATATAAGACACCCTATTTACAATTATTATTGACCTGTCTTCTTCATTCACCTCTATTACAAAGTGTATCAATTACTGTACACCCTCAGTATAACGGGGATGATAATCCAGATGTTCGTTAACTATGGACATTTGAAATTCGCTGCTTGATTTGGTGATAAGCTATATTTTACCCACCTATACGGTATATATGTGCTGCTTGACCCACCCTGGAGGGCTCCGAGCCCGCAATAAACTCTGCAACTCAGTTGCCAGTAAAATGGTTCATCCTTTAAGGAAATCGACACTGGATATCAGGAGTTGGACAGGCCACCGAATGCATGAATATCAACTGGCTCCACCTTTAAGATCGTTGGTTGGTTCTTCACTTTAGGGGCTGCGACAACGTGGTCATGTAGCCCCGTGTACTTTGGGTGTGTGTAGAATCTGTCTGATGACCGGTGTTATTTGTGATAGCTGTATTAGTGTGTGTTATCTGTAATTCAAGTAAGAACTGCAGACGATCAATTTCAAATAGTTCCTACTTAAGCTACCAAAGGTTACCATTAACGACATCTAGCTGTGAACTTGGCTACTAGATGCCACCTCAACCGGCACCTGGCGACGAACGTTGAAACTTAATAGAGCGTTAATCAAATCTAACCTACAAATTTAGCTTTACACAATTGTAGTTATTGGAAGGTTATTTTACATGCCATAAATCTATCGCATGGGCCCGCCAGTTTTACGTCCCCTCCCAAGAAGGCATACTGAGGAATTTTGAACGCTCTTACAAAATCCGACTTTTAGGGACCTAAGATCAAACAACAGCATGTTAAAGCTCATCCTTGTTGGCGTTGTGACGTTCTGTCCACTACAAAGGTCATCTTCGTCATATTGGTCACCTACTGAGTTTATGGACCAGTTGTAACACTGCCTTCTAAACAGATCGCATTGACACGAACATTTTCAAGAAGATAGGAAATATATCAACGATAGACTGTCATTCTCTAACAAATACTCCCCCAGGGACTCACCACTAGTGGGACGTGGGCTAGTGACCACGGGACCCCAGCTGAATCTGGCATTACTTCCACTTACTTGTGCCGGGCTCCTGTTTGTCATCTTTCCTGTCGACCTCCTTTGGTCAACTCCTGTTTTCAAACGATCCCGACGGTATTAGGGTACCCGAAGCATAGGGAGCCTTTTACTTTTCCGCCTTAATTGGCCCCTGCCTCATCTTTCCTGATTCCACATTCTTCGAGGGGTCAGAGCTCTTCTGTTTTTTTTTTTCATGATATCTCCTGCCTTCTGCTCAATGCCCCTAAGGAGGCAGGGCGTATGTAGCCCCACCACGTCTGGTACACCCTCGATAGTGCTACACCCTCAAGGGTTAACGGCTGATGAGTTTTGGGAGTTGGCGACCCTGAGGTATTCCTGAGCTGAGTCCGGTTTCCCCCCCCCCCCTTTTCCATTGCCTCTGGGGCAGGCCCTCTCCTCCCCCCCCCCCTCCCTATCTGACTTTCATGGCACTCCTTCCTTCCTAGTACCTCAATCCACATTCTTTGAGTTTTGAAGGCATTTATTTTTCTCTTGTCCTTTATTTCCCTTATTCATTTTCTGTTTACCACTTCTTCTTCCAGTATCTAAGTGTTTAGTTAGTATTAGTTATAGTTTTCATTCGATTCTCATTTTCCACATTCACCCAAACCATAAGCAGCCGATAACCTAAATGTTAGGCCTCTTAAAACAACAATTATCATATCTTTATCATCTTACAAATACTCCCCGGAAATCTGGGTTCGATTCCCAACTCTGCCAACAAATTTAATTCTGATCTGAGGCCTGGAATGGGGTACACTCAGCCTCGTGAGGTACATCTGTCGAGAGGTGAGTTCGATTCCTATCTCAGCCATCCTAGAATGGTTTCCCACGTCTTCTCCAGGCGAATACTAGGTTGGTTCCTAATTCATGGCCACTGCCGCTTCCCTCCCAAACCACACCTGAACTTCACAAATAGGTTACTAATACAGCGATCACAACAACACGGGTTGTCAGACAAAGTTCAACACTCACCCAAGTTTTGTACATGGGGCTAAATACCAGATATCCAAGCACCTCAGATGAAACATCTTACAAAGCAGTAGCCTTGCGAGCAGTACAAGTGAGGAGACATGCATATTTTTGTTGATGTCAGTTCAAGACAACACCGTATGAGACAATCAACTCTTGATCAACCTGATCGGCAAAATCCTTTCTTTTTCAAAATAAAAATCCACTGGTTTAAATAATAAAGACATTCAATTGCGGAATTAGTGTGCCTGCCGGTCGTCAGTAGGCCCGAGTGATGTGTACTCCTGCGTGATCAAGAGACACAGATCTGACACCGAGCGTAATGGTGCAGAGGTCAAACTGCTTGCCTCTCACCAAGGTGTGAGGCACGTGCAATTTTCGAAGTGAAACCTCACCTCCTGTCGTTTGGATTCCACGTAAAAATGTAGGTCCCTTGACTCATGATCGTGAGATTAAGATCTCGTAAAATACCAAGCTTCCTTCTTAGAGCTGGCACTGTCCTTGGACTTTAGGCTAACGAGTTTTTTCATTAGAGAGAATTCGTAAATGTACGCCCTACTCCCACACTTTTCCTCGAATGTAAGGGTGTGTTTGTAAATCCTTCTGGAATCTATTGGTAAGGACACGATAACATGCTAAGTACATAATATTGCAGAACCTCTGACTGGCCAATAGTTTTAAGGCCATACCATCAGGTGAGGAACAAAACAAATGGTGGAGCCGCCGACGTTCGATTCTCCCCATAACGATCTCTCGTTCCTCACATAGCACCGCTACTTCAGGCAAAATTTCAGGGGTACAACAACATCAAACGCCGTTCGGAAAACTTTTTGTAGGTGTGCGTCTGAAGTGCAGTTATCATTGGAAGGAGGAAGCCACGTTGAATGGCGCGACCACAGCACTTCCCTTATTCTTCACGTTTTTATGATTTTGGGGGTGAAAAGTGACAAATCCCTGAGAGGCGAATTTACGGGCCGCTAAACTCGATTGTGACCACCTCGTGGTGTAGTGGCTAGCGTTATTAGCTGTCGTCCTGGAGGCTCAGATTTGATTCCTGGCTCCCCCACGAAATTTTAATCTGGTGAGAAGGCTTGAACGGAGTACACTCTGCCTCATGAGGTAGAACTGAGAAGAGGAAGGTTTGATTCCCACCTTAGCCTTCCTGTAAGTGGTTTTCCGTGGTTTCCCCACTTCTACTCCGGGCAAATGCTGGGATGGTCCCTAACTTAAGGCCACGGCAGCCTCCTCCCCAAACCTATCCCCAATTTACAAATACACACACTAGTACAGTCATCATAATAACACGTTTTCACACAAATTCCACACACACCCTAATACATAGGGCAATGAGAGCACGTCGTCTCAGCCTCTAAAACAAGCAACAACAACCTCTTTGTTATGTCCCTTAAAACTACTATCCCCACCTCAAGAGATGAAATTATCCGGGTGAATCAGCTGCCCCTATGAATATTGTTTTATGCCGCCCAACTAACGTGGTTGTCAGGAAGGTCGATATTTATCTGCTTGCACCCCGTATGGTACTAATGCACTGCAATCGTATCCCGCAAACGATACTGAATACTATCATTTTCCCCTCGTGTTAGTCTGTAGTCACATCGATGGAAGAATAATAGATTTCAATATTGTTTGCTGGATATGCTTACAGCGCATTACTACCACATAGTCCGGTCAGGATACTCAACCCCGTGCGCTTTGGGGGGGGACCTTTTTATGATAGCAATTTATTCTTGACATCCTAAGGATGAAATTTAGAGAGGGAGTCATTTTAGTAATTTTGGCGTTTAGCCGCCATTTTAAGAAATGGCGATATTAGAAAATACAAAAATCTCCCAAACTACTTAGAAAATTTTCATGTTTAGCCTTATAACTGGTATGTATTTCAGATGGTCCACCTCGTTGCGTAGTGGATAGCATTCTTGGCTGTCACCGCAGAGGGTCGGGTTCGATTCCCAGCTCTGTTAAGAAATTTAGCAGTTAGCGATGGAACAGCGTTAGCTATACCAACGCCTGAAGTCTAAAGAGCTCTGTCCTTTCCTGTAGTCCCCAACACATTTAGCCGCAATGATGTTCGCAAAAATTCACAGCCAAAGAGTTTGAAATCCAGCGAAGAAGCACCTGAAATGCATCGATTAATTGCTCACTCACTTGTGCGTGTGATTCAACAGGGAGTAAATGTACCGTCATATGCTGGTTATCATTGTAACCTTCAAAGCCATATTGAAAAGTGTGAAACACAAATCTTACTCACAGCCACCAAGCATAGAGGTTGTCAAAGATGTGTTGGATTGGTGTCAAAGAGTTGCGGAACACAAGAAAATGCCAGTAATTCAACTTGTTGGTGATCAATCAGTTTCTAAATATATTGAAGGATATCTGTGTGAGGAAGATAATAAATAGGTGGTCTCTCGTAAAGGGCGTATTAGGTGGATTTAACACAGAGATGTCATACCTTAATGCTCTAGAAAAAAGATTCGCAGGAAGTGGTATTGAGGAGCTAGCTGTTGCTACAGGTGTTGTTGCTGCAGGCAGTGTAAAGCAAGCATTATCTGGAAAACACTACAACAGGGAAATGCGTCTGCACAAATTGATAGCAGAAGCTTTACTACGCATGCTGATTCAAAGATGTGTTGAGAATCACCCAGATCTACTTAATGGTTTGGAATATGTAGTGGATATCACAACAGAACAAGAAAGTGAAAACTTCGTTGCATCAGATTCATTTAACAAATTTGCGCATGGGATGTTTCGAGATAACTTCGAGTCTGACTCAGATATGGCAAAATTTTGGCTCTCTTACATCATTGACGTGGAATTCCTGTTTCAGCACACCCTTGTCTGAGGAGTGGAGTAAGTTTTGATGAATACTTATATGATTGTCGCAGAATGCTTCCTCTTCTAGCAGCATATGCTAACACAAATTATCTGCGCTACCTCCCTCTCTCTCTACTACTGGCAAATGTCCACCTTGACAAAGGAAGAATGGATACATATGTCCTCAATATGCTCATTCTCGTTGACAGGCAATAGTTTCAGCAAATTGTCTCCCGATCAGGTTATTGAAATGACCATGAACAAACAGTCTAAGAATCGAAGAAGTGGTGGCTGGGTTGGATTCTCCAAGAATCTCCCCATGATTGATGTTAACATACGAAGCAGACCTGCTGTGTTGTACTTAAGGGAGCAATTACAACATATCATAAATTTAAAGAAGCCTCTACAGCCACCCAGAAGTGGGTCCATCAAGGATTACGAAAGACTTGCAAGTAATTCATGAAGTAAAACTTGCCCTGGAGGAGTGGGATACGGACCCATGGAACATAAGCAAACCAAATCTTCGCTCACTGTGTACTGGACAGCCAGCGACGGAGGAAGTATTCAAGAGCCTGCACACAGCCCATGACGAGGGGAAGACCATGGCAGTAGCAATATTGGACAGACTTTCTTCTGGAACTAGATCTCTGCACGATTCTATCAGCAAAAGTTAAAGCAAAACATTTGCCACACAGACAGTGTGCATTGCAAAGAGCAAGCAAGATGTAAGGATTTTGGTAGACCACACTGCAACGAAGCAAGTTATCGATTTCTTAACGAGCGGAGAAACTCCTACCATGACTCGACTGGATATCATGCAATACAGAATAACAACAGTGAGCCTATCTCTTTTTACAGCTGACTGTATGTTCCATAAACCAGTCAAGTCAAAATTCAGGACATTGTTGACTCTTCAATCTGTGATGCCGCCACCACATTGCCATGCCATCATATATGTCGGAATGGCATGGAACAAGGTTCCAGCGTGCAAGACTTGAAGTGATTATGCCTTCAACCTCTACAAATACATACTAAATCGCCATTCTCAAGCAGTAGCTTTTCACCTAATCAATGATATTTACAATGAAGAAACAATGATTGAAAGTACGAAATATCATGAGCAAAAACGTCGTATGCAGTCGTATGGGTTCGTCCCAAACGTTTACCCAGTTGCTGACCAGCAAATGCCTACAGGGAATGCCTGGCATTCATTTCTGTCGAAGCCTGCAAACAAACAGAGGCTGCAACATTTATTTCTGAATGTGTGGCAATCCTACGGGCATGATGCAGACTGGTATTACACCATGGATCTTTCCTGCTATGATCTCACATCTGGCGAATGCGACCCTCGATTCGAAACACCATGTTCATCTGAAGCCGATACCAGGGCGTTTTTCCAAGCTGCACAGTTAGGCGGTCCTGATTCAATTGCTTTTGATTTCGAGGACACAGATGTATGGGTATTGCTTCATACATCAGTCACCTAACTGAACAGGATATGTATATGTACAAGAAGAAATCCGGAAATGGTACAGAATTCTACAACTGTCACTCACTGTTCTCAGAACAAGACAAAGCCTGTGCTGCTCTTGGAGTCTACACATCACCGGTTGTGACAAAGTAGATGATTTCTTTGGCTTGGGGAAGGTCAAAGCGATGAAGCGCATTCTTCAGCCAAATAATATGACACACCTGCAGATAATACAGCAACTTGGAGTTAATGACGAACTATCCGATGAGCTGATCCTTCAACTGCAGTTGTTCACAATTAGGATCATCTACAATGACCCAGTGAGCAAACGATTGTGCGAAGCCCGAGCAAGTAAATGGCGGCAGTTGCGATGTTACGATTCTGCCAGATTGCCTCCCGACGAAGACTCATTTAGACAACACTGTCACTTGCAAGCTTATGAATATAAAAATGCAAGGCTTGCAAAACGGCTGCTCCCGACTAACCTTGGATGGGAACAGCTCCAAGATGGATTGCGACCCATCACGCACATAATACCCTCACTTCCAAGTTGAGTCCAATTTCCTCAAAACAAACAAACCTTTGCAGAGGAATTTGTTGAAGAAATAGAAGAAGAAGTCAATTCACCTGTTCATGATTCATCCATAGAATACAGCGACACAGAGGAGGAGTTCAGTGATTGACGGAAGGATATGTGTTATGGCTTTCACATGTTCAACGGACATAAAATTAATGATGCACAGAGATTTAAAAACATTCCAATTGATACTACTACAGATACGTCTATCCTATGAGTACATTATACTAATGACATTATCGGTATTTGATAATCAGTAATATTACACCAAAAGTATGCATCCATAAAGAAAAACATAACAAAAATGCATCTTTGTTTCCTTTTCCCATTCAGATTGGAACCAGTCACATTGTAAAACATATAGAACGATTAAATACCTATCCAGAGATATCTAAACCATGAAAATTGTCTAAGTAGTTTGCGAGATTTTTCTATTTTCTCATTTGGTGAAGACTGGTCGCCATTTTTCAATATGGCGGCCAAACGCCAAAATTACAAAATTACTCCCAAGCTAAATTTCATCCTTAGCATGTCAGAAATTAATTGCAATCATAAAAAAGGTTCCCCAAAACGCTCACGGGTTTGAGTATCCTGACCGGACTACATACGGGATTGAAGCAGAGAAACCTTCCTGACAACAACGCCAGTTGGGCTGCATAAAACAATATTATTAGGGGCAACTGATTCACCCGGTACGACGAATTTGGTCAAGGAATTGGCCGAAAGTGGCCGTACCAATCCAGCATTTATCTCGAGTTGGAAATGAGAAATCACGGAAAACCAATTCAAGGACGGCTAACGGTGGGGTTGAAACCACTCGCCCTTGGAGTTTGGAGATGACCTCGCGTGTTAACGCACTTAACTACCTTAGTGGCCTCTTCCTGAATTACTGCATCTACAGAAATCTTTCAACGGTGCTACTGTGGCACGGCTACCATAAAAAGTTCTCTTTATAAAGGAGCCCGACGCACTGTAGCGGAGACGCCGGCTAGTTAAGGAATCTGAGAAAGGAGCGCTTCAATGACTTCTCAGAGACTTGAGATTCACCATTCCTTTAAGACTAGTTCTCTCAGTTTGTCAGAGATGTGAGGCAGACATCCTGCTAATGGAATTAGCAATTACCAACTCATTAAGTTAGTGTACACCCACCGTAGGAATTGGTAAAGTAGATCAAAGCAGGTATTAACGTAATTACTTTGGCACGGTCAGTGCGATGGGATGGGATGCGGGACGTCCTGCTGAATGAGGTAGGAATATTGATGTAGTGGCCTGTGTGGTGGATACACAGCTATGTTACATGTGAAACGATAAAACACAATCTAGAATAGTAACAGGCACGGGGATGCCTGATTAAAATCCCCCTCAAAGTACAAATGCTAGAACTTTTCAAAGATTTATTTTCCATGCTTTTATTTAAAGAAAATATTAAAACTATCACCAGTTTATCTGTCTTCTCATTCAAAATTCTGAAGTAATCACAACTATAATGTTCGTGGCTTCTTAAAATGTTTGTATACGTTTGTGCAATGCAATGCTACTCATTACACTTATGTGGGTATTATAACTTCAAAATGTTTATTTGAAAATAAGAACAATACAACTTCATTGTTTATTAGGTAGAGAGACTTCATGTGTTTGTTATTGTTGATTTGAGGGGTGGAACAGGAAGGTCATCTGCCGGACGGGTTGTGGTATTTTAACTTCGTATGATTTTATTTATTCATTTACCGTATGGCTTTTATGCCGGGAGTGTCCGAGGACATGTTCGGCTCACCAGAGAATGTAGCTGCTTCAAGCGGACACCCATAGGGTGAGCTACAAGTTGCGTTCAATTTCAAGTAGTTCCAACTTTCGCTACCAGATGTCAATGATACCTAGTGGTGAACGTTGGAACTTTGATAGAGCGTTCCAATGAAATCTAACTTAGGAATTTAGCTTCACACAAGTTTAGTGTGTGGAAAGATCCTTAACAAGCCATAAATCTATGACATGGGACCACCGGCTTTACTATCCCTCCGAAGGAAGGCATACTGGAAGATTTTAACGCTCTTAATAAAATCTGACGACTTCGGCCGGGTTTGAACCCGCTATCTTGGGCACAGCAGCTCAGCATGCTACCAACTACGCCACCAAAGTGATGTCTTGGCTTGGAAACGTCTTTGTTATTCATGTCATTGGCTACACGTGGCGTAGGTCGTCAAAATGAAATAACTGCACCAGGTCTCTCCAGTGGTCAGTCGCCATTACTACTAATAATATTATTATTTTTATAACAAAAGTTTAGTGCTTTTCAGTCGGTCAACACGAATGTTATTTATACAAATCTACACCGTTACACCGATCTGAACCAAAATGCGTATACTTACCCTATGGAAAATACTAAAAATTCCATGGGTGGACAAAATCAATTATGATAAACGCTGAAGAGGATTGGAGAGAAGCCATGTTTATGGAATATGCTTACTCACCGAAGAGACAATTGGATTGGACATGAAAGTCTTCTGCACACAATACTGGAGGCAAATGTGGAAGGGAAGAACTGTAGAGGTAGACCACGGCTGGGATACATAAAACAAATCATTCACGACAAGGGTTGTGATAATTACTTGGACATGAAGAGACTAGCCACAGACCGGAGTTCATGGAAAGCTGCTACAAACCAATCTTCGGATTGAACACCACAGAAGAAGACCCTATGGAATCCTGCGGGTAACACTGTCCACTTGAAATTTCGGACAGACCTCTCCATTCCCTGCATTCAGGTCCTTTGGCACAAATCTACGCCGTTTCACCGATCTGCACTACACTTTGTATACTTAACCTTTGGAACTCTGCGGGCAACACCGTATACTTGAAATGTCGGACAGAGCACTCCATTCCCTGCATTTAGGCCCTTTGGCACAAATCTACACAGTTTCACCGATCTAGACCACATTTTCAATACTTACCCTTTGGAACCCAAGAGTAACACTGTCTACTTGAAATGTCGGACAGAGCACTCCATTCCCTGCATTTAGGCCCTTTAGCACAAAACTACACCGTTTCACCTAATTGCAACGAATTTGACATACCTTTTGAAACCCTGCTGCTAGCACTGTTCACTTGATATTTGCTTCGGTGGCATAGTCGGTAGCATGCTGAACTGCTATGCCCAAGATGGCGGGTTCAAACCTGGCCGAAGTCGTCAGATTTTTTTAAGAGCGTTAAAAATCCTTCAGTATGCCTTCCTTCGGAGGGGAAGTAAAGCCGGCGGTCCCATGTCACAGATTTATGGCATGTAAAAGATCCTCTCACAGACTAAACTTTTGTAAAGCAAAATGTGTTAGGTTAGATTTCGTCAGAACGCTCATCAAAGTTCCAACGTTCGCCACTAGGTATCATTGATATCTGGTGGCGAAAGTTGGAACTACTTGAAATTGAACGGAACTTGTAGCTCACTCTTTAGGGAGTTCGCTGGAAGCAGCTACAGACTCAGGCGAGCCGAACATGTCCTCGGACACTCCCGGCACTAAAAGCCATACGATAAATAAATAAATAACTTGATATTTTGAAAAAAAAACTCTCGTAAAGGAACTTGAAAACCACGTTTATAAGGCCCTAGAACCATTCATGTCCGTAGCAGTGTAACTGTAAGAATATTTTAATAAGTCTAATGTTGAGTGAGCGTGCGGGTTGCATCACGCCACCCCTACCCGTGTTCAGTGGCAAAATTGTGAAAATGTAGTTACATCTTGCGCTGCTTATACATTGCAGTCACGGGGAGTAATTAGTGCAAAAAGATTCTTAGGCCCCTGAAAACAGTTATCATAAGTGTGCTTTGGTGCAGTACATTGAAGTTATCAGCTGCAATAAGCGTTGGTGCTTTCAAATTTACTTTATTCCGATCCTTATTCTTGAGCGCTATGTGACGATAAATGACACTATTTCTACCTCAGGAGCTCGGGACAGTCTATGTTTTCCAAAATGCTCTGATTATTTTCCTACGACGCTATGCGACAAAAGACGACATTATTGGTCTCTACTTTTCTAACAGCCAATGAGATATAGGCCCTAGGCAGTCTCTTTTATTTCACTTCTTCTCTTTCAAAACATATTTTTCAATTCGTTTGTAAATTACATGTGTCAGTACTGTAGTTAGTAAATAGCCGTTTCCTTATGGAGGGGAAGTAAAGCCGGCGGTCTCATCTCATAGATCTATGGCATGTAAAAGAACCTTCCACTAATTACACTTGCGTGAAGCTAAATTATAGGTTAGATTTGACTAACGCTTCTTAGTTTCCAATGTTCGTCTCCAGGAGCCGACTGTGGTGACTTCTAGTAACCAAGTTCAGAACTAGTTGTCGTTGACTTTGGCGTTTGGTAGCAAAAGTAGGATCTAATTGAAAATTGAATGTCTGCAGTCCTTACTTGAATTTAAAGAAAACAGATAACACACACTAATACAGCGATCACAATTAACACCGGTTATCAGACAGTTTCTACACAGACCCAAAGTACACGGGGCTACATGACCGCGTTGTTGTAGCCCCTAAACTGAGGAACCAACCAACCAAACTTAATAAAGGTGTGTATCTTGAGGCATCAAAGTCTGGGTTGGCCGGAGTTATGCTTCATTCCTCCAGCAGAGTGCTGTGTTGGTAAGTAAGTTAATGCGTTAGGAAAACATAGACGTAAAAAGTGTTAATGGCATGAAAGCTTCTGGGCTGATGCCAACTATGCCACTCACTGCTGAATGCAAGAAATAATTCACTTAACTTGCATTCACGTACACAAAGCTTACGACTGCACAGGAATATTCGCTGCTCTTATTTCGCCTACTTCGCCCTTCACCTGGGTAGTTCAGCAACCAGGCCAGCGATGATTATGATTATGATGATGAAGATGATGATGATGACGATAATAATTGTTTTTGTAAGGGTCAAACATCTAGGTTATCACCCCCTAATATTTTGAGCGATAGTGAGAAGTATGATGAAATGAAACCTATCACTAAAGCAAACTACTGACGTACAACGTGTTGCTGTTGTTGTTTCATTTAAGGAGCTCGTGCAAGCTGGTAATTTAATCGAGTGTACTTGCTTGTGTATATAATTTGTACAATGACCAATTCAGATGAGGATTATGAAACAGGCGACCGTGGCCTTAAGTTACGAACCATCCCAGGTTTTGCTTGGAGGAGAAGTGTGAAATCCCGGTCACTTGATATCGGAGTAGCACGCTTGCCTCTACCTGGGGGTGCCGGGTTCAATTCCCGCCTCCGTTAAGAATTTTATAAACGGTCGTGAGGGCCGAAACGAGGTGCACTCATCCTCGTGAGGACAATTAAGTAACTGTCTGAGAGTGAAGTAGTACCCCGGTCACGGTAACCAAGATTAACAGCCGAGAGGACCCGATGCGCTGATAACTCTAGGGGCTGAATGTTTGAGCAGCGGTCGCTTGGTTAGCCACGGCCCTTCTGGGCTAAGGAGCCACTTGGTTTTGTTTGGTTTCAGAAATGGAAAATTACGAAAACCACTTATATGATGGCTGAGGTAGAAATCGAACCCACTTCTTCTCAGGTTTGCCTCACGAGGCTGAGTGTACCCCGTTCCATCACTCAGACCAGAATTAAATTTCTTGTTAGAGCCGGGAATGTAACTAGTACCACAGGAGTGATAGCCAAGAATGCAAGCCGCAACTTCACGAGGGGGACCTGACTTACAACCTACGTACTAGAAGAATAGAAGGACAAAAAGGAATAAGGGAAATAAACGACAGGGGAAACAATGCCCTCAGCTTGTCACAAAATGCAAAAATGATTTTCATGAATACGCTACAATAGATATAAATTCCAAAGCTCGTCGTGATTGTATCGCTACACTACGAAAAAGATGACAATATGGTATTCACTAATGCTATGCACATACCATTATGATCCTTGCCACGGTGGGTGAGTGGTTATCGTGTCGGACTACCAACCCCAAGCTTGCAGATTCGCTCCTGGCCATGGTAAATGATTTTTGAAAGGCGGAAAAAAACATGACACGCATGTCATACGATGTTGGCATGTTAAAGAACCCATTTGAATTCAGTAGGCCGTGTTCATAATGGCAAAATTAATCTCGGGATTTTCCGCCAACACAAAGTTCCTCATTTCTCTACTAGAAAGCGCTATAGTGTGAAGGAGCTTAGATATCTAACCTCCTTGACTTTCACAGTGCTTCAAGCAACAACAAAATTCGACATGCAAGCTGCCCTCTGGGTGTCAAATAACAAATCTTGCACCCGGCACCCGAGGCCATACGATAAAAATAAAAAAAATAAAAAAATTTAAAATCCTTTATGATGCTGTGGAGTTACATTACCATGCACGGGAATGAACATTTTAGAAGGGCTTAAGTTGTTAACATGTGTGGTTATTTATTTGTATCTATTCTGCATGTTATCCCTACTTTAGATCAGCAGTTCTTACTGGCCCTGATTTACAACATTTAATCTGCCCTTTTTCCTCAAAAGAATCTAACTCTTCAACTAAATAAAGGGTAGAGGCCTTCTACTAGCGGGTATAAAAATAAAAGAACATATAGCCTGCTTTCTCTTAAATGTATGGGTATAGTCGTAACTAGGGACCGTATTTTTTGATGATGCGTATGCGCATACTTTATTGGATTTATTGCATATTCTGAGCATAACAGCATATTTTAGCATAGGCTATATTTTTGAAATTAAGTATAATTTAAAACATTTTCAACAAAATTGGTTTTATCTTCGTGTTGGACATCCCTTGTCAGAAATTTTCTGAGCAACAGATAACGAGATAACAGTATTTTAAGAATGGCTATTTCAAGAAGGTAGTGGTAAGCGACATTCCTGCACCATCCCGGCTGCCATTAGCCCGGGGTTAGTTTTGTAAGGTGTATCTTCTGGTAAAGTGTTACTTTATTCTTAATTAGTCTGCATATCCTTTGCTCAAAATGTCTAAAGAGAAGAGCATCAGAAGGTATTTATTAAATCAGTTAATAGTGATTATTCAACTGATGGCGTCGTCGTCTATTGTCAAGTATGCTCAAAGGAAGTGAAATTTGAAAGGAAATTTCAACTTGAACAACTTGCGAATACGACTGCACATATTACGGCAAATGAGGGAAAGAAGATTGGCTTATTGTTAAGTGCATATTTTCACTTTTTTACGCATATTTTCTACATTTTAGAGCATATTTTGCATGCATATTTTACTCCTTGATAAGGACTAAGAGTTATGACTAGGGACCGGACATTACTGCAGTATATTGGAGTAATACCCTACTGCACAGTAGTGGCTACGCGGGCTAAAGCGCTGCGTTAGGTCAAGGGGCCAAGCTCTCTGCTGACTCGGTAGACGCGTGGGTTCGAGCCCCACCGTCGGCTGTCCTTGAAATGGTTTTCCGTGGTTTCCCATTTTCAACACCAGGCAAATGCTGGGACAGTACCTTCTGACAGGCCACGGCCGCTTCCTTCCACATCCTTGCCCAGTTTCATTCATCTATTCCATCTCTCATCCCGACGCGCAGGTCGCCCACGGGCGTCGACTAGAAAGACCTGCACTCGGCCTCTCAGGAGGCTACACGGAAAAGAAAGAAAGTGCAGTAATGTCCGGTCCCTAGTCATAACTCTTAGTCCTTATCAAGGAGTAAAATTGAATAATTAATTAAAATGCTCCGCCATTCAATACAATTGCTGTCTGACAGTAAGACAGCGCCCCGATTACGAATACCAAGATTAACGGCCGAGGGGACCCGACGCGCTGATCACGCGTCACTCCAATATCTGCAGGCCAAATGGCTGGGCAGCGGTCGCTTGGTCGGCCTTAGCCCGTCAGGGGCTGCATAATGCCAGGGGTTGACTTTTTTTATTCAATACAATTTATATTAAAATTAGTACATGTTTCTAACCAACAATGGGACCTTCTTCAGCAATTTTAGAATCAAACCTTAAGAACCTAATCTAATTAAACTGTTGAGAAACGAAATTGCATATC
This sequence comes from Meconema thalassinum, assembly GCA_946902985.2. NCBI lineage: Eukaryota > Metazoa > Arthropoda > Insecta > Orthoptera > Tettigoniidae > Meconema > Meconema thalassinum. The sequence continues at coordinate 1,902,533,654 of OX336388.2, read as the reverse complement.
AACCCCTTATTCCTCCCGTTTGCAACGGGGTCGGGGATGAGTTGCAATACGATGAAATTCTATGTGGCGGATGGTTTTTACGGCCGGATGCTCTTCTTGACGCCAACCGTATGAGAGGAGTTAATGAGAGATGAAATGAATGGAGATGAATGAAACTGGGCAAGGATGTGGAAGGAAGCGGCCGTGGCCAGTTAGAAGGTACCTCCCTGCATTTGCCTGTAGTTGAAAATGAGAATTCACGGAAAACCATTTCAAGGACGGCTGATGGTGGAGCTCGAACCCACGTCTACCCAGTCCGCAGAAAACTTGGCCCCATGGCTTAGCGCTGCGCTTTAGCGTGCGTAGCTACCACTGTAGGTCTGTTGAGAAACGAAATTAGCTAAAATAATATAATAATAATAATAAGAAGAAGAAGAACGGTGAAAAAATAAACTAAAAATTGTTTACAACAATAAATATTTTAGATTATGTTTTCATCGTTCTTATTCATTGTATTCCAGTTTCTTCATTTCATCCGGTATATATTTTAGTTAATTTCATTTCTATGCAGCTTCGGTGGCGTAGTTGCTAGCATGCTGAGCTTCTATGCCCAAGATCGCGGGTTCAAATCTGGCCGAAGTCGTCGGATTTTTAAGAGCGTTCAAAATCCCTCAGTATGCCTTCCTTCAGAGAAGATGTAAAGCCGGCGAGTCTATATCATAGATTTATGGCATATAAAAGAACCTTCCACTAACTACAATTGTGTGAAGGTAAATTTGTAGGTCAGATTTTATTAACGCTCGAAAAGTTCCAACGATCGTCGCCAGGTGCCGGTTGCGGTGGCATCTAATAGTCAAGTTCGTAGCTAGGTGTCGTTGACGGTAGCATTTGGTAGCAAAGGTAGAAACTACTTGAAATTGATCGTCTGCAGTCCTTACCTGAATTACAGATAACACACACTAATACAGTCATCGCAATTAACACCGGTTATCAGACAGATTCTATACACACACAAAGTACACGGGGCTACATGAACGCGTTGTACAAGCCCCTAAACTGAAGAACCAATCAAACAACTACTCACTTCGACATAATTACTCAGTTGCATACGTGTGTTCAATTATGCCCATAACTGTAGATGGCACAGGTGTTCATTTCAGAAAATCAATTATTATTAACACATTGCATAACAAACCGATTGCCAAGAAACCTGTTGAAACACACTAAAAGGTTGGAACTTGGGTTCGAATTCTGGTATTTTTCCATTTAATATTACTCCGCTTATGAGAGTAAATCCTCCACAGACATTTATTGGTACTACTACCATAAATATACTGTGATACACTAGAGGGGCTGGATTGTGTATTCCACTCGGCTGGGAGGAGAAGCGAAGATTTACCACGACTTTATTCTTCTCCTGTACGTAGACTCGGCTGGCACTCGGCCCTGTAATAGAGGACATTCATTTCCTTTATCAGCAAGGAAGAGAGATAACAGCAAAGGGAGGTTTGAATACGACCTGTGCTATCCAGTGCACTTATAAATGCAAGCGACGAAGTAGTAGTTTAAAATTAGAACATGTAGAGCGTACTTCGGACAGTTTATTGACAATGTGCTCACTGCACAAATTTGTAGACCATAAATTCTTAGAATTCTTCCTCTCAAGGGGAAGAAATTTGCACATTGATTTCATGCTATGACTTAAAAAGGAGAAGAATTCGTTAACTCTGTTGAATAGTTTTCATAAACAACCTTTTGTTTCCTTTTCTTAAATTGAGTATTAGAAGCCATTTTTCAGTGTTGCAATCTTTCAACACAAATTTGGAAAGCTTTCTTTAATACTTTTTTCAAATTAAAATAACATGGATGAAGGTTCTTCCAGTGCGAGACATTTACGGAGTGGTATTCCAAATTTAAACACAAACCATTTCAACTTGAATGTACTCTGATGGAAATGCATTGAAGAACATCAAGTTGTACATCGATCTATCCAAATGGGTTTCGCAGCACAGAACGTGTTCGTGTAGACTAGAGGAACTTTTGTCGTAATTTGAAGATCATATCACACTATCAACTGTATGTAGCCACGTCAGCTTATTGAAAGTCAACTGACAACACGAAGAGTATAGGATTCCATTCGGTATGAATCACAGTGTGCGTTTCTGCAATGCCAACATGATGTCAGCAAACACCCTTGGTGTGACTTATATTAGCATGGACGTAAAATGAGGCTGCGAGAGACCAACTGAAAATTCCGCTTCATTCGCATGGGTAGTTACTAGAACAAAAATATTTGCCATAATAACTTCTTCTTCTTCTTCAAGTGCCTCGTCCTCCAAGAACATTGGCGATCAGTAGCAAGATCTGCTGTTTGACCATAGCTGTTCTAAACAGTGACACTGTATTAAGTCCGAACCAATGGCTTCAGTTCTTTAACCAGGATATTCGTCTGCGTCCTGGACCACTAATGCCATCAATGCCATAATAACAAATTGTGTAAATCCGTATTGATGGAATAATTAAAACTCTTATGTTATAATATTTGCCAAATCAATACCTAAAAACACTTAATTGTCTATATTTTACAGACTATGTGTAGCCAACATGTTTCAAAACTCGTTGGTTTCTTCTTCAGCACATAAATAGAACTTATCCTAAGCGCACTAATCTAAGAAATGGATATCCTTACAAATGAGAATTAAAAATTAAATTAAGAAATAGTAGCCTACATTATGCAACGAGCCTATAATGGCTATAATTAAGACACGAGTATTTTTATAAAACGAGCGAATGCCAGTTTTATAATTTCCATACGAGTGTCTTAATTACCATTATAGGCGAGTTGCATACGACTGTTTATGTTCGACGATAATTATAACTTTATTATATGTTTTAACATAAATATTCATAAATATCTGTTGAGAGTCAGCCACTTGAATTTTGTGATCGGAGAGCGAGCGCTGGGTGTGATATCTCTGTCTTTCAAGATCTCTGAACGACCGACGCATGCGCTCTGTGTGCTTGCAATGCCATATTATGCAAGCCATATGTTTACATCTGCCGTCCCTCAGTAAAATTGTCACCGGAGTCGTTTGAAGGCAATGCACTGTGTAGAAATTTGGGTTGGTGATATTAAGGTACAGTGCTATTTCTTGTCTCATATTCGCCAGTTTATTTACGCGAACATATGGACGGTGCGTATTCCATGTCGGTAATTTATTATAGTTCGATGTTGTGTTTATGTCCGACATGTTGGATTTTGAGCGCATGCGCGAAGGTATCGTTACCTAATTGGTCAATGAACGAGCTCTGATTGGCTGGAGAAACTGTATCGTAATGAAAAACAGTGTTATAATGACCATCATTATGATGCAGTTTTCTGACACATAATAGTGAGGGTCGAACATAAAAACCATTAAAACATAATCCTTTGAAAATATCTTTGAAAAATTGTACATGTACACATATAGGCCTACTGTAAAATATAAGTATTGATTTGGCGAATATTATAACATAAGAGTTTTAGTTTTCGATCGATTTAAAATTTTGATTGGTTAACCGAATGCCTTTAATTGGTTAATCGGTCGTTTAATCGAACTTTAGTCAGTTTCACACAGTATCAGTTCGAGAATAAAAAAACTTTGGATATTATCTTTTAAAATGTTCACAAATCCATTTGCAATGAAGAAGATATGATTTTAAATTTTAATTGTATTGGTGGCATGCAAGAAAAAATATATACATTGAAAAACAAAATAAGTTAGGCCTATTATTTAAAATATATTTCAATGTTGTTTTAGCGTATGGCTTGTCGTGCCGGGAGTATCCGAGGACATGTTCGGCTCGTCAGGTTTGTAGCTGCTTCGAGACGGACACTCAATGGGTGAGCTACAAGTACCGTTGGGGAGGAAAGTTGGAAGGTAAGGACGAGGAGTTGGAAGGTAGTTGGAAGGTAGCGGCTATGGCCTATAGTTAGGGACCAACCCCGGCATTTGCCTGGAAGGAAGATGGGAAACCACAGAAGACCATATTCAAGGTTGCCGGCGGGGGGATTCGAACCTGATCGCCTCCCGGATTGAGCGACTGCCAGCAGTCATGCCGTAACGACCACGGCTAACTCACCCGGTTCAATTTTGATTATTTAATGACACAAGAGTTTGAAAATGAAGTTCACAGTTACTTACAGTCACACTTCCTTGCTCCAGGACTTCAGACATGTCAGTAATTTGACATCCTCAGAACTAAGGGCTGCCCTTCTCTTAGTAATAATATTTTTCCAGCTTCACTGAACACTCTCGCATACAGAAATGAAGTAGCTGGAATGGAAAGCAATATTTTCGCAATGCGTGCGAGATGTGGAAGTTGGACTGAATGTTTTTCCACCATTGTGGAAGTCATCTTGTAGATATTATCACTTTTAGCATCAGCTAACTTTAATGACCAGTCAATCTTAACTAGCTGATGCTTGGACGCCAAACGGAAAATAATAATACAATATACAGGTTTCATGCTACCCTGCTAATGGCCTTTCGGCTGCAATTCATAGGCCTATATAAATACAATTACTTTTCCTACACCACACTACTATTTTGAATCGGTTCTATTTATCAACTGTAAAGATCCTTCATTACCAATTCATCAGGATATTTTTCAACCACATCTCAGATTGACATGTAGGAAACCTCCGAGGTTACTAGGTGAGGAATTGATTCAAGAGCAATTTAATGTCTATCAAGCATGGCGCAACAATTGGGTTTCCTCGAATCCAGACAAATATCATCTAATTTTGGGTCCAACTTCTCTAGAAAAACTAGGACTTCACTAAATCGACTAAGAACCCGACATGGTAGATGTCAGCATTGGAGGCATAAGTGGAAGATGATCGACAGTCCAGCCTGCGATTGCAGTGAAGTGTCACAGACGGTTTATCATATTGCCATGGAATGCCCAATAAGGAGGTTCAGTAGGACGCTGAATTGGATAAACTCGTTGGACATCCATTTTTAATGCTGGTATCTTCTTCCCTGCCAGAACTTACGATTATTTTTTTATGCTAGCAATTAAATTTTTCACCTTATTTGTAACATATGTATCCTTTATGCCATACGAAATATATATGCAGGGTGATTCTTATTAACGTTTAAAACTATATATAGCGACGTAGATGGCATTGAGACAAGTAGTTTGACATAGGACACTTAGGGTGGCAAGTGTCCGGAAATACCTTAAAGTGAACCACAAGTGTTAAACATATGACGTCATCAGGTGACGGCTCAGCTCGAGCGGTCAGGCCCGTGCTCTCTTACGCACACCAAAGCATCCAAAGCATACGTTGAATGTCATAACACTCTGGTTCCGTGTCTGCGTGTGCGACTCGGGCGCGTGGGGTACGAGGTTCAAATCCGGGGCCTATCCATCGGCTTTCTTTGTTCTCTCTCTTCTCCTTTCAAGTGGAATCAGATTGTTTGTTGACATTAAGACACGGAACCAGAGTGATACGCTATTAAACGTTTGCTTTGGTGGGCGTAAGGGAGCACGGGCCTGACCAGTCGAGCGTAGCCGTCACCTGATGAAGTCATATGTTTAACACTTGTGGTTCACTCTTTTAAGGTATTTCCGGACACTTGCGACCCTAAGTGACCTATATCAAATTACTTGTATCATTGCCATCTACGTCACTATAGAGAGTTTTAAATGTTAATAAGAATCACTCTGTATATATATACTGTATATATAAGGTGCGTTCAAAAAGTAACGAGCTGGAGGCTGTAATGCGTAAACCTGTGACGACATCGGCTAATCGTGGCGTGTGTAACGAGGTGTGGTTCCGACCAGAGCGTGGAAGATCACAGCCCGTTGCTAGAGGGCACGCTTGCACGTCACGTGACGATACAAAGCGAGCAGTAGCATGCATCAATCGTCCAATGCTGCCAGTCGCATTGCAAACAGTGACATGGAGGCGTCAAACGAAGAGCAAAGAAGTGTTGTTCGGTTTCTGACAGCAAAAGGAGTAGGGGGAACGGACATTTTTCGCCGAAAGTCACCAGTGTACGGCGACCACTGCATGTTCCTTGCAAGGGTCAAGGCGTGGCACAAGCGCTTCAGGGAAGGACGGGTGTCGTTAGCCGATGATGCCTGGTCTGGGGCACCCCCCTGCATTACCGATGACAACGTCCAGCTGGTTGATGTAATCATTACCCAGGATCGCTGAGTGACAGGGATCGCCATAGCCGCCGTGGTCGGACTGAGCGTCGGAAGTGTGCACATCATCAAGAAGGAACGACTGCACTTGCGCAAAGTGTGTGCCCAATGGGTGTCCCACAGTCTTCAACCACTCCAGGAAGCATGTCAAATGGCCTACTGTCTTGGTCATCTGCAGCGCTATGCGAGTGAAGGGAATGGGTTCCTGGCACGAGTGGTGGCTGGAGATGAGTCATAGTGTCATCACTTCGAACCAGAATCCAAACGACAAACGCTCTGGTCGGTAACACACCTCGTTACACACGCCACGATTAGCCGATGTCGTCACCGGTTTGCACATTACAGACTCCGGCTCGTTACTTTTTGAACGCACCTTATACTAGCAATTAAGTTTTCACCTTATTTGTAAAATATGTACCCTTTATGCTATACGAAATATATATATACAGGTTGTGATTTATGTACTTGAGTACCCTTAAGGGGCGTGTAGGGGATGGGTATAGGATCAATTTGAGATAGGGAACCTGGGGTCGGAATGGCCTTCTAACCCCAGAAAACAGGTTTGTTTCAGGCCTCCACCCCTGTAAAGTATGGAAGCGCGCCATCTCGTGTTACTCTGAGGTCAGGCACTCTTTCGCTGTCAACGGTCTTGGCACGACCACCGCTCAACTCTGCGTTAGCCGAAACTTGCATTCCTCTTGCCAATTGATAGTTCCGTATTCTTTAACTAAGAAACACACGTAACTCGTTGATACTAATAATCAAAAGGCAATTAATTTACAGAATGAACGGTAGTTTTAAAAAATCAGCACAGAATAAACACGCACTGTGACTACACCCCCTCCTACCCGTCTAAAAAATAAAAAAAAATAAAAAATGAGGGCATTGCCCCAGGAGAAACGAACCCGGGATCACCACGGCACCACGCCTCGCCACTATCCTCTCGGCTAACGCAGCGTTGAGCGGTGGTCGCGCCAAGACCGTTGACAGCGAAAGAGTGCCTGACCTCAGAGTAACACGACATGGCGCGCTTCCCTACTTTACAGGGGCGGAGGCCTGAAACAAACCTGTTTTCTGGGGTTAGGAGGCCATTCCGACCCCAGGTTCCCTATCTCAAATTGATCCTATACCCATCCCCTACTCGCCCCTTAAGGGTACTAAAGTACATAAATGACACCCTGTATATATACTGTATATATACAGGGTGTATCTTAATTATACCCAAGGCGGACCGGGTTCGATTCCCGGTCAATGCATGTGAGATTTTCGATGTGAATTGCCATGTCCTGTGGTTCGGATTCCACGTAAAACGGAGGTCCCGTGGCTTATGATCGCGAGATTAACGGTCACGTTAAACTACAAGCTTCCTTCTTAATTATACCGCCAAAAAAAATCAGGGACGCTCTGCGTGTTATGTAAAAGACGATGCCGCAATCGGATTGGCGGAGAAAATTTTTCCCTCCGAGAAAATGAGGTTACTTTGTTACTTCCGGGCGCGCGATTCAAATCTACGAACTCGCCGTATTTGCTGAGCCAGGCAGCAAGCCGCTGGCCACTGCTGTGCTTCAGGCAAGGGAAGGGAGTGTGATAGAAGGTGACAGAGATATGCTGGCGGGCATGCGCAAGTTTCTTCGATCGCCTCGGCTTGCCGGATTTTTTTGTCGGTATAATTAATATACACCCTGTATATAATCAACTAAAGCACATTGATCGGTTAATCGTATTTTTAGATTTATCGGTTAATCGGTCCGATTAATCCATTAACTCGACAGCGCTAGAAGTTACGTATCGCTCATTCATCGACGGTAGACATGTGAGGTAGAGCGCTCCCACAACATGCCCATCATATGTCCACACAATCAAACAAAAATGTATGGTTGAAGGCCGGTACACGATCCCGCGTTCCTCCAGCACGTTTACTCCTGGCACCAACTCACTGTAGATATCTCCTCACCTGGTATCAGGAAGGCATGTACTGGAGAGCGGTGGTATTCAGCGATGAGAGTTGGCTCTGTCTTCAATAAAGTGACATCTGAATCCGTGTTCATGGATGTGCGTATGAGGAGATAGATCCATCATTCACCACCCGCACCTGGAATTCTAGTAACTAGCGGACCCGTGCGAGAAATCTCGCATGTTCATAAACCACACTTTCCCCAATAGGTTTTGCAAATCGAACACTTCTTACAAAAATTGGATATTTAAGAAATTAGAATGCAATTTGTCACTGATAATGTCATTTGTGTGCTGAGTGTGCTGTAACACTCACCGGTTATTCGATATTTATGAAATTATACGATTTGAGTACTCATTCCTTTGATTTACTGTTTCTGAAATCCATGCAAGATGATAAAGGAAAGACCTGATAATGTTAAAATGACATGAAACAGACGTCACACCGATCAAAATGTGAAGTGGGCAGAAATTATGGAGCGTATTTTCATACATCAACAGTATCTGCAAATCGCGCACTTCGTACATTTTTTTAAAATAATTTTTAAAGAAATTAATGATATTTATGGAATTAGAGTGCAATTTGTCACAGCTAATGTCTATTCTCTTTCATTTGAATGCTCATTTTCACGATCGGTCGCTTGTGAGTGTCGCAGGAGGGATCTATACTACTGAAGTAATATATATATGATGATGATGATGATGATAATATGATGCATGGTCTGACACCGGACGAACGCGCTGCTTTGGAGACGGAGCAATAAGACATGTTCGCATGCCTCACTCGAGGCCGCAAAGCACAATGGTCGGTATGTGGAGCGAAGGGAGTAGCTTCATTGACGTCATCAGTGAATGATGGCGACAGAGGTGCGTCAGAGGAAGAGAAGTCCCTACGGGCCCGGGACTGAATACTCAGGAGCATTCCCAGTATTTCAGCCTCGATCCGACCAACCGAGTTGCAGCGAGATGCCGTGAGACGACAGTAGAAGCCTCTCGAAGCCCCCTCGCGCTATATAAAGCGGGAGTGGACAGTTCAGTCGAGAATATAGCAGAGTCAAGCAGTTGAGATGATTTGTCAGCTCAGTCAAGAAGAGTTGAGTTCAACAGTGACTGGTAGCTTTGAGCAGCGGGTGACAGTGTGTGCAGTTGAGAAGGCCAATACGGTACGCCTGTGTGAGTGAGTGTTGTGCACCATGGAGCGTTTGTGGTAGGGCAATAGCGGACTGTGCTCGAGACCCTGAGTTCAACGCGACGTGTGGACAGACACAGGGATTCCAGGCCAGGGCTCGAACCGAAGCTTCACGGTGGAGCATCACCGATCTGTGAACTGTGGACTTGGCAGACTGCTGCGTGAGAATTGTTTACAGTAGTACTAAAGTTAGTGATTAGTAACGCGCCCTACCAGTTGTGTTTTGATGTAGTGATAAGATGTTTTTGCTAGTTGGAAACATACACATCGACAGGGGAGAATAGGGGAATTTTGATACGTTTTTCAGGGCACCATGTAATATCAAAGTACAAATTTTAAGTTATATGTTAATAATATTCAACAACCTAACTTACATTTTAATAATATAATTACTTTCATGAGGATTAAAGCCAACCATATTTTCAATTTCGATCATGTTTACAACAATACGAAAATGTAATTCCAGGGAGTTTGATTCCAAACTCCGTCAGGGGTTTTATAATCTGGAATGGGGTGCATTCAATCTCGTGAGAGCAATTGAGTAGCTGTCGTATCAGAGAGGCAGCGCCCCGGTCAAGAAAGCAAAGATCTATCGAACTGACCATGGGTTACTGCGCATTCTGTCGGCCAAATGGCTGAGTGGCAGTCGCCTACGCCCTTATTGGGTTTAGAACAGGCTTGCTCAAACCGGGCATTTCACCAAGTGGGCACCCGCTCCATACACGGGCGGCGAGCGGGCAGAGTAGCTGCGTTCAATCTTGGCTGCGTAAACCAACTGATTGCCTCACTGCAGTGACAGCTGGTGCTACGAATATGGAGTCAGCTGAGAAGAGCCCAAGTTCTAGTGCAAATAGCGTGCAACAAGAATCCCAATGGGAAGGGCAGTGGCTTTTTGTGCCAATTGGAGAACGTGCTAAATGTTTAGTATGTGGTGGACATTCTGTGATAGCTAAAAAATATAACGCAGAGTGGCAGCTATAATATGAATGTTTGGTTCTACATATTTATGTGAACAACTTTTCTCCACTTTAAAGCTTTGCAAATCGAGACATCAATCACAAATTACAGATAGCCGTACTTCGACTGCACACCAGTTCAGGCATTCCCTCGCTTACAGCAAAACATGGGACATATACATTACAATGTCCACACATGTATGCTTGCATTTTTGTAATGTAATGTAAATACATTGTCAATAATAAAACAGCATTGGATTGAACCTGCCGCCCCTGAATCGCTATCGCACCCCGGTATGACACACTATTCGCAATGCCTGCCCGGTGAGACTGGGCACGCTCTCGCTTCGTCTCGCTACACTGTGACGTATGCATGCTGGTAAGCCGCTCGCATTTACGTCACGCCTGCCCGGCTGCACTGGGCCGGGGTAAACGGGTGCCCAACTGACTACCTGTAGTTTAGAACTACGAGTTTTCTTTTTTCTTTAGTAGTCTTAAAGCCAATAACAACTTATCTTAAAGACTACTTACAAAGATTTAAGATTTCTGCCTCACGGTGCACAGAATTTGTTCGATATTTAGCTGACAACACGTAACTTAACTGCTGGCACATCTGAAAAATTTTATTAATGCAGCCAACAGCCATTTCTTTTATTCTCAGGACGGCTCAGCGAAGGGACTTTGGAAGGAAATCGGCCGTGGATCTATTGAAAGGAACCGTCCTGGCATTTTCCTGGTGGTGAAAATGGGAAACCAAGAAAACCATTTTCAAGATGGCTGAGGTAGGATTCTAACCCACGCTCTCCCGATGCCAGCGAGGCACGAGTTAACGCGTTGACACTCTCAGCCACCTGAAACATTATAATCACAGGTTTTAACGTACGTGTAACTCCGTAAGACATAATTTCCCTCAGCAGTTCAAATTCCTCTTCGTACTCGTATGAAAAAGAGGAAGATAGTAGTTTTACGTGGCCGTTAATCTCGCGATTATGAACCATGGGATCTCCTTTTAACGTGGAATTCGAACTTCAAGACATGCATTTCACTTCGAAAATCTCACATGCATTGACCGCGAATAGAACCCGACCCATCTTGGTGAAAGGCAAGCAGCTTGACCGCTGCGCCATCATGCCCCTGTGCTCGTATGGAGGGAAAAGTCCCTCTTTATGATGACTAACACTTTGTTAGGAAATAGTTGAGCTTCCATTTTATGCACAGTGACAGTTCTTTGTAAAACGAAGATAAAAACTGTTAGCATCAGCCGTCCACTCCCTCGCTGAGGGAAATTACGTCAGGGTCCTTGATACGAAGTGACTAGAGAGTCACGTTCCATGCTTGCTTCCTTGCTAACCCTGTAGAGACGGAATGTTTAGTTGACTTATGTACGAGTCCTGTGATAACAAAGAGGAAAGGACGTCCATTATTCTATAATACAACAGCAACAACAAAAACAGTCTATCAGTATCTGACGCAACAGGTTTTGGCAGTAATTCCCGAGTGTCAAGGTGCCTCAAAGTCTTCAGTTGGAAAAATAATACTATAATCAAAATAATAATAATAATAATAGTAATAGTCATAATAATAATAATGTTATTGGGTTTAAGTCCCTTTTAACTACTGGGGCTTTTATAGACGCCGGGGTGCCGGAATTTTGTCCCGAAGGGGATCTTTAACGTGTTAGTAAAACTACTGACACGGCCTTCTCGCATTTGATCACCCTAAAATGCCAACTGGCCGCACCAGGATTCAATCCTGAAACCACTAAAATCCAAGAAAGTGGGGCCAGTATTAAATAAATCCAAATAAATAGGGACATCACAGTGCACAAAGTTTATGGTAATCGATATTACTGTAATGTTCTATCGTGGCGAAATACTTTGAGGAAACTTATACGAATAGGCGTGGCTTATACCTGGATATGGTAGTTGAGTCGTAGTGTGTCAAATTATTTCCAAGTCCCGGTTAAGAGCGTACTGCAAGGGTGACTTGCTAAACATTACCAAGATATCTGTGATCGTGATAAGTGGCAATAGAGCTCCTTATGTATCATAGTCGAAACCTCATTTTGGATATTCCAGAATCATAGAAATGACTTTTACCTCTCAACGAAGGTGGAGACGAATAATCAATTTGCCTGAATTGCGGGAAATTCGGTATTGAGTCCCAACAGAGAATTTAGTTTTCTATATTGCTCATCAGATAATTTAGAACTCCCGTCTTTTTATGCGAGATAGACGATATAATCTATAATTTTGACGTTATGATTCTTCTTTTATCTAGTGGTGACACCGGTTCGGCGACAGGTGGTTAAGATTTGGCATTTGTCTTGTATTCACTAAATGTGGTAAGAGAGGCACTTTGAAAAACCGACATTGCACGAATAAGAATGCCTTGGATTTTCTTCTCCTTCCCTCCCACCAACAAAATTCTTACTTTTTCGGAAAGGAAACAAAACCGAAATTTTGAATCATAAGTCGGATACATTACGACTAATTTTTCTTTTGACAGTGCCTTATTAATAAGAGGCTATACATAAAGATTCTTTTGTCACTTTTAACAGATGAGAGATTTAATAAATTCTTCGCCGTTACCGCAGACGTCCGGGTTCAATTCTCGGCTATGCCAAGAGATTTAATTTTGGTCTGAGGGCTGGAAGGGTGAAAACTCATCCTCATAAGGAACAACTGAGAAGAGGTGGGTTCGAACCTCACCTCAGCCATCTTAAAAGTGATTTTCTGTTATTTTCCTAAATTCTACTCCATGCAAATGCCGGGATTTTTCCTAGCTTAAGGCCACGGCCACATTCTTCCTAATCCTTGTCTCTGTCAAAAATATAAGCATTACTCTAGTCATTCCACTAATACAGCTTATCAGACAACTCCTACATCTCCCTGAGTGCACGGGGAAAATGACCACGATGTTGCAAGACGCTAGATAAATAAATAAATAAATAAATAAATAAATAAATAAATAAATAAATAAACAACAAAGAAGATGTGGCTTTCGTGGTTTCCCACTTCATCTGCAACTGACAGGATGATTTCTAAAAATATGGACACCATATTCCCAATGTTAGTCTCAACTACAAATACAGTCTACAGACATCGTAATAACACAGATTATCATACAAATCATATATATATATATAATATACAAGTTGTACCCGGCATGCGTTGCAATGTCAATCAAAGAAAGTGTTGGCGTTGTAATTTTGCTTCTTGAAGTGCTTTTGGATACACTATACTTTTTCAATTTCTGTGAAGTGCCTCTAAAGTATCGTAAAATGGTTTACCTAATTTAATAACAATCGTGGGAGCGTGCACAACAACTCACCAATGTTTCATCGCTATCCGTTGAATAGCATATAAACGCACATGGAATTTTGTTTAAACAATTCCAGCGCTGTCACTTATTTGTTGAATCTACCCATGCGCTACCTACTGTGTAATGGATTTAGTAAGTTAGAAACCTTCACGTAAGTGTACACAACAACTCATCAAAGTTTCATCGCAATCGGATGAATGGCATATGAACGCATACGGGATTTTGATTAAACGATTCGCGTGCCGTCACTCATTTTTTGAATCTACTCGTATGCTACCTATTGTAAAATGGATTTACTAAGCCAGAAAACTTCCCTGGAGTGTACTCAGCGATTCACCAAAGTTTCATCTTAATCGGATGAATGGTACATGAATGCATACGGGACTTTGTAGAAACGCTTCGCGCGTCGTCGCTCATTTGTTGAATCTACTCGTGCGCTACCTATTGTAAAGTGGATTTACTACGCCAGAAACCTTCCCTGAAGTGCACACAACATCTCACCCGAGTTTCATGGGAATGGGATGAGTGGTATATGAACGCATGTGGGACTTTGTTGAAACGAGACGCACGCCATTTTGTGGAAGCAACTCACGCGCCATCTATTGTAAATTGGATTTGCTATTACTATAACATTTCCGGTAGTGTGCGCAACAAATAAGCAAAATTTGAGCGCAATCGGATGAATTGTATGTGAACGCATCGCCAATAATCATTTGTTCAAACTACTCACGCGCTATCTATTGCAATTTGGATTAACTATGTCTATAACCATCCCGAAAGTGTGCACAATAACTCGCCAAAATTTGATCGCAATCGGATGAATGGTTTCTGAACGCAGAAGACGAACAGACAAACATTCTTTTTATGTACAGAGTGGTTCACCAGCCCCTTATTATTTTGTTTTATGAAACCCAACTAACATTACAATTCTCCTGATGGTCGATATTGCTCTGCGCATTGCCTGTGTGTCAGCAATGTAAACTGAGCCATGGGCCTGGCAAAGGAAAAACGACCGTAATAACTTCCGCGCCAAATACTAAGGACCATTCTACCAACATATGATTCATTGCTCCTTGAAGAACACACATACATGTAATACAATCGAAGTAATAGGTTACACCACGTGATCTGCATTAGTAGAATGCTAAATAAACACTATAAACCACGATTGAAGACTTTGACACGGATATTAACGATTGAGGTGGAACGGTCATAGTTGACTAGTATCCGTGTAGCACGCTCTCTGTAGGTTGTCTTCGTGGCTTAGGTGGTTAAAGTCCGATCTGACGTACACTGCGAGACCGGGCAGACTGGTGCTTCGAAACCATCTGCAGGCATACTTTCTTGAGTGACAGCCCGCTGCATTTTAGTGGGGATATAATATCAAGCGCACTTACAAAGTCACATTACGACATTTATTCACTTACGATTTATTCCTGTGCAGAGTACGTTGAATTTTGCTAATTTATCAAGATAATGAAAACTTTTGGGTTGGACACTAGACTTTCCTTATCTGAAACATTCCTACCAGTTCCATTACCGTTTTAGTCGTCGGGCATTAGAAATATTAATGTTCACGTTCAAGTATAAGAATCATATTATTTTCTTCTGTTGTGATGGCTTGCAAACGTGCAGGTGTTTGCTTAACTCACAGCCACCTCGATCGTATCGCCTAGCCACGTGAGTTTCCACTGCATTGTGGGTAGCGGAAACATTACGTAACTTAATGGAGTTATGAGAATTATGAATATTGTAATGTTCTCGCGGTTACGTTCTCAATGCAACTGCCGTGCACTGTTAACACTCAAACTGTCATATCATTGGCATTTGTAGACTAATCAGGGAGGTGTTTACACTGGTATGATTAATATACCCTCAACCACAGATTGGTATTGCTTTCAAGCTAAAATTCTGAGTATTAAGTAGCTACCATTGGCTGTAAATTACCCAATGAAATTTTTCGCAAGTGTATTTTCAGCATCGTAGCCAACTTTAGGAAAATAGTTGCCTCAAAGAACAACAAGTTACAAGAGGGAGAAGAAGGTTCAAAGTTTTGTTTAATTCTAATTCCGCGTCAGTGGGACTAATAGTTCATGAACCAGGAACCAATGTACATGAGACTTCATTTTGCTGTTCTCAGCGGTGTCAATATTTGAGGTTTAATTTCAAACTTTAAGGGCTTAGACATCGTTATCATCATATTCTTGTCTTCTTGTGTGTGTTTAAATGTGTCTAATAACCTATGTGGGTGTTATTACGGTGTCGGTAGTAGTTCGTGTATTTGTAACTGAAGGTAGGAATGTTACGGAGGTGGCAGTGGTCTTAAATTTCGAACCAATCCAGCATTTTATCTGGAGTAGAAGTGGGATACCACGGAAAGCCACTTCCAGGATGACTTAGGTTGGTATCGAGTAGATGATAAAGATTTGATAATCAATTCCACATGCATGCCAACACACTTTATTTTGTTCGTATAAAATAATGCTACCTGAAAATCTATTCAGCAGACGCTCATTCAGTTAGTAGCTTTCGTTTCTGATAATTTCAGTTTCTCTCTTACCATTTCTATAGAAAGAAAAGTCATGTTAAGAATCGAATGAACTCAATACGATACGGTTTTCCTCATTAGTGGATGAACTAATGAAAAAAAAAATCCACAGCCTGCTTCCAGTCTCCGACCGGGTCAGGAATGGAATGAATGAAGCCCCCATCTAGCGGCGAGGATATGAACTGTGCCGGCTGCCGAGGCCTGACGCACTCCTCTGGGGCAATGATGAAATGAATGACAGATGAAATGAAATGATAGTGGAGAGTGTTGCTGGAATGAAATTTTGACAGGAAAAACTGGA
This sequence comes from Meconema thalassinum, assembly GCA_946902985.2. Lineage (NCBI taxonomy): Eukaryota > Metazoa > Arthropoda > Insecta > Orthoptera > Tettigoniidae > Meconema > Meconema thalassinum. The sequence continues at coordinate 1,902,517,203 of OX336388.2, read as the reverse complement.
GTACCCGGAGAAAAACCTGTCTGCCTCCGGTTTGTCCAGCACAGATCTCACATGGAGTGACCGGGATTTGAACCACGGACCCAGTGGTGAGAGTCCGGCGTGCTGCCGCCTAAGCCACGGAGGCTCTAGTGGATGAATTAATACTGTTCTATATTTGCAGAACGTAAGAATGAGGAATGGTTTACATCCCGAGGTTACTGAGTGTTTTGACGCGACAAGTGTGGTGGCCTGGGTGAGTCTGATTTTCCCTTTAAACCCAAGGTGGTCAACATTTTGAACACTTGCTACCCAGAATATGCAGGGTACCTTGCTTACGTAGTCGCCTCCGTAGCGTAGCGGTCAGCATGGTTAGCTTCCACCCCGGAGGTCCTGGGTTCGATTCCCGGCTCTGGCACGAAATTTGAAAAGTGGTATGAGGACTGGAACGGGGTCTACTCAGCCTCGGGTGGTCCAAATGAATAGAGGGGGTTCGATTCCCACCTCAGGCATCCTCGAAGTGTTTTTCCGTGGTTTCCCACTTCGTCTGCGGGCAAATGCCGGGATGGTACCTACTGTAAGGCCACGGCCGCCTCCTTCCCTCTTCCTAGCCTATCCATCCCCATCTTCCATCCCTTCCCATCCCTCATAAGGCCCCTGTTCGCTTTGCAGGTGAGGCTGCCTGGGCGAAGTGCTGATCACACCTTCCCAGTTGTATCCATTCCGACCAGATGTTCCCAGCTCCAGGACACTGCCCACAGAGGCGGTAGTGGTGAGTTCCCTCGCTGAGTCCGTGGGAACCACCAACCTAGAGGGTAAATTGACTAAATTAAAAAAACCTTGCTTACGTTTTACAGATCATTATATCGTCGTCCAACCTGGCTACGTACCATCGATAGAAACGTTCCTTTTCAGTACAAATAAAAAATCACACGTAGGAACAAGTACGTAAACGACCATAGTATATCCACTGTATACGGCATTAAGCGAAAAAACATGTACCAGCCCGGTGATCGAATCTGCTAACCGGCAGCTTTCCTGACGCTACAGCAGGAACGCATGACATAGCCACCTTAGCTACCGATACCCATAGCGAACAGCTGGCACGTATTGGATCTATTCGTTGCCCCCATAGACACTGTCCAAACGTAAGGTGGTGTTATTTGGTGCTGTGATCGTTTAAAACATGCATTATATTGTACCCTTGCACAAGGCCTTCAGAACAGGACTCTGTCGTCGGGGCATGAACGGTACACTAGCTTGAATATGAAACTGTTCTGGATATTATAGGAAGATCACTAGGGCTGAATAAAATTCATCACACACAGATTCTGAATGAGAATAAACAAATTTAATGCACCAACACCAGTACAGCAAAAACAAATAAATGAAATAAAACCAAAATAGTAGAAATGAAATTTAAAATAATAATAATAATAATAATAATAACTCACAGGTAAAATAAATCAAATACGGAATCAATAAAATTAAGTCAAAATCAAAAATATAAACAATGGACTAATTAATGTCCAAAAACCACCAATTAAATGCTAATCAGCATCAATTAATACTTATCATAGTAGTTATGATGTATGATTACAATCAAATTTATTGACAAATAAAAACCAATCATGTGGCAAAATAAAGAAAATGAATCAAAATGAAATCTGGTTAACACCAATTAGCCTTAATTGCCATAATCAAATTTATTAATTACGATGATAAGATATCATCAGAAAGTTAAGTTATTAAGAGATGATGGATCAAGAGGGTCCGGTCAACTGTAACAACAGTATGGATTAAGAAAAAGAAATCCATTTATACGAAATTAATCAATCATTAATCTGAGTAAACATAATAATCATTGAGTCTAATATCATCCAATTACATTTCAGATACATGGTATGTTCAAATATCAGAGACATCCATGGCCATTCCGAAGTATACATTATAGCCTAGCCATTGGCTTATTTAATTATTAATGGCGTTTAATTAACATTTACTAGAATCCCTCCGTTAAGTAAAAGTTTACCCTCATATCAAATCTTAACCTTCATGGCATTAATTATGTATTTCTATCTGCGAACATGAATATGATTTATGCATCTTATTTACATACTCTTGTAAATTAATCATGGAAGCCTTTCCGTACGGAATCTTAATGTTCAATCCCGACGTTACTTTGGACGTCTTAGCTTTAAAAACAAATCAGCTGAATCAATGAAGCCATTGAATTTACTTAGCCTTGAAACACCCTTACAAATTGTCACATATTACATTAACATATTAGCAATATGATAAGCCTGGCTTCGGCCCTTGCGTTCGACGTGATACATTCTCGAACCAAGCACTCGATGCCTTGTCAAATAATTCATGGATATATAATAAACAAACTAAGAAAAATGCCTTAAAAACAGACAAAAATAGCATCATAAAAAAATGATGACTAATCATTTGCCTTTCAAACTTGGGTTGGATAAACATGAAAAACAATTAATAATTCCAACCAAACATTATTAAAGTAATCGTATCGTGTCAGAGTCACGTTAGGCAACGGTGAATGTATTTGAAGCCGCGACCCCTGAAAAAGATAGACATGGCACAGAAGAAATACCTTGTATCAGTGTTATGTTAAGCAACGGTGAATGTATTTGAAGCCGCGACCCCTGAAAAAGATAGACATGGCACAAACATGTTCTTAGCGGATTATTCAATAGGGTCAATATGTATTTAGGGGTATTCGCTACCTACACATTTCTTACCTTGAATGCCTTATCTCGCAGAACGAGGTTACAATAGAACAAAGCATGGTCCGTTCAACAATTATCGAGAAAAAGAAATCTCAAGATAATTTTGAACCAATATTAACTATAAAAAAACTAATAATAATTATTTTCCAGGACCGAAAATAATTATTCATGAACACAGGACTCTAAGGTCACTGTCTAGCTAGTACCCATTTAAAAAGACTGATCGACCAGGTATGAATAAAAGGATTTCGAACACGGGACCGCAAGGTTATTGCCTATCTAGTACCCGTTTAAAAATAGCGTCTGGACCAGGCACAACAAAAGGATATCGAACCCGGGACTGTATGGTCAACAGACAAAACCGTCCCTTATATCAAAATGACCAGTAAAAGAAACGCTATCGATTGGAGGCATCAGGGTAGTGACCTAACATACCCTTACGTGAATATTAAACTTGGGACCAAACATAAGAAAAATTTAAATGAATCGCTGCGGCAAACACCCGAGTCCAGAGTGGACCCCTCCTTCTCTTTGTGGCAAGTGACAATGGACTGGCCTCGCCTGCTGGCTGACCTTGACCGTGAAAGGTAGAAATGCAAGTCTTCACCCCTTCCCCCGGGCTAATATTTGACTGTATTCTCACCAGCTGATCGGACTGGATCTTAGTATTCTAAATGTGGAGCGGGACGCTCTCATTTGGATATAGATTAATTATAGCATTATTTTATCTGCGCTTGATGGCCACTACCTTACACATACAACTTATCATACTTTCATCCGACATCTTCCCTCAGGTCTTATTACCTGGCATCATTATCTATTTTATCTTATTTCATCGTAGATTCCTCCTTACAACATCTTACCTGTATGGCCTTAAATATCACACGCGTTCAATAAAAACTAATATAACAATTGGTGAGGCTGGGTCAGCCGTCACTCATATCATTGTAAACTTATCATACTACCTCTCATCTGACATAATTCACGCCTTTGTAAACTGTCCTATAAACTTTACTCATTGCTACACCATAATACTCCATATCATCCATCACAATACACCATGGTCCTTTAAATATCGTCCCAAAAAAAATCATCGGCTATTAATTCATCCGGTATGTAAATACATAAATTACTATCTCTGGTCAATTACACGAAATAATGAGATTTTGCCTGGAAAGGGCACCTATCGAAATACCATGCTTCGTTCGTTCTATTTGGGTGGAAAACACAGGGGATATTTCTAACACACATCTATAAATAAAATAGGGAATTCTACCATGTGTTTTATGTACGGATACGATTTCCTAGCAACATCCTTACGTTAAGTTAGGCACTTTTAATTCATTAAAATAATTATTCTGATCATTAATCCTTATGAGCGTACCCAGCTCCGTCAGATGCACAACTATGGTCGCCATTGACACAGTCATTGTACACACAAGATAAAACAAATCAAAAGAAAATAAATAACATGCTAACATTATGACGATGAAATCCATGAATTATTTGACACTTTAAAATATAATCAAAAGGTACTTATCATATTGAAGACTTCCTTCATCATTTGCAAGAGTTGGACCAGAGGCCCGCAACAGTATAACTTAACACATGACCTCCATGGCCGGTTCGAATCCCATCACGATGATGTAGAACCACTCGATAATATCACTGCAACCCTCCATTATCACTAGGTTGCTATAAGCCAGCACCCTTTTAAAATGCGTACACACACATATTTAATTAAATTATGCACCACTTTAAAAATTACACATTAGTGGACTATACACTTGTGTCATAGATGACAAATTCTCACACTATTTCCACACTTGTCGCGGACACATTTTCTGTTACATATTTTTCACTTGAATTACATATAATTTCACATCCGTCCTTACTGTTATACACATTCACAGCTCAGTATTCATTTTTAATATTATTCCGCATCAGCCGAACAATGGACTGTGCGTTTCGTACATTAATGCTTGGGCGTGACCCTACATGGACCAGCATCCACTAACGTTGGCTGAATGATGAACAATGCCCCTGTCACAAACTTCACCCACATATATGACAAAATGGTTGCCAATTCACAGTTTTGCACATACGACACCAAATGCTCCCTTCACAATCATAGGCTACAGTAATCAGGTACCTTAATTTATACACAAAAATATGGCCTTGCTAATCATATGATTCACGACGGAACTCGATCATAGGCTAAGTTTATATCATCAGCGCTTGGGTAGAACTAATTTCTTGTTGAAGGACGCTATGTTCTCTCTCTCACACACTCGACGTTGTCAGATTTCCTTGCGCAGGGACTACTTTCATTCGATGAACACAGAGATATTTAATCCGTTACCGCATTCCCAAAATTCTTGATAATAATTAGATTCATCATGGGCGTTTCAGATCATTCCTGTAATGCCTTGATCTCTTGTAACTAACTGAAGCGTACTCTTTAAGGGCGGAGTCAGGCATCTACTGCGTGCTAACTTGAGATAGTTACTGCGTTTTGGCAAGATTCTCAGAATTCGCTGGGGTGCTCCTGCTCTGAAACTTGCAGGCAAGCGACTTGGAATGCACCTGCTCTGTCCATTGTGTGAAAACCATAAATTTCTCCCTGTCAGAACTGCCAAGCCACATACAGTTTATGTGATCTCAACACGGCAGAAAGATCCTAGTTATTTCTTATGATCATTACATAATGATGATTTCATTCTCATTAACATCATGACATTGCCCTATATAAGTACTCCAGTGACGTAATGTGTCCTTGGCCTAAGACGTAGGTCAAGGGCACATCTCCCTCCTTCTTAGTTTGGAAAAACTGCTGAGGTTACGAAGAGTTTTTACAATTCAACAATACTCGGCAACATAATCCATTTTAACAATGTCATGTCTTCCTCATCGACCTTCTTTCGAAATTGGCTTTCTAATGGACTCCAAATTAATTCGGATCGTGAAATTCTTCAAGCAGCCTCTTATTCTCAGCTTTAAATTCTGCATTTATCCTAAGTTCACCCTCTCTTAGCATTATCAAATTCTTCACGCAGCGTTGTCCATTGACAGTTGTGATTATTTGTCCGCTGATTCTCTTCTTCTGCATCCGATGGTTCTTCTACTTGGAATGGATCTTCCCCTTCTTCTTTCTTCTCCACTACGTTGACTTGGTGTTGGACCTCATCTTCTTCGGCGGGATAGTACAGTTTTAGATTTTGTGCGTTATAGACAGACTCGACTCCAGTGCGTAGGTGTTTCACTTTATAAGCATTATTTCCAATCACCTTTATGACTCGGTACGGTCCATAGAATATCTCGCAAAATTTTGAGTATATTCGCTTCGCTGGATCGGACACTGCTGGTCGTTTCACCAAAACCAATTCTTCCAATTCCAAAGGACGGTGAAATCTTTTATTACGCACTCTACGTAATCGACGATCAGCTTGTTTCTTCAAATAAGTTGCCGTGGCCTGTATGGTTAATTCATGGCTTGGTCGAGCGTCCAATGGACACGGCAAGATGTTCTTCCACGGTCGATCCGGACATCGATTTAAGTGAAGGACCGTGGGGATCTGTCCTGTGCTTTCATGGATCGTATTGTTTATACAGAATTCCATTACGGGTAATACGTCGACCCACTTCCAATGCTGATCAGAACAGTAAATTCGGCAATATTTTGCGATCTCCCGCATTATTCTTTCTGATGGATTTCCCTCAGGATGGCGCACTGAACTCAACACGTGCCGGACATCTAACCTCACCATCTCACTCCTAAACTCGGCACTAGTGAAATAACTGCCGTGGTCCGTAAGACAGAATTCCATCTTCCCTAACGTTGGAATTACCCTTGCCTTAATTCTGTTCAGTACCTGTTTAGTGTTTAACTTCTGAACTGGACATAACACCACGTATTTTGTAAATACATCGATGCTGACGAGAATGTATTTGCATCCTCTTCTGCCTTTTGGTAACGGACCATAACCATCCATGGCGACCAGTTCGCACGGCTTCTGTGGCAGTAGAGGTTTGGGATATTGCTTCATGAGGAATGAGTTTGGCTTAACCCTTTGACATTTATCACAGGTCTTCAAAACACTGCGAATGGTTTCCCTTAATTTGGGCCATACAAATGCTTCTTGAATAAGAGCACTTGTCTTATCGATTCCTCCATGTCCAGATATGCTATGTGCGTGCCAGACTAGACCTCTCTGTAAAGAAGGTGGCACCACAATCCTTGATTTCACGCGATCGGGATCCACGTACTTGTGCAGCAGGTTATTATACCAAATATAACTTGTCGAAATTTTCTCCGCTTCCAAATACGCGGGCGTTCCTCGTTGCAATCTTCCTCTTAAATAATCGATGATCATATTCATCCACGGATCCTTAACTTGTTCAGCCTGAATTTCTCCCAGTTTAACCAAAAATTCCTGATCTGCCTGAGTGAGCTCGACTTGATGTACAGATACTACTCCTTCTCCTCGTTCTGGGTTTCGACTTAATGCGTCGGGTATCACATTGAATCTTCCTGGGCAGTGTTCAATGTCAATATTGAACTGTTGAACATATAACGACCATCTGTTCACTCGCTCACTAGCCATGGGAGTTTTCAATAGGAAAATAAGGCTCTTGTGGTCGGTTCTTATCAAAATCTCGAAACCATAGACAGTCTTCCTCCATTGTTGTAAAGCAAAAATGATGGATAGAAGTTCCAATTCCGTTACTGTGTAATTTCGCTCGTGTGTCTTTAGCTTACGGCTAGAAAATGCCAAGTAAGATCGTTCTCGAGGGTTGTTTGGATCTTCTTGGTACAGCATGCATCCAATTCCAATCCGTGAGGCGTCGGTTTGAATTATAAATTTTCTTGAGAAATCCGGGTAACCCAATTTAATACTATTGGTTAGTAATTCCTTCGTTTTCCGAAAAGCCGCGTCGCATTCTTCCTTCCATGCCCATTTGCTGTTCTTACGAAGCATATCCTGTAGTGGCGCCACAGCCTCAGTATACCCGGGACAATGATTTGCAAAGAAATTGCAAATGCCCAGAAATTGGCGGACGTGTTTTACCCTGTTTGGTTTAGGAAAGTTCCGAATAGCCTCTAGTTTCGCAGGATTTGGGCGTACTCCTTCACCATCGATGATGTGGCCTAAATAGAGTACCTCCTTCTGGCAAAAATGAGATTTTTGGATGTTAATTTTGAAATTGGCCTTCTCCAAATTATCTAGTAATTTCTCTAAATTCGTGAGGTGATCATCCAAATTATCAGACGCCAAGAGTATGTCATCGACATATCTTACAGTGGCATCCTTGACTTCCGACGTCAGGTTCCGGTCTAACGCTCGTATGAGTGCCGAACCTGCTGTTTTGATACCGAATGGTAATCTTTGAAATGCATAAGTTTGCTGATTAAATAGGAATCCAGTCAACAACCTTGACTTGTCATCCAGTTCCAAATGGTGATAGCTACTAGTCAAGTCTATCGATGAAAAATATATCTTGTTCTGGAATTTGTTTATGACCTCTTTGATCGCTGGAGCTTGGTCATATTCAGGAATCAATCGTTCATTAATTGTCCTGGCGTCCAGACATATTCGAACAGAGCCATTGGGTTTCTTGACTACAACCAACGGACTCACGAATGGGGTAGCCATCTTAACTATGACTCCAGCATCCTCCATTTGCTTGATGGTTTCTTTCACCTCATTCATATGTTTTTCGGCTATCGGATAAGGCTTTTTCCTAAACGGTGACCAATCGTTGACCTGCATTTGGTACTTGAAATGTTCTATCTTACCGGGTTTAGAATTAAAAACCGGTTTGTGTCGCTTTAACATGTCCATCAATTTGATCCTGTTCTCCTCATTTATCTTTGCTTCACGAGCCTTCTCCTCAAAAGCGTCAGTAACTCTGTCTTCCAATTCTTCTAGCGCCATGACCCAGGATTCAGGTTCCATTAAATCATCCTCAATATCCCTTAACCTTTCGTCGATTTTCTCATATGCTTCCATCTCTTCAGTGGTGCACAATGTCCATATCTCTTCGCCATCTCTTGGAATATCCGTATTTAATTGCATGTCCAAATGATTTTCCTCTCCAATATCTTTAAAACAAATGGTGTTTTCATATAGGTTGATGACTGCTTTATATTCTCGAATGAAGTCCGCTCCCAAGATAATGTTATAATTTATCTTGTTCATTATGATGAACGAATGCGGCATATTATGTCCTTGCAGTGTAATGTCCAACAATGCTTGGAACTTACAGACTGCGGACTTGTCTGGGATAATGCCCTTGACTGTGATGTTAGAAATTGGCATCACGGGAACCTTCCCCAATCTCTCCAACTCTTTAACTAATGCTTGGGAAGCTATACTGATGCTGGCACCCGTATCTACCATACATCGTACCGTTAGACCTCCCACTCGGGCGTAAATTATGGGTAATTCTCTAATTGTATTAATCTTTGGCCCTTTTGTGTCCTCCGTCAAGTCCTCTTCTTTGATGACCCAGCCACTGATCTGCGCTACTACCATATACTTTGCATTGTGACTGTTTTGTGCACTAGCGACGTTCCCATCTTCTAAAATTGGCGTTTTTTTTTCTCGTTGTTGCCATTCCTATCTGGTGTACCTCCGGATGATTGATTGTTGTTCCTCCGGGTATTCTGGAGTTCCAGGCTCTCAGCTCCCTGTTCGATGACATCTGGATCCCTTCGATCATTCATTCCCCTGTTCCATTTGTCTTTCTTACTTTGTTCGGCCGATTCTTTGGCACGTAATTCTGCCAAATACCGCTCCGAATCGCTGTGCCACCTTTCCATTTCCTCTCTGTGGTCATCTGGCAAGTCCCATCTCACTTCTGGCTCTCTGTTTTGGTCCCACGGTGGCCTTCCGCGTTGAAAACGCCCAGCTCTCTTGTTATACGGCCTGTATGATCCACGATGTCCTCTCCATGGTTCATTTTGTCTTTGGGACGACCTCCAGTTATTATTACCTCGGTTACTATACCACGGGGGCCTCAGTTCTTGATCTTGGTATTCCCGACGTTCCCAGTTCTGCCTCATGTCCATGGCGTCTGTACTTTGGTCTTTCATGCGTCGTCTAGGTGCTTCTTCTAGGCCGACCACGTTTACATTTTCAGTCGTTCGACCTGATCTTTGCGGACTGTGGATCGTCGTCTCATCGAGGTTTCTTAATATCTCCTCGGCATGTACCGCTGTCCGTACGTTCGCTGCCGCCATGATCTGTTGAACCCCGACTGGCAGTTGCTTCTCAATGGCGGTGATCATCTCTTCTTCTGATGGAGGCATATCCAACTCTTTCATTCGGTGTAGCTGTGTGATGAAATATTCTGAATATTTTGTGGGTGATGTGGTACTATAGCGGCGCGCGTATAGTTCCATCCTCAGGTTCTGTTGCGAAGCAAGGCTCCAATACTTCTTCAGAAATGCTTCACGGAATTCTCCCATAGTGTCAAAGGTATACCTGAAGCTACGGAACCATTGTAACGCGTGCCCAGTCAACAGTTTCTCCACTGTCCTTAACTGTCGGTCTTCTGAGATCTTGCTTTCCTTGATGTATTCCATCAATTCTCTGAGGAAACTCTTAGGAGTAAAGTTATTGTTCCCTGAAAATTTGTTCGGCCGGTCATCACTCATTTTTATAACGTGAATGACCTGAGCAGCTGCGTTAGACTCGACGGGTGTCGAAGTACGACCCCTGAATTCCTGACTGTGAGGTTCCATCCCCTCATCTATGGTCGTATGCTCCTGAAATCCTACTTTCCCTTCCATACGGGTTTCTGTAATGGACTTGGCCAATCCTTTTTGTAAGTCGGCGATGACCTCTTCTTGGATCAGCATCTTGAGGTCGCTTTTGACTTGTTTATTTTCTTGTCGTTCCATCCTTGCCAACAGCTCCATCTCGACCTTATTCATCTTTAATTTGCTCTCTTCTAATTTACGGAGTACAGCTATCCTTTCTTCCTTAGCCTCCTGGCCCATGTCCTCGTATGCTAATTCGACATCTCTCTTCAATCCTTCCTTATCCTTTTCCCATGATTTCTTACATTCGTCATGTTGGCCATTCATATCATCTCGTATGAGCTGCAATGAATCCTTAATCTCGTCCTTAAATGTAGAAATGTCGGTCTCGATCACTCCTATCTTGGCTTGCGTTGACTTATTCTCATCTCTCAGCTTGTCGACATCTGCCTGAGTTGCTGCAATTCCCACTTCACATTTCGCTACCTGCGCTTGGACTCGAATTTCCATACTAGCCATTCTCTGAGACACGTTCTTGATCTCGTTCTCGATCGTGACCATATGAATTTCTATTTGCTCAGTACTCTGATTGCAAATGTGGCCTACATGTTCTATATTTCTCTGCATCTGTGACAATTGCTGTTCAGTACTAACTCTAAGTTCCTGATTACTGTCTTTTATTTCCTGCATCTGCTTATAACTACTGTCCTTAAATTCTTGCAATACGACCATCAGGTCCTCTGTCGATGACATAATTATCAATAGGAGAATATGCGGGCTTGTCCCAACTCATGCAAATATACACATCAACACACCATGCAATGTAAGTGTATTTCAAAGCTTTCAAGGCTTCCTTCCCCTATCCTTCGAATTTGCAATCACCTACAGTGATATTGCAACAGTAAAACGATTCAAAATTTGATTGTAATCCATTGGTGTCATTAAATATTTGACTTATCACTAAAAGAAAAATTAATTAATTAATTAATTTAACTTAATCAAACATTAATTAAAGTGATTAATGTTTCTCATCAGGCCACTAATGAGCCTTAATTAACTATCTGATGGATGCTCAATGCTATAAAAATTGCAAGGGACTCCTTGAGATTACTGTATGATACTATAAAAATTTATATAAATGAAAATTTAATTACAGTAACTCTCATTCAATTAATTGAGCTCCATTTCGACCTTATGTTGGGCTGCTATTGTTTCAAGCTTAAGTCACACCGTTGGGCGCCATTTTTGCACTTTACACTGGTGGTGGGGAGAACAGGGTTTGGTATTAACTGAATGTGGCAAGCGGAAAAAGGGCAAGGCTGATCCTCACGGAAAAAATAACGGGTATGAAATGAATGGAATACGGTTTGGATTCGGGTTTGAATTGATAAGTGACTTATGGGTATCTTCCAGCGTTTACCCGCTCAGCATAAAGTCAAAAAAAATAATTAACATGCCAAACGAGTAGGCAAGCCAAACTTAATCAAACAAGCACAAAACCCGGGTGCATCTGTGTATGTTAACCACTAGGATCTTCCAGAATAGAAAAATCGAAGAAGAATAGAGAATAATCTATCCTTTGCCATGTACCCTTGCACAAGGCCTTCAGAACAGGACTCTGTCGTCGGGGCATGAACGGTACACTAGCTTGAATATGAAACTGTTCTGGATATTATAGGAAGATCACTAGGGCTGAATAAAATTCATCACACACAGATTCTGAATGAGAATAAACAAATTTAATGCACCAACACCAGTACAGCAAAAACAAATAAATGAAATAAAACCAAAATAGTAGAAATGAAATTTAAAATAATAATAATAATAATAATAATAACTCACAGGTAAAATAAATCAAATACGGAATCAATAAAATTAAGTCAAAATCAAAAATATAAACAATGGACTAATTAATGTCCAAAAACCACCAATTAAATGCTAATCAGCATCAATTAATACTTATCATAGTAGTTATGATGTATGATTACAATCAAATTTATTGACAAATAAAAACCAATCATGTGGCAAAATAAAGAAAATGAATCAAAATGAAATCTGGTTAACACCAATTAGCCTTAATTGCCATAATCAAATTTATTAATTACGATGATAAGATATCATCAGAAAGTTAAGTTATTAAGAGATGATGGATCAAGAGGGTCCGGTCAACTGTAACAACAGTATGGATTAAGAAAAAGAAATCCATTTATACGAAATTAATCAATCATTAATCTGAGTAAACATAATAATCATTGAGTCTAATATCATCCAATTACATTTCAGATACATGGTATGTTCAAATATCAGAGACATCCATGGCCATTCCGAAGTATACATTATAGCCTAGCCATTGGCTTATTTAATTATTAATGGCGTTTAATTAACATTTACTAGAATCCCTCCGTTAAGTAAAAGTTTACCCTCATATCAAATCTTAACCTTCATGGCATTAATTATGTATTTCTATCTGCGAACATGAATATGATTTATGCATCTTATTTACATACTCTTGTAAATTAATCATGGAAGCCTTTCCGTACGGAATCTTAATGTTCAATCCCGACGTTACTTTGGACGTCTTAGCTTTAAAAACAAATCAGCTGAATCAATGAAGCCATTGAATTTACTTAGCCTTGAAACACCCTTACAAATTGTCACATATTACATTAACATATTAGCAATATGATAAGCCTGGCTTCGGCCCTTGCGTTCGACGTGATACATTCTCGAACCAAGCACTCGATGCCTTGTCAAATAATTCATGGATATATAATAAACAAACTAAGAAAAATGCCTTAAAAACAGACAAAAATAGCATCATAAAAAAATGATGACTAATCATTTGCCTTTCAAACTTGGGTTGGATAAACATGAAAAACAATTAATAATTCCAACCAAACATTATTAAAGTAATCGTATCGTGTCAGAGTCACGTTAGGCAACGGTGAATGTATTTGAAGCCGCGACCCCTGAAAAAGATAGACATGGCACAGAAGAAATACCTTGTATCAGTGTTATGTTAAGCAACGGTGAATGTATTTGAAGCCGCGACCCCTGAAAAAGATAGACATGGCACAAACATGTTCTTAGCGGATTATTCAATAGGGTCAATATGTATTTAGGGGTATTCGCTACCTACACATTTCTTACCTTGAATGCCTTATCTCGCAGAACGAGGTTACAATAGAACAAAGCATGGTCCGTTCAACAATTATCGAGAAAAAGAAATCTCAAGATAATTTTGAACCAATATTAACTATAAAAAAACTAATAATAATTATTTTCCAGGACCGAAAATAATTATTCATGAACACAGGACTCTAAGGTCACTGTCTAGCTAGTACCCATTTAAAAAGACTGATCGACCAGGTATGAATAAAAGGATTTCGAACACGGGACCGCAAGGTTATTGCCTATCTAGTACCCGTTTAAAAATAGCGTCTGGACCAGGCACAACAAAAGGATATCGAACCCGGGACTGTATGGTCAACAGACAAAACCGTCCCTTATATCAAAATGACCAGTAAAAGAAACGCTATCGATTGGAGGCATCAGGGTAGTGACCTAACATACCCTTACGTGAATATTAAACTTGGGACCAAACATAAGAAAAATTTAAATGAATCGCTGCGGCAAACACCCGAGTCCAGAGTGGACCCCTCCTTCTCTTTGTGGCAAGTGACAATGGACTGGCCTCGCCTGCTGGCTGACCTTGACCGTGAAAGGTAGAAATGCAAGTCTTCACCCCTTCCCCCGGGCTAATATTTGACTGTATTCTCACCAGCTGATCGGACTGGATCTTAGTATTCTAAATGTGGAGCGGGACGCTCTCATTTGGATATAGATTAATTATAGCATTATTTTATCTGCGCTTGATGGCCACTACCTTACACATACAACTTATCATACTTTCATCCGACATCTTCCCTCAGGTCTTATTACCTGGCATCATTATCTATTTTATCTTATTTCATCGTAGATTCCTCCTTACAACATCTTACCTGTATGGCCTTAAATATCACACGCGTTCAATAAAAACTAATATAACAATTGGTGAGGCTGGGTCAGCCGTCACTCATATCATTGTAAACTTATCATACTACCTCTCATCTGACATAATTCACGCCTTTGTAAACTGTCCTATAAACTTTACTCATTGCTACACCATAATACTCCATATCATCCATCACAATACACCATGGTCCTTTAAATATCGTCCCAAAAAAAATCATCGGCTATTAATTCATCCGGTATGTAAATACATAAATTACTATCTCTGGTCAATTACACGAAATAATGAGATTTTGCCTGGAAAGGGCACCTATCGAAATACCATGCTTCGTTCGTTCTATTTGGGTGGAAAACACAGGGGATATTTCTAACACACATCTATAAATAAAATAGGGAATTCTACCATGTGTTTTATGTACGGATACGATTTCCTAGCAACATCCTTACGTTAAGTTAGGCACTTTTAATTCATTAAAATAATTATTCTGATCATTAATCCTTATGAGCGTACCCAGCTCCGTCAGATGCACAACTATGGTCGCCATTGACACAGTCATTGTACACACAAGATAAAACAAATCAAAAGAAAATAAATAACATGCTAACATTATGACGATGAAATCCATGAATTATTTGACACTTTAAAATATAATCAAAAGGTACTTATCATATTGAAGACTTCCTTCATCATTTGCAAGAGTTGGACCAGAGGCCCGCAACAGTATAACTTAACACATGACCTCCATGGCCGGTTCGAATCCCATCACGATGATGTAGAACCACTCGATAATATCACTGCAACCCTCCATTATCACTAGGTTGCTATAAGCCAGCACCCTTTTAAAATGCGTACACACACATATTTAATTAAATTATGCACCACTTTAAAAATTACACATTAGTGGACTATACACTTGTGTCATAGATGACAAATTCTCACACTATTTCCACACTTGTCGCGGACACATTTTCTGTTACATATTTTTCACTTGAATTACATATAATTTCACATCCGTCCTTACTGTTATACACATTCACAGCTCAGTATTCATTTTTAATATTATTCCGCATCAGCCGAACAATGGACTGTGCGTTTCGTACATTAATGCTTGGGCGTGACCCTACATGGACCAGCATCCACTAACGTTGGCTGAATGATGAACAATGCCCCTGTCACAAACTTCACCCACATATATGACAAAATGGTTGCCAATTCACAGTTTTGCACATACGACACCAAATGCTCCCTTCACAATCATAGGCTACAGTAATCAGGTACCTTAATTTATACACAAAAATATGGCCTTGCTAATCATATGATTCACGACGGAACTCGATCATAGGCTAAGTTTATATCATCAGCGCTTGGGTAGAACTAATTTCTTGTTGAAGGACGCTATGTTCTCTCTCTCACACACTCGACGTTGTCAGATTTCCTTGCGCAGGGACTACTTTCATTCGATGAACACAGAGATATTTAATCCGTTACCGCATTCCCAAAATTCTTGATAATAATTAGATTCATCATGGGCGTTTCAGATCATTCCTGTAATGCCTTGATCTCTTGTAACTAACTGAAGCGTACTCTTTAAGGGCGGAGTCAGGCATCTACTGCGTGCTAACTTGAGATAGTTACTGCGTTTTGGCAAGATTCTCAGAATTCGCTGGGGTGCTCCTGCTCTGAAACTTGCAGGCAAGCGACTTGGAATGCACCTGCTCTGTCCATTGTGTGAAAACCATAAATTTCTCCCTGTCAGAACTGCCAAGCCACATACAGTTTATGTGATCTCAACACGGCAGAAAGATCCTAGTTATTTCTTATGATCATTACATAATGATGATTTCATTCTCATTAACATCATGACATTGCCCTATATAAGTACTCCAGTGACGTAATGTGTCCTTGGCCTAAGACGTAGGTCAAGGGCACAATATACTGACCGGCAAAAAAAGTCGAACACTTCAATTTTTTATGTAATTTCTGAATTTATTCCACTAAAATGTATCGGTTTTCCAATATTTGCATTATTCAAGTAAATGTTAGATGGTTGGCTACAGAAAATACTGAAACATGTTTTACAACACGCTTTAACTCACAAATTTCGTTACATTTCACAAATCTAACAATTTTCTATTTTTTACTAATGTTCTTTTGGGCTGGTTTTTTGCCAAACAAAACAGTGTTAATGTTTGCACTGCACTGCACGGGAACACTGGTCACTAAAAACGAGTGTTTCCACCCTTAGCGTCCATGACAGCTTGTTAGGCTCATCGAAGATTGGGGGTAATTGGTGGTAATAAACCACCCTAAGAAATGTCAATTTCTATTCACGGATGTTTCAGATGTGTGTCCTAATGCGTGAAAAACTTTTAAAATGTGATTACATCTTTTTCATGGCTAATTTTATACTTTTTAAATTACTGTTCCACTTTTCTTGCCGGTCAGGGGGGGTAGTTGAGTCATTGAAATTATACTACCGCTAACGATTTCTACTATGTTCGTGAGCATGAACTCAACGGTAATGTGGGAGCCGGATGAGGATCAAGACGGCCGAGTATGGGATCTAGGGGCCGCAGGAGTAAGCTCAGCGCCATTGTTTGAGAATAAAAAGAAGAGAAGCAATATTCCGAGTTCCGATGAGCCGCGAAACACATTCCTTTAATTCTATATATTGTATTCTAATAAGTTTCTTTGTTTATATAAATAATTCAGTCCTATATTTGATGCTTGTGAGTGTCATGATCTGGAAACCGTTTCCCAAAAATGGGAGCTCGTCCGGGATGAACTGAAACAACGAGTTACGACGCAATCCACGACACGAAATATGACGAAAAATACGACGCTATTTTCGACGAAGTGGACGGCTAATCATATTTGTTGCTGTTGCCTACGACGCAGACGACGAGACGACGTGCAGTTTTGTGAGCCCACGACGTGCGAATCTACGACGAGGATTCATAGGCTAGCAAAATTTGTTCTTCAGTTTCAGTGACAATTAGTGGTGCCGTGATGACGACGAGGGTCGGAATCTAAACGACGACAGAGGATTGTGGATGTGGTAAGAAGATAGCGACTCGTCAGAGAGAAACGACGGGAAGCGGTATTCAACGATATCACCTACAAATATCACCGGTTTGGTAAATGAGGTTAAACAGGTTTGATAGCGAGGTTATGAGGAAGCGATATTGACGGAAAACTACTTGGCAGACCTGAGTAAACAAATAAGACGACTACACTCGGTGCAAAAGAGAAAATAAATAAGAACATAAGTGATGCTCCGGTCAAAGCAATCAAAGTTTTACATAACCTCATTTTCGAGCATATACCAGACGACAGGAAGAATCGAAAGCGACTGCGAGAGTTACCTGGATTCGATTTTGACGAAAATTGAAGAGCAAGCTAAGAAGAAATTTATCGAAGAAACATTTTCCAAAGCTGATCTGTTGCGTATTTCTGAGATTCTTAATACCGAGAACGGTACAAAGGAGGTAATGATTAACACCATTTGTTATTACTTGAGAAAATTGGATGAACTAGCAACTAATATAGACGATGATGACGAAGATGAAGAAGACGAAGAGAGCGAAGAGGAAGACCAGCACAGAAGGTATAGAGAACAACATAAGTTTTCATTGTCGTTCCGCGACGTAGAGGGCGCTATGAAAACATTTAACGGTAAGGATGGTTACCCAGTGAAGAAATGGATCGCAGATTTTGAGGAGACGTCAATCTTGACGGGATGGTGTGCGCTGCAAAAGTTTATTTTCGCTAAGAAATCACTCGATGGTTTAGCTAAGCTTTATATTCAAGGTGAGAAAGGACTGACGTCCTGGACTGCACTGAAGAAGGCCTTGAAAGAGGAGTTTGACGTGGCGGCAAGCAGTGCAGAAATCCACAAGTTGTTAACCCAGCGACGAAAAAAGCGCGACGAATCTCTACAGGAGTACTTTCTTGTGATGAAGGAAATCGCCAGTAGAGGTGATGTTGAGTAAGTTTCTCTGTGTCAGTAAGTGATTGATGGGATCGAAGACGATTCAGGATCAAAACTTCTTCTCTATGGAGCAAAAAATTCCAAGGATTTCAAGGAGAAAATGAGAAGTTATGATATGGCGGTGATGTCTTTGCCAAAGAAAAGCACAAAGTATAATAACAGTAATTTTCAAGGAAGTGCCAAGAATGCCAACGAGAAGGACGGAAAGTGCTGGGGCAGTACAAAGAAGAAAGAGGCGAGTAGTGGAGATAAATGTTATAATTGTGGTATATCTGGTCATAGTTCAAAGGAATGTGAGCACAAGGATAAAGGCAAGAGTTGTTTCAACTGCAACGAGTTTGGCCACATTTCATCCGAGTGCAAAAAAGGGAGGAAGAACGATAAGAGGAATAATCAAGGTATCAATCTTATTGATGGAAAGAAAAGCTGCCTTAAGTTCAAAGAGGTTAGTTTGGGTCAGCAGAAACTTCAGGCACTTATCGACTGTGGCAGTCCTTATAACCTACTGCGACAAAACATCCATAAGACCAGGGGTTCCCCAGGATTGAAGAGCACGGATCTTGTTTTGAAAGGATTCGGTAATGGTTTTGTTGCTCCTCAAGGTTACTTCACAACAGTCGTTGAGGTAGACGAGCTGGAGTTCCAAACCAACGTTTATGTTTTTTCTGATGATACTATGGAGTGGGACATGGTTATTGGTAACGATCTATTGGATCAGGGTGAGGTCATCCTGAGCAAGCAAGGAGGTACCATCAAGAAACTAGAGGTCCCAATGATGTTGATCAGGGTAGCCGACGAACAGGAATTGGATATCGAGAACTGCGTTGATGAGGAAAAAAGGGAACAGATCCAGGATTTGGTAGCGAGATATGTACCAAAGAAGACGAAATCTACTGATGTCAAGATGAAGATCACACTGAAAGAAGAAAAACCGATATTTAGCAGGCCCAGACGAATGGCACCGCTTGAGAACGAGTTTGTCGATGAGCAAGTCGAGGCGTGGTTGGAGGAAGATATCATAGAACCGAGTCAATCAGAATATACATGCCAAGTGGTGGTAGTCAAAACAAGTAGTTCCGTGAAGAACTGTACAGCCTATTTTCATATATCCTACTTATGTTAACTGCCACAATCAACATACAAAATTTCAGTTTAATTGCTGTAACAGATTCGTAGATATTGAGAACCGTCTAAATATTTCAGATGGTCGCCAGGTTGGATTTTTATGTTTGTACTATTACATTAAGATTATTGTGTACGTGTGGTATTCAAACTTCAATCGCATGATTAGACAACAAGAAGTAAAAACGAGATTTTAAAATTACGCACAGCAGCCATCTTGTGATAATGCAAACCATTGAAATAAATTAGATGCCAGTGGATCAACATTTGTATAAGCATTTAACGTGCAACGTTTCACGGCACTCGGATAGTTAATTCGCGAGAAACGTCCATTTAAATATTTATACTTCGCGTCGCCGCCATGTTGCATTTGTGCTCACCAGGTTCCTGAAAGTCCTATAGGTGAACATATGTTCATAGTCTCTATGAACATTAAAAAATTCAGTTTGGTTGCTGTAAAAGATTCATAGATATTGAGAACCGTCTAAATATTTCGGGAGCTCACCATTTAGGAGTGTTATGTGTATAGGCCATAGAGTTATGTACCATTCAAGGACAATTATTGCCTAGGTTCATTATTCAAACTTTCACTTCGATCGCATGATTACGACACAAGAAATTAAAACTTAATTTTGAAATTTCGCACAGCCACCATCTTGAGGTTATGTAAGCAATTGAATTAAATTAGATGGCAGTGCATTAGAATCTGCAAAATCAATTACTGTACCACATTTCACTGCGCTCAGAGAGTTAAATCACGAGAAAAGTCTATTAAAATATTTTAAATTCGCTTGGTCGCCATGTTCGTTTCGTACTTTACAGGTTTATGAAATATACATAGGTATACCTGTATTAGTACCCTTTATCACCGTACAAAATTGCAGGGTGATATCTGTAATAGTTTCGGAGATATAGAATGTCAGTGAAATATTTCGCACAGCCGCCATTTTGAGGTTATGTAAACAATTGAACTAAATTTGACACCAGTGCATTACAATGTGTATAAACATTTGCTGTACCAAGTTTCATTACATTTAGATAGTTAAATCGCGAGAAAAGTCTATTTAAATATCTCAACTTCGCTTGGCCGCCATGTTGGTTTTGTAGTCACCAGGTTTTTGAAAGTCTCATAGGTGAACTTCTAGTAGTGCCCTTTATCACCGTACACAATTTCAGGGCGATATCGGTAATAGTTTCGGAGATATTGAATGCTAGTGAAATATTTCGCACAACCGCCATGTTGGATTGGAGAGACGTAACAAAATTTGAAGGGCACGGTCGAGGTCGCCGGGAATAGTGCTACGAACTTCCCGAGTTTCATTGAAATCGCTCCAGCCGTTTCGATTTTATTAGGGGGGACACACACACGAATCACACACACACACACACACACGCACACACACACACGGACAAAAGGTGATCTCATAAGCCTATTTTTTTCAAAATTGAAAATAGGCTAAAAATGGAAAAAAGCGACTTTGTACTGATTTTCGTCTAGTGAACTCAATCGTGGTTAGGGATCTATTTCCCATGCCAGTTATAGAGGATCTTCTGGACAAGTTACAGGATGCTACGGTGTTCTGCACCTTGGATCTCAGCAACGGATTCTTTCATGTGGAAGTCGATGAAGGAAGTCGACAATTGTCATTCGTAACGCGTTCTGGACAGTACCAGTACAAAAAAGTCCCATTTCGATTTACCAACTCACCTGCAGTCTTCCAACGCTTTATTAAAGCTGTGCTCTGGGAGTTAATCCGAGAGAACATAGTGTTTACCTATATGGATGACTTAATCATCCCAGCGAAGGATGACGACGAGGCACTTCTACGATTAAGACGAGTGTTGGAATTAGCTGCAGAGTACGGGCTGGAAATCAACTTCGAGAAGTGCCAGTTTCTGAAGAGGAGGGTACAGTTTCTTGGATACACTATTCAACGTGGACAGATTCAACCCACCACTGAGAAGGTCCTTGCTGTACAAAACTTCCCGGAGCAAAAGACGATCGCTGCGCTGCAGAGCTTTCTCGCATTGGCTGGCTATTTTAGAAAATTTATCCCAAATTTCTCGATTGTAGCCAAACCACAGACCGATCTGTTGAGAGGTAAGCCGGAGTTAAAGTTTGGCGAGGAAAAACGACGTGCATTTGTTGAGATCAAACGTCTTCTCGCTTCAGAACCTGTGTTGAAGATATACAACCCGAAATACGAGACGGAGCTGCACACTGACGCCAGCAAGAGTGGGTATGGCGCTGTGTTGTTGCAAAAGTACCCAGAGGACAACAAACTACATCCAGTCTCATACATGGTAAAAAGACCACGACACAGAAGAAAAATACAGCAGTTACGAGCTCGAGATCTTAGCTCTGGTGAATGCATTAAATAGTATAGGGTGTACTTGCTTGGAATTCCGTTCAAGATCGTGACTGACTGTATGGCATTCCAAAAGACAATGCACAACAGGGACCTGGTCCCACAAGTAGCTAGATGGGCTCTGGCCTTGGAGGAGTTTGACTATACCATCGAACACCGAACTGCAGCCAGGATGAAACATGTCGATGCCCTGAGCCGATGTCCAGCAGTGATGTTTGGATTCCCGGATGGCCTTGCAGCGAGGATCAAAATCGCCCAGAGAAAAGACGAAAGATTGACAGTGATAAAAGCGACACTGGAGAAAGGGCTTTACGAAAACGTCATCGTCAGAGATGGACTGCTGTTTAAATTTGTTGACGGGCGAGAGACGTTGGTGGTCCCGCGGGTAATGCACCATGAAATCATCAGAGCTGTACATGAGAAGGGACACTACGCTGTTAAAAGGACTGAAGAAGACGTGAAGCAGGAATATTATATTCCAGACTTGGCCAACAAGGTGAAACGAGTCATAGCCAACTGTGAAGTGTCTGGTGGTTAACACGAAGGCAGGCAAGAAAGAAGGTTGGTTACATGCGATGTTCAAGCAGAGTGTGTCATTGCACACCTACCACATGGATCACATTGGACCACTTAAGTCTGCACACAAGGGATATGGAAACATCTTCTGTGTGTTAGACGCCTTCATGAAGTTCACCTGGCTGTATCCTGTGAAAACTACCAAATCGGCCGAGACGATTGAAACGATGGAGTTTCAGAGGACGAACTTTGGAAACCCAGTTCAAGTGATCACCGACAGGGGGCCATCGTTCACCTCCCATGAATTCCAGGACTACTGTAAATCGCAGGGTATCAAGCACGTCTTGATCACAGTTGGACTGCCAAGAGCCAATGGTCAAATCGAGAGAGTCAACTCAACAGTGACCAAGATCATCACTAAACTTAGCATTGACGATCCGACAAAATGGTACAAGGTTGTACCATCCGTCCAACGAGCTATCAACTCTACGTTCCAGAAGAGCATCGGAATGTCACCTTTCGAGCTGCTGACAGGAGTCAGAATGCACAACCAAAATGATCTACGTATAGTGCAACTCATCGAAGAGGAGCTGATCGATTCGTTCAACGAAAAACCTGATCAGATGAGAGAAGATGCAAAAAAGCAGATAGAAAAAGTACAATCTGAAAATCGTGCTGAATTCAACCGACGACGTAAGGAGCCTAAGAAGTATCAGGTCGACGACCTGGTTGCCATCAAACGCAATCAGATCGGTCCACATCTGAAACTAAAAACCAAAAGTCTAGGACCTTATCGACTTGAGTTAAACTCAATGACACATATGACGTCAGCAGAGAAGGAGACCATGCTGGATCAAGAATCACATCGTCCTGTGCGGAGTTCATGAAGCCCTGGCCGGGCGGATCTTCTTCATCCGGGTCGGATGAGGATCAGGACAGCCGAATGTGGGAGCCGGATGGGGATCAAGACGGCCGATTATGGGATCTAGGGGGCGCAGGAGTAATCTCAGCGCCATTGTCTGAGAATAAAAAGAAGAGAAGCAATATTCCGAGTCCCGATGAGCCGCGAAACACATTCCCTTAATTCTATATATTGTATTCTAATAAGTTTCTTTGCTTAATTAAATATTTCAGTCCTATATTTGATGCTTGTGAGTGTCATGATCTGGAAACCGTTTCCCACAGTAATGTTGTATTATGGCCATAAAGGAGCAGGTACTAATGTTTTTAGATAATGTGCCCAATGGGACATGATTGACTGGCATCGAACCGGGGTCTCTATAGAGGAAAGATCAGGTCCATGATTTTCATAAGAATCGAACCATTGATCTCTGAGGGGGAACAGCCACAGTGAACCCAAGGAGAAATGAGATAATAACAGTATATGATAATAAAAGCTTAATTCCACGTCCAGAACGGGAATTTTAGGCAGTAATAAGTTGGAACATTGTGTAAACTGCGAGCCAGTATACGAACATGCTAGCAAAAGCTAAAGAAACCGAGCCAACTTGACAGCTAATAGATTGGATTTGAAAACGGGAGGTACAGACGGACGCCAGCGAACTATTTCTTGGCGGCACTGGAGTGGGAAGGCCGCGATTAATGACCAAGGAAACCCCCGTTGGACAAGGCAGAGAAGCAGAGAGGGGATGGTCATCTAGAGAAATTAATTAATTACTGCCAAATGAAGCATTCTAATGGGATGAGTCTTATACTCAGATACTTGTATTCGAAGAGAGGTAATTTAGGAGTGTCTGCACACCTAAATTAAAGCCTGTATGTGATTATGAGCATATTCACACACAAACCGCGGACGGGCATTGGTCGGTCTCGTAGCAGGAGGGGATTCACTCAAGATAGTGTTACCACGCCATGGAGGAAAGCAATTAATTTGAATTAATTGAGCGAAGGAATCACCGGTACGCGAGTGGATCTGGAACCTCCATGAAAAGACGATCAAGAAACACGCTTTACCTTGCAATATTTCAGAAAAGAGCATCTCCTGATATGCAAGAGGACTACTTTTTGTCAGAAACCCTTATATGAGAGATGAAGGAGGAGAGAGTCAGTTGTTCTTTGACTCAACTTAAGGGACGACATGCCACACGGAATAAGTGCGCGCAATATGCACGACGTTATGTTCAGAATCTTTGGGATGGACAATGAAAGGTGCATTATGCAGCCTAGTACAAGTAATTCTGCATTAATATTATAAACGGTCTACGGCAGACATATAATCAGGCAGTATACGCGACTAGTAATCAGTACAGCGTAGAGATATTGCAGCATGATTTTGATACACAATGAACTTATCCACAGGAAGAGTTTTGATCTTTAAAGTATCAACAGATACTACAGATTATGGGAACCTGGAAGGCATCACAAGTATTTGTGATATATAATTGAGCAACACACTGGAAGATAGAAGATAGGAATTGTAGGAGACGAAAGATGAGCACACATACTCAAGGTAGACTTTCGGAGGAGACAGGCGGATGTCAGAATTTTGCAGCATCGCATCTCTGAAGGCACGCAATAGTGGAAAGCCCAGCAAGGCTCCGTGTGTAAATTAATGTAAAATTAGTGATGAAAGATATAACCAAGTGTTTAAATTTGTGTGTTAAAAATAATGTGTGGTATTTCAAAGTGTAAAATGCTGGTATTGCAAGGTGTAATTACCATGTGCAAACCATATTCAATGTTCTTTGTGAAAAGTGTTGTGATGGCTTAGAAGAAAGCAAAATGGTGGGCGCAATGCTGTATTGTTGGATAAATCCAGCCAGAATGAAAGTGAGTACCATCCAAATATGTTAATATGATTTAAGAGCTCACCATACAACATGTCATTCCCTCAAATACTAAGAATTTACAGTCATTTGTATACGAGTTCACATCCCTCGTATTTTAATAAATATATTGCTTTGAGGATGATAAACTTACGACAATTTAGGCATAAGATGTTGATGAAAATAACGGTAACGTTAACTAATAATAATAATAATAATCTGAGGTCGGTGTCAATGATAAATGTAAAAATTGGCATATCGATGCCCTCTTGAACGTGCAAATTGTGTCATGTCCATTGAAAGAAGACAGTGTTATTGTGAAATGTGAGAAAGAGAGATATAATAGCGAGATAAAGAGAGTTTTTCAGTGTCATTGAAATATTAAATAATGTTAAATGCTACATGGTTGTGTTTGAGAGCCATTTAGGCAGATAATGTAAGTACCAGTAAATTGATACATGTTTTAGAGCTACGTAAAGCCTTGGTTTATAATTAAATTAATGGAGGACATGAGTGCATTATGAATTGAGCCATCTAAAAGAAATGTTGTTTTAGCCGCTACAAGCGAGCATGTATAACGTAGAATCAAGAGATTTGCGTCAATAATTGCAGGGACCATCCAAGATAGTTCGCGCGTTGATGAATCTAGTAGGCCAATCTTCGAATCAACGATGTGTTGTATAGCCTCAAAGCATACATATATTTCCCAACAGAGTTGGGCCAGATGTTATCTGTAACCCACTGTTAGCAGAGTCTTCGCTCCCAGGGAAAACAATGAGACACCCTAGGTATGCCATATTAATAATTGATCTACCCGCGGAGGTAAGACAATTTCTTCGAATAGGAAACAGGTTGATTTCCTTAATATATTCGTACCCGTACGGCGCGAGATAACAGTTTGAAACTCGGGTGGTACGCGTCCAGAGCCACTGATTGCATCCATAAAACGGTGAAACTATTGGAGATCCATCCCTTGCTATGAATACTACTTAGGAGCTGAATTGAGCCCATTATATACCCTAAGTGTAGGTGTTAAATACTTGGCTCGACTCCATTCATAATGACACAACCAATCATGAACCCCTGAGAGAGCTGCACCAAGAGTGAGCACATGGCCAGGTTTGTTTACAAGAAGAATGTCGGTCAGGAAGGCAGGCAAGGGCCGCAGACCGGGTAGCCATCTTGGAGGGGCGGACCTTGACGACTCTTTTGTGTTCACACCGAGGGGAGTTAATTGACCGTGTCCCTTTTACTTTCTATTTAAGGTTGTACTGGAACACTGAAGAATATCATTATCTCTGAAAGTAATTGAAATATGCTTGATATTATTGTATCGAATGAATTATATGCATTGTATCCATTGGAATAGAATGTTGGATCAGAGTAATCGGATGAGATTTGACCAAGTTGTTGTCGGAGGGCATCTTAACTGCACCAAATAAATAAATGCATTTTGAAAAGGGTAATTACCCAGTTTATGCTAATTTACTCAGACGGGTAGCATTATTCAACGATATGGCACGTTTGTAATGATAGTAATGACATGACCAGACTCAGGAGATTGTTGTATGGTGAAGCTAAATCAGTAACTATGTGTGTTTTGGAAGGGAAGGTAATTCACTTCAGCGTTCGAAATCTATGGGAAAAGAAAACGATGTTGTGCAGAAAGCAAGACATGTTAAGCAAAGAATAAGGTAATGAAATCAATGTTGTTCAAGGTAAATGTTCCGTTTCAGAACGGAAAAATATTTTAATAATTGCACATAATGATTATTCAGTTGTAATTTGTGTTTTTATTGTTGTGTTGTGATATGAAAATTTAAGATAAATTGTGCGATGTGAAAGACACTATGAACGCTCGTCAATGTCAAAGAGTATCAATGTTAGGATATCTAGGATAGATATGGGTGCGGAGGAGCGCCAATTTTATGAGAAGAGACTCACATATAATTTTGATTTTGTGTTGTGGGAAAGTCTTCTCTTTCTCTTCTCTTAGTCGTTTACCCTCCAGGTTGGTGGAACCCACGGACTCAGCGAGGGAACTCACCACTACCGCCTCTACGGGCAGTGTCCTAGAGCTGGGAACATGCAATTGGAGTGGATACAACTGGTGAGGTGTGATTGGCACCTCGCCCAGGCGACCTCACCTGCAAAGCGAACAGGGGCCTCATGAGGGAAGATAATGGATGGGCAGGATGGATAGGCAAGGAAGAGGGAAGGAGGCGGCCGTGGCCTTGAAGAAGGAACCATCGCGGCATTTGCCTGAAGACGAAGTGGGAAACCACGTAAAACCACTTCGAGGATGGCTGAGGTGGGAATCGAACCCCCTCTACTCATTTGGAACACCCGAGGCTGAGTAGACCCCGTTCCAGTCCTCATACCACTTTTCAAATTTCGTGGCAGAGACGGGAATCGAACCCAGGACCTCCGGGGCGGCAGCTAACCATGCTGACCGCTACGCTACGGAGGCGACAGCTGTGGGAAAGTAATTATAATATTTTTGTGTTTTGTTGTGTTTTGCCATGATTTAATACCATTAAATGATATATTTAGGAGCTTGTTGTTTCTTTCAAGTAGAGTAGTTACCTGATAGACTCATGTCCTGAACATGTGATCGTATAGTGGGATGAACGCCTCATGCCTCGAAAGACCGTGAACTAGCTGGGATACGAACACATGTTCCATATGATGACGTAAGGGTACAGTATTGGATCTATTCGTAGTCCCCATAGACACATGTCCAAACGTAATGTGGTGTTATTTGGTGCTGTGATCGTTTAAAACATGCATTATAGTTGAGGTCATGGAAATTACACTACCGCTAACGATTTCTACTATGTTCGTGAGCATGAACTCAACGGTAATGTTGTATTATGGCCATAAAGGAGCAGGTACTAATGTTTTTAGATGACTATAATATACGTGTTAGTTGGGTTGCCTTCCTCCACAAAGAATAGGGGGCTGGTGGACCACTCTGTATATACTTGCTCTTAAGCCCAGCGTTGCTAGGGATCACAGTCGGATATTGGGATATCGTAGCTTTGCACGCTGTGACGTATTGTGTTCAACCCGGAGGAAGGTTATAATGAGCTATATTTTGCCACTGAAAGTCGTGCGTGTTTTTTATCTGATAAACAATTGTGTTTAAATTGTTAAGTTGGTGTGTACGACGTCTCTATACTGCTTGTTGCTTATAATAGATTAATCCTGAAATTTCTGATTATTTAAGGAGCCTATTTTAATCCTAGTATGCATTATTAACCAAGGCCTAACTATTACATTTTAAGAGCCAATGAATTTCTTTTCTTCATTGCATTTACCTCGCGTGTATTGTCGAATAATATAAGCATTTGATTAGGGGAATAACGAATACTAGAAAATATCTATATGTCCATGGACACTTAAATAAGAACCACTCATAGGAGTGCAGAGAAACCTTGTGGCCACGAGACAAACTAACCCTATCAAACTTGGTAGCAATTGTCATATCCGCAGTAAGTAATATATTGCACAAACTACGTATCATGTCATGATTTTGGGCAAAAGTAACAAAACAAACTGTTATCATTTCAAGTATTAATAACAAAACCATTTTAAACATATCAATATGTCTAAGTTTATGCCGTGTCTTGTGATGGGTTTGACCAGTGAGATTTATAAGGCAAACTTAATAAACTAATGGGAGAGTCGGTAGAAGACGCCACAGTAGTCTGTGAATTTAGGTTGTATATAATGGCAGTAAACGACCAAAAAGCAGTTAAATATTTGCAAATAGAACCATTCAAACAACAAAAATAAATCTATACACAATAAGAAAGCATCCAGTGCAAAATGGAAACAATCATACTCTGGTAAACCGTCGTAAAGTTCCAAATACTCACATACAATGAGCGACGCAGAGACTATAAATATTAGACTCACAAGCACGATCGTTTCAGACCCCACACTCCTCCTTTATAAATAATACAGTTTATGTAGGGATATAAAATTTGTACATTCCTCACTCATACTGTAAAATAACGAATCCTTGCCAATGCTGTAAGTCCCCATCCTCGTGACGACGCCCTTAAATAAAATTTTAAAGCTTGTGGGGCATGGAAATTCAGTATTTGTGCCAAAGGGCCTAAATGAAGGGAATGGAGAGGGCTGACCGAATTTTCAAGTAGATAGTGTTACTCGTCTTGTTCCAAATGGTAAGTACACTATGTAAAATTCAGTTCAGCTCGGTGAAACGGTGTAGATTTGATCCCAGTAAAACGATGAAGATTTGTGCCAAAGGACCTAAATGAAAGGAATGGAGAGGGCTACCTAAAATTATTGTTGCCAAAAACCTTCCTTGGAGTGTACACTACAACCCTACAAAATTTCAATGCAATCGGTTAAACTGTGTCGGAGTCCATTAGCTTCGGACAGATATACATATCCATTTTTAGCCTACTTTTCACATTTTGCAAAAATGAGGAAAAAGTAGAATTATGAGATCGATCCGGGCAAATGTCTGTCTGTCTGTCTGTCTGTCTCTGTGTGTATCCCCCCTATCAACTCCTAAACGGCTGCAGCAATCGAAACAAAATTTGGTATGAGTAAAGATCTATTCCGGAACATCTCAATGCCATACTTGAAAATTATGTCAGTGCTACCAACTGATGAAAAACCACAATTGAAATTTGACCTCCATGTTGAATATCATGGAAGATATACATGGGAACTATTACAAAATTGGCACACTTATAGATAATAATACTTCAGTTTAATTTTTAGGAGGCCATATATGACAGTGTTGCCAAAATAATTCTAAGTCTACTGATAGGTCCAATCTTTAAAATAATGTATATGACTTCTACACTATCAAATGGATTTCAACCAAATTTTGTATGTACTATCTGTACATAAACAGATATGACTGAGCGTATGCTTAAGAGCCACCAGGGCTACCAACTGCTAATAAATGCCATCTCTATTTCATTATCCAAATACCAATATATCAGAAAGTATGCGAGCCAACAAGATTAAACTTTGCACACGTATAGTATCTGACATTCTAGATTAATTTGGAGTAACTAATGTATGTCAGTGCTACCATTATGACTCTACTCCTGCTGATGGGACCAATTTTTAAATACATGTAACTTCTATTCTATCAATTGGATTTCAACCAAATTTCGTATGTGCTATGTGCACTATAATAGATATGATTATGCATATTCTTAAGAGCAATCAGGGCTGCCAACTGTTAATAAATGCTGTCTCTATTTTTTACCCTAATATCAATATATCAGAAAGTTTGTAAGCCAACAGCTTTAAAATTTACACACGTATAGTACCTAGCATTCTAGATTAATTTGGACTAACTAATATACGTCAGTGCTGCCAACATGATTCTAAGCCTGCTGATAGGTCCAAATTTAAAATACCAGTAACTTCCATACTAACAAATGGATTTCATCCAAAATTGGCACAACAACATATCATAATATTTCAGAGTATATCTGACCAACACATGCATGACATTGTTGGCAACATGATTTTACGCGCGCTGATAAATCCAATGTCTAACTGCATGTAACGTCCATGCTATTCATTGGACTTCAACCAAATTTTGTATTGTGCACCTTAAGAGATGGAACTAAGAATATATTCAGTCACCAGAGCTGCCCACTGTAATGCTCTATTAGGCTCCGTGGCTTAGGCGGCAGCACGCCGGCCTCTCACCGCTGGGTCCGTGGTTCAAATCCCGGTCACTCCATGTGAGATCTGTGCTGGACAAAACGGAGGCAGACAGGTTTTTCTCCGGGTACTCCGGTTTTCCCTGTCACAATTTCATTCCAGCAACACTCTCCACTATCATTTCATTTCATCTGTCATTCATTTAATCATTGCCCCAGAGGAGTGCGACAGGCTTCTGCAGCCGGCACATTTCATATCCTCGCCGCTAGATGGTGGCTTCATTCATTCCATTCCTGACCCGGTCGGAGACTGGAAGCAGGCTGTGGATTTTCATTTCATGTCAGGTGTATTTCGAACTAATTAGAAATTTTGATATTACCAACTTAATTTCGTAATTATTCTAGACAGGTCCGTATAGATTAATAATTGGCATGAATCTTAAATTTCAAGGAAAATAGGCTCTTTAGTTCGTTACGGAACTTCTTGTTAAATATCAGATAAGATATTTACACCCAAGTAACTATTGGGTTCCAAGGTGTTGGGGTAGTGCACCTTCCTCGCACCCGGAGGCTCCTGGTTCGATTCTCGGCTCCGTCAGGGATTTTAGAAACTGACGTGAGAGCTGGAACTGTGTGCACTTAGCCTCGTGAGGACAATTGAGTAGCTATCTGACAGTGAGACAGCACCCCGGTCACGGAGACTAAGATCAACGGCTGAGGGGACCCGACGCGCTGACCACGCGTCACTCCATAATGGCTGGGCAGTGGTCGCTTGGTAGTCCTAGGCCCTTCATGGGCTGTAGCGCCACGGGGTTTGGTTTTTAAATACATATTGTATTTGACACGGGCAGGCATTCTATACTTGATGAAATATGTGAATGTCGCAACAGGGAAACGTTAGGCAATCGAACTCATTACGTTGGTGAACAAATCTGATATAAAAAGCTTTAAAATTAATGAACGCTCATTCACATGAGCGATTGGTAGTTTACTTTAATTTCTGGTTTGTTTTAAATAGCAATTTAGTGACATGGTATGCAATTAATGTTCAATGAATCACTCGCATCGCACCTAAATCTAATTCTGATTTACACACTGACGGAGTAATCAACAAATTAAATTCGTTAGCTCAAATTTCATTAATGACTTGCTCATTTAGTTACAAAGCTCCTGTTATTTATCTGAATTACACATTTAATTCCATTGAAAAGTACATCAGTTCTATCCACACAAAATAATTAATTCAGGCGTAACCTTCTGTTAGTCCACTTCCTGGTGAAGTGGCTAGCATTCTTGGCTGTCACCCCGCAGGTCTGAGTTTGATTCCATATTCTGCCATGAAATATTTTTCTGATCTGAAAGCTAGAGCGGTATACGCTCGGCCTTGTAAGGCAAAACTGCGATGGGGTAGATTCGATTTCCACCTCAACCATCCTGGAAGTGATTTACCATTTCTACTCCAGACAAATGCCGGATGGTTCCTAACTTAAGTCCACGGCTACTTCCTTCCTAATCCTCACCTGCATTACAAATATACACTCTACTACAGACATGACAATAACACAGGTTATCAGAGACATTATCATTATTATTATTATTATTATTATTATTCTTTCCGATGAGGCCTGCTAGGGACCACGTGCCAAATTCAATTCTTTACACTTTGTTGTGTTCTCTTCCGTTCCCTCCAGTACTCCTTCATCCGTTCACTATGCTGCTTCTTTCTGTCCTCGGACCACTTCGCACCAGGTTTCGTTGGCAATCTTCCTTGGAATCCTTTCATACTTAATACCCTTTTTCCAAAGATCTCTCTGTTCACAGTTTCTTCTTCACTTATATTATTTCTTTCTAAATCTTTCTTTACTTCTTGAATCCAGCTAGTTGTTGCCCTTTTCTCCCAAAGGTACTTGAATATCCTTTTTGTTAATCTGGAATCATCCATTCTGTAAATATGTCCAAAAATTGCAATCTCCTTTTTCTTATCGTTTCTGTTATATTTTCTATGTTCCTGTATATTTCATCATTAGATCTTAATTTCCATACTTGTGCTGTTTTCACTGGGCCTAAAATTTTCCTCATGATTCTCCTTTCTAGTACTTCAAGTTTATCTAATCTATAGTTTAGTACCAGACATTCATTGTGGTGTTTGAAGCCATATTTTCAGTGTTGCCTTAGTAAACAAGAGTTTAGTGCTTTTCAGTCGGTCAACACGAATGTACCCAAAATAGATGGGTTATGCCCTAATCCTGAAATAAATTACATGAGATTAATAAAACACTAGGATGACCAGTTTCGATCGTCAAGCGATCATCATCAGATCCATTACACTTAGGCTACAAAATCTATGTTTGAAATACAGGTGAAAATATTTACAATATGTACAATTATATAGTTGCAGTATTGGTACTGCAACTGTCAGTGTATGCTAAATGCAGTATATATGTTAGGTGAAATGCTAAATGGTGATAGCTATCCGTAGATTGTACTTTAGAGAGATTATATGGTTGTAAACTATGGTTAAACTATAAAATTTTAGGCTAACTACTTATCTGATTGTCTTCCGTACAACAGCTACTCGCAGTTTTCGTGCTCGCTGGAACTCACTGTGCGGTAGACAGTGAGTTCCAGCGAGCACGAAAACTGCGAGTAGCTGTTGTACGGAAGACAATCAGATAAGTAGTTAGCCTAAAATTTTATAGTTTAACCATAGTTTACAACCATATAATCTCTCTAAAGTACAATCTACGGATAGCTATCACCATTTAGCATTTCACCTAACATATATACTGCATTTAGCATACACTGACAGTTGCAGTACCAATACTGCAACTAAATAATTGTACATATTGTAAATATTTTCACCTGTATTTCAAACATAGATTTTGTAGCCTAAGTGTAATGGATCTGATGATGATCGCTTGACGATCGAAACTGGTCATCCTAGTGTTTTATTAATCTCATGTAATTTATTTCAGGATTAGGGCATAACCCATCTCTTTTGGGTACATTCGTGTTGACCGACTGAAAAGCACTAAACACCAGACATTCACTTGCATATAGGCATTCCGGTTGCACCACTGTAGTGTAGTGCCTTATTTTAAGATTTTTAGATAAGCACTTTTTGTTATAAAAATTCTTAGTGATACCATATGCTCTTTCCATCTTGTGTACCCTTTCTTATACCGAAGATTTTTCTAAACCATTTTCTTGAATTACTTCTCCCAGATATTTGAATTTCTTTACTTTTTCCACTGGGCCAATATCTGTTGCCAAATACACACATCAAAAAAAGTTTTGCATCACCTCGGTTCCAAGAGTTCCGGAACCGTTAAATACAAAGGGAATAGAGATCAACACAAACAACATTTCAGCTCGTTTTATTGCTCATGAGACCCACACATTGCATGTTGTACCATCATACAGCTAGACTTTCAGCATTTGTGGTCCAGATTGCAGTACACACCACTACCTCTAATACCCAGTAGCACGTCCTCTTGCATTGATGCATGCCTGTATTCGCCGTGGCATACTATCCACAAGTTCATCAAGACACTGTTGGTCCAAATTGTCCCACTCCTCAACGACAATTCGGCGTAAATCTCTCAGAGTGGTTGGTGGGTCAAGACGTCCATAAACAGCCCTTTTCAACATATCCCAGGCATGTTCGATAGGGTTCATGTCTGGCGAACATGCTGGCCACTGTAGTCGAGCGATGTCGTTATCTTGAAGGAACGCATTCACAAGATGTGCACGATGAGGTCGAGAATTGTCGTCCATGAAGACAAATGCCTCTCCAATATTCTGCCGATATGGTTGCACTATGGGTCGGAGGATGTCATTCAGGTATCGTAAAGCCGTTTCGGAGCCTTCCATGACCACCAGTGGCGTACGTCGGCCCCACATAATGCCACCCCAAAACATCAGGGAACCACCACCTTGCTGCACTCGCTGGACAGTGTGTCTAAGACGTTCAGCCTGACCAGGGTGCCTCCAAACACGTCTCCGACGATTGTCTGGTTGAAGGCATATGCGACACTCATCGGTGAAGAGAACGTGATGCCAATTCCGTGGGGTCCATTCAGCATGTTGTTGGGCCCATCTGTACCGCGCTGCATGGTGTCGGGGTTGCAAAGCTGGACCTCGCCATGGACGTCGGGAGTGAAGTTGCGCATCATGCAGCCTATTGCGCACAGTTTGAGTTGAAACACGACGTCCTGTGGCTGAACGAAACGCATTATTCAACATGGTGGCATTGCTGTCAGGGTTCCTCCGAGCGGCAATCCGTAAGTAGCGGTCATCCACTACAGTAGTAGCCCTTGGGCGGCCTGAGCGAGGCCTGTCATCGACAGTTCCTGTATCTCTGTACCTCCTCCATGTCCGAACAACATCGCTTTGGTTCACTCTGAGACGCCTGGAAACTTCCCTTGTTGAGAGCCCTTCTTGACACAAAGTAACAATGCGGACGCGATCGAACTGCGGTATTGACCTTCTAGGCATGGTAGAACTACAGACAACATGAGCAGCGTACCTTCGTCCTGGTGGAATGACTGGAACTGATCGGCTGTCGTACCCCCTCCGTCTAATAGGCCCTGCTCATGCATGGTTGTTTACATCTTTGAGCAGTTTTAGTGACATCTATGAACAGTCAAAGGGACTGTATCTTGGATACAATATACACAGTCAACGTCTATATGCCGGAGATCTGGGAACCGAGGTGATGCAAAACTTTTTTTGATGTGTGTATTTTGAAGCGTTCTTGATGTTTGTAATAAATTTAGTTTTTTTCTACGGAGATTCTCAAACCTGTTTTGTTGGCTATTTCTTCCAAGAGATTGATTTGTGTTGTTGCACTTGTTAGGTTTTCTGACAATATAGAAAAATCGTCTGCAAATGCTAGGCAACTTATTTCAATGCCTTTGTTTCTTCTCCCCAAAGTTACTGGCGAAATGTTATGTTCTTTTAGCTTTAAATTCCAAATTCTTAAAATTTTCTCTAAATCACAGTTGAACACAAGGGGTGATAAACCATCACCCTGCCGTACACCTTTATTTATCTTAATAGATTTTGATATCTCACCCATAAATTTTACTTTTTAAATCGTGTCGGTAAGGGTTTCACGTATTTGGTTTGCCAATTTAGTTTCCACTCCAAATTCACGAATTGTTTTATCTATGGTTTCTCTATCAACCGAGTCAAAGGCCTTTTTAAAATCTACAAAAGTCACAACTATGTCCTTTGAATTCAGTATGCTCTGGCGAATTATGGATTTTAAGTTAAATATTTGTTCTGAACAAGATCTACCTTTTCGAAATCCAGCTTGATACTCGCCCAGTTGCTTGTCAAGTGATGTTTCTACTCTATTCAGCAATATTTTTGAAAATAACTTGTATGCAATTTGAATAAGAGAGATGCCTCTATAGTTATCAACGTTTTCTTTGTCCCCTTTCTTATGCAATGGGTGTATTAGAGCCACTTTCCATTCCTCTGGAATCCTCTCTGTTCTCCAAATATCTTCAATGATTAACTGCAGCTCTTCAATGATTTTTGATTGAGACCATTTAAAAAGTTCAGCTGTTATAGAGTCCTCTCCGCTAACTTTATTATTTTTTAGATTGTTAATTGCTTCTTTAATTTCTTCGGCATTGGGTGGTATATCTTCTTCCAGATTTTCTGTTGCTTGTGAGAATTCCAACTTATGATCTGGTTCAGGGCAGTTTAAAAGTTGATCTAAGTGCTTTGCAAGTATTTCACAGTTCTCAACATTGCTTAGGCCAAGTCTACCATTTTCATCTTTAAAGCATATGCTAGGCGCTTGATACCCCTTTAATTGACTCTTAAAAGTCTGATAGAAGTTTCGAGAGTTATTTTTAACAAAGCTGTCTTGCAGGTCAGTAAGTTTGATTTTTCGAATGATCTTTTAACTCCCCTTATTATTCTAGCAGTGTCTTTCCTTTGCTGTTTGAATTGGTCATAATGTTCCGTCTTTCCAGAGCATTTCCACTTTTTCCATTGTTTTGTTCTCTCTTGTAACTTATCTTCACATATTTGATTCCACCAAAGTTTCTTCTTAGGTTTGACTAGCCCAAACGTCTTCTGAGCTGCGTTGGTTATTTCTTTAGATAAATCTTGCCACTTCCCATGATGAGTTACTTTTATTTCTTCCTGAAATGTTTCCAATGTTTCTTGTGTAATTTGAAGTCTATTTGTGTTATATTTATTTACTCTTTTCCCTCTTCTGTGGTTTCTGTTGGGTAAGAATTTGAGTTTAATTTTAGACAAATATCGATCAGAGTCAAATTCTCTGCTTCTTATAACCTTGACATTCATAATTTCTTTCATGTTTCTTTTGGATATAGCTACATGATCCAATTGAAATTCACCTAGTATTGGATTTGGAGAAATCCATGTTTTAGCTTTTCATGGCAATTTCTTGAAGTAAGTTGACATTAACTTAAGTTGAAAGTTTTTACAAATAGTAATTAATCTCATCCCATTTCTGTTTGTTCTTTGGTGTGCAGCATATTCTCCCACTATTGGTCTATGAATCCTCTCTCTTCCTATTTGGGCATTATTATTATTATCTTCTTTATTTACTCAACTTACATTTGGTAACATGACTCATATCGGTACATTGCGTACAAGAAAATGAGTAAAGTAACACTTTGAAAAGCCTATAGCATACATTTTCAACTATATAACATAGACATTTGACAGTTAATTTTCTTTTCCAGTAATGTTATCTTCCACATCTCCTTTTCACAAGAGGGTCCAAAAATCCTAGTGTGTGTTCAAAAATCTTCTAACGATGCTGCAGGTTTTCAAAATTGCAGTCTTTTGTGCAATAGTGTGGGTGTATATGGGATGATTTAGTGTGGCTAGATTTACTGAAAAGGATTTAGGTGTCAGGCCAGTGGGAGAAAGGAGGAAAGGAAGAATCGTCACATTTTTTTGTCTCCAGAGTCTAGCCACCTCCATAGCTAGAGGAGTATATTATGAATCTTCTCTCTGTATTTATGGCGGATATTATGGTCATTCGGAACTGATCTGTCAATCAAGTACGTATGATGGTTCTTCTTATCAGTTAAAATTATGTCTGGTCTATTATGAGGAGTTGTTTTGTCAGTTTGAATAGTGCTTCCCCAATACAGCTTGTAATCTTCGTTTTCCAGCACACCTAATTGGGAGTATTTGTAATAAGGCGTCCTGTCGTGTATGAGAGATCGGGTTAGGGCGAGTTCTTGATGAATGACTTTGGCAACATCGTTATGCCTCTCAGGGTAAGATGTTGGCGCAAGAATTCTGCAGCTGCTGGTAATATGCTCTATGGGTTCTGGGCCGGTATTGCACTTCCTACATTCGTCATCAATAACAATCTGATCTTTCAGGATGTGTTTCCTATAACTTCTTGTGGAGATAACTTTGTCTTGTATCGCCTGGTTAAATCCCTCAGTTTCGGGAAACAGCTATCCCCTTGACAGACATGTGTTCGAAAGCTCTCTGTCAATATTCTTGTCATTGCACTGGTTGTAAAATCTGCCATGAAGTACTTTTCCAGCCCATCTCTGCACCTTCTCTCTGTTCACCGTGTTCTTGTCTTTCATGACGAAATTTCCTTCATGGAAGTTCAAAGGAGTGTGGTTGAAGTCAGCTTGTGCTACCGCTCGATAAAAACGCTGGTATCTTTCCGAGAATGAAAGTAATTCATTAGATGTACAGGTTTATTCAAAATGATTGTCGGGGTTTCGTGAATTTTTTGTAGAAACAGTGGACAACATACCATGGTTATTGTTGCAGTAACTGTTACACTAACTCTCAAAGTTTTGTTCTACATCGATTTAGTACCATGTATAACCACCAGATGGCAGTAACAGCAGTATTTTACAAAATGGCGGTCAGTGGTAAAGAGAAGGCATTTTGTAGCCTACTCTCGAATTTCATCAAACCGGTCCGTTACCAGAGTCCAGCGCCATTTCTCCACGACGTTCGGGAAAGACCCTCCCTCCGACAACTCTATTCGCAGATGGTATGCGCAATTCGTGAATACCGGTTGCTTGTGTAAAGGGAAAAGCCTTGGCCGTCCCCGCATGTCAGAAGCAGACATGAATCGGATCAGGGATGTTTATCTCCGTAGTCCTAAGATATCGACTACAAGAGGCAGCAGGGAACTGCATGTTAGAGCATTTTTAAATCAATAACTTCCAAGAGGATGGTTTGGACGTGGAATGGAACATGATCAGATGCTCTTAACCCGGCCATCAAGGTCTCCAGACTTAACACCGTGTGACTTCTTCCTGTTGGGGTATGTCACAGATCAGGTTTTTGTTCCTCCTCTACCAGCGAATTTTCTGCAACTGAAGCAGCGTAT
Source organism: Meconema thalassinum (assembly GCA_946902985.2). Taxonomy (NCBI): domain Eukaryota; kingdom Metazoa; phylum Arthropoda; class Insecta; order Orthoptera; family Tettigoniidae; genus Meconema; species Meconema thalassinum. The sequence continues at coordinate 1,902,477,885 of OX336388.2, read as the reverse complement.
CCGAGCCGCATTCGACTCCATCACGACTGACATGTTGGGGCATGTGTGGGAAGAGATGGACTTTCGAGTTGATGTGTGTAGGGTAACCAGAGGCGCACATATCGAGCATTTGTAATGCATGTCAAAAAAACTATTTGAGTTAGAGTACACAATAAAACACGATTCATCTTCCTACGTCAATTGCACTGTATGTTATGAATTTTGTAACCCCGACAATCATTTTGAATAACCCTGTATAACTTGTTGATTGTGCAGAGATATAGCATCAAGAATACCTCTGCCTCCTTCATTTCTGGGTGTTGTTACTCTCTCTATACAAGCATTGGGATGCAACATTCTGTGTTTCGTAAGCATAGTTCTTCTTCTTATTATTATTATTATTATTATTATTATTATACATGTATACATACACCCAAGTACACGGGGCTAAATGATCACGATGCCCAAGCCATTTAATGAATCAACAACTAAAACACTACAATTCTGTGGTTAAAACAGAATGTCTGTATTTCAGTGTCCATGAACTACATACTGGCGAAACTAAAGGTCTTGAAAAGAAGAATCCTCAGAATAAAGGGAGCTGTTCTCACTGAAAGCGGATGGGAACTTCGGAGAAGCAAAGGAGTTTACCAGAAGGTGGAAAGAATTTCAGAGATCATGAAGAAGAGGAGACTGACATTTTGGGACATATGTACAGAATGCATCTCTACAGCATGGTTTAAGAAAGTAAAGAAGGATATGGAGAGCTCTCAGTGGTCCAACTGTTAGACATATATTTACGAGCTTAGGAGTATAGTGAAAAATTTGGAAGCGGTTCCAGCCACAGGAAGAACTGAGAGGACCAGAAGAGACTGGCCAGACGAACGGAAGCAGGCCACCAACCGCATAAAAGCGTACTGGGCACATAAAGAATCAGAAATGAAGTTATAGTATTAATTTTCTTGAAAAATAAAATAAAAAATACACTAATTTATAATAATTTTGTTATTGGTTGTACTTCCCTTTTAACTCCTACTGTGGTTTTAAATGATGTCGGGGTGTGGGAACTCTGTCCCGAAGGGGATCTTTAACGTATTAATCTATTTTTACAGTAGGTTTACTTGCACGTTAAAGATCCACTTCGGGGCAAAATTCCGGAACCCCGGCGCCTATAAAAGCCAGAGTAATTAAAAGGACGTTAAACCAATAACATTATTATTATTATTTCGTGAATATGGCGTTGCCTCACAGTCACACAGCTACTCAATTGTCCTCACGAGGCTGAATGCATCCCGTTCCGGCTCACACGACAGCTTCTAAAATCCCTGACGGAGCCGGGGGTTTCGGTTGAGAGGCAGGTGCGCTACCCCTGACACTACGGGGCCAGCTGGAGCCGTCAATCATATGTGTGAGTATTTTCAGAGACGATCTCGTTGCGCCCTGGACAAAATGTTGCAAGGTTTCAGCATGATCAGAGAGTTCTCGTTTGGAAGTGTCCATAGTCAGCCTCACTGAATTTCTGAATCCTATTCCACAAACTGTCAATTTCATTTGAAGGACTGTTTTCTGAACTTTTGAGCATTACAGAGCATAACCGAATGAAAGTATGCCATATTGTTTTAAAACGAGGTGTCGACAAGTTGTCCACAGCGATTACTTTGAGTCATGTGATATATCCATCAGCCCTGTATAATACTAGGAGAGATCACGGCACTGAAGTGCGGTGCACCATGAGTGGTGGAATAATCGCTTAAACCAATGCGGCGTGCGCCCGTCAATCAGACGTCCATTATGCGGGGAGTGTAGCAGACCATTCCCGAGTCGTGATGAGAGAGAATCAAACGACGCGGCGGGGCGCGGCGCCAGTAATCATCAGACAAATATGGGAAACCCTTATGAACATTTGAGACTCCTCAACATTTACAGTAGCCACCTCCTGGTGTAGCGGCTAGCGATCTTAGAAGTCACCCCGGAAGTACGGGTTCGATTCCCAGTTCTGCCAAGAAATGTAATATATGGTCTGAGGGATGGAATGGGTACACTCAGCCTCGTGAGGAAAATCTGAGGTGGGGTCGCTTCCCTTATCAGCCATCCTTTCAGTGATTTTCCGTGGTTTCCCACTTCTACTCACGGAAAATGCCGGGATGGTTTCTAACATAAGACCACGGGCGCCTCCTTCCCAATCCTTACCTGAATTACAAACACACACTACTACAGACACCACAATAACACAGGTTATAAGACAAATTGTACACCCACCCAAGTGCACGGGGTAGAAAAAACCACGATGGCGAAGACCCTCAAATGAAACAACATCTACAGTTTAAGTGGGAATAAACTACATTGGCATCAGTGTAGGTATAATTATGAGCCTGGGAATAACTTCACAATAACACAGGTTATAAGAAAAATTGTACATCCACCCAAGTTCACGGGGTAGAAAAAGACCACGATGGCGAAGACCCTCAAATGGAACAACAACATCTACAGTTTAAGTGGGAATAAACTACATTGGCATCAGCGTAAATATAATTATGAACCTGGGAATAACTTCACAATAACACAGGTTATAAGGCAAATTGTACACCCACCCAAGTGCACGGGGTAGAAAAAGACCACGATGGCGAAGTCCCTCAAATGAAACAACAACATCTACAGTTTAAGTGGGAATAAACTACATTGGCATCAGTGTAAATATAATTATGAACCCGGGAATAACTTCACAATAACACAGGTTATAAGGCAAATTGTACACCCACCCAAGTGCACGGGGTAGAAAAAGACCACGATGGCGAAGTCCCTCAAATGAAACAACAACATCTACAGTTTAAGTGGGAATAAACTACATTGGCATCAGTGTAAATATAATTATGAACCCGGGAATAACTTGAGGGGCACTGAGGAAATGTTACATGATGAAAATTGGAGAAACAGATTGAGAGAAATCTAGTGGATTAAATTGGTCTGTAATTATGTGGTTCTACTTGAAAAATCTACGTATGGTTAATGAATAATTGCACAGATTATAACCTTACCCAAATATAAATGCTGCTTTATTACGTAAACTGGGCACATCCCTTACCCCTGGCTTAAGTTTGTTGTACACACATCAGATCATCTTATAGCAGCAATCACCACCGCCTACAAAATAAAAAGAGCAATTTTTTCAAAAGTAATTTTGTATGTTAAATCATTCGCCAAAGCTTCCTCTACAAAGATCAATCAATTACACTGCACTCCTGTAGCTTGTTATCAACTGGCTACAAGTTATATCCAGCCAGTGTCCGGTATTGGTATTCTATAGTATTTGGTTCGGCCTACCATCGATGTTCAATATAGAGTACATTTGTGGCCCTCGAGCATTCGAATATTGAAGCTCCTGACATGTAACATATTGTAGTTTAAACATACCTTATACTTTGGCTGGTGTCATTAGTCGGGTTGGATTTTGATCTCTCATACACAGCCTCTCCATATTTTTTCCTATCCACTGCCAGCTGTTGCAATCCATGGACGATAATTAGAGTGCCGTCCTCGCAGACCCTCCATGACCTATCCATCGTAGTCAGGGACTCCTGTGTCACACACGATATTGCGAACATTGTCCGGATCTCGACTTTCGAGTGTGTTCTTCTTTCATTTGCACAGGACCGATAATTTGACGTAGCACCCTGTGGCGTCAGTCCAGGTTCATCAAAGAGCATGCTTCACTAACATAGAGGTGGGCAAGCCATACCTTAGCCTGGTAGAGCCTAATCTTTATTATTTTTGATAAGAGCTTTGAAGAGGGGCTTCATACAAAGTATGGTGTGTAGGGTGCTTGATTCAATAATCAAATATAGTGTATCCTATGTATTTGTGTGTGTATCTAGTACAGTATATTTTCTATGGCTACGTATCAGCTCAGAAGGGCCGTGGTGTTACGCTGTGCACCCCACTGCTTTGTATATCAAAATGGCGTTTCTAAATAGATCTGTTTGTGCAATGAACAACCTAAGGTGGCACCTGAAGGCCGGCACCAATAATGGCATCTAGTTTAAGAGAAGGCTGCAGGGTTATTTCTGTGACAAGCACGAAACAGGTGCTAACTTGTACATAAAGTATATCTTGGTCCTTCTGAACTGGCCGATGTATTAGTGCGTCCGTAATTCCAGCACGTTAAAATGCATTTGTTTTTGGTCTGGGAGTCTATCTGGAATTAGCGTGGACACGTTAGTTACCATGGCAACAAGTGCACTTTAAGTCCCACTCGTTGAAGCGTGTGACTTCGGTGGCGTAGTTGGTAGCATGATGAGCTTCTATGCCCAAGATCAGGGGTTCAAACCCGGCCGAAGTCGTCAGATTTTTAAGAGCGTTAAAAATCCCTCAGTATGCCTTCCTTCCCATGTCATAGATTTATGGCATGTTAAAGAACCTTCCACTAATTACACCTGTGTGAAGCTAAATTATATAGGTTAAGAATGTAAACAACGCTCTTAGGTTCCTGCGTTCGTTGCCAAGAGCCAACTGCGGTAGCGTCTAGTAGCTAAGTTCTGAACTAGTAGTCGTTGATGGTGGCGTTTGACGTCAAATTAGGAACTATTTTAAAATGCAAAGTCTGCAGTTCTTACTTGAATTAAAAACAGATAACACACACTAACAGTCATCACAATTAACACCGGTTATCGAACAGATTCTATACACACCCAAAGTACACGGGGCTGCATGACCGCGTTGTCGCAGCCCCTAAACTGAGGAACCAACCAACCATCGTTGAAGCGTGTGTGATACTTCTAATTCTAATAGACGAGTAAAATCATACCCATGATCTATATTTTGGTTCTGCAACAACATTAATGTACACTGCTCAACAAAACATTGGACTATAGGCTATACTGTATATTTTACAACAATGACTTCTCATAGTAAACCCATTGAGGTACACAATTACTTATTAACAAACTAAACATCAGTCATTTTGAAAACAATAACAATCGTGGTTAGATAACAATAAAACGGTACAAAATCAAAGCGAACTCGCTTCTAAGTGTCCCTTTTGAAGACAAAAACATTGAAAATCTGTATCTCATGATGATCAGTATCAGTCTTTAATAGTCCTCCCCACACACAGAGGAGGCGCTCTGAATGAGACCATCAAGTTTATCTTGGGATAAGAGGTGCCACTTTTCTATGCCAGCGTCACCATACAATTGATGGCAGACTTTTGTTGAGCAGTGTATCTTATTTTCCTTACTTAATATCCTCTTCTCTCTTATTGTTCCTCCCCTCTTCTGTGTAAATGTACATATAACATTCCTCCAAATGTTTGCTGTAAATAATTTATCCATTGCTCGGTTTCCACTATTTACCGTCTTGAGTAGACCTGCACGTGTAAATATAACCCAGTAACGAGATTCAAACTGCGAATCGTAATATAGCTATTAAGAAGACTATACAAATTATAATACGGCGGCTTCGGTGGCGTAGTCGGTAGCATTCTGAGCTTCTATGCCCAAGATCCCGGGATCAAATCCGGCCGAAGTCGTCGGATTTTTAAGAGCGTTAAAATCCCTCAGTATGCCTTCCTTTGGAGGGGAAGTAAAGCCGGCACTCCCATGTCATCGATTTATGGCATGTTAAAGAACCTTCCACTAATTACACCTGTGTTAAGATAAATTGTATAGGTTAAGAATGTAAACAACGCTCTTAGGTTCCTACGTTCGTTACCAAGAGCCGACTGCGGTGGCGTCTGGTAGCTAAGTTCTGAAATAGTAGTCGTCGACGGTGCCGTTTGGCGGCAGAAGTAGGAACTATTTGAAAAATTCATGTCTGCAGATAACACACACTAATATAGTCACCACAATTAACACTGGTTATCAGACAGATTCTACACACACCCAAAGTACACGGGGCTACATGACCGCGTTGTCGCAGACCCTAAACTTAAGAACCAACCAACCAAAGTATAATATGATCAAACTTCTTAATATTTGCATAAAAATTTAAATCTCAATCCTAGTGACATAACATATAGCCCAGTAAGTACAGTATGTAGTGGGGGCTCTGGCACATCTCAAATACGAATTGCAGCTTTGAACGTTTCACAGACTTCCTTCAGTGTACTGCAAATATAGTGTATTGGAACTCATAAATAAATATATAGTTGAAATATAATAGAAATTGAATTATTTTAACATATTTTGAGTTATGAGAAATAATTGAGAAGGAATCCGAGAAGCTTGTCTTGTTAGGAGAGCATCTGCAGTGAACAAATTGAATCATCAGGTATTTAATTGGCATTGGTGTTAGAGAATGCTGCTTAAAATGAAGCGCACAAGGCTAGAATCAACATTTATCGGGCAAACCGGGATTGAACGTGATTGGGGCAGAATATAAACTCCACCAATCGAAAAGAGCAATTCGATTAAATCCTGATAAAGGAGTAATTTTGCTTTGATCACCATCACATTTTGTTGTGCGAACGGGCACGCCATGGTAACAAACGAGAACTCCATTAGGCCTATATGGTCCAGTTTGGTGTTAGATAACAGACTTCATTCAAGCTGCACGGGACCTTGTAGGTTATCTTGGATATCAGCACCACGAGAGTATAATATGTCTGATTGTTAGACATCGAACCTGTATGCTCCATAATATGCATGCAATTATGCTGCAATATGGCTTAGAGTATGTATTACAATAAACACATTTGTGTGAGTGCAAATTCAATTATATTACATGTCGACATGTCATGAACAGAAATCAGAATATACTTAACACTGGTTAGAATATCAAAATAGATACTTGCTAACTGTGTGCACTAACTCATTTGGAAAGAAATAATAATAATAATAATAATAATAATAATAATAATGAAACAGATAATTGTCTTAGGGCATAACTCCGTGGAACGGTCATTAGTGTTAGTAAGACTTGAAAATGTGGCTGGCATTGGGATTCGAACCCAACGTTAAGTCATCTATAACACATATCCCACATTGTTCTTTCGATATATATATATTCTCTTAATTATGATGGTCACACCTCCCAAATCATCAAATAATAATAATAATAATAATAATAATAATAATGCTAATAAACAAGATTGTCAGTAAAGAACATGTAAATGTGTGTGTAGAGTTATAAGTCTTCGCCCTTATCAAGATGTATAATTGAATGTTCTTGTGATGAACTTTTTTGTCTTTAGGTAAAAATAGACAGTTTATAATACTTATACTGTACACAAAATAGGACATTTTCTATGAAAATCAAAATGATACTTAACCGAAAAATTCTAATTTTGAATATGCATAGAAATTGACGTCCTTACAAAAGTATTTATGAAAATAGTTAAACAAGTATTTGAGCTTGAATAAAGGCAATTAATACGTAAATTTTATCGAATTCATCCCCAGTGACATTCTGTGACCAAGTTATAAGAACAGCGACTCCATATGTTCACGATGGAAACTGGATGTATTATTAATACTTGAATATTATTAACTTACGATGTACTACTGTAGAACAATTAACACGAATTTTGGTGAGAGAGAAGTGAACAAAATAAGGGACCTCGCTAGAATTACTCATACGAATGTCACACTGAATATAGCGCGCAGCAGCCATTCTGAAATGATGGAATATAAAAATAAATAACTCTATATGTTTTAGAGATGCAATATCTAAATTTAGTAGACAAAAGGACAGCCTATCCATATATTCAAAATGGTGGCTGATCATGCTATCTAAACTTCAAAATCAATAACTCAAGTCCCAATTGTGCAATTACAAGAAATTTAGTCAGAGAGGAGTATCACATGTATGAGTTTGATAAGATCAGTTGAAAGTCTATCACGCTACATATAGATTGCAGCCGCCATCTTGAATATATAAGACATCAATATTGATTTCCCTCTATTACAGTTACAATGACGAAACGCTCCGTCAGATCCTTTAACGTCTCCTCCGATTCGTCAAGCTTTGCCATTAAATCCTACATGATTAGATCCCTGGAATTAATTTGCTGTCTCAAAAGTTCCGGATTGTCACAGCTTTTACAGAACCAGTTAACTGCATCACAGATCTGTTACAATAAATGTTGTAAATTAAGCAATAAAAATTGTCTTGAAAAACAGCGTAGAAATGAGGAGATCTAAAAAAGAAATTAAACTGAGAAACAAAAACATGAGAACAGAACAGAAAATATATTAAAAAAATATAACACTTACGTGTATCAGAAGATATCTACTGATTGTTGAATCAGTTAGGTTATAAAAATTCTTGATGTGTATTTGCTAGGTCTGTGCAGAGAGAAAAAAAACAAACAATTTAAATAATCTTGTATAATGAGGTGGTTGGTTGGTTGGTTCCTTAGTTTAAAGGCTGCGACAACGCGGTCATGTAGCCCCGTGTACTTTGGGTGTGTGTAGAATCTGTCTGATAACCGGTGTTAATTGTGATGACTGTATTAGTGTGTGTATCTGTTTTAATTCAAGTAAGGACTGCAGACATTGAATGTTTCCAAGTAGTTCCTACTTTTGCCGCCAAACGCCACCGTCAACGACCAACTAGTTCTGAACTTAGTTTCCAGATGCCACCGCAGTCGACTCCTGACGACAAACGTGGGAACCTAGGAACGTTAGACAAATGTTTAACCTATATATATATATAATTTAGCTTCACACAGGTGTTATTACTGGAAGAATCTTTAACATGTCATAAATCTATGACATGGGACCGCCGGCTTTACTTCTCCTCCGAAGGAAGGCATACTGGGGGATTTTTTACGTTCTTAAAAAATCCGACGACTACGGCCGGGTTTGAACCCGCGATCTTGGGCATAAAAGCTCAGCATGCTACCAACTACGCCACCAAAACCGCTGTATAATGAAAGTAATGTGCTAAACTATTGAATCTTGAGAGCAAAAACTTATTTTACTTACACAGTAGAGAAAAACTTTGGAATATGTCTGGCGAAGTTATTAAGAAATGTTGAACAAGAAGTTCCGTGACGAACTAAAGAGCCTATTTTTCATGTCAATAATTATTCTACAGTATATGAACCTATCTAGAAAAATGACGAAATTAAGTTGGTAATATCGAAATGTCTAATTAGTTCGAAATATTCCTGGTATAATATAGCCTAATAGAGCACTACAGTTGCCAGCCCTGGTGACTGAATATATTCTTAGTTCCATCTCTTAAGGTACAGAAGACAAAATTTGGTGGAAGTCCAATGGACGTTACATGCAGTTAGACATTGGATCTATCAGCACGCGTAAAATCACGTTGGCAACAATGTCATGCGTGTGCTGGTTAGAAATAATCGGAAATATTATGATATCTTGTTGTGCCAATTTTGGATGAAATTCATTTGTCAGTATAGAAGTTACATGTATTTTAAAATTGGACCAATCAGCAAGCATAGAATCATGTTGGCAGCACTGACTTATATTAATTACTCCAAATTAATCTAGAGTGTCTGGTGCTATACGTGTGCAAAGTATAGAGCTGTTGGCTTGCATACTTTCTGATATATTGATATTAGGGTGAAACATATAGACAGCATTTATTAACAGTTGGCAGCCCTGGTTAATCTTAAGAATCGGCATAGTCATATCTGTTATGTTACACATAGCACATACGAAATTTGGTTGAAATCCAACTGATAGTATAGAAGTTACATGTATTTAAAAATTGGTCCTATCAGCAGGCATAGAAACATGTTGGTAGAACTGAAGTATATAAGTTACTACAAATTAATCTAAAATGTCAGGTACTATACGTGTGCATAGTTTAAAGCTGCCGGCTTGCATACTTTCAGATATATTGGTATTTGGATGAAGAAAATAGAGAGAGCAATTATTAACAGTTGGCAGCCCTGGTGGCTCTTAAGAATACACTCAGTCATATTTGCATATGTACACATATTACATACAAAATTTGGTTGAAATCAAATTAATAGTGTAGAAGTTATATGCATTAAATTTGGACCTATCAGAAGGCTTAAAATTATTTTGGCAACACTGTCATGTATGGCCTCATGAAAATTAAACTGAAATAGAATTGTCTACATGTGTGCCAATTTTGGAATAGCTCCCATGCATACCTTCCATGATATCCAACATGGAGCTCAAATTTCTAGTGCGTTTTTTCAGCAGTTGGTAGCACTGACATCATTTTCAAATATTGTCTTGAGATATTCCGGTATACATCTTTACTCGTACTAAATTTGGTTTTGATTGCTGCAGCCGTTTAGGAGTTGATAGGGGGGGGGGGGACACACACAGCCAGACAGAGAGAAGGACAGACAGACAGATGGACAGACAGACACACATTTTCCCGGATCGATCTCATTAAGTCTACTTTTTCCTCATTTATGTGAAAAGTAGACTAAAAATGTATCTGTCGTGTAGTTGCTTAGAAACTAAATAATGTGGTCGAAATGGATTGCCTTGACGGAAAGGATAATAAGGACAGATATGAACAGCGAATTCCCATTACCATGGTGGCGTTGCATGCTAAATTAAAAGAATATGGATAAGTCTACTTATGCTGAAGTAATATGCGGCCGTATGAATGAAGAGAACTTGGAAAATGATATAAAACGTATTACCTTCAGTAAAGAGATTATTTATCAGAATATAGCTGGAAGAATGACATGTGATTTTAAAGAAGTCCTATATATAAATTCACCATATGATTGTGTTGTATAATTCAAATGAAAACGTGGTTATTCTCTAAAAAAATAATAAAACGTAAAAAAGCGGATTATCTGTTCGAATGATTTCATTAACATTCTCGTTAGGGTATGTGTTTTTATATACAGTATTAAGATCTCTAGATTTTCTAAAATGTTCATCATTGGTCCTTTTTGCAAGTTGTGTAGCAGTGCCATGTCATTTGATACATTTGTAAAACTGTGTCTGTTTTCTGACAAATGAATGGCCATTGCTGAGTATGTTCTATTGCGTTTAAGTGTTCTTTAAAACGTGTGCCTAGATCACGGTGTGTTTGACCAATATACAAGGCATTGTAATCATTACAGGTTAGTTTATAGACTCCTGATTTGTGAGAAAAAATCAATTTAGTGTGCAGCTATTGAAAAGTAGTTTACTAAGATTATTGTCCGTTCTGCAAGCTATGCGTTGATTTTGTTAGCGAAAAATGTGCACTAAAGGATAAATGCCAGGGCCGATGTAGGTAAAAGTATTGTATTTTACAACTCCTTCATCACTTTTAGTTAAATTAGTTCTATTTTTAGCCTATTTTCAATTTTGAAAAAATAGGCTTATGAGATCACCTTTTGTCCGTGTGTGTGTGTGTGTGTGTGTGTGTGTGTCCCTAATAAAATCTAAACGGCTGGAGCGATTTCAATGAAACTCGGTAAGTTCATAGCACTATTCCCTGCGACCCCGACCGTGCCCTTCAAATTTTGTTACGACTCACCAATCCAACATGGCAGCTGTGCGAAATATTTCACCAGCATTCAATATCTCCGAAACTATTACCGATATTACCCTGACATTGTGTATGGTGATAAAGGGAACAACTATAAGTTCACTTATGTGACCTTTGAAAATCTGGTAACAACAAAACGAACATGGCGGCCAAGCGAAGTTGCGACTTTTAAATAGACGTTTCTCGCGATTTAACAAACCAAACGCAATGAAACTTGGTACAGTATATGCTTATATACATTGTAATGCACCGACATCTAACTTCGTTCAATTGTTTACATAACCACAAGATGGCGGATGTGAGAAATATTTCACCGGCATTCCTTATCTGTGAAACTATTAGCGGTATCTCCCTGAAATCTTTTACGGAGATAAAGGGCACTGCGGAAGTCCATCTATAAGACTTTCAGAAACCGGTTAACTACAAAACGAACATGGCAGCCAAGCGAAGTTGAAAATTTTAAATAGATCTTTCTCGCGATTTAATGTTCCAAACGCACTGAAATCTGGTACAGGAAATATTTATATACATTGTAATGCACTGGTATCTAATTTAGTTCAATTGTTTACATAACCTCAAGATGGCGGATGTGCGAATTTTAAAATCTCCTTGTTACTTCTTGTGTCCTAATTATGCGATTGTAGTTTGAATACTACACGTACACAATAATCTGCATGTAACAGTACATAACTCTAGGACCTACACATATAAAATCCAACATGGCGACCATCCGAAATTTTTAGTCGGTTCTCAATATCTACGAATCTATTACAGCAATCAAACTGAAATTGTGTATGTTGCTAGAGGCAATTAACATAAGTAGGATATATGAAAATAGGCTGTATAGTTCTTCACGGAACTACTTGTTGTTTTTCATTTCATTCATCATGGCATGAATGTGTGAATGACGATATCCGTTAGAAATTGCTAATTGATTATTGATCTTTATTTCATTATTGAAATATTTCCCTTGTACATGGGAATTTGGAAGGCCCTGTTGCGTAAACTACGGAATGTAGCATTCTTATGAGATCTGGAATGTGAGGAATCGTGCCTAATTATGGTATCTGTCTGAGAAGGTTTACGGAAAATGCTGAAATCCATTAGGTTATTATGTCTGTTAATTTTTAAATCCAAGAAATGTATTGAAGCGTCTTTTTCGCTTTCTATTATGAATGTTATGTTAGGATTGATGTTATTTATTATATCCAGAACCTGATTAGGGAGTATGGTATTTGTATCAATTATGGAAATAGCATAATCTACGTATCTACCCCAATAAAGAATACCAGGAATGTGATTTAAGATTTGTTTATGTTCAATTTTGTCCATAAATATGTTAGCTATGATTCCTGAAGCTGGAGAACCCATAGCTAGTCCATCAATGTGTTTGTAGATCTTTGAGTTGAAACTGAAATAATTATTATCCAAAGAGAATTTTAAAATGCTAGAGAATTCATGAATCTCTACGTGATTTTATCCGCTGTAGAACGATAAATTCTGTAGTAAGATGTTAATTGTTTCTTGAATCGGAATGCTGGAATACATGTCCACCACGTCAAAGGAGTGTAATAAATCGGTATTAGTACTAGTTATTTCGTCCTGTTGCAGAAGTCGACTGTGTATTTAAGTTGTGTGTTAGTATAAAATCTATAGTGTATTTTCAGAAATGTCTGTATCAACTGTGCGAGATTGTGAATTGGACAATTTCTGAAATTAATGATAGGTCTGATGGGAATGTATTGTTTATGGATTTTAGGAAGTGCTTTAGCAGTGGGAAGATCAGGATTCATATTAATAAGGCTGAATTTGAGCTTGTCATCGAATAGGAAAATTGTGTTTTTTAGAAGTAGTTGTAACTCCTTTTGTATTCTCTGTGTCGGATTTTTGCTAACTATATTGAACTTGTCATTGCTGAAAAAATGTTTAGTTCTTGTAATGTAATCGATTTTGTTCATGATGACAATGATGTTACCTTTAACAACCTGTGTGATACTCAGGTCATTGTAAATAATGAATGGTTTGTTTAATGTGTCTGATGAGAGAAATTTCTTCATTTTGATGATTGTTTTGTTTATTATTTTTTATAATATTTTCAATTTTCTTTCTCGTTCGATATCTATCTTCCGTTCGTGTATCATAGGGGAGATTTTGGATAGCTAATTCAGTTTCACTTATTAAAAGCGTGAGATTACGGCGATTCATGTCGATCTTCCAGTTATGTTTTGGTCCTAACTTTAAAACATCAAGTTCATCTGCTGTGAACATGGTGTTGGAAAGATTATCAAGATGAGTTTGGAAAGTATGAACGTTCCTAATGCTATTTCTCCTTTGTTCATTTGAATTTATTACTAGTTTGGCTATCATGGTCATTTTTATGTCATTATACAGTATAAGTATGTTATAGTTATTCGGTCCATGCTGATGAAGACCCCAATGAAGGGTAGAACACATGTTATAATACACATCATTGTATTAACAGGTGTCTTTCAGTAAACTCAATTAATACATAAGTTAATACAAACAACAACAACAACCCCTGGCACTATACAGCCCATGACGGACTAAGGCCAACCAAGCGACCACTGCCCAGCCATTCAGCCTGCAGATATTGGGGTGACGCGTGATCAGCGCGTCGGGTCCCCTCGGCCGTTAATCTTGGTTTTCATGATCGGGGCGCTGTCTCACTGTCAGACAGCGACTCAATTGTCCTCACGAGGCTGAGTACACCCCGTTCCAACCCTCGCGTCAGTTTTAAAATCCCTGTCGGAGCCGGGGATCGAACCCGGCGCCTCCGGGTGAGAGGCAGGCGCGCTACCCCAACACCACGGGGCCGGCGCTTAAGTTAATACGTCTATTAAATACATTATCCATCACGGTTAATGTGCTTGCTTCATATTGTTCCTGGACATCAAGATATAGTAACTAATATGAGCTATAATGAGAGTATTTCGGAACTGACAGCTCCATAGATCTCCCAGGCCAGATTGGGGCAAGTCTCTGCCTTGATCGCTGTCTTTTGTGTGGGACTAGCAAATCCTGAGGGTTGGCCGGGGGACTATCATGTCATGTGGAACACTTGGCAGGTGTCTATCACTCCAATCACATCATCCAACAGGAGATGGGCCACCAGCTGCATGACAGTCAAACAAATAATCTAACTAAAGGTAAATCAACTCAACGTTTTACTACGGAAGATCACTTAATCCTCTTCCTTTTCTAGCTGACAACAACCTTCTTCACTGGAAAATGAAGTAATATTCTTTCGTAGTCGAGACATTGAAACATTTTTTGAGGTATCAAAGATGCATTTGAAAATAAATTTAAGGATCATCTTGACATAAATAGAAGATAGAATGTTGATAATTCTCTTTATTAGGCTATCTATTTCATATTTCCTGTTGACCTCCCTTGGTCAAGTTTTGTTCTCTTCCTACCCCGACGGTAGTGTATCCGAGGCCTAGAGTGTCTTTCATATTTCCTGCCTTAATTGGTTCTTGTCTCATCACACTTATTTTCCAGGGGTCATACATACTATGCATAGTATTTTCTTGCTACGGGAACCAATGAACAACTGCATTCTGTGTCTCCACGTTGGTGTGAAATCTTCGTCCCTTCAGGAATTTCTTCAGCCGTTTAAGCAGATGAAAATCATAGGACGCGGAAAATCCTTTGTTTCCTCCCGACCATCACGGAACATTCGTGACCAATCCTGAACAGTGTTGTGGCAGACACTTTTCACCGTATACATAAACAATTCTCCAATGTAGCTCCACTGAATTAACAGCTTCCGCCGTTAATAACTGGATTACTGTTTGTTGGTCTTTCTTGGACGGATTCTGAATCGTACCAGCCATATTGATGTAATGTCACGATTCTACAAACAAAGCAAAATGCAAGTATCTGGACACAGCACATGAGCCATACACTTGACTGCACTTACGCAATACGCATGCGTATTTCCTATCTCAAACAACAACAACCACAACAACAACATGTCACGTAGCATGATTCGAAAGGGTTTCATTTGATTTTCTGGATTCAAGTTCGTTCATCACGTGCGAAGATTCATTGTATGGAAACAGTGAATATGCATTAATAATAATGACAAAATTATTAGGTTTGTAAGGTAGGTCGACATATGCCTTTCTTCCATATCACAAGTGGAAGCAGGGAAACTGGTAAAAGAAACCAAACGTGAGGTTTGGCATTCAGATGAGTATCTTTTGATGTCAAATTTAACTGAGTGCAACAATGGTATTTTGGATTTGTCTAGCAACAATAATGATAACAATTATGATAATAATAATGTAAATAAATCACCAACACAAGCTTGCAAAAGTAACAAATTTAAAATTTACCACCAGAATATTCAGTATCTCTATAATAAAATTGATTACTGAAATCTAATGCTTAAAAATGAACTTAAAGACATCTCAGAACTATGTATTTGAGAACATTGGCTGGAAGTAATTCAGTTCCCAGGGTTTATACTAGCTAGTAAATACTCTAGATCTAATATTAGCCATGGTGGTACTTGTATCTTCTTAAGAAATAATTTAGATCATGAACAGTTAACAGCTTATGATTATCTAATTATGGAACAGAATTTTGAATTCTCTGCCGTAAAAATACAGCAGTTTAAGTTAATAATTGTATGCGTAAACCGTTCTCCGTCAGGAAATTTTCGTTTATTTATAGATAAATTCGAATTGTTACTCAATAACACGAGCAAAGTAAATTTCGATATAATAATTTGTGGGGATGTAAATGTGGTTTTCTTAAAATGTGATAGAAATTGTGAATTATTAACACAGTTACTAATTTCCTATGGACTTTAACCTACAATAAGCTCCCCAACAAGAAAAACAAAATTTAGTAAAACCACTCCTGATCAAATTTTTATAAATACAGATAAATATCACCATTCAATAGAAGTCTATTTCCCGAGTTTTAGTGGCCACCGTGGACAAATACTGAGTTTTGAAGTACCCGAAATAATCAATAATAATGAAAATGAAATAAAATCAAAGTGCAGGTCATTCACTGAAACAAATGTTACATATTTCAATGACTTATTAAATAAGGAAACAAGGTCAGAAATTTATAAACTAGAAAATGTAAATTATAAATTTAAAGCATTTAACAGTACCCTAAAACACTATTTTGAAATGGCATTCCCCTTTAAACAAAGAACTATTCAAAATAAAAAAGCTAGCAATTGGATAACAACAGGGATTATAAATTCATGTCAAAGAAAGAAATTTCTACACAAATTATATAAACAATACCACACAACACCTGAATTCAATTTATACTACAAAATATACACTAGCATATTAAGTAAGGTAATAAGACTAGCAAAGAAAATGCATAATGATTATTTTATATCCCAATCATCTAATAAAAACAGGGCTATGTGGTCCGTGATAAAAAAAGAACCTGGAAAATCTGCTAATATACAAAGAAACATTACACTGACCTGCAATAATAAAGTGATTAATAATCCAGAGGAGATAGCAAACACTTTTAATGACTATTTTCTGGAAATTCCACAAAAATTATTAAATAAATCAAGGTAAATACACTAAATTCTAATAATAAAATAAATATAAGCAGTGATTCTTTATTTAAAAATCATTTCACAAGTGAAGAGGTAAGAATAGTTATAAAAGAGCTAAAAATAAATGCTGTGCTGGTATTGATGGTATCCCTCATGCAATTTCAAAGAAATGTGCAGAAAATATAATAAATCCACTTATGCACTTAATAAACTGTTCAATTCTCTCAGGAACTTACCCGGATATTTTAAAGTTATCAAAAGTAATTCCAGTGCACAAAAACGGTTCTAAATATGAATTAGACAACTATCGTCCTATTACCTTACCAACTGGTATTGCAAAAATTGTGGAAAAAATCATGTATAGGAGACTGATAAGTTTTATAGTAAAAAATAAAATACTATCAAACGCACAACATGGATTCAGAACGGAAAAATCTACACATACAGCAATTTATGAATGCATTAATAATATACTGAATTAATTGACAATAAGGAACATGTAACTGGCCTATTCTTGGATTTATCGAAAGCATTTGATGTTGTTGACCATAAACTAAATCAATATGGTATTAGAGGTCTAGCTAATAAATGGATAGAGTCTTACTTAACAAGGCGTGATTAAATAGTAAGCTTGAGACACAAGGATGATGGAACCAGATTACATAATGAAACATTGTCCAATGAGGGTATTATTAAATTTGGAAAACCCCAGGGATCGGTTTTGGGCCCACTACTCTTTCTTCTATATATCAATGATATAACAAAGAACGTTGATTCTCATCAGGAAATTTTGTTTGCACACGATACAACACTCGTAATAAAAGGTGAAACTAAACAGATCTTACAGCAGTCCGCTGACTCTGTTACAGAAGAGTTAACCAAATGGTCGCAAGATATTCGCCTCATAATCATACTAATATATAAAAATGAGATGGTGTGTGTCTGTCTGTCTGTTACTCAATAACGCAAGAACCACTGATCCGATTTAAATGAAATTTTGCATGGATGTAGCTGATTTGCCCGGTTTACATAAAGGATACTCTTGATTTCGATATTTTGCACTATTAAAAATGGCGACCATTTTAGTGACGTCACTACACCCTTTGGTTTCAAAATTTCATATTTCAATTTCAAATAAAATGAGAACGCTAAGAAATAGAATTTTTTTTATGGCACATGCGAGCTTCAAAATTTAATTTCCTATCCGAAAGGTCCTCATCACTTTTCGTGTATCTCCAACGGTTAGCGAGTAAAACCCACATTTGTGACGTCACTACACCCTTTGATTTCACAATTTCATATTTCCATTTCAAATAAAAAGAGAACGCTAAGATATAGCAAACTTTTGATGGCATACACGAGCTTTAACATTTAAATTTCTATCCAAAAGGTTCTTATCACTTTTCGTGTATCTCCAACGGTTAGCGAGTAAACCCTAAATTTGTGCTATAAAATACGGTCAACACCGAGCGGTGCAGTATATCTCAACATAATGAAAGTTTGTCTGTTTTTTTTCTGAATTTCTACGGAAATTTGAGCTATTAACGCGTTTCAGACTGTTTTATGATGGATGCGCGCGAAAATATTTTTTTTGTCTGTCTGTCTGTCTGTTAGTTTGTTTGTCTGTGGACAACTTTGTTCCCTTATAACTCGAGAACGGCTGGGTGTATCAACGTAAAATTTGGTACAGATATCCATCAGAGGCACGACACTAATCATTGATGTAACTCTTTTCCGTACCTCTCATAAAAGGGGCCCACCCCCTTAAAATACAAGCTGAAATAGGCGTAGAAGGACGAAACAAAGCTCATTTTCAGCCCTTCAATGTGAGAGACCAAGCTCGGGGGAAATCCAACCGTTTTTGAGGTATTCCTAGAAAAATAATTTCATTTAATATTACTAATGAACGAATGCAAGCCGGTAACCATGGCAACAGATTCTCAGAGGTCCGTCTATTGCTGTAAGACGCAATGCAATTCTATTAATTACATTAGTGTGAAAGTTTGCAAACGGCTAGAAGGTTATCACGGAACCAAATTAAGCTGTAAAATTCATCAATACGAATAATGCGCTTAAGGGGGTCAAGGGGTACTCTAGAATTTTTCACGCGATTTACACCTGCGGGTGTGGTACGGCAGGTCTGTTATATTCCTATCCCTATATTATATTATTAGTAGTATTATAATATGGCGTACAACGACGAGACAAAGCCCCTCGGTGCCAGAAACAAAACTCGGGGGCCTGAAAGGTCCTCGAAAACTACATCATAAGGCTTTAAAACCAAGAGTTTCTGAAATATTCCCAGAAAACTAATTTAATTTAATTTAATTTAATTTAACAAACTAATGAAGGAATGCAAATCGGTAACCACGACAACATTATCTCAAGGGGTGGCAACCAACTTTCCATCTATTTATGTGAGAAGCAATGTCACTCCATTTATTACATTTCTGTGAAAGTTTGCAAATGGCTATAAGGTTATCACTGAACCAACGTAGACTGTATAATTCATCAATGCAATTAAGGGGGTCAAGGGGTAACCTAGAATTTTTTCATGCAATTTTCACGTGCGACATATAGTACAGAAGGTCTATATCTCCAAACAGCAACATTATTTTCAAAAATTCCTGAATTGAATCGACATTTTTTGCGGCTTTTAGGAATTCGGGCCATTTGAGGCTAATGAACCTGAATTTTCATGCACCACAAGCCTTTATAATTTATGAAAGAAGTCTTCCTGTGTATGGGGACCTAACACCACGTAGAGGGTCAGTTTTTAGGTGACGTGTACTGCGTTTCGTCTACAAGGCTTTCAATTCTATTTCACGTCAGGAAGTACACGTTAGGTGAATTTAGTTTGAGAGCACATTTTAACTAATCTTTTTTTTTTCTTCTTTTTTTGTCGACATATGGGTTCATCGTAATGATGATTTTGTTTGATACTGTGTGGTAGATATACCCATATTTGGATATCTGGGTGATATGTTGTAAACGATAGAATTGTCTGGCTGTCTTTCTGTGTATCTTTATGTACGCCTATAACTCATGTTCGGATGCTTGGTGCGTAAAATTAGGTATGGTAACCATGAGAGTCAATACACCAATCTTTTATAAAACTCTTCACCGTACTTTTCATAGAGTAGAAGGGTGGATATAGGGAAAAAACTTCTCAAAATACATGCTAAAATAGGCGAAATATAAAAATTATCCTAGAAGGACGACCAAAGCATATGTTGCACTTCTAACTGTGAGACACAAAATTCGCGAGTCTATAAAGGGTCTCCAAAAAGCCCATTTTATGGCCCTTTAATTAACAGTGTGTGTGATATTCCCAGAAAACTAACTTCGTTCTGATAAACTTATGAAGGAATGACAAACCGCTAACCATTGCAACAGTAGCTCAATTGATAATGTCTGGTGTTAAACCCGAACACCGTTCGAAGAACGGGTACTTCTGCTAGTAAACTATAAAAAAACAGTATGTCTAAATTTCCACACTATACAGAATAGGAATCCTGCGACGCCCAGTATAACATTAAATGGTCATCAATTAGAAAATAAATCAGAAACTAAGTTTTTAGGACGATGGATACAACATGAAATGGAATAAACATATACAATATCTGAATACTAAACTGAACTCGATGTGCTTTGCGTTACGTATTTTGAAACCTTGCACTAGCATGCACACATTAAGAAATACTTATTTTGCTTATTTCCATTCATACTTATGATATGGGGTCATATTTTGGGGTATGTCACCAGATGTACTAAGCACGTTTAGGATACAAAAGAGGGCGATTAGAATTATGGCAAATGTAAACACTAGAGAATCATGTAGACCTCTGTTTAAAGATTTAAACATTTTCACACTGCCCTGCATTCATATCTTTGAAAGTATTGTGTTTTTTTTAAGAATTTAATGAATAAAGACATTTTTCTTAAAACAAACAATGATGTTCATAGACATAACACAAGACAAAATCAAAACATTCATATTTCACACACACACACACACACACGCATATATCAAAACGGAACTTTTCACACAGGAGTTAAATTATACAATAAACTACCCCAGTATATAAAATTTGCCACAAAAAAACCTTTGAAAGAATGTTGAAAGCTTATCTGTAGTACCATTGTTTTTACGCTGTAGTTGAATACCTTAGCATATAGGAGCGATAATTATAATCATATTTTGATTGCAATACCTAGCTGTAAGTTGTTGTATATATAGAATTAAGTTTTCATATTGTGATAATAGAGTAAGATGTAAATAGTTGTCCAATAAGATTGTATGTCTTAAGATCTGTTATTATAATAAGTTATAAATAGTCATAGTATTAGTAATATATACCTGTAAGTTCTTTTATTTTCTATGTAATTTCTGACGTGTGCTATATCAAAAATGTATTGTATACATGTAATTGATCAAATGGATAAATTAAAATCTAATAATCTAATCAAAATTAAAGCAAAATCAAGTGATGTAGAATGAATAGAAATTATTTAAGTTTAGGCCTGTAGCCTCTCACATTGCGGACAGCGTTGAAAATTAGACCGCCATGAGAATTCAAACAAAAATCCTCTGTATTCCAGGCAGGTGCGCAAACCTATGATTCCCGCGTTCGTCTCATGTTCAACTCATACGCTTGAAATCATATCCACCAGGGAGGGTAAACTCTAAACTAATTTCTATGATTGTAAAATTTCTAATGTCTGTTTAATGTGTTGTTGTTGATTCATTTAGGGGCTTGTAGACTTCGTGGCCATGTACTTAGGTGTGGGTAATTTGTAACCTGTGTTATTGTGGTGAGCAAGATCGTGGTCATCGTCATGCAAAACTACAGAAGCTTTCATCAGTAACCGTGTGGTGCTCCATAGATTCAGTCATTGCTACCTTGGCGTGTTTTGTAAATTACTTTGTTGTCTAATATTGTGCATATTACTGCTAGACTATTATGTAATATATATAATGCATTTGGCCGTCTAAGGAGCACGTAGAACCATTATTTAGCATTGGTCTCTAGTTCTAGTCATTCGCACAACGTGTTACCAAAGGAAAGCCTAGCACAATTTCCATAGCCTCGATTTCTCAAAACCTACTTGTCCGATTTGTGAAATAATAACACCATTGCATTTGTCTCAGTGAAATCTGTTACCCTGTATGTAAAAGTAATTATGGTTCCATTAAACAAACAAGTAGGTACCAATATCTTAGCTCACGAAACATAGGAAAAGATCGTCGAAGCCAGTTTATGCCCCGTAGCATTCACAAAAGTGAAAACAGAATATTGATATTTTTAACGATTTAGAAGATATTGGAAAGGACACCTTAGGTGACTAACCTTGTTGTTGTTGTTTGAGTCTTCAGTCTTTTGACTGGTTTGCTGCAGCACTCTATGCCTCCCTGTCCTGAGCTAATCGTTTCATATCTACACAGCTACCACACCCTACATCCGAGGCAATCTGTTTAACATATTCTAACCTTGGTCTACCCCTACAGTTCTTGTCCTCAACCCTTCCTTCCATAACAAGGCTTGCTATTCCTGGGTGTCTTAGTATGTGTCCTACCAAACCTATCTCTTCTCTTCATTAGCAGTCGCCAGAAACATCTCTCCTCTCCCACTAGTCTCAATACCTCTTCGTTTGTAACTCTATCTACCCATCTGATCTTCATCATTCTCGTGTAACACCACATTTCAAACGCTTCAATTCTCCTCTTTTCTGCTGCACCAATAGTCCAAGTTTCACTTCCATACAGTGCCACGCTCCAGACAAAGGCCTTCAAAAATGACTTCCTAATACCTAAATCTATATTCGATGTCAATAGATTCATTTTCTGTAGAAATGCTTTCCTTGCCTGAGCCAACCTACTTTTTATATCCTCTTTGCTTCGTCCATCACTGGTTATTTTTCTTACTAAGTAACAGAATTCTCCTACTTCCTTTAGCTTTTCACCTGCCAATTTGATGTCCATAGAGGTTTCTGATTTATTTCGGCTGCATTCCAATATTTTTGTTTACATTTTTAATTTTCATCATGAATATTTTTTTCTCAAGACGGAGTCCATACTATTCAAAAAACTCATTCAAATCCTCAGGCGTGTTGGCCAAGATGACGATGACATCGGCAAATCTCAGAGTTGAAAGTTATAAGTAATAAAATTAAGATGAATTATTGCATGAAGCTCACAGAATAATTTATTGTTCAGGTTGGCTATCTGCAAAGATTTTGTCCTTTTGAAATGATTTTTAAATATATAATTTTGTTTAAACTATAAAGAGGAACGAAATAATACATTCTTGTTTAGCAAATCACTATGAAGTAGGTGTTAACATTTTGGCAATTATGGATTAATAACAGAAACGTTAACGTTTCAAAGTTGAATTTCAGTCCCATTCTTTATCCCGCAATTTTGTCTGACAAGTTGGTAATAATTTTAATTCACAAAAGGGTCTGAGATAGTGACACGTGTACGAATCACTTTTGAGGCTGCGTGAATAAATAAGGTAGAAATAGGCTATAAGCGTGAAACAACAATATAATACCATTTGTTCGAAGTCGTAGCAGCATTGACTTTATTTTACCTGCAATTCTAGAAATACAGTATCACATGCTGGAAGACCCTAAACGAAGTTTGATGATCGTGATTCTTGTTTTCAGGGGCAACATATCTAGGTCATCTGCACCAAAACGTAGTTTACCTGAAAGAAGAAAGTAGAATGTTAGTCACTGTTACAGAATAGAATAAGACACATTATTACCGCACTGTAAATGGGATAAAATATATTTGAGAAAAAACGACATCAGCACGACTTCAAAATCTGGGTAGAAGATGCGTTAATCCATAGTGAGTTCAGTGCCTACTAACACAATTAATTATTCCTGGAATAAATCGTACATTTCCAACTGAATGTGATGTATTGGAAGCGCCTGATAATGTTGTCTTTGACACAGACAATGCGAAATGCTCAATCCCAGACTGCACAAGTTCATCCTTCATCCAATGTTCTTATTGTCGTTTACCTTTGTGTTTACCATATTCCTACATCACAACCCAAAACTTCGCAAGTACGTATAAAGACAGCTACAATTATTAGGGGAATAATTGTAATTTATGCCAGTGTTTTTTCCTGTCGTGTTCATTCCTATTGTTATTCCCATAAAAATACAGGTGCATAAACATAATTACCACTATTGACGGCTGAAATTGGTGCTACACGCATTGTTTACAGCTGAACTGTCCATCGTATTTGCCTTTGTACCATTATTAGTCAGACACTTCACTGATGTTCCATGTAAGGCTCCATTTCACAGAGCTTATCCTGAAGTTTTACTAAGCCTTTAGTAGGGTTTTAGTGTTCGCTTAAGCTCCGCGAGTTTCACAGATGACAAGCTGATCTCTAAAAGGTGCGAATCCAAAAGAAAATTTTATAAAAGAGAGGGAAAAGTACGCCCATAGAGTGAAATTGTAGGAGATTGAAAATGCATTTTAAAGCTTTTATTATGTTCAGATAGAAACGAATACATTATGCGGAGTATTTCTGTTTAAAATATAGCATCATTAGAAATATCCTGGAACGTAGAATGGATTTGGTACTTTTAGCACAGAAATTCTAAATGATTGTTTGAGGAAAACATAAGTTTTCCTAAAATATTTGGAATCTTTAAAAAACTAATAATTTTATTTATTTGTATTTATATACAACACATTGATCAAAATGAAGTTATTTATTTAGTTATCATTCACTACTTGTATTGAAAATTAAACGTCATAAACGACATACTGTACGTATAAAACCAAAACAACGCAATAAGTTAAATTCATTAATTAATTTAATATGACTAGCTAAATTTTAACCAAAATCTGGACTGTTTTGTTGTGCCGCGGGAATTGGTACTTATTGACATTAATCGCGATTTTCAACACCCTGATTAGAATGGATTAGGGCCTTTTCACGGACTGTTTTTCTTTTAAACTATGAAGCTTCCTACCATGGTATGGGGCAGATGCCCTCGCTATTCCCCGCCTTAAAACAACAATAACTAACTACCATCGTATGTCTGAGGGACACACACAGCCTCATGAGCTGGGTTTTATTTCCACCTCAGCTGTCCTGGAAGTAGTTTTCTGTGGTTTCCGATTTCTTGGAAGGTTGGTTCCTCAGTTTAGGGGCTGTGACAACGCGGTCATGTAGCCCCGTGTACTTTGGGTGTGTGTAGAATCGGTCTGATAACCGGTGTTAATTGTGATGACTGTATTAGTGTGTGTTATGTGTTTTCAATTGCAGACTTTGAATTTCTTCAAGTGGTTCCTACTTTTGCCGCCAAATGCCACCGTCAACGACTATTAGTTCAGAACTTGGTTACCAGATGCCACCGCATTCGGCTCCTGGCGACGAACGTCGGAACCTAAGAGCGTTTGTCAAATGTTTAACCTGTAATTTAGCTTCACACACGTGTAATTAGTGGAAGGTCCTTTAGCATGCCATAAATCTATGATATGGGACCACTGGCTTTACTTCCCCTCCCAAGAAACACATACTGAGGAATTTTAACGCTCATAAAAAATCCGACGACTTCGGCCAGGTTTGAACCCGCAATCTTGGGCATAGAAGCTCAGCATGCTACCAACTACGCCACCGAAGCCGCTGTTTCCCATTTCTACGCTAGGCAAATATCGGGTTGGTTCCAAATCCTAACCTCAATTACAAACACACACGGCTGACTTTTTCCATAATGAGGGACTGCTTATTTTCAAAATTTGGTAGCAATCCTATGGCTATTTAAATATTTATATTACTCGTATTTAGGCATTGAACACTCGTGTGACGAATGCCTTCCACATACGTGGCAGATAGAGAACGTGGAGAGTGGTGCATGGGACACTGCTGCGTCCTGTGTCAATAAAGATACGTACAAGTTATAGGTATGTTGCCATTACTTATTTTAATATACGGTAGATATGTTTTCGGGATTAGCGAGGTCACTTTCGAGAGGACAAATATTTCGTGTCGTCTCAAAACTCACGAGTCTTAAAATAAACTTACGAGTCTCAAAATTCATGAATTTCAAGATGAAGGTTAGTAAAAGTAGGTTCTAGGCGGTTTCTGGACCTGGGCCAATCTCAAAACACACGGGTCTTCTTTGAATGCGAAAAGGTCTACTGTTTGCGCCAACCAGAACTGCGGCAAAATTCCGTCACCCCGGCGCCTCCAAAGGCCGCAGTAGTTAAAAGAGACGTAAAACCCATAACATTATTATCATTATTCAAATTATTGTCAGATGACCTCGTAGTTCCGCCCCTTAAAACAACAATAACTACTACTAATTATTGTCGAATAAGCCGCTAGTCTCTTTTTTCTGTGAAGGACCAACACAATAGACACCTAAGTCACTTGATAGGGTTGGCAGATATGAGTACTCCACGTGTTTAATAGGAGCATTTCAATTGTTTTGCTAATGACTAGGGCTCGGATCGATATGCTCGATAAAATCTCCAGATATGCTCGAAAACCATGTGTTTTATGCTCGATAGATATGCTCGAAACCCCCAGTATATGCTCGAAAAAAAAACATTATATGCTCGATATATATGTTCGAAACCCCCATTATATGCGGTTAAATATGCATAATATGCTCGAAAAACACCGTTAACAAGTATAGAAAGGAAAGTAAAACGAAAAAACCAATAACATACCTTTATATACGAGCTTTATTTTCTAATTGTATGTATGATACACTGCAATATACTCGCATTTAAGTTTTTCAAGTATATATAAGAGAAGTTTTTTTTATAAAAGTCACAGTTTAACAGTTCATTTACAAAATGTTCAGAATTAGGCGAGTCAATGAAGTAGATCTACATTGGTCTGTACAACAAGAATTTTTTCTCTATTTTCAGTTTTGAATGATTTTCTTAAATCAGTCAATAAAAGTTTCAATGACGAGAACGACCTCACTAAAGGTTAAAAACCTGCGGTTCTATTATTCACACCAGATAGGCTTTTCAATAATTATTTCTGTTTTCGAACCTTAAGGATGGTCAGGGCCCGAATTCGGGGGATAATTCGAAGAAAAACAAACTATTTTGACGAAAACCACAAGAATATGCATTTATATGCTTCAATTCTGAAAACCGCGATTTTATGCATTTATATGCTCTATAAATTTCAATTCTGTTGGTCCCAGAGAGGTGAAAATACCACCGAATGGCTTCTTTCATTGTGTACTATTCAGGAAAAAAATATGCAAATATGTTCGAATCCGAGCCCTACTAATGACCATCGACTGTCGCTTTGTATCCAAACACAAAATAACGACCTCCATTATACCAATGAAGTTTTAAGGCCTGCTTGATGACACCAAGCAGAATGATTGAGTTATACTTGAAGAATATGGTCTGTGGTAGGTTGATAATTCCTGTTAAAAGAATACAAACGAAATCCCATTCAGAAACTGGGTGGACAAACATGGGTTGAAGGGCAATGTGAGTCACCGTGCAGCTCATTCCTCCTGCGGTCATCGCGTGCTTTTCAGAATCGTGAGTTTTGAGACTTATTAGAATGTTAATTCAGCTACTAGATTGTAATCGTGAGTTTTGATACTATTTTTAGCTTACCTTCGATTTTTGCAAAAATGAAAGTAGACTTATGAGATCTACACAGGGCCAAAAATTGTGCGTCTGTCTGTGTGTGAGTGTGTGTGTATGTCTGTCCCTCCCTATCAATTGAAACACGATGAAACCGAATTGAACGAAATTCGGTACAGAGGTAGCACTAGCAAAGGGCACCTCAGTGTCATATTTCATATTACCGCCATCTTTACCAAAACTTAATGGTGGCCACTCAAATGGTCAAAACGTAACATTAAATTACGACCAAACTAATCATCGGATCTTTACAAAATTTGGCAAAAGCATACCTTCATATAGGACGCGTCCTGTGCCCAAACTACAAGGTCTTCAGCAGTACCATTTGAATATAGCGGCAATGTGTATTATGCAAGCATCATAATCAATTCAGATTATACCTAGGTAGAACCGAGGGTGGTTTAAGCTATCCTAAAGGACGTGAACCGTTATTTATTTTAATTTTATATTCTAATATTACACTTGATCAGTGAATTAAAAGAGCTGAGTCATCTCTGTCACATGACAAGATGGCAGCTGATATCTTGTGCCTGCCCTATATTTCAGTAGTTTGAGTATTTTGCATGTGATATAGCCTACTGATAGAAATGATATAAACTTAGTATGAAATGATTTATAATGAAGATGCACTGTAGTGAAGAAATCGTTTATTTCAATACATTATTTGCTAACACGTTGTATCTAAGTCAGTTAATAACACTGAGATGTTATGGACATGTTTGGCTCTGTGCTAGCACACTTGTCTCTCACGCAGGCAGCTGGGGCTCAAAACCTACTAGAGTAAAATTATTTTTGCCTACTTTCAATTTTTGCAAACAAGAAAGTAGACTTATGAGATCAACTCACGGCCAAAAATTGTGTGTCTGTCTGTGTGTCTGTGAGTGTGTATGTGTGTGTACTCTGCATGTCTGTCTCCCTCTATCAATTCAAACACGGTAAAACCGAATTGAACGAAATTTGGTACTGAGGTAGCACTAGCAAGGGGCACCTCAGTGTCATGTTTTATATCACCGCCATCTTGACGGAAACGTAATAGCGGCCACCCAAATGTGAAAAGCTTAAATCAAATTACGACCAACCTAATCATCTGATCTATACCACAGTTTGCAAAAACATACCTTTATGTGGGCAGCGTCTTTTGACCAAACTACAAGGTCATCAGCCCAATAGTTTGCAGATGGCGGCCATGCATGTGTGCAAATCGATTCCCACTATCTATTCAAACACAGTGAAACCGAATTGAACGAAATTTCGTACAGAGGTAGCACTTGCAAAGGGCACCTCCGTGTCTTGTATTCTATCGCCACCACCTTGACGGAAACGTAATGGAGGCCACCCAAATGTTCTGAGCTTAAATCAAATTACGACTAACCTAATCTTCTCATCTCTATCAAATTTTGGAACAATATACCTTGATGTGGGATGCGTCTTTCATCCAAACTACAAGGTCAGCATCCAAATAGTTTCAAGGTGGATGTATGCATCTTGCAAATATTATAGCCTAACCGTAGCTTACGATTAAACGAGGCCTGGCTTCAACAATTCAGCTTATCGTCCATAGAGAGGTTTAATCTGTCCTCAAAGAGGTGACCGGTAGGATATTAGCATATTATAATAAAATATGTAACCGTAGAACTCAGGCTTACCGTGTCATATCGTTGTGGGCCCGTTCCGTCCCGTTATCAACATGGCCGCTATTTTTGCTCGTAAATACATATATTTCCTTTTAGGAATGTACTGAGCAAAATAATACATATTTAGTATCAAATGGTTTTTAGAAACGGCAGAAAATGCTAATGAAATCTTTCATTTCAACACAAAATATGATACAGTTACACTAAACCAGTAGTTTATCTAGTATTTTCGTAGCGCTTCCGTGGCGTAATCGTAGCGACGCACAGTGTGTCGAATCCCATATCTAGGTGGGGAAAAATCACTGTCGCAAATGAAAGCGAAAACTGGCTTATTCGATAGTGAACAAACCAGATGGTGACCTTCGGCCTTCCTTTCCGCTCTCTGGTGCGTAGGAGGGAGGTTATAGGTGCTGAAACGTCTTCCTGGCAGTTATCAGGTCATTTGATAGGAGGTGTCGGAGTGAACCGAACGTTGTAATTCTAGTGAGTTCAACGAGGTGTTGTCTTCTGCGACTCATGGAATTGTGAAAAGAGGTATGTGTTCGCACTTTTATGCGTAATACAAGCTTTCTGCACTAAATAAATTATTTGCTTTATGAGTGCCTCATTGTGCCACATTACTTTAAACGTCATTCGATAGGAAATTTAATGTAGATTCAGGATCTGTAGTGGTTTGGTTGCGTACGAATGTGCATGATGTTTTATTTCCTTATTTTCAGTGACTATGTGGGCATTACCGCGAGAAGAATTTTTCAAACAGTGGCGGTCGTGTCGTAAATAGGGAAGTACAGACGTCATATTCCAATATGTTATGAATAAATTTGATCCTAAAACTCTTACTGGCACTCAGGTGCAGGAGCTAAGAAACCAAATTAAGTTGTTATCCCATAATATGAACAAAAAATGGGAGAGTGCAGGAAGAACAATGCCACGTACATAGGTAATCTACCTATGGAAGCTATTGAGTTAATTAATGACCCCCAAAGGAACTTTAACATCAAATGATGAAGACCAGTATATCAATGACTACGATGCTCTGGACTCTAGAGAAGAATCAGGTGACGAATGAACATTAGACATTTTGTTATTATTAAGGGGAGTGAGATTAATGAGAACATTACTTGACGAATGGACGTTTTCTTTTTATTTGCAATAGGAGAAATAGGCCTAATATTCAATATATGTTGTCTTTATTTCCATGCTTTTCTAGAGAAATAATATTGTTTTCGTGTGTGAAGTATGTTTACTAAAACTACGTCATTAACAGGACTGTAAAATGACATTTTGTTATAAAGAAATTGTCTGTATGATTTTGACGAATATTTTTTATTTTTTGTGCATATTTCGTTGTTCTATGTTAACAATTTAATATAAGTTTTTAAACCGGATGATTTTACATACAGTGACTTCGTCTATTCCTCAAATAAGGTGTAACAAGAATACTTGACTGAAAGTCTCATTGTTATTCATATTTTATCCAGTTTTAAATAGTACGTTTACCACTGTCATAAACTATCATATACACATCCAAATCGTGATTTTTACTACCCAAAATGGACGATTCTTGTGTTGCTTTCGGTCATTTTTTACACCTCACCTTACCCCTCACCCTTATATATTTACCCCCCGGAGATCGTACTTTAGACGATGCCAGAAATGGATTCAGAGACCTCGAAAACGGTATATTGCCAACTTTTAATAGAATCCCAGCACTATTACAGAAGTTATTAATCTTTTTCCACCTAGAATTGGGATTCGACACACTGTGCGTCGTGGGCTATTAGTCTGGGGGTTCGTGGATCAAATCACTGCAGGTTCAAAATTCTTTACTTCGTTCTTTTTGGTATTTATTGATTATAACTACTCACACGTTATAATGTTAAGCACATATACTGTAGTGTGTATTTGCAATCGAAAATATTATATATATACTTATAACACCACATATTTCAACACTCGAATACAGCGATTAATATTCGTTGACCTTGATCCGCTGGGGAGACTTTTGTTGTTGATTCTTTAGGGTTTTTGCGGTATCATGGTCTTGTAGCCCCGTTTACTTGGGTGTGTGTAGAAGTTGTCTGATTACATGTGTCACTGTGATGTCTGTAGTCTTATTAGCGTGTGTATTTTTATACGAGGAAGGATTTGGTTAGGAAGCTGTTGTTGTTG
Organism: Meconema thalassinum; assembly: GCA_946902985.2. Lineage (NCBI taxonomy): Eukaryota > Metazoa > Arthropoda > Insecta > Orthoptera > Tettigoniidae > Meconema > Meconema thalassinum. The sequence goes on along the minus strand of OX336388.2, from coordinate 1,902,446,441 downwards.
TTGTTGTTTCATTTGAGATGCATGGGTATCATCGTCATTTAGCCCCGTGTACTTGAGTGAGTGTTGAATTTTGTCTGACAACCTGTGTTATTGTGATGGCTGTATTAGTGTGTGTGTGTGTGTGTGTGTGTGTGTGTGTGTATAATTCAGGTGAGGATTTAATCAATCAACGTTTAATATTCGTATAGCACCTAGTATTTCAACAAGCTACTACAACCAACATTCAATTATACTCCTTGAAAAGGACAAAGAGTTATAAATATACCCATGCATTTAGGAGAAAGTAGGCTATAAGTTATTTACTGAACATCTTGTTTTTACTTGAATTCTTTTACAAATTATGTGGATGAGCTCTTTCCACAGATACTAAATAAAATTATATTTAGCTCAAAGGAGAGGCTAATGTATACACACATATAATAATAATCATAAACAGAAGACATCAGAAAAAGGAGAATAGAAGACCAAGATACATGTTGTCATTAACCACAGCCTTCTCAATGGCTCTGTACGGTGCTGTCTCTTGCGGGTTACGTTGGTAATTGTTGCAAACATTCCGCTTTGTAAAGTTTTGAGACTCGTGAGTTTTGAGACGTAGCGACACCTAGTTACCATGGCAATAAGTGCCAGTGCACTTAGTCCCACTCATTAAAGCGAGCGCGATACGAATAACCGATTATAAAGCATGATTCTGAAACACCATAACTTTAACTATTTTGTCATAGTTTGGGATGGGCGATCACGTGGTAGCTTCATTGTGTGAACTGTCCATGCGCTATTATACGAAGAAGAGGCAGGCCAGTACACGTGACGTCAATGGTGTCCCTAGGAGCGGGCCCTCAATATATCGTTAGTTACAGGGCTCATTGATTGCTAAGCCTTTGTCCTGTATGATGGCAAAGCCCAGCGGGTTGTATCATGCTCAGCAATTCCCAAGACGAGAATGGCTGCATAACAATCGCTCAGCAGATAGCTGCCGGCCTAATCTACGACTAACCCCAAATAGTGGAATAAACAGTTCATTGTTAGGATTGAAGTAAGAACAAAGTGACTAAAAAAGTTTACCTTCCTTAATCAAAAAATCCTCCTGTTTAAAGCTTTAGATCCATAAAATGAGTTGGTTAATAATGACAAAAAACGCTATAGGACTCAGAACAGATGAGGGAACCATGATTCTCTATTATTCACTGTACTACTCGGAGACTAACGGGAGGGGCATAGACAGCACAAACGTCTACTTCTTTAGCAGATGGGGTAAAGAAAAGCAGAATCTTTGATATCTGACGGATAGTGTCTTTCCCTGTGTGTCTGGTATTGGAGGAACACCATACGAAAATCGAGGTTACAATTTTGTGTATACTAGGCAAGTCCTAATAACATTAAAACTGTAAGACATATAAATATGCAATGCACGGTTTAAGAAAAGACAAGTTCATCCGCCACAGTAACAGGGGAACGGATTGCGGTGTAAAATTCTAATCTGGTTGAAATTCAGTACACAATATTCCTACAACAAGAGTTTAGTGCTTTTCAGTCGGTCAACACGAATGTACCCAAAAGAGATGGGTTATGCCCTAATCCTGAAATAAATTACATGAGATTAATAAAACACTAGGATGACCAGTTTCGATCGTCAAGCGATCATCATCAGATCCATTACACTTAGGCTACAAAATCTATGTTTGAAATACAGGTGAAAATATTTACAATATGTACAATTATTTAGTTGCAGTATTGGTACTGCAACTGTCAGTGTATGCTAAATGCAGTATATATGTTAGGTGAAATGCTAAATGGTGATAGCTATCCGTAGATTGTACTTTAGAGAGATTATATGGTTGTAAACTATGGTTAAACTATAAAATTTTAGGCTAACTACTTATCTGATTGTCTTCCGTACAACAGCTACTCGCAGTTTTCGTGCTCACTGGAACTCACTGTGCGGTAGACTGCGGTGGTTATCTTAACGACTGGTTTTTCCCAGCTTTCTCCCCCCTGCTCCTACGTGCTGTGGGGAGTGATAGCGATGTGTTTATGTGAGGTGTTGCCAACCTAGATAAGATGTATGTTATTGAATGAGGTGGGTCTACAATTATTAAAGACCGTGGATTAGCCCTCGCCACGCGTGGAGCATAACCCATTCGAACTAAGCGTTGACGGTCTTATGAGGACGTCCCGGCACCTTTAATACTGCCGCGAATATGGGCCTTGGTTTATTGCAGAAGAAAAGTACATCGTACACCTGATCCAGATAACATTTACCTATTAATAACCCCCTAATTTCCCCCCTTTTTTATCTAGCTTGGCTGTGTCGCTAAATTGTGTTTTGTTTCCGACAGGGTGTGTTTTTTAGTAGCGTGAAGAGGGGTGAGCTCTCCATGAACGTGTGTTCATTTAGATTGTTGGGATTGTTTCGTTTGGCTAGGTGTATCTCGATTGCTTCCTTTATGTCAAGAGCTCTGCCTTTCGATTCGTGATGGATTATTTTAAGGTCCGACTCTATGTTGGTAAAGCTGTGCCCTGCGTCACACATATGTTCGCACACGGCTGAATGTGTTCCGTATCTTATCGCATTCCTATGTTCATTATAACGTGTGTCTACTCGCCTTCCACTCTGCCCGATGTAATTAGCTTGACAATTGGTGTCTTAGCACGTTATAGAATATACCACTGACCTTGAATACGGGTCACGTTTATTTAGATTACTATTTAGGAGGTGCCTAGCGGTTGTGTTTTTCGTCGTGAAAGCTATCTTTATGCCTTGCTTTTTGAATAGGTTAGTGATTTTATATGTATTCGCATTCACATAGTTGAAACGCGCAAATTTTTTCTCATTATTGTCCGGTTTGGGAATCGTTTTATCTTTATTTTTATGTTTGGCTATAATTTGATTTATTTTGCTTGGCGAGAAGTTGTTTTCCTTTGCTATTTGCATAATAGTTCTTATTTCCTTATTATAGTTGTCTTTTGACATGGGTATGTTTCAAGCTCTGTGCACCATTGAATTGAAACCCGCTAGTTTGTGCGTACTGGGGTGATTAGACTGGTTGTCGATTGCATGCGAGGTTTGTGTTGCTTTCCGGAATATGGAATATGAAAGGTCGTTGTCTTTACGTTCAATAGTTATATCGAGATAATTTATTTTCCGGTCTATTTCGGATTCCTTGGTGAATTTGATAGAGTGGTGAAGGCTATTAATGGATTGGAGAATTGTTTCTTCGCTTGTTAGTTCAGTATCGTAGATGCAAATTACATCATCTACGTATCTTTTCCATATTACTATTCCCTTTGTTGAAGTCTTTTCTAAGAACGCATTTTCTAGTGCATTGATGAAGATGTCAGCGATTAACCCACTTAGTGGCGATCCCATTGCTAGGCCTTCTCTCTGTGTGTATATTTTATTGTCGAATTGAAACACGTTTTGGGTGAGAACGACCCTCAGTAATCTCACAATCTCTTCAATTTCTTTTACCGAATTGTTGGATTTTAAGTTGTTTTCGATAGTGTTGATTGCATCAATAATCGGAATATTGGTGTACATGTTAGTTACGTCGAAGAATACTAGCCTGAAGCTAGGTTTCATTTGTAGGGTGTTCAATGCTGTTACTAGTTCTGTTGTGTTCTTTACAGAGTTGTTTTTGTCGTTGGAAAGACGGCATTTTAAGATTTTTAGTAACTCTTTGCTGGTTTTGTAATTAGGGGCATTCCTACAATTGACTATTGGTCTCATTGGGCATTCCTTTTTGTGTATTTTTGGTTGTCCCCTCAATGACGGTATTTTCGGGTTCATGTTTATTAGTTTTGATTTTTCGGCTTTGGTCAGTATGTATTCTGTTTCTTTTAGCGCACTTTTTATTTGTTTTTGGAATTTGTTGGTGGGGTCTTTTGTTAATTCTTTGATTTCGTTGTTGTTTAGGAATTCGACTGTTTTTTTCAATGTATTCTGTTTTGTTCAAAATTACTGTAGTGTTTCCCTTATCTGCTTTTGTGATGATTAAGTCATGTTCTTTTATTTTTTGTTTCAACGACTTTATTTCTTTGAGTTGTTTGTTGTTTTGAATGTTATTGCTATCGCCCTCTCGTTTGAGGATTTTTTTGGCTTCGTTGGTGGCGAGATTTTTGGTTAATTCCCTGTCTTCTGCTGGGAGCTTGTGACTGGCTATCTCAATATCTGTGATTAACTGTTTTATATTGTGGTTCGTGTGTGCGTCTGTGCAGTTGTATTTCAAACCTTTGTCTAACATATTCATTTCACCTTGAGAAAAGGTTACGTTCGTTCTGTTGTTTACTCTGCTGTGGAAATTGAATTCATTGTTATTCGTGTGTTGTTCGTTCGATTAATGGTTCTGTGTTTCTCCTAGTTTTCTTAATTTATTTTCTAGCGTTTCATGCTTCCTCGTTGCTCTGATTTTGATGGTGTCATGTAGGTGCTCGGTGAAGCTGTCCCATTGGGCTGCGTGCCAGAAATTACTTAGTTGCAATTGAATGTCGTACAATTGTTGGTTAATTTTTTGCTTTCTTATGTATGCAAATCTTAATTCGTTTTTTATCCATAGCGCTTTGGCTTGTTTGGTTGAAATGATCGAGGCTGGTGTGTTCGGTACGGTTTTAATTGGTACGTATTTAGGGGTGAGGTTTAGTTCTATACATTTTTTGTTGAACCAAATTGACTTGTCTAAATTCATGAGTTTAAGCCTGAGTGATTTGAATTTCTTGGCTTCACGATTTGCCTGACTAGCCGTGAACATTGTGGTGTTTGAAGCCATATTTTCAGTGTTGCCTTAGTAAACAAGAGTTTAGTGCTTTTCAGTCGGTCAACACGAATGTACCCAAAAGAGATGGGTTATGCCCTAATCCTGAAATAAATTACATGAGATTAATAAAACACTAGGATGACCAGTTTCGATCGTCAAGCGATCATCATCAGATCCATTACACTTAGGCTACAAAATCTATGTTTGAAATACAGGTGAAAATATTTACAATATGTACAATTATTTAGTTGCAGTATTGGTACTGCAACTGTCAGTGTATGCTAAATGCAGTATATATGTTAGGTGAAATGCTAAATGGTGATAGCTATCCGTAGATTGTACTTTAGAGAGATTATATGGTTGTAAACTATAAAATTTTAGGCTAACTACTTATCTGAGTGTCTTCCGTACAACAGCTACTCGCAGTTTTCGTGTTTCACTGGAACTCACTGTGCGGTAGACTGCGGTGGTTATCTTAACGACTGGTTTTTCCCTGCTTTCTCCCCCCTGCTCCTACGTGCTGTGGGAAGTGATAGCGATGTGTTTATGTGGGTCTACAATTACTAAAGACCGTGGATTAGCCCTCGCCACGCGTGGAGCATAACCCATTCGAACTAAGCGTTGACGGTCTTATGAGGACGTCCCGGCACCTTTAATACTGCCGCGAATATGGGCCTTGGTTCATTGCAGAAGAAAAGTACATCGTACACCTGATCCAGATAACATTTACCTATTAATAACCCCCTAATTTCCCCCTTTTTTTATCTAGCTTGGCTGTGTCGCTAAATTGTGTTTTGTTTCCGACAGGGTGTGTTTTTTAGTAGCGTGAAGAGGGGTGAGCTCTCCATGAACGTGTGTTCATTTAGATTGTTGGGATTGTTTCGTTTGGCTAGGTGTATCTCGATTGCTTCCTTTATGTCAAGAGCTCTGCCTTTCGATTCGTGATGGATTATTGTAGACCCACTTCATTCAATAACATACATCTTATCTAGGTTGGCAACACCTCACATAAACACATCGCTATCACTCCCCACAGCACGTAGGAGCAGGGGGGAGAAAGCAGGGAAAAACCAGTCGTTAAGATAACCACCGCAGTCTACCGCACAGTGAGTTCCAGTGAAGCACGAAAACTGCGAGTAGCTGTTGTACGGAAGACAATCAGATAAGTAGTTAGCCTAAAATTTTATTGTTTAACCATAGTTTACAACCATATAATCTCTCTAAAGTACAATCTACGGATAGCTATCACCATTTAGCATTTCACCTAACATATATACTGCATTTAGCATACACTGACAGTTGCAGTACCAATACTGCAACTAAATAATTGTACATATTGTAAATATTTTCACCTGTATTTCAAACATAGATTTTGTAGCCTAAGTGTAATGGATCTGATGATGATCGCTTGACGATCGAAACTGGTCATCCTAGTGTTTTATTAATCTCATGTAATTTATTTCAGGATTAGGGCATAACCCATCTCTTTTGGGTACATTCGTGTTGACCGACTGAAAAGCACTAAACTCTTGTTTACTAAGGCAACACTGAAAATATGGCTTCAAACACCACAATGTTCACGGCTAGTCAGGCAAATCGTGAAGCCAAGAAATTCAAATCACTCAGGCTTAAACTCATGAATTTAGACAAGTCAATTTGGTTCAACAAAAAATGTATAGAACTAAACCTCACCCCTAAATACGTACCAATTAAATCCGTACCGAACACACCAGCCTCGATCATTTCAACCAAACAAGCCAAAGCGCTTTGGATAAAAAACGAATTAAGATATGCATACATAAGAAAGCAAAAAATTAACCAACAATCGTACGACATTCAATTGCAACTAAGTAATTTCTGGCACGCAGCCCAATGGGACAGCTTCACCGAGCACCTACATGACACCATCAAAATCAGAGCAACGAGGAAGCATGAAACGCTAGAAAATAAATTAAGAAAACTAGGAGAAACACAGAACCATCAATCTAACGAACAACACACGAATAACAATGAATTCAATTTCCACAGCAGAGTAAACCACAGAACGAACGTAACCTTTTCTCAAGGTGAAATGAATATGTTGGACAAAGGTTTGAAATACAACTGCACAGACGCACACACCTACCACAATATAAAACAGTTAATCACAGATATTGAGATAGCCAGTCACAAGCTTCCAGCAGAAGACAGGGAATTAACCAAAAATCTCGCCACCAACGAAGCCAAAAAAATCCTCAAACGAGAGGGCGATAGCAATATCATTCAAAACAACAAACAACTCAAAGAAATAAAGTCGTTGAAACAAAAAATAAAAGAACATGAGTTAATCATCACAAAAGCAGATAAGGGAAACACTACAGTAATTTTGAACAAAACAGAATACATTGAAAAAACAGTCGAATTCCTAAACAACATCGAAATCAAGGAATTAACAAAAGACCCCACCAACAAATTCCAAAAACAAATAAAAAGTGCGCTAAAAGAAACAGAATACATACTGACCAAAGCCGAAAAATCAAAACTAATAAACATGAACCCGAAAATACCGTCATTGAGGGGACAACCAAAAATACACAAAAAGGAATGCCCAATGAGACCAATAGTCAATTGTAGGAATGCCCCTAATTACAAAACCAGCAAAGAGTTACTAAAAATCTTAAAATGCCGTCTTTCCAAGGACAAAAACAACTCTGTAAAGAACACAACAGAACTAGTAACAGCATTGAACACCCTACAAATGAAACCTAGCTTCAGGCTAGTATCCTTCGACGTAACTAACATGTACACCAATATTCCGATTATTGAAGCAATCAACACTATCGAAAACAACTTAAAATCCAACAATTCGGTAAAAGAAATTGAAGAGATTGTGAGATTACTGAGGGTCGTTCTCACCCAAAACGTGTTTCAATTCGACAATAAAATATACACACAGAGAGAAGGCCTAGCAATGGGATCGCCACAAAGTGGGTTAATCGCTGACATCTTCATCAATGCACTAGAAAATGCGTTCTTAGAAAAGACTTCAACAAAGGGAATAGTAATATGGAAAAGATACGTAGATGATGTAATTTGCATCTACGATACTGAACTAACAAGTAGGAGTCCACGCAGCACGACCTTTTTTTGATGAGACGGTGGCGCAGCAGCAAGGGGCCAGCAAGAGGGGTTATAATCTCAAACAATAACTTCGTTGGCGGCATGGCCTGCGGAATTGCATTTCGGACCTTCGACCCGATTGCGAGGAAATGTAGGAAAATTCTAAAATGTTAATCTAGGCAATGCTGACACCATCACTTGGTTATGAAAGCCGGACGTCCTCGGAAGTGGAAAATATCTTACTGCTGTAAATACGTTATTCAACGTATTGAAAAGGTTAAAACTAGTTATTATAGATAATTTTCCGTAGAATTCAATTAGACCATCAGTTGAATTTTTACCAGTTATTATATACATTCGGGCCCCATTCTTTTTCAAAGACCAAAAACATTTATTAACATCAAAACGGTGAGAGATATCAAAATATGATAAGGGGTAAAAAAGTTGAAAATCACTGAGATATTACACCTGTAGATTTAACTTTTTCGATAGGATCGACGCTTTCCGAGATATAACGATTCGAAAAAAAGAATGTAATTCACCGCCCCAAAAAAGAAAACGGTGAGAGATATTAAAAAATCGTTTTGAGTGAAAAAGTTGCATACCGCGGAGGTCTTACACCTATACCTTTAAAATTTTTCGATACGATCAACCGTTTCCGAGATATATCGATCCCAAAAAGAAGTTTGAAATTCAGGGTCCCCAAAAAAGATCCGGCCCTGCTCCGATTATAACGCCCAACAACAGGTTTCCTCACAGGGTCTAACTCGTTCACCGCTCCAAATTTCAGCTCGATAGCATGAAAATTAAGACCTATACTTCGCCCAACCCAAAAATATCATGCACAATTGACTTTTACAGGGCCCCAAAATATCAAAACAGTGAGAGATATCAAAAAATCGTTTTGAGTAAAAAAGGTGCATACCGCGGAGATCTTACACACGTAGATTTAAAGTTTTTTGATAAGACAAACTGTTTCCGAGATATATCGATTCCAAAAAAAATTGAAATTCAGGGCCCCCAAAAAAGATTCGGCCCAGCACCGATTTTAACGCCCAATAATAGGATTCGTCACAGTCACTAACTCTTTCACCGTACCAAATTTCAGCTCATATCTTGAAAATTGCGACCAGTACTTAGCTAAACGCAAAAACGTCACGCACAATGGACATTTACAGGGCCCTAAAAAAAGAAAACGGTGAGAGATATCAAAAAATCGTTTTGAGTAAAAAAGTTGCATACCGCGGAGATCTTACAGCTGTACATTTAACATTTTTCGATGCGACCAACCGTTTCCGAGATATATCGATTCAAAAGAAAAGTTTGAAATTCAGGGCCCCCAAAAATGATCCACCCCTGCACCGATCTTAACGCCCAACAATATGATTCGTCACAGTCACTAACCCTTTCACCGTACCAAATTTCAGCTTCATATCTTGAAAATTGCGACCAGTACTTAGCTAAACGCAAACATGTCACGCACAATGGACATTTTCAGGGCCCCAAAAAAACGAAAACGGTGAGAGATATCAAAAAATCGTTTTGGGTAAAAAAGTTGCATACCGCGGAGATCTTACACCTGTACTTTCAACATTTTTCGATGCGACCAACCGTTTCCGAGATATATCGATTCCAAAAAAAAGTTTGAAATTCAGGGCCCCCAAAAACGATCCGGCCCTGCACCGATCTTAACGCCAACAAAAGGATTCGTCACAGTCACTAACTCTTTCACCGTACCAAATTTCAGCTTAATATCTTGAACATTGCGACCAGTACTTAGCTAAACGCAAAAATGTCACGCACAATGGACATTTTCAGGGCCCCAAAAAAAGAAAATGGTGAGAGATATCAAAAAATCGTTTTGAGTAAAAAAGTTGCATACCTCGGAGATCTTACACCTGTACTTTTAACATTTTTCGATACGACCTACCATTTCCGAGATATATCGATTCCAAAAAACAATTAGAAATTCAGGGCCCCCAAAAAAGATCCGGCCCTGTACCGATTTTAACGCCCAACAATAAGATTCGTCACAGTCACTAACTCTTTCACCGTACTAAATTTCAGCTTAATATCTTGAAAATTGCGACCAGTAATTAGCTAACGCAAAAATGTCACGCACAATGGACATTTTCAGGGCCCCAAAAAAAGATAACGGTGAGAGATATCAAAAAATCGTTTTGAGTAAAAAAGTTGCATATCGCAGAGATCGTACACCTGTACCTGTAACATTTTTCGATACGACCAACCGTTTCCGAGATATATCGATTTCAAAAAACAGTTCGAAATTCTGGGCCCCCAAAAAAGATCCGGCCCCGCACAGATTTTAACGCCCAACAAGAGGATTCGTCACAGTCACTAACTCTTTCACCGTACCAAATTTCAGCTTAATATCTTGAAAATTGCGACCAGTACTTAGCTAAACGCAAATTGTCACGCTCAATGGACATTTTCAGGGACCCAAAAAAAGAAAACGGTGAGAGATATCAAAAAATCGTTTTGAGTAGATAAGTTTCATTCCGCGGAGATCTTACACCTGTACATTTAACATTTTTCGATACGACCAACCATTTCCGAGATATATCGATTCCAAAAAACAGTTAGAAATTCAGGGCCCCAAAAAAAGATCAGGCCCTGCACCGATTTTAACGCCCAACAATAGCATTCGTCACAGTCACTTACTCTTTCACCGTACCAAATTGCAGCTTAATATCTCGAAAATTGCGACCAGTACTTAGCTAAACGCAAAAATGTCACACACAATGGACATTTTCAGGGCCCCAAAAAAAAGAAAACGGTGAGAGATATAAAAAAATCGTTTTGAGTAAAAAAGTTGCATACCGCGGTGTTCTTACACCTGTACTTTAACATTTTTCGATACGACCAACCGTTTCCGAGATAGATCGATTCAAAAAAAAAGTTTGAAATTCAGGGCCCCCAAAAAAGATCCGGCCCTGCACCGATCTTAACGCCCAACAATATGATTCGTCACAGTCACTAACTCTTTCACCGTACCAAATTTCAGCTTAATATCTTGAAAATTGCGACCAGTACTTAGCTAAACGCAAAAATGTCACGCACAATGGACATTTTCAGGGCCCCAAAAAAAGAAAACGGTGAGAGATATCGAAAAATTGTTTTGAGTAAAAAAGTTGCATACCGCGGAGATCTTACACCTGTACATTTAACATTTTTCGATACAACCAACCGTTTCCGAGATATATCGATTCAAAAAACAGTTAGAAATTCAGGGCCCCCAAAAAAGATCCGGCCCTGCACCGATTTTAACGCCCAACAATAAGATTCGTCACAGTCACTAACTCTTTCACCGTACCAAATTTTAGCTTAATATCTTGAAAATTGCGACCAGTACTTAGCTAAACGCAAAAATGTCACGCTCAATGGACATTTTCAGGGCCCCAAAAAACGATAACGGTGAGAGATATCAAAAAATCGTTTTGAGTAAAAAAGTTGCATATCGCAGAGATCGTACACCTGTACCTGTAACATTTTTCGATACGACCAACCGTTTCCGAGATATATCGATTCCAAAAAACAGTTAGAAAATCTGGGCCCCCAAAAAAATCCGGCCCTGCACAGATTTTAACGCCCAACAATAGGATTCGTCACAGTCACTAACTCTTTCACCGTACCAAATTTCAGCTTAATATCTTGAAAATTGCGACCAGTACTTAGCTAAACGCACATAGTCACGCTCAATGGACATTTTCAGGGCCCCAAAAAAAGAAAACGGTGAGAGATATCAAAAAATCGTTTTGAGTAGATAAGTTTCATTCCGCGGAGATCTTACACCTGTACATTTAACATTTTTCGATACGACCAACCATTTCCGAGATATATCGATTCCAAAAAACAGTTAGAAATTCAGGGCCCCCAAAAAAGATCCGGCCCAGCACCGATTTTAACGCCCAACAATAGGATTCGTCACAGTCATGAACTCTTTCATCGTACTAAATTTCAGCTTAATATCTTGAAACTTGCGACCAGTACTTAGCTAAACGCAAAAATGTCACGCACAATGGACATTTTCAGGGCCCCAAAAAAAGAAAACGGTGAGAGATATCAAAAAATCGGTTTCAGTAAACAAGTTGCATACCGTGGAGATCTTACACCTGTACATTTAACATTTTTCGATACGACCAACCGTTTCCGAGATAGATCGATTCAAAAAAAAAGTTTGAAATTCAGGGCCCCCAAAAAAGATCCGGCCCTGCACCGATCTTAACGCCCAACAATATGATTCGTCACAGTCACTAACTCTTTCACCGTACCAAATTTCAGCTTAATATCTTGAAACTTGCGACCAGTACTTAGCTAAACGCAAAAATGTCACGCACAATGGACATTTTCAGGGCCCCAAAAAAAAAGAAAACGGTGAGAGATGTAAAAAAATCGTTTTGAGTAAAAATGTTACATACCGCGGAGATCTTACACCTGTACATTTAACATTTTTCGATACGACCAACCGTTTCCGAGATAGATCGATTCAAAAAAAAAGTTTGAAATTCGGGGCCCCCAAAAAAGATCCGGCCCTGCACCGATCTTAACGCCCAACAATATGATTCGTCACAGTCACTAACTCTTTCACCGTACCAAATTTCAGCTTAATATCTTGAAAATTGCGACCAGTACTTAGCTAAACGCAAAAATGTCACACACAATGGACATTTTCAGGGCCCCAAAAAAAGAAAACGGTGAGAGATATCGAAAAATTGTTTTGAGTAAAAATGTTGCATACCGCGGAGATCTTACACCTGTACATTTAACATTTTTCGATACAACCAACCGTTTCCGAGATATATCGATTCAAAAAAACAGTTAGAAATTCAGGGCCCCCAAAAAAGATCCGGCCCAGCACCGATTTTAACGCCCAACAATAGGATTCGTCACAGTCACGAACTCTTTCATCGTACTAAATTTCAGCTTAATATCTTGAAACTTGCGACCAGTACTTAGCTAAACGCAAAAATGTCACGCACAATGGACATTTTCAGGGCCCCAAAAAAAGAAAACGGTGAGAGATATCAAAAAATCGGTTTCAGTAAAAAAAGTTGCATACCGTGGAGATCTTACACCTATACATTTAACATTTTTCGATACGACCAACCGTTTCCGAGATATATCGATTCAAAAAAATAGGATGAAATGCAGGGCCCCAAAAAAAGGTCCGGCCCTGCACCGATTTTAACGCCCAACAATAGGGTTCGTCACAGTCCCAACTCTTTCACCGTACCAAATTTCAGCTCGATATCTTGAAAATTGCGACCAGTACTTTGCTAAACGCAAAAACGTCACGCACATACGTACGTACGTACGTACGTACATACAGACAGACTTTTTTCAATATACCACGGCTATATGAAAGCCTATAGGATCTTTAGATCCGGCTTTCATAACAAGAAGGAGTCCACGCAGCACGACCTGCTTTGATGAGACGGTGGCGCAGCAGCAAGGGGCCGGCAAGAGTGGTTATAATCTCAAACAACAACTTCGTTGGCGGCAAGGCCTGCGGAATTGCATTTTGGACCTTCGACCCGATTGCAAGGAAATGTAGGAAAATTATAAAATGTTATTCTAGGCAATGCTGACACCATCACATGGTTATGAAAGCCGGACGTCCTCGGAAGGGGAAAATATCTTACTGCTGTAAATACATGATTCAACTTATTGAAAATGTTAAAACGAGTAATTCTAGATAATTTTCCGTAGAATTCAATTAGACAATAAGTTGAATTTTTACCAGTTGTTATATGTGCACTTGGGCCCCATTTTTTTTTTCAAAAACCAAAACATTTAATAACATCAAAACGGTGAGAGATATCAAAATATGATAAGGGGTAGAAAAGTTGCAAATCACTGAGATCTTACACCTGTAGATTTAACTTTTTCGATAGGATCGACACTTTCCGAGATATAACGAATCGAAAGAAAAGAATGAAATTCACGGCCCTAAATAGGAAAATGGTGAGAGATATCAAAAAATCATAAGAGTTAAAAAAGATGCTAATCACTGAGGTCCTATATCCGTAGATTTTACTTTGTTCGATACGGCCAACCGTTTCCCAAATATAACGGTTCGAAAAAAGGACGAAATTCAGGGCCCCAAAGAAAAGTCCGGCCCTGCACCTATTTTAACGCCCGACAACAGAGTTCCTCACAGGCCCGATTTCTTTCCCCGTACCACATTTCAGCTCGATATCTTGAATATTGCAAGCTGTACTTCGCCAAACTAAAAAATGTCACACACAAAGGACATTTTCAGGGCCCCCAAAAAAAGAAAACGGTGAGAGATATCAAAAATCGTTTGGAGTAAAAACGTTGCATACCTCGGGGATCATACACCTGTACATTTAACGTTTTTCGATACGACCAACCGTTTCCGAGATATATCGATTCCAAATACAGGGTTGAAATTCAGGGCCTCAAAAAATGGCCCGGCCCTGCACCGATTTTAACGCCCAACAAAAGCGTTCCTCACAGGCCCTAACTCTTTCACCGTATCCTATTTCAGCTTGATATCTTGAAAATTGCGAACTGTACTTTGCTAAACGCAGAAATTCACGCACAATGGACATTTTCAGGGCCCCAAAAAAAGAAAACGGTGAGAGATATCAAAAAATCGTTTTGAGTAAAAAAGTTGCACACCGCGGAGATCTTACACCTGTACATTTAACGTTTTTCGATACGACCAACCGTTTCCGAGATATATCGATTCCAAAAAAACTTAGAAAATTCAGGGCCTCCCAAAACGATCCGGCCCTGCACCGTTTGTAACGCCCGACAACAGATTTCCTCACAGAGGCCAACTCTTTCACAGCTCAAAATTTCAGCTTGATATCTTGAATATTGCGACCTGCACTTCGCTAAACCCAAAAATTTCACGCTCAATGGTCATTTTCAGGGCCCCAAAAAACGAAAACGGTGAGATATATCAAAAAAATCGTTTTGAGTAAAAAAGTTGCATACCGCGGAGATTTTACACCTGTATATTTACGTTTTTCGATACGACCAACAGTTTCCGAGTTATATCGATTCCAAAAAAAAAGATTGAAATTCAGGGCCCCCCAAACAGATCCGGCCCTGCACCGCTTTTAACGCCCGACAACAGACTCCCTCACAGGGTCCAACTCTTTCACGGGTCAAAATTTCAGCTCGATATCTTGAAAATTGCCACCTGTACTTCGCTAAACCCAAACATTTCACGCACAATGGACATTTTCAGGGTCCCCAAAAACGAAAACGGTGGGAGATATCAAAAAATCGTTTTGAGTAAAAAAGTTGCATACCGCGGAGATCTTACACCTGTACATTTAACGGTTCTCAATACGACCAACAGTTTCCGAGATATATCGATTCCAAAGAAAAGTTTGAAAGTCAGGGCCCCCCAAAAAGATCCGGCCCTGCACCGTTTTTAACGCCCGACAACAGGTTTCCTCACAGCGGCCAACTCTTTCACAGCTCAAAATTTCAGCTCGATATCTTGAAAATTGCGACCTGTACTTGGCTAAACCCAAAAATTTCTCGCACAATGGACATTTTCAGGGCCCCCAAAAACGAAAACGGTGAGAGATATCAAAAAATCGTTTTGAGTAAAAAAGTTGCATACCTCGGAGATTATACACCTGTACATTTAACGTTTTTCGACACGACCAACCGTTTCCGAGATATATCGATTCCAAAAAAAGTTTGAAATTCAGGGCCTCCCAAAACGATCCGGCCCTGCACCGTTTTTAACGCCCGACAACAGATTTCCTCACAGGGTCCAACTCTTTCACAGCTCAAAATTTCAGCTCGATATCTTAAAAATTGTGACCTGTACTTCGCTAAACCCAAAAATGTCACGCACATTGGACATTTTCAGGGCCCCCCAAAACTAAAACGGTGAGAGATATCAAAAAATCGTTTTGAGTAAAAAAGTTGCATATCGTGGAGATCTTACACCTATACTTTTAACATTTTTCGATACGATCAACCGTTTCCGAGATATATCGATTCCAAAAAAAGTTTGAAATTCAGGGCCCCCAAAAAAGATCCGGCCCTGCACCGATTTTAACGCACAACAATAGGATTCGTCACAGTCACTAACTCTTTCACCGTAACAAATTTCAGCTTAATATCTTGAAAATGGCGACCAGTACTTAGCTAAACGCAAAAATGTCACGCACAATGGACATATTCAGGGCCCCAAAAAAAAAAGAAAACGGTGAAAGATATCAAAAAATAGTTTTGAGTAAAAAAGTTGCATATCGCGGAGATCTTACACCTATACATTTAACATTTTTCGATACGATCAACCGTTTCCGAGATATATCGATTCCAAAAAAAAAGATTGAAATTCAGGGCCCCCCAAACAGATCCGGCCCTGCACCGCTTTTAACGCCCGACAACAGACTTCCTCACAGGGTCCAACTCTTTCACGGGTCAAAATTTCAGCTCGATATCTTGAAAAATGCCACCTGTACTTCTCTAAACCCAAATATGTCACGCACAATGGATATTTTCAGGGCCCCAAAAAGAGAAAAAGGTGAGAGATATCAAAAAATCGTTATGAGTAAAACAGTTCCATACCCTGGTGATCTTACACCTTTACATTTGACGTTTTTCGATACGACCATCCGTTTCCGAGATATATTGATTCCAAAAAAGGGGATGAAATTCAGGGCCCAAAAAAAGGTCCGGCCCTGCACCGATTTTAACGCCCAGCAATAGGCTTCCTCACAGGCCCTAGCTCTTTCACCGTACCAAATTTCTGCTTGATATCTTGAAAATTGCGACCTGTGCCTTGCTAAACGCAAAAATGTCACGCACAATGGACATTTTCAGGGCCCCCAAAAAAGAAAACGGTGAGAGATATCAAAAACTCGTTTTGAGTAAAAAAGTTGCATACCGCGGAGATCTTACACCAATACTTTTAACATTTTTCGATACGATCAACCGTTTCCGAGATATATCGATTCAAAAAAAAAGTTTGAAATTCAGGGCCCCCAAAAAAGATCCGGCCCTGCACCGATTTTAACGCCCAACAATAGGATTCGTCACAGTCACTAACTCTTTCACCGTACCAAATTGCAGCATAATATCTTGAAAATTGCGACCAGTACTTAGCTAAACCCAAAAATGTCACGCACAATGGACGTTTTCTGGGCCCCAAAAAAAGAAAACAGTGAGAGATATCAAAAAATAGTTTTGAGTAAAAAAGTTGCATACCGCGGAGAACTTACACCTGTACATTTAACAATTTTCGATACGATCAACCATTTACGAGATATATAGATTCCAAAAAAAAGTTTGAAATTCAGGGCTCCCAAAAAAGATCCGGCCCTGCACCGATTTTAACGCCCAACAACAGGATTCGTCACAGTCACCAACTCTTTCATCGTACCAAATTTCAGCCTAATATCTTGAAAATTGCGACCAGTACTTAGCTAAACGCAAAAATGTCACGCACAATGGACATTTTCAGGGCCCCAAAAAAAGAAAACGGTGAGAGATATCAAAAAATTGTTTTGAGTAAAAAAGTTGCATACCGCGGAGATCTTACACCTGTACATTTAACATTTTTTCGATACGACCAACCGTTTACGAGATATATCGATTCCAAAAAAAGGGATGAAATTAAGGGCCCCCCAAAAAGGTCCCTGTACCCATTTTAACGCCCAATAATAGGATTCGTCACAGTCACTAACTCTTTCACCGTACCAAATTTCAGCTTAATATCTTGAAAATTGCGACCAGTACTTAGCTAAACGCAAAAATGTCACGCACAATGGACATTTTCAGGGCACCAAAAAAAGAAAACGGTGAGAGATATCAAAAAATCGTTCTGAGTAAAAAAGTTGCATACCGCGGAGATCTTACACCCATACATTTAAAATTTTTCGATACGATCAACCGTTTCCGAGATCTATCGATTCCAAAAAAAAGTTTGAAATTCAGGGCCCCAAAAAAGATCCGGCCCTGCACCGATTTTAACGCCCAACAATAAGATTCGTCACAGTCACTAACTCTTTCACCGTACCAAATTTCAGCTTAATATCTTGAAAATAGCGACCAGTAATTAACTAAACGCAAAAATGACACATACAATGGAAATTTTCAGGGCCCCAAAAAAAGGAAACTTTGAGAGATATCAAAAAATCGTTTTGAGTAAAAAAGTTGCATACCGCGGAGATCTTACACCTATATATTTAACATTTTTCGATACGACCAACCGTTTCCGAGATATATCGATTCCAAAAAACAGTTAGAAATTCAGGGCCCCTCAAAAAGAACCGGCCCTGCACTGATTTTAACGCCCAACAATAGGATTCGTCACAGTCACTGACTCTTTCATCGTACCAAATTTCAGCTTAATATCTTAAAAATTGCGACCAGTACTTAGCTAAACGCAAAAATGTCACGCACAATGGACATATTCAGGGCCCCAAAAAAAGAAAACGGTGAGAGATATCAAAAAATCGTTTTGAGTAAAAAAGTTGCATACCGCAGAGATCTTACACCAATACCTTTAACATTTTTCGATACGATCAACCGTTTCCGAGATATATCGATTCCAAAAAAAAGTTTGTAATTCAGGGCCCCCAAAAAAGATCCGGTCCTGCACCGATTTTAACGCCCAACAATAGGATTCGTCACAGTCACTAACTTTTTCACCGTACCAAATTGCAGCTTAATATCTTGAAAATTGCGACCAGTACTTAGGTAAACGCAAAAATGTCACGCACAATGGACATTTTCAGGGCCCCAAAAATCGAAAACGGTGAGAGATATCAAAAAATCGTTTTGAGTAAAAAAGTTGCATACCGCGGAGATCTTACACCAATACATTTAACATTTTTCGATACGATCAACCGTTTCCGAGATATATCGATTCCAAAAAAAAGTTTGAAATTCAGGGCCCCCAAAAAAGATCCGTCCCTGCACCGATTTTAACGCCCAACAACAGGATTCGTCACAGTCACTAACTCTTTCACCGTACCAAATTGCAGCTTAATATCTTGAAAATTGCGACCAGTACTTAGCTAAACGCAAAAATATCACGCACAATGGACATTTTCAGGGCCCCAAAAAAAGAAAACGGTGAGAGATATCAAAAAATTGTTTTGAGTAAAAAAGTTGCATATCGCGGAGATCTTATACCTGTACATTTAACAATTTTCGATACGATCAACCGTTTACGAGATATATCGATTCCAAAAAAAGTTTGAAATTCAGGGCCCCCAAAAAAGATCCGTCCCTGCACCGATTTTAACGCCCAACAATAGGATTCGTCACAGTCACTAACTCTTTCACCGTACCAAATTGCAGCTTAATATCTTGAAAATTGCGACCAGTACTTAGCTAAACGCAAAAATATCACGCTCAATGGACATTTTCAGGGCCCCAAAAAATGAAAAAAGTGAGAGATATCAAAAAATCGTTTTCAGTAAAAAAGTTGCATACCGCGGAGATCTTACACCTATACATTTAACATTTTTCGATACGACCAACCGTTTCCGTGATATATCGATTCAAAAAATAGGATGAAATTCAGGGCCCCAAAAAAAGGTCCGGCCCTGCACCGATTTTAACGCCCAACAATAGGGTTCGTTACAGGCCCCAACTCTTTCACCGAACCGAATTTTAGCTCGATATCTTGAAAATTGCGACCTGTACTTTGCTAAACGCAATAACGTCACGCACATACATACATACTGTGCCCTTTTAGCAAGAAATATGCCAATCACAGTATACCAGCGTAGCTCAATTCGGAATTTTCGGGGCAGCGGTAAGTTCCCCCACTCTGTGACTCACATATTTTGGATTAAATAGAGGATACACTTGCAAAAATAACAACAAAATCAACTCCTATTTAAACACATTTAATTAATAAAATTAATGGCGCTACAAACACTTTAACAATTTAATTACTGACCCATAATCATCTACTTGTTCCAAATGAACAAGGAATCACAAATATAATAAAACAAATATTGTATTTAAAACATGTGGTTTCCACATAAACCAACAATTCCTCCTTAGTCTTACTTCCATAAAGCATTAACAGTAAGTTTTATATAACTCCGAGCTCTTTTGGCTCCATGCATTTACATAATAATGGTGTCATTCTGGTACACCTCAAATACTATCCTTTATATTTTCTTATTTCTCAAAAACAAATATATAATTACATTTAAAATCTATGTTAATTATCTAACTCAATATTTTGGGCATGTCCACACATTCAGTTGTTATCATCTCTCTTTACTTCACAAATATCTTAAGGTAGTCAGGAAATCAATTGTGTACTCCAGAGCGTGAAGATACTTGACACAGTCAAAAAACTATAGTTACTCCCGAAACTTAGTTGCCTTCAATTAACTCGTGGAATCCTACGTCCATACATCATTACAATAGGGATTGTTATTTATCTCTTATGTCTTATAAGACCATTATCATATAAGAAACTACGATCTGAACAGGCAAACGAAAATATCAATCTACTAGGACCTCGGTTCAACGCCCGGGTCGTTAACAACTTTAAACACTCCTGGTGTATTCATTTCTCTTTACAACATCTTACGAGACGGTTTCTGGCCCCTCTCGCTTTAAGAGAGCTAGACCCTTCTACTCGGGCGCGATTTATGACACGGAGGGTGACGGCGACTCCCTGTCTAACCCACGTTAGTAGCTTATTTCCAAGGCTTTCAAAACAAACCTTCACATTATATTCAGTTCTGGGGAGAGACCGGGCTTTTACTGTACCGTACTCATTCAAACAACTATTCTTTGGTTCAAAGACCACTTTCGTAACCTTGGCATTTATTAATTATGAGAGGGTCCCCATTGATTGGGAAGATTAATACACATTCGACGACGAAGAATTAAGGGGCTTTTATCATAAGAAGATTCTGCGTTCGAATCTCTTCACATGCCTCGGGAACCATTCCCTTACAGAGGACTTATACAAAATGCGATTTAAAGTCGGCCGTGGCCCATATGACATACGCTCAATAATACCATATATTAGCTCCCTTTCAAATACATACACAATGCCTCGTGATACTACGTCACAAATAGAGGACTTATACAATTATCAATTCACTGCAATCAACTACCCTCCATAAGTAATTTACCAAGTATTTTAACCTCTACGCGTTCCTAGCGTGACACTTTAATATTCTTTGCGCTCATTTGCGCTATGCATTATTTTAAGCCGAAATGTCTTCCCAAGAACTGATAAATCTCATTAGTAACAATTCATATTATTTTAATTCTCATATTAATCTTTTCCGTTGCCGATAAATCGCTCCCTTTTAAAATATTCCATTGAACATCATATCTTACATATATGTTAAGGCTTTAACGCTCTTATGTTCACATCAATTTATTTGATCTTTATTTAATATTTCCATATTTAATTATTATTATTATCTTTATTCTTTACACAAGCTCAAAAGCTATTTCTTTCATATCTCAACTTTACTTTATTTCAATATCTTTCATGATAATTAGTGATATTTCGCTTGCTCTTATGACATTTGTTAAATACATTAACATTTTATTCACTTATTTCCTCTACGGGATTTATTCTTTACATAATCATTTATAATTTCTCAAATTTTCTATTATTGTTCAGACCGCGTTCTTGCTTATTCAGTATTTATTTCTTAAAACACATCCCTTTTACTCAAAAACTCCGGTGGATTTGTACACAACCAATTTCTGACACCAACATAGAATGAAATTCAGTACTCACATGTTTTTAAGATCGTCCCATGATCTTTATTCTTGTGCGGTGCTTCATTTTGGACCCACTTTGAACTTTTTACTCCATATTAAAGGAATTTATCTTATATATAAACACTTTTTGACATACATTTAAGACACTTAACATTGACGACATTTTTATACACTGATGTGTCCCTTTTGAACACATAATAAACACTAAAAATATTAATTTAACACACAATCTTGATAAATTTACACTTCACAATTCTTGATCACTAGGCCGTATTTCTGAGCCTATCACACGTGACCTTCTTAAATTCCCGTTTCCAAGGGTGAAATTTATTCGATGTCGGCTTCCTATCCTGCAGAATACGAAAGTCTCGAAACATCTACTGTTCCCTGGAGTCCAAATTCTGCTACTCCTATCCTGGATGACCGGCTATTTATCTAGCTTGAACGACTTCTGTGTAGATCTGTCTATCGATCCTAGCGAAAGTCTATTCGGATCGAGGTCTCCTCAATGACCTATAGATTTAGTTTATAGCAGCTAGTACTTCTCGATTCTAGTATTTTTAGAATAGTTCACCTGCTTTCTGGAGATAATGTTTATAGTCTCCTATCTTCTTTATTTGAACTGTTCTAACACTCCTACGTTTCTGATATACGTTCCGAACCTTAATCTGTTCTTCCCTTTTCGGGTTCTTTAATTTAGATAACAGTTTATCTTTCTGGTACGGTACTTCCGTACGTTATGATCTATTCGTTCGTCTATTTAACGACCTATCGCCTTTAACTCCGACGTTCGCGGCATGTTCTGACTATATCTTACGAACTTTCACTATAACTTGTATACAGTCGGGCCTAAATCCTGTAAGTAGGATTTTCCTAATCTTTCAATACGGCGATACTTTAAATTTCTTCTTGACCACTCCTTATGGAGGCAAGCAAGTCGTTAATACTGCGACGCCTATGGCTATCGGATATACTTCTGCGGTGTAACACAGCGTTTCTCCCCTCAAGGAGTACTGGTAGCTGTTTTTTCGATGTGACGCAGAGTTACGCCCACACGGCTGTCTGAATACTTATGTGCTGTGATGTAGTCTTACGCCCCTCACGGGCTGTCGGAACTGCGTGCGTAGTAACCCCCTCACGGGTTGTCAGGATAACTGCATGAT
Source organism: Meconema thalassinum (assembly GCA_946902985.2). NCBI lineage: Eukaryota > Metazoa > Arthropoda > Insecta > Orthoptera > Tettigoniidae > Meconema > Meconema thalassinum. The sequence goes on along the minus strand of OX336388.2, from coordinate 1,902,423,682 downwards.
GCTGATGATCTAGCGTCACGTCCCCCTGGACGGACTTGTACTGCGTGATGCGTGATTACGCCCCCTCGGGCTGTTCGAGACTGCATATACTGTTGATGTAGCCTTACGCCCCTCACGGGCTATTCGAGACTGCATGATTGGCTTGGTGAAGCCCGAAGCTTTATACTATTTTACTACAAAAAAATAAGACTCTAGCCTTTTCTGTGGTCAACTTCTAAAATAATGGTACCACAAATATAAAAATTATACCTTCCGAAAGCTCGTCTTCTCAATGTCAAATAATCTCATTGCACCTAAGAATCGATCGTACAATTCGGAGATATTAATTAATTTCTCGTCCTCAGATGTGTGGGTGTTGCATTTCTTTTGCTTTCTCCCCTCCACACAGGCTTCGGTAATTCCCCAATGACGTCGTCTTGCGTCGGCAGTTTTTTTCTGCGCAATTATTAAATGGTTTCTCTTTACTGAAAAATCTCTCATTCAAAATGATTCACTGTACTGTGCTTGTTTACTCATTATTATACTTGTAAACGGGTTAAATTTAATTATTCCTCTTCTGGCGCATAAGCGGTGTTGTCATTTTCCAGCAACGTCAGCTCGAATTCCGATTCAGGCTTCCTTGTCTAATCCTGGGAAATTTCCACTCGGTTATTAATACTCGTGACTCGCTCCCTTCAGAATGTCAAGAGGGATGATATCATCCTCTCGAACACCTGGTCCTCGTTAGTTGCACAATCTTATGCTGGCCTCCTAGCTTGATCTTTCTTTAAATCACATTAGAAACTGTACGTTTCTTTGATTTCTTCCTCAAATGCATGGATTCGCACACCTTGGACCCTATAGCATATGGGTTCATCTCACCCTTCCTTAGGATAAATAAATTTTCGAAAAATTTTTGAGGAAATTTATTTTAATTAATTTTGTATTCTTATTTCATCGAATCCATCATAACGTCGTCCGTATTTACTGTTGTTTTATTTCCTTAAAGTTCCTTCCACTAATTGTGTAGGTTGGGTATGCTCTATCTTTACCCTATCTTTCTCCTTTATTACATTAAAAATTTCCTTTTTCAAAAAAATCAATTGCTTCTTTAAAGTTCCTTTCCTCTCTGGTCTGTGTTTAGGTTGGGTCTTCAAAAGTTCCCATTCATTCATTTATTCCCCTAGCGGACGTCTACACTCAGGGCCATAAATTTCTTTTCACGTTCGGTGTTTACAACTCTCCCCTCGTCTGGCGTGTGCTTCTCCAGACTCGAGTCAACAGTTGGTTTCCTTTCTTCTTTTCTCAGGACAGACTTCTAGTCGGTCTGTTCTCGATTCATTAAATATTTTCAACTTAATGACTTTATGTTAATTACTTTGCGGGTGCAATTAGCTTTACCCGTAACTTAATTCATTACAATTCTCAGACTTCAAGTCTGTTACCCTTCATTTGATTTTTAAGAGCTCAGTCTGATCTCACCTGACTCTTTCTGGTTATCTTCCCCCTTCCTTATCTCTCTTTGAGATGGTATTTCAAACACATATTATACTTATTTCTCTTATTCTTTGACGGTTGCAAATAGCTTTACCCGTTTGTTCATGATGGAATAATCCTTTTCCTTCACCTCGTATCGAGATGGCATTTCCAAAGAGTATTTCTTTTTTCGACTCTTCCAGTTCTTTAGATCTTTCAGATCTCCTTCTTTTCTCTTCTTATTATCGCTCCCTTTCTTTTTACGGAGCTTCCAGCTGAAGTATGCCTGGGCATCCTCTTTCTCTAAGGCTTCGTATGTTATTCCTCCTCCTTTCATTGTTTCCATGGGGTATCCATTTCCTGGTACACCAACTACCAATGGCGGTTTTCCTCTGTCTTGATTTTCTTCAGAGACGTCTCCTCTCATTTTTTCATTGCTCCCAACAATCTCATCCTTTTCTTTTAGGTTTTCTTGGCTCTTGTTTCGACCTCCTTCCAGTCCTCTTTTCTGTCGTTGGCATTCCTGACATTTTATCATTAAGTCAAGGATCTGGGCTTTCAATTTTTCTTCTTCTTCGTCTAATTGTTTCCTATCTTTCTTATCCTGATCCTGCATTTCCTTTGAGGTTTCTTTTTCTACCTCCTCATTTTCTTCGGAGTTTTCTTTTTCAATTCCTGTGAATTCTTGAACCTCTGTTTCCATCGGTGCTTCGTTGATATTTTCTATTTTTGTTTCATCTAATTTCTCTGTTTCTTCTGGAATTATCATTTCCGTTTCTTCAACTATCAATTCCTTTGTTATCTCCTGTTCCGAGATTATTTCTTGCTCTTCCAGCTCGACCTTTTCACAAAAATGAGTCTCTTCCGTTTGGAGCTCATTTTCATTTTGGCTGTCCTCCTGGTCTGGACTTACGATTTCCTCTTGAATCTCCATGTCTTCTTCAGGAAGGATCTCCAGGTTTTCCTCAGTTTCCACTGGAGTCATTATAATTTCTACTTCTTGTTTTTCTTCTTTAATAACAATTTCGGGCTTTTCTAGCACCGTGACTTCTTTTTCTTCTTTAATATCTGATGGCTTTTCAACTTCCGTCTGGACAACTGTTTCATTTATGACTGGGATAGCCATTTCTTTTCCTTTGAGGTCCTCTGCTAATATGTATTCCTCATATTTCTTCTGAGTAGCCTCTAATATTTCTTCGTATTCCGAAATCTTAACTTTCCTCAATTCAGCTAACTCCTGAATAGATATTATTCCATTTTCATCATACATACTCCTTCTGAAATAATGCATCTTATCCCATTCTTCTTTCATATAATCCTTTTGTTCCTCAACATATTTATTCCTTTCGTGCTCTTTATAATCGGTCTTCCACCAAATCTTATTCCATTCTCCTCTCCTATCCCATACCTGCTCCATTATCTCACTTATTTCATTAATAAACATTTTTAGCTGTTCCCACGGAACTATTTCAATTTTCCCTTCTTTCTCCATGCGTCTCGCAAAGTTCCTCTTTGTTTCTTTTAATGACTCTTTAAGCTTAGGGATTTCCTTGTACGCTTCCTCAAATTCCTGTTTGGGTATCTCACCCCAATTTCTATTTACCCTTTTATGAAGTTCGAATGTCTTCTCAATTTCCTTGGACATCCTTTCTCTCTGTTCCTCAATGCCTTCCTTCTTTCTTGAATTGAAATCTTTTAATTTCCATAATTCATCCTTCATTACCATGTGCTCTCTTCGTATTTCTTTAATTATATCCAAGAACCCTTCTACTTCCTTCCAGGTCGTCATTCCCACCTTTTCCTGATCCTGAACGTCAGTACTATCGCTCTTTTCCCCTTCGTTTTCTGAGCCTACCTGAACCTGCATTACTACGTGAGACTTTGAATTACCTTTATCATTATCATTATCTGTTTTAATTACCTTTTCCCTTGGAATCGGTGTACAATTTTCCTTTTCCTTTCCGAGCTCTAAAGGCTCAACATTTACCCTTTTGTCTGCAGACATGTTACCTTCTCTTCGTGTAACTATGTCTCCAGGTGCACGCATGCTTTCTACAGAAACATTTATAATTTCTTTACTTGGGTACTCTTTCTCACCTGTAGTTTTACCTTTATCTGGGCTCTCGGCCCTTACACTTTCAGAGAGCCTCCGCCTCTCTTCACTTAACAACATCATATTAAAATACAGTGGGCCACTAATGCCACCACACTAGTACATGTTTGAGAGATGATACTCTGAATCGGTGAGTCCCAATTTCTTTTTAAAATATTACTTTGGTACGGGTATTCACTTACAACGTACCCTTTTGCTACTTTTATTCAATTTCATAAAACCTTTATGGAAGTATTTAAAATTCAAAATTTCGAAAAACCATTTTTTTCAAAAAATGAAAATTTTGATTTTTCGAGAAAACTCGGGTTTTCCCTAGGAAAACTCATCCCTGCGTACTGGGCGCCAAAAAGTATAGATTTCTGCTAGGGGGTTGATAATATAATAATTCAGGGCTGGTCGGTATGAGTTTCTAGGGACCCATGCGGTCAGTTAAGATTTTATGTTGTAGCTACACCTATCATCACTTTAATTTACATGAAATGACCGTCTTAAGTGTTCCTCTAGTTATCAATCCAGCACATTACTTATACGACCCCCATGTGCCCTTTTAGCAAGAAATATGCCAATCACAGTATACCAGCGTAGCTCAATTCGGAATTTTCGGGGCAGCGGTAAGTTCCCCCACTCTGTGACTCACATATTTTGGATTAAATAGAGGATACACTTGCAAAAATAACAACAAAATCAACTCCTATTTAAACACATTTAATTAATAAAATTAATGGCGCTACAAACACTTTAACAATTTAATTACTGACCCATAATCATCTACTTGTTCCAAATGAACAAGGAATCACAAATATAATAAAACAAATATTGTATTTAAAACATGTGGTTTCCACATAAACCAACAATTCCTCCTTAGTCTTACTTCCATAAAGCATTAACAGTAAGTTTTATATAACTCCGAGCTCTTTTGGCTCCATGCATTTACATAATAATGGTGTCATTCTGGTACACCTCAAATACTATCCTTTATATTTTCTTATTTCTCAAAAACAAATATATAATTACATTTAAAATCTATGTTAATTATCTAACTCAATATTTTGGGCATGTCCACACATTCAGTTGTTATCATCTCTCTTTACTTCACAAATATCTTAAGGTAGTCAGGAAATCAATTGTGTACTCCAGAGCGTGAAGATACTTGACACAGTCAAAAAACTATAGTTACTCCCGAAACTTAGTTGCCTTCAATTAACTCGTGGAATCCTACGTCCATACATCATTACAATAGGGATTGTTATTTATCTCTTATGTCTTATAAGACCATTATCATATAAGAAACTACGATCTGAACAGGCAAACGAAAATATCAATCTACTAGGACCTCGGTTCAACGCCCGGGTCGTTAACAACTTTAAACACTCCTGGTGTATTCATTTCTCTTTACAACATCTTACGAGACGGTTTCTGGCCCCTCTCGCTTTAAGAGAGCTAGACCCTTCTACTCGGGCGCGATTTATGACACGGAGGGTGACGGCGACTCCCTGTCTAACCCACGTTAGTAGCTTATTTCCAAGGCTTTCAAAACAAACCTTCACATTATATTCAGTTCTGGGGAGAGACCGGGCTTTTACTGTACCGTACTCATTCAAACAACTATTCTTTGGTTCAAAGACCACTTTCGTAACCTTGGCATTTATTAATTATGAGAGGGTCCTCATTGATTGGGAAGATTAATACACATTCGACGACGAAGAATTAAGGGGCTTTTATCATAAGAAGATTCTGCGTTCGAATCTCTTCACATGCCTCGGGAACCATTCCCTTACAGAGGACTTATACAAAATGCGATTTAAAGTCGGCCGTGGCCCATATGACATACGCTCAATAATACCATATATTAGCTCCCTTTCAAATACATACACAATGCCTCGTGATACTACGTCACAAATAGAGGACTTATACAATTATCAATTCACTGCAATCAACTACCCTCCATAAGTAATTTACCAAGTATTTTAACCTCTACGCGTTCCTAGCGTGACACTTTAATATTCTTTGCGCTCATTTGCGCTATGCATTATTTTAAGCCGAAATGTCTTCCCAAGAACTGATAAATCTCATTAGTAACAATTCATATTATTTTAATTCTCATATTAATCTTTTCCGTTGCCGATAAATCGCTCCCTTTTAAAATATTCCATTGAACATCATATCTTACATATATGTTAAGGCTTTAACGCTCTTATGTTCACATCAATTTATTTGATCTTTATTTAATATTTCCATATTTAATTATTATTATTATCTTTATTCTTTACACAAGCTCAAAAGCTATTTCTTTCATATCTCAACTTTACTTTATTTCAATATCTTTCATGATAATTAGTGATATTTCGCTTGCTCTTATGACATTTGTTAAATACATTAACATTTTATTCACTTATTTCCTCTACGGGATTTATTCTTTACATAATCATTTATAATTTCTCAAATTTTCTATTATTGTTCAGACCGCGTTCTTGCTTATTCAGTATTTATTTCTTAAAACACATCCCTTTTACTCAAAAACTCCGGTGGATTTGTACACAACCAATTTCTGACACCAACATAGAATGAAATTCAGTACTCACATGTTTTTAAGATCGTCCCATGATCTTTATTCTTGTGCGGTGCTTCATTTTGGACCCACTTTGAACTTTTTACTCCATATTAAAGGAATTCATCTTATATATAAACACTTTTTGACATACATTTAAGACACTTAACATTGACGACATTTTTATACACTGATGTGTCCCTTTTGAACACATAATAAACACTAAAAATATTAATTTAACACACAATCTTGATAAATTTACACTTCACAATTCTTGATCACTAGGCCGTATTTCTGAGCCTATCACACGTGACCTTCTTAAATTCCCGTTTCCAAGGGTGAAATTTATTCGATGTCGGCTTCCTATCCTGCAGAATACGAAAGTCTCGAAACATCTACTGTTCCCTGGAGTCCAAATTCTGCTACTCCTATCCTGGATGACCGGCTATTTATCTAGCTTGAACGACTTCTGTGTAGATCTGTCTATCGATCCTAGCGAAAGTCTATTCGGATCGAGGTCTCCTCAATGACCTATAGATTTAGTTTATAGCAGCTAGTACTTCTCGATTCTAGTATTTTTAGAATAGTTCACCTGCTTTCTGGAGATAATGTTTATAGTCTCCTATCTTCTTTATTTGAACTGTTCTAACACTCCTACGTTTCTGATATACGTTCCGAACCTTAATCTGTTCTTCCCTTTTCGGGTTCTTTAATTTAGATAACAGTTTATCTTTCTGGTACGGTACTTCCGTACGTTATGATCTATTCGTTCGTCTATTTAACGACCTATCGCCTTTAACTCCGACGTTCGCGGCCTGTTCTGACTATATCTTACGAACTTTCACTATAACTTGTATACAGTCGGGCCTAAATCCTGTAAGTAGGATTTTCCTAATCTTTCAATACGGCGATACTTTAAATTTCTTCTTGACCACTCCTTATGGAGGCAAGCAAGTCGTTAATACTGCGACGCCTATGGCTATCGGATATACTTCTGCGGTGTAACACAGCGTTTCTCCCCTCAAGGAGTACTGGTAGCTGTTTTTTCGATGTGACGCAGAGTTACGCCCACACGGCTGTCTGAATACTTATGTGCTGTGATGTAGTCTTACGCCCCTCACGGGCTGTCGGAACTGCGTGCGTAGTAACCCCCTCACGGGTTGTCAGGATAACTGCATGATGCTGATGATCTAGCGTCACGTCCCCCTGGACGGACTTGTACTGCGTGATGCGTGATTACGCCCCCTCGGGCTGTTCGAGACTGCATATACTGTTGATGTAGCCTTACGCCCCTCACGGGCTATTCGAGACTGCATGATTGGCTTGGTGAAGCCCGAAGCTTTATACTATTTTACTACAAAAAAATAAGACTCTAGCCTTTTCTGTGGTCAACTTCTAAAATAATGGTACCACAAATATAAAAATTATACCTTCCGAAAGCTCGTCTTCTCAATGTCAAATAATCTCATTGCACCTAAGAATCGATCGTACAATTCGGAGATATTAATTAATTTCTCGTCCTCAGATGTGTGGGTGTTGCATTTCTTTTGCTTTCTCCCCTCCACACAGGCTTCGGTAATTCCCCAATGACGTCGTCTTGCGTCGGCAGTTTTTTTCTGCGCAATTATTAAATGGTTTCTCTTTACTGAAAAATCTCTCATTCAAAATGATTCACTGTACTGTGCTTGTTTACTCATTATTATACTTGTAAACGGGTTAAATTTAATTATTCCTCTTCTGGCGCATAAGCGGTGTTGTCATTTTCCAGCAACGTCAGCTCGAATTCCGATTCAGGCTTCCTTGTCTAATCCTGGGAAATTTCCACTCGGTTATTAATACTCGTGACTCGCTCCCTTCAGAATGTCAAGAGGGATGATATCATCCTCTCGAACACCTGGTCCTCGTTAGTTGCACAATCTTATGCTGGCCTCCTAGCTTGATCTTTCTTTAAATCACATTAGAAACTGTACGTTTCTTTGATTTCTTCCTCAAATGCATGGATTCGCACACCTTGGACCCTATAGCATATGGGTTCATCTCACCCTTCCTTAGGATAAATAAATTTTCGAAAAATTTTTGAGGAAATTTATTTTAATTAATTTTGTATTCTTATTTCATCGAATCCATCATAACGTCGTCCGTATTTACTGTTGTTTTATTTCCTTAAAGTTCCTTCCACTAATTGTGTAGGTTGGGTATGCTCTATCTTTACCCTATCTTTCTCCTTTATTACATTAAAAATTTCCTTTTTCAAAAAAATCAATTGCTTCTTTAAAGTTCCTTTCCTCTCTGGTCTGTGTTTAGGTTGGGTCTTCAAAAGTTCCCATTCATTCATTTATTCCCCTAGCGGACGTCTACACTCAGGGCCATAAATTTCTTTTCACGTTCGGTGTTTACAACTCTCCCCTCGTCTGGCGTGTGCTTCTCCAGACTCGAGTCAACAGTTGGTTTCCTTTCTTCTTTTCTCAGGACAGACTTCTAGTCGGTCTGTTCTCGATTCATTAAATATTTTCAACTTAATGACTTTATGTTAATTACTTTGCGGGTGCAATTAGCTTTACCCGTAACTTAATTCATTACAATTCTCAGACTTCAAGTCTGTTACCCTTCATTTGATTTTTAAGAACTCAGTCTGATCTCACCTGACTCTTTCTGGTTATCTTCCCCCTTCCTTATCTCTCTTTGAGATGGTATTTCAAACACATATTATACTTATTTCTCTTATTCTTTGACGGTTGCAAATAGCTTTACCCGTTTGTTCATGATGGAATAATCCTTTTCCTTCACCTCGTATCGAGATGGCATTTCCAAAGAGTATTTCTTTTTTCGACTCTTCCAGTTCTTTAGATCTTTCAGATCTCCTTCTTTTCTCTTCTTATTATCGCTCCCTTTCTTTTTACGGAGCTTCCAGCTGAAGTATGCCTGGGCATCCTCTTTCTCTAAGGCTTCGTATGTTATTCCTCCTCCTTTCATTGTTTCCATGGGGTATCCATTTCCTGGTACACCAACTACCAATGGCGGTTTTCCTCTGTCTTGATTTTCTTCAGAGACGTCTCCTCTCATTTTTTCATTGCTCCCAACAATCTCATCCTTTTCTTTTAGGTTTTCTTGGCTCTTGTTTCGACCTCCTTCCAGTCCTCTTTTCTGTCGTTGGCATTCCTGACATTTTATCATTAAGTCAAGGATCTGGGCTTTCAATTTTTCTTCTTCTTCGTCTAATTGTTTCCTATCTTTCTTATCCTGATCCTGCATTTCCTTTGAGGTTTCTTTTTCTACCTCCTCATTTTCTTCGGAGTTTTCTTTTTCAATTCCTGTGAATTCTTGAACCTCTGTTTCCATCGGTGCTTCGTTGATATTTTCTATTTTTGTTTCATCTAATTTCTCTGTTTCTTCTGGAATTATCATTTCCGTTTCTTCAACTATCAATTCCTTTGTTATCTCCTGTTCCGAGATTATTTCTTGCTCTTCCAGCTCGACCTTTTCACAAAAATGAGTCTCTTCCGTTTGGAGCTCATTTTCATTTTGGCTGTCCTCCTGGTCTGGACTTACGATTTCCTCTTGAATCTCCATGTCTTCTTCAGGAAGGATCTCCAGGTTTTCCTCAGTTTCCACTGGAGTCATTATAATTTCTACTTCTTGTTTTTCTTCTTTAATAACAATTTCGGGCTTTTCTAGCACCGTGACTTCTTTTTCTTCTTTAATATCTGATGGCTTTTCAACTTCCGTCTGGACAACTGTTTCATTTATGACTGGGATAGCCATTTCTTTTCCTTTGAGGTCCTCTGCTAATATGTATTCCTCATATTTCTTCTGAGTAGCCTCTAATATTTCTTCGTATTCCGAAATCTTAACTTTCCTCAATTCAGCTAACTCCTGAATAGTTATTATTCCATTTTCATCATACATACTCCTTCTGAAATAATGCATCTTATCCCATTCTTCTTTCATATAATCCTTTTGTTCCTCAACATATTTATTCCTTTCGTGCTCTTTATAATCGGTCTTCCACCAAATCTTATTCCATTCTCCTCTCCTATCCCATACCTGCTCCATTATCTCACTTATTTCATTAATAAACATTTTTAGCTGTTCCCACGGAACTATTTCAATTTTCCCTTCTTTCTCCATGCGTCTCGCAAAGTTCCTCTTTGTTTCTTTTAATGACTCTTTAAGCTTAGGGATTTCCTTGTACGCTTCCTCAAATTCCTGTTTGGGTATCTCACCCCAATTTCTATTTACCCTTTTATGAAGTTCGAATGTCTTCTCAATTTCCTTGGACATCCTTTCTCTCTGTTCCTCAATGCCTTCCTTCTTTCTTGAATTGAAATCTTTTAATTTCCATAATTCATCCTTCATTACCATGTGCTCTCTTCGTATTTCTTTAATTATATCCAAGAACCCTTCTACTTCCTTCCAGGTCGTCATTCCCACCTTTTCCTGATCCTGAACGTCAGTACTATCGCTCTTTTCCCCTTCGTTTTCTGAGCCTACCTGAACCTGCATTACTACGTGAGACTTTGAATTACCTTTATCATTATCATTATCTGTTTTAATTACCTTTTCCCTTGGAATCGGTGTACAATTTTCCTTTTCCTTTCCGAGCTCTAAAGGCTCAACATTTACCCTTTTGTCTGCAGACATGTTACCTTCTCTTCGTGTAACTATGTCTCCAGGTGCACGCATGCTTTCTACAGAAACATTTATAATTTCTTTACTTGGGTACTCTTTCTCACCTGTAGTTTTACCTTTATCTGGGCTCTCGGCCCTTACACTTTCAGAGAGCCTCCGCCTCTCTTCACTTAACAACATCATATTAAAATACAGTGGGCCACTAATGCCACCACACTAGTACATGTTTGAGAGATGATACTCTGAATCGGTGAGTCCCAATTTCTTTTTAAAATATTACTTTGGTACGGGTATTCACTTACAACGTACCCTTTTGCTACTTTTATTCAATTTCATAAAACCTTTATGGAAGTATTTAAAATTCAAAATTTCGAAAAACCATTTTTTTCAAAAAATGAAAATTTTGATTTTTTGAGAAAACTCGGGTTTTCCCTAGGAAAACTCATCCCTGCGTACTGGGCGCCAAAAAGTATAGATTTCTGCTAGGGGGTTGATAATATAATAATTCAGGGCTGGTCGGTATGAGTTTCTAGGGACCCATGCGGTCAGTTAAGATTTTATGTTGTAGCTACACCTATCATCACTTTAATTTACATGAAATGACCGTCTTAAGTGTTCCTCTAGTTATCAATCCAGCACATTACTTATACGACCCCCATGTGCCCTTTTAGCAAGAAATATGCCAATCACAGTATACCAGCGTAGCTCAATTCGGAATTTTCGGGGCAGCGGTAAGTTCCCCCACTCTGTGACTCACATATTTTGGATTAAATAGAGGATACACTTGCAAAAATAACAACAAAATCAACTCCTATTTAAACACATTTAATTAATAAAATTAATGGCGCTACAAACACTTTAACAATTTAATTACTGACCCATAATCATCTACTTGTTCCAAATGAACAAGGAATCACAAATATAATAAAACAAATATTGTATTTAAAACATGTGGTTTCCACATAAACCAACAATTCCTCCTTAGTCTTACTTCCATAAAGCATTAACAGTAAGTTTTATATAACTCCGAGCTCTTTTGGCTCCATGCATTTACATAATAATGGTGTCATTCTGGTACACCTCAAATACTATCCTTTATATTTTCTTATTTCTCAAAAACAAATATATAATTACATTTAAAATCTATGTTAATTATCTAACTCAATATTTTGGGCATGTCCACACATTCAGTTGTTATCATCTCTCTTTACTTCACAAATATCTTAAGGTAGTCAGGAAATCAATTGTGTACTCCAGAGCGTGAAGATACTTGACACAGTCAAAAAACTATAGTTACTCCCGAAACTTAGTTGCCTTCAATTAACTCGTGGAATCCTACGTCCATACATCATTACAATAGGGATTGTTATTTATCTCTTATGTCTTATAAGACCATTATCATATAAGAAACTACGATCTGAACAGGCAAACGAAAATATCAATCTACTAGGACCTCGGTTCAACGCCCGGGTCGTTAACAACTTTAAACACTCCTGGTGTATTCATTTCTCTTTACAACATCTTACGAGACGGTTTCTGGCCCCTCTCGCTTTAAGAGAGCTAGACCCTTCTACTCGGGCGCGATTTATGACACGGAGGGTGACGGCGACTCCCTGTCTAACCCACGTTAGTAGCTTATTTCCAAGGCTTTCAAAACAAACCTTCACATTATATTCAGTTCTGGGGAGAGACCGGGCTTTTACTGTACCGTACTCATTCAAACAACTATTCTTTGGTTCAAAGACCACTTTCGTAACCTTGGCATTTATTAATTATGAGAGGGTCCTCATTGATTGGGAAGATTAATACACATTCGACGACGAAGAATTAAGGGGCTTTTATCATAAGAAGATTCTGCGTTCGAATCTCTTCACATGCCTCGGGAACCATTCCCTTACAGAGGACTTATACAAAATGCGATTTAAAGTCGGCCGTGGCCCATATGACATACGCTCAATAATACCATATATTAGCTCCCTTTCAAATACATACACAATGCCTCGTGATACTACGTCACAAATAGAGGACTTATACAATTATCAATTCACTGCAATCAACTACCCTCCATAAGTAATTTACCAAGTATTTTAACCTCTACGCGTTCCTAGCGTGACACTTTAATATTCTTTGCGCTCATTTGCGCTATGCATTATTTTAAGCCGAAATGTCTTCCCAAGAACTGATAAATCTCATTAGTAACAATTCATATTATTTTAATTCTCATATTAATCTTTTCCGTTGCCGATAAATCGCTCCCTTTTAAAATATTCCATTGAACATCATATCTTACACATATGTTAAGGCTTTAACGCTCTTATGTTCACATCAATTTATTTGATCTTTATTTAATATTTCCATATTTAATTATTATTATTATCTTTATTCTTTACACAAGCTCAAAAGCTATTTCTTTCATATCTCAACTTTACTTTATTTCAATATCTTTCATGATAATTAGTGATATTTCGCTTGCTCTTATGACATTTGTTAAATACATTAACATTTTATTCACTTATTTCCTCTACGGGATTTATTCTTTACATAATCATTTATAATTTCTCAAATTTTCTATTATTGTTCAGACCGTGTTCTTGCTTATTCAGTATTTATTTCTTAAAACACATCCCTTTTACTCAAAAACTCCGGTGGATTTGTACACAACCAATTTCTGACACCAAAATAGAATGAAATTCAGTACTCACATGTTTTTAAGATCGTCCCATGATCTTTATTCTTGTGCGGTGCTTCATTTTGGACCCACTTTGAACTTTTTACTCCATATTAAAGGAATTCATCTTATATATAAACACTTTTTGACATACATTTAAGACACTTAACATTGACGACATTATTATACACTGATGTGTCCCTTTTGAACACATAATAAACACTAAAAATATTAATTTAACACACAATCTTGATAAATTTACACTTCACAATTCTTGATCACTAGGCCGTATTTCTGAGCCTATCACACGTGACCTTCTTAAATTCCCGTTTCCAAGGGTGAAATTTATTCGATGTCGGCTTCCTATCCTGCAGAATACGAAAGTCTCGAAACATCTACTGTTCCCTGGAGTCCAAATTCTGCTACTCCTATCCTGGATGACCGGCTATTTATCTAGCTTGAACGACTTCTGTGTAGATCTGTCTATCGATCCTAGCGAAAGTCTATTCGGATCGAGGTCTCCTCAATGACCTATAGTTTTAGTTTATAGCAGCTAGTACTTCTCGATTCTAGTATTTTTAGAATAGTTCACCTGCTTTCTGGAGATAATGTTTATAGTCTCCTATCTTCTTTATTTGAACTGTTCTAACACTCCTACGTTTCTGATATACGTTCCGAACCTTAATCTGTTCTTCCCTTTTTGGGTTCTTTAATTTAGATAACAGTTTATCTTTCTGGTACGGTACTTCCGTACGTTATGATCTATTCGTTCGTCTATTTAACGACCTATCGCCTTTAACTCCGACGTTCGCGGCCTGCTCTGACTATATCTTACGAACTATCACTATAACTTGTATACAGTCGGGCCTAAATCCTGTAAGTAGGATTTTCCTAATCTTTCAATACGGCGATACTTTAAATTTCTTCTTGACCACTCCTTATGGAGGCAAGCAAGTCGTTAATACTGCGACGCCTATGGCTATCGGATATACTTCTGCGGTGTAACACAGCGTTTCTCCCCTCAAGGAGTACTGGAAGCTGTTTTTTCGATGTGACGCAGAGTTACGCCCACACGGCTGTCTGAATACTTATGTGCTGTGATGTAGTCTTACGCCCCTCACGGGCTGTCGGAACTGCGTGCGTAGTAACCCCCTCACGGGTTGTCAGGATAACTGCATGATGCTGATGATCTAGCGTCACGTCCCCCTGGACGGACTTGTACTGCGTGATGCGTGATTACGCCCCCTCGGGCTGTTCGAGACTGCATATACTGTTGATGTAGCCTTACGCCCCTCACGGGCTATTCGAGACTGCATGATTGGCTTGGTGAAGCCCGAAGCTTTATACTATTTTACTACAAAAAAATAAGACTCTAGCCTTTTCTGTGGTCAACTTCTAAAATAATGGTACCACAAATATAAAAATTATACCTTCCGAAAGCTCGTCTTCTCAATGTCAAATAATCTCATTGCACCTAAGAATCGATCGTACAATTCGGAGATATTAATTAATTTCTCGTCCTCAGATGTGTGGGTGTTGCATTTCTTTTGCTTTCTCCCCTCCACACAGGCTTCGGTAATTCCCCAATGACGTCGTCTTGCGTCGGCAGTTTTTTTCTGCGCAATTATTAAATGGTTTCTCTTTACTGAAAAATCTCTCATTCAAAATGATTCACTGTACTGTGCTTGTTTACTCATTATTATACTTGTAAACGGGTTAAATTTAATTATTCCTCTTCTGGCGCATAAGCGGTGTTGTCATTTTCCAGCAACGTCAGCTCGAATTCCGATTCAGGCTTCCTTGTCTAATCCTGGGAAATTTCCACTCGGTTATTAATACTCGTGACTCGCTCCCTTCAGAATGTCAAGAGGGATGATATCATCCTCTCGAACACCTGGTCCTCGTTAGTTGCACAATCTTATGCTGGCCTCCTAGCTTGATCTTTCTTTAAATCACATTAGAAACTGTACGTTTCTTTGATTTCTTCCTCAAATGCATGGATTCGCACACCTTGGACCCTATAGCATATGGGTTCAATACATACATACATACATACATACATACATACATACAGACAGACTTTTTCCAATATACCACGGCTATATGAAAGCCTATAGGATCTTTAGATCCGGCTTTCATAACAAGCGAAGAAACAATTCTCCAATCCATTAATAGCCTTCACCACTCTATCAAATTCACTAAGGAATCCGAAATAGACCGGAAAATAAATTATCTCGATATAACTATTGAACGTAAAGACAACGACCTTTCATATTCCATATTCCGGAAAGCAACACAAACCTCGCATGCAATCGACAACCAGTCTAATCACCCCAGTACGCACAAACTAGCGGGTTTCAATTCAATGGTGCACAGAGCTTTAAACATACCCATGTCAAAAGACAACTATAATAAGGAAATAGGAACTATTATGCAAATAGCAAAGGAAAACAAGTTCTCGCCAAGCAAAATAAATCAAATTATAGCCAAACATAAAAATAAAGATAAAACGATTCCCAAACCGGACAATAATGAGAAAAAATTTGCGCGTTTCAACTATGTGAATGCGAATACATATAAAATCACTAACCTATTCAAAAAGCAAGGCATAAAGATAGCTTTCACGACGAAAAACACAACCGCTAGGCACCTCCTAAATAGTAATCTAAATAAACGTGACCCGTATTCAAGGTCAGGGGTATATTCTATAACGTGCCAAGACACCGATTGTCAAGCTAATTACATCGGGCAGAGTGGAAGGCGAGTAGACACACGTTATAATGAACATAGGAATGCGATAAGATACGGAACACATTCAGCCGTGTGCGAACATATGTGTGACGCAGGGCACAGCTTTACCAACATAGAGTCGGACCTTAAAATAATCCATCACGAATCGAAAGGCAGAGCTCTTGACATAAAGGAAGCAATCGAGATACACCTAGCCAAACGAAACAATCCCAACAATCTAAATGAACACACGTTCATGGAGAGCTCCCCCCTCTTCACGCTACTAAAAAACACACCCTGTCGGAAACAAAACACAATTTAGCGACACAGCCAAGCCAGATAAAAAAGGGGGGAAATTAGGGGGTTATTAATAGGTAAATGTTATCTGGATCAGGTGTACGATGTACTTTTCTTCTGTAGTAAACCAAGGCCCATATTCGCGGCAGTATTAAAGGTGCCGGGACGTCCTCATAAGACCGTCAACGCTTAGTTCCACGCGTGGCGAGGGCTAATCCACGGTCTTTAATAATTGTAGGCCCACCTCATTCAATAACATACATCTTATCTAGGTTGGCAACACCTCACATAAACACATCGCTATCACTCCCCACAGCACGTAGGAGCAGGGGGGAGAAAGCAGGGAAAAACCAGTCGTTAAGATAACCACCGCAGTCTACCGCACAGTGAGTTCCAGTGAGCACGAAAACTGCGAGTAGCTGTTGTACGGAAAACAATCAGATAAGTAGTTAGCCTAAAATTTTATAGTTTAACCATAGTTTACAACCATATAATCTCTCTAAAGTACAATCTACGGATAGCTATCACCATTTAGCATTTCACCTAACATATATACTGCATTTAGCATACACTGACAGTTTCAGTACCAATACTGCAACTAAATAATTGTACATATTGTAAATATTTTCACCTGTATTTCAAACATAGATTTTGTAGCCTAAGTGTAATGGATTTGATGATGATCGCTTGACGATCGAAACTGGTCATCCTAGTGTTTTATTAATCTCATGTAATTTATTTCAGGATTAGGGCATAACCCATCTCTTTTGGGTACATTCGTGTTGACCGACTGAAAAACACTAAACTCTTGTTTACTAAGGGAACACTGAAAATATGGCTTCAAACACCACGATATTCCTACAAAGTTGTACAATGATGTAGTGAAAACCGCACGGGCCACTTTCAATTTTGAAAGCCAATATCATCCTTTCAGAAGCTATTACACCATTCAACATTTCGTTTAACTGAACTGCATTATAATTTTATCGACACACGAGAAGTAGGCCGTGTATGAAAGCTGCTGGGGGTATAGGCTATTTGTTCATCGTCGAGGGTGAAGTCACTACAAGATAGATATTGCTGAATAGTGCAAGAGACATATCCTGGCACATATACCAAAACTGGACGTGCTGGGAGAAAATGGTATAACATCGGACTAATATTAAGTTAGAATTTCACGAAAGAAGTTGAACATTTTGTGAAGTTAGAAGTAAGGGAGTCAATGATAGGATTTGGAAAAACATTAGGGGACAGCATGGTCTAGATTTTGCGGCTGCGCATTATTCCCGCTATAATAAGATATGGAACCTCTTCTTACATGAAATCCAAATCACCAGATTTGACGTTACACTTGAAAATCCCAAATGTATTAAGCAGGAATAGAACCTTGGTGAGACGTAAGTTAAACGATCAAGCCTCGCCTAAAATCTGTTCGCCGAGTCGAGATAGTGGAAGTAAACGCAGTTGTACACGTGATTACAGGGCTGCCCGTAAGGGGTGAATAGAGCTGTGCCTGTTGAACGCCCGCCAACTTCAGTGCTGTATATAGCCGACATGTGAAGCGGGCTGATGTAAACTATCATTTAGCAAGTACTAAATTGAACGGGAGTTTCTGTGGCAGGGTACTTCGCCACATATGGAATCCAAAATATATCGGAGTAACATTGGATCGAACACAGTCCTACGAGCAACATTTTGCTGAATTCCACACAGAAACTAAAAACACGTAATAACATCATCCATAAGCTATGTGGAACCACCTGGGGTTCTTCAGCAAGTGTTTTACGGTCTTCAGCCTTAGGCTTGGTGTATTGAAGTGCTGAGTACTGTGCTCCAGTATGAATGAACAGTCATCACACCAAGACTTATTGATACTCAACTGAATTCCACTATGCGCATAATAACTGGCGCAATTCGGTCTACACCAATTCATTGCGATGGTAGGCAATGAAAACCTCCTATCTCCATTTTGTTAAATTTTACAGGAGAAGTTTAAAAAGAATGTATGAAGTGATACAGATATGGTTGCTACATGTGTTACTACACAGTACAAGCCTAGTTATTGGTAGATTAGAACATCCACGCATTTTCAAATCTCTCGTTGATAAAGGAGTTACGAGGTTTTCACTGTGAAATTCTGGATTAAAACTGGAGGTACGAGGTTTATACACTGACAAAAAATGAAGTTAATTTAATTTTAATAATTATAATTAATTCAATAATATAAAAACTGAACACTTTTTGATTGGCTAGTGAAGACAAAGTAACAAAATTTGGTATGAATTGAGATAAAATGAAATTCCTACTGTTACATTAGAAAGCACTGTTACATAAGTTCTATGTTTATACACCTGGCAGCAAGAGATCAGTTTGTCATTCAACTTCAAATGTTGCAAACTGGCAAATTATCATAAAAAGAATGATAATCCTTTGGAATAACGTATTTCAGCTGCTACAAATGATCATTCTGCTTTGATCTTCGACGGAGAACTGTACAGAGCTGGCAGGAACCTCAAATTAGTAGTCAATATTGGATATTCTTCTTGGAAGTGCCTGCCATTCGTCACTATATTTCAATTTGTACTGAATTCCACTTGAGGGATCATGCTTCAAACACAGGATATCAGCCACAGTAGGGTCCCCAGCTCGTGACCCAGGTCGAATAGAAGAATATAATGGAATTTTGTGAAAAGCCTTGAAAAATGTATGGTCAAAGTATTTCACGACATAGGGTTTGGGATTTTGCCTTGCAGCAGCACAAACTTCAACATATCCAGCAGGAGTGTATAGGCTATCTGTCTGTTTCCAAATCGCCTTTCTATTACGGCATGCATGGAGTCACACTCCTTTCGAGCGGCTTCGGTGGCGTAGTCGGTAGCATGCTGAGCTTCTATGCCCAAGATAGCGGGTTCAAACCTGGCCGAAGCCGCCGGATTTAAGAGCGTTAAAAATCCCTCAGTATGCCTTCCTGCGGAGGGGAAGTAAAGCCGGCGGTCCCATGTCATAGATTTATGGCATGTTAAAGAACCTTCCACTAATTGAACCTGTGTGAAGCTAAATTGGATAGGTTAAGAATGTAAACAACGCTCTTAGGTTTCTACATTCGTTGCCAGGAGCCGACTGCAGTGGCGTCTAGTAGCTAAAACCTGAACTTGGCCTAGTAGTCGTTGACGGTGGCACTTGGCGGCAAAAGTAGGAACTATTTGAAAAATTCTAAGTGCAGTACTTAAATTAAAAAACACATAACACACACTAATACAGTAATCACAATTAACACCGGTTATCAGACATATTCTACACATATCCAAAGTACACGGGGCTACATGACCGCGTTGTCGCAGCCCCTAAACTTAAGAACCAACCAACCAAACCTCCATTCGATTGTGAACTTTTTCTAGAAACTTCTGAGTACCGGTAATAGTCATGTCCTTCTATTTTGTCAAATGAACCAGTGCATTACTCATGATTGAATCGCGATTTTGATAGGTGCACCCATCGCCATCGGATATAATTTCTGAATCATCTTGGATGTAGGTTTCAAAAAAATACACGACTATGCTGACGAACTATGAAGCATTCATACCTCCTTCACACTCGTACCACAGGAAGCAATAGCCAACATTTCTTAGCAGGTCGTAGATGGTAAAGTTGTGGACTTTAAATTTACTTTTGTAGTATAATGCCGACGCATGTAGTCTGGGAGATAGCAAAATGGCTTGGAGGTTCATGGCAAATACCCTGATTTATCAAGGTGAAGAACAGCGACAATAATGCGCTGCAACAACATTAATTTTATTAATGCAGCCAATGGCCATGTATCTTCAGGACGGGTTAAGGAAGGGATTTTGGAAGGAAATTGGCCGTGGACCTATTGAAAGGAACCGTCCGGGCACTCGCCTGGTGGTGAAAATGGGAAACCACAAAAATGATTTTCAGAACGGCCAAGGTGGGATACGAACCCACGTTCTCGATGCCAGTGAGGCACGAGGTAGAGGGTTAGCGCTCTTGGCCACCACGGACGGTATTTTCCAAAAATTGCAAATAGCAAAATACAGCTTTAGTGACATTATTTTACCCTCATTTCTTAATCCAACAATCGGTGTATCACGGGTAAGCACCTGACTTGAACATGCTTGTGGTGTTTTATCATTTTAAATGATCTAGTCGACTTCGTCGTTATGTTACGGTGACGTCACGAAATGTACCGAGAATGCACTGAGGTGTGTGACGTCATAGTACCGCTTGGTGCATGTGTACTGAGTTCACTAGTGAGCTCTGGCGTTACGAGACGGCAACGACATAACGAGCGTGACGTCATCTATCCAGCTCCCTCCTTTCACCGCGCGCTCTAGCTCCCTCATGACTTGTAACTTTCTATCGTTCTGATTGTTTCTTGATCATCTAACATGTCAAGAGTCTTTGGCTTCGAGCGAAGCGAGAAGCCTCCAGCCTTTCTAGCATTTTTCAGCATTTGTAGCATTTAAAATGATATAAAGTCCAGTCTTTCAGACTGACTGTCTCTTTTTTTTAATCATGTAAGTGCTGTGCACCCTTCCTTGCTTTACAAGTTTAAGGATAAGTTGTGTTACTTCTCAATGTACACACAATAGAACTAACTGGAGATACGAGGTCTTCAGCACAAATAAAAGGGTGCGAAATATACGAGGTTTTCATTTTTCCTCCTAGATGGCGACAATGTGCAGCGCGATGTTCGTGCTGTCAACCACTTACGTGTCGTGTTGCACTGCTTTGGTTACTGAAGTTACATGGTTTTCACAGACTGATCGAGTTACGAGCTTTGCATTGCCTACCATCGTGGCTACCGCTTTTGTCTGGAATAATGCCATCTGATTTACGCAGATCCACCGCTCTTATCAAGGAATTCACGAAAATCTTGAGTAATCCTGATCTACCTGTACATGAAGATCTAACCAGTCTGAATCAAAACAGATTACGTTCACGCCATCCAGCTCTACGTAACGCCTCTGACATGGTTGCTAGAGGCTACGACCCAACTACAGAGTGGAAAAGACAGTGGCAAGCAGAAATACAGTCTGTTCTCGGGTGCAAAACTTCCAAGTGGATTCCAGCTACCACATAAAACATGGACTGCACTGAATAGAATAAGAACAGGCCATGGTAGGTGCAGAGACAATGCTGTTTAAATGGAACTAGTTGCCGACAGCTGCGTGTGACTGCGGAGCTGCGCTACAGACCATCCACCATATTGTAAGCGAATGTGAAACGCGTGCGTACACAGGTTGCCAAGAGAAATTCTTGGTTGGTTGGTTGGTTGGTTGGTTGGATCTTAAGTTTAGGGGCTGCGACAACGCGGTCATGTAGCCCCGTGTACTTTGGGTGTGTGTCTGATAACCGGTGTTAATTGTTATGACTGTATTAGTGTGTGTTATCTGTTTTTTAATTTAAGTACCGCAACTTAGAATGTTTCAAATAGTTCCTACTTTTGCCGCCAAGCGCCACCGTCAACGACTACTAAGCCAAGTTCAGAACTTAGCTACTAGACGCCACCACAGTCGGCCCTTGGCAACGAACGTAGAAACCTAAGAGCGTTGTTTACATTCTAAACCTATCCAATTTAGCTTCACACAGGTGGAATTAGTGGAAGGTTCTTTAACATGCCATAAATGTATGGCATGGGACCGCCGGCTTTACTTCCCCTCCGAAGGAAGGCATACTGAGGGAGTTTTAACGCTCTTAAAAAATCCGACGGCTTCAACCGGGTTTGAACCCGCTATCTTGGGCATAGAAGCTCAGCATG
Organism: Meconema thalassinum; assembly: GCA_946902985.2. Taxonomy (NCBI): domain Eukaryota; kingdom Metazoa; phylum Arthropoda; class Insecta; order Orthoptera; family Tettigoniidae; genus Meconema; species Meconema thalassinum. The sequence continues at coordinate 1,902,401,463 of OX336388.2, read as the reverse complement.
CTACCGGCTACGCCACCGAAGCCGCCTGAGGATTTCTTGATGGCAGCTCCAGGGGCAGTAAAGTGGATCAATGATCTTGACATTCAGTTGTAAGGTGTCGTTTATTGTTCTTTGTTCTTCTTGTTATGTAAATTTGTATATATTTTATTATTATGTATATAACTTGATTGTATGGGCCGTAGGCTAAATAATAATAATAAATACCCTGTATGATTTCATACCAATTTGTTGTTCTTGTTGATTGATTGATTGATTGATTGATTGATTGAGGATATTTGTGACATCAAGATCATGTAGCCCCGAGTACTTGGGTGTGTATTGAATCTGTCTTATATTCTGTGATGGCCGTACTAGGGTGTGTCGACCACCTCGTGCTGTAGTGGCTAGTGTTCAAGTCTGGCGTCCCGGGGTTCGATTTCCAGCTCTGCCAAGAAATTTTCATTCCGGTGTGAGGGCTGGAACGGGGTACACTCAACCTCGTGAAGCAAAACTGAGAAGAGGTGGGTTCGATTCCCACCTCAGCAATCCTGGAAGTGGTTTTCCACTTCTACTATAGGCAAATGCTGGGATGGTTCCCAACTTAAGGCCACTGCCACCTCTTTCTCAACCCAACTCCTGAAATTAAAAGTACACGCACACTAGTACAGCCATCACAATAACACAGGTTATCACACAAAATTCTCATACATACACACACCCAAATACACGGGGCTACATGACCATGATGTCGCAGCCCCTAAAAGGAGCAACAACAAATCTATTGTGTGAATTTGAAAATGCGGCTAGACTTTGGGAAGGAGGCAGCCGTGGTCTTAAGTTAGGAACAACCCCGGCATTTGCCTGGATTAGAAGATAAAGCGGAGGTGTGATTCAAACACATCTCTTCTTATTTCTTCACTAACATTTTGTCATCGGGTGATTTACCAAAATCTTTTAAAAGGACATAAATCCTTGCAATATTAAAGCCTGGTAAACCTGGAAATAAAGCTGATAGCTATCGCCCAATTGCCCTTCTGAGCTGCTGTTATAAGCTTTTAGAAAGGTTAATCCTTAATAGAATTGGTACAAAGATCCATGAAGTTACACCAAATGACCAAGCAGGTTTCAGGACTAACAGAATCTGTACAGATCAAGTACTTAGCTTAGCTACATATATAGAAGCTGGGTTCCAACAACGACTGAAAACATCTGCGGCTTTCGTTGACCTGACAGCTGCCTACGATACGGTATGGAAAGAAGGGCTATTGTACAAATTCACAAGTATTATTCATTGTCAAACCATTTTAAGGCTTCTAAACAACATGTTATCTGAGAGATATTTTCAAGTGGTTCTTGGCAATCAATTAAGCAGACAGAAAAACTTAACAATGGTCTTCCTCAGGGTTCAGTTTTGGCCCCAGTTTTATTCAACTTATATACATCTGACCTACCTGCAACAGAGTCAAGGAAATTCATATATGCAGACGATCTGGCTTTATTAACACAACATAGAAGCCTTGAAGCAGGTGAATAGATACTTACTGCAGATCTAAATATTATGCATGATTACTTCAAGGAATGGAGATTGACACCAAATCCAACGAAGACCGAAGTTAGCTGTTTTCATCTTAGCAATAGACTGGCTAATGCAAAGCTCAACGTAACCTTCAACGGTCAAGTCCTTCACCATCAAGTCTGCCCAAAATATTTAGGTGTTACTCTTGATAGAACTTTGTCCTACAAGAAAAACATAGAAAACATCGCTGCAAAGTTGAGCTCACGTAATAACATCATACAGAATTTGAGTGGAAGTTCATGGGGTGCAACAGATACAACTTTAAGATGCTCTTCCTTAGGTCTTGTCTACTCTGCTGCTGAATATTGCGCCCCAGTATGGCTTAATAGCCCTCATGTGAGGAAAATTGATGTTCAACTACATACAGCAATGAGGACAATAACAGGATGCATTAGATCTACTCCTCTACAATGGCTACTACCTTTAAGTCATATTGCTCCACCAGATTTGCGAAGACAGAATGCCCTTCTCAAGGAATATGAAAAATTGATTAAAAATCCACAGCTCCCAATTCCCTCCGACGTTCCTATGCTTAAAAGGAGTAGATTAAAATCTAGGTGGCCATCCATAATGTTGGCAGAATCGTTACAAGAAGTGGGCTTTAACATGAACAAGAAGAGGTCGGAAATGTGGAGTAAAACTAATAACGTCGAACATCAGACTCTAATAAGAACCACCACAAGGCCACCAGGCATGGAACTCCCGCGACATGCATGGAAGATAATTAACAGGATTCGAACATGCCATGGCATCTGCGCAGAGAGTCTTCACCGCTGGGGAAAGGTCCCATCTCCCCAATGTGATTGTGGCAGTGAACATCAGGCCATCCAACACATTATATCAAGTTGAAGCCGTCGAGTGTACCCTGGAAATCTTCACGATTTCTACGAAGTGACAGAGCCAGCCCTTCAATGGATAGAGAATTTTTATATTAAATTATAAATTTAGTCATCATCAGCATCATTTATTGCATGTGACAGGCCATTAAGACCCATAGCCGAAAATCAAGGTATACAATTCTTGATTACAATATAAATAGCAAGCATAATACAATATATAACATTGTACTTCATAACAGGAAGAATGATTTCAGCTTCTCAAATAATGGTTGCATATATTAGACCAATGATTTCCATCCCTGGCATCTTCCATACTTGCATCTGGATCCACCTGGTTCAGTGCCAACATAACTCGATCTTTCCATCTTGTTCTTGGTCGACCTCTTGGACTTTTTCCCGTTGGTTGAAAATTGAACACACGGTTCGGGAGAGTACCTTCTGCTCTGATAATGTGTCCTAACCATTGTAATCGTCTTCACTCTATCTCTCTACTGATGTCTGCCTTTTTATAACGTCGATATAACTCCTCTTTACTCCGTCTGTCCCAACTGTCAGTTTCTGGGCAGTATTTTGGGCCATAGATTTTCCGCAGCATTTTTCTTTCAAATTCACATATACGTTCTTCAAAAGTTCTTGGGGTCGCCCACGTTTCACAACCATACATTAAAACAGGTCGTACTAGGGTCATGTATAGGTGGATCTTGTTTTCCTGAGATATTAGACGTGACGTGAAAATTCTATTCATGCTATAGTAAACATGAGTAGCGTTGGTGATTCTTTGTCTTATTTCCTTTTCTATTTCACTTTTGTTTGACAATATTGATCCTAAATATTTGAATGATTCAACTGTCTCAAATTTTTGCATTCCAACGTCGATAGCGATCGGAATATTCTGTCGACGTGATATACGGTAATCATGTATTATGTTTTCGATTCATTAACCACTTAGTTAAATTAATTTTGTATATTTATTATGTTGTAATTCAGTTTTGTTATTGCCATACGCTAAATAAATAATCTGCCTCACAAGGTTTAGTGTACATCGTTACAGATCTCAAACCAGAATTACATTTCGTGTTGAGTCTGGAATCAAACCCGCACTACGTGGTGACAACCAAGAATACTAGCAATTTCACCAGGAGTTGGACGTTCATACTAAGTGAATACACATACTAAGTGAATTCCGCATAATACACAGTCAAGTTTAGATTGGACAGGAGGAGGATAAGTGTTCCATGCACCTCGCCAAAATGCAGTATAATGAAGTATCGTTTTAGTATGACCTCACCAATCTTGACGTATCGGCTCATATACAGTAGCACGAACATCGTCAGCTTCAGCTTATGTATCGAACTTCTTTTATCACAGACCAGCACTCAACGACTGATGATTCATCTTTACTTGGATGAATCGGATAATCTCGACAACCACTGTATGGATTTTGATGCGGTTTTCACCATTCTGTAAAGGATTTCTCGAGGAAGGTTTAGGTAGAAAATAATTTATGTATGACCAAATAAAGCCGAGCAGTAACGATTTCAGTAAAATTGTCGAAAAAATCTACATTCCGTGCGCTTATTAAGCTTGCGCTGGGTAAACCGTTAATATAGCTATATACTATGAGTGTAAGAATTGTACAGCATTAAAAGTCCACTGTAAGTGTTTTTACGTTTTCATTTCAATCTCTATTCAATTCTATTCAATTCCGCGACAGTTTACGAGCTAGCTAGTGAGCGAGCCTATCACCCCAGTTACAGCCAGCAGCAAACTGTCGAGTCGTTTCAAGTCTTGGTGTCGAGTTAAGACTTCAGAGAAGAGTGGATGTGTTTAGATTTTCCCTGGAAGTGCAACTCGTCTTTTCTTCATTTCGCCTGTGAAATGTTCGTTCCGCAGAATACTCAGTCAAGTTTATATTGGACAGAAGAAGGATTGGTGTTCCATACACCTCGCAATTCTTAAATTACGTCTGTCATGAATTCGTTGCATATGGTATCTCCATGATAGTATAATTAATATTCCAGTCAGTGATTTTAACCCATCATACCGAGACGGAAAACGGATAAAGGTTCATTGAAATCGAAAGAAACGCATCTTAAGCTTACGCTAGGTAAAGCGTTAAATATACCGGGCGAAGTCGGGGCGGATTGCTAGTCACGAATAATTATTTTCAAATAAGTCTCGTAACTTATTTATTTTGGATACCTATTAAAGACGTATCCACGTAAAAGCTTACGGCCTTGTTGCGACACAGCTTATTTTAGCTAGACCATAGAAAATTTCATGTAACCCGCACTAGCCCGGTCTCGTGGTGATCGAATTGCGAGGATTTGTATTCTTCTATAAGCTATTATACTTGTAAAGGAATATGTAATGGCGATGGCTGTTCCAAGAAGAGAACTGACAATGAGTTCTCGCCTGCTAAATGCCACTCTAAATTTTAAGTTCGCTAGTTGCAGCTTAATTGGGGAGCAATTATCCGAGCGAAGTAGCTTGCGACAGCGCACTGAGTAGCCTATTTAGAAGTAGATCACGCAATTGCTTCGGGATAAATTAAATGATTGTCTCAATATGATTGGTGTTGTTGTTGTAGTTGATTTTGTTTCATTTGAGGGGCTTGGACATCGTGGTCATTCAGTCCCGTTTACTTGGGTGAGTGTGGAATTTTGTTTGATAACCTGCGTTATTGAGGTGGCGGTATTGTTGTTAGTTGTTGCTGCTTTAAAACCTGCTGTATTAGTGTGTGAATATGTAATTCAGGTGAGCATTTGGAAGGAGGTGGCCGTGGCCTTTTGCGAGGAATCATCCGGCATTCACCTGGAGTTGAAGTGATAAGCCTCGGGAAACCAATTCCAGGATGGCTGAGGAGAGAATCAAACCCACCTCTTCTCAGTTCTGCCTCACGAGGCTGAGTGTACCCCGTTGCAGCCCTTAAACCAGAATTAAATTTCGTGGTTTAGCCGAGAGTCTAACCCGGACCTGCTGGGCAACAGCCAAGAATGCTAGCCACTACACCACGAGGTGTTCTACAAATTAGGTGTCTCCAGCCAGAGTAGATCTAAAGGTGATCAATTGTCTTCAAAGCTGTTTTATGAAAGCTCCTGTCACCCTGATTTGCTCTGGTAAAAGAGAAGTCCCCCAATGTTGTTCATAAGGTGGCACTCATCGCCTCCCGTTATGTCCCTACCCGCTGTGGTCCGAGGGAGATCAAAGTGGCTTATAGATATTAGGGAACTAACCTGTCAACGACTGGTGGACCAGCTACTACTCGGATGTATACTGAAACGAAAGTTTGATGCTTTTCAGTCCAACACGAGTTTGTTCCCAAAAGAGATGGGTTATTCCCTAATCCTCAAAAAAAATTACATGAGATTAATAAATTCGTTGGTGGTTGGTTCCTTCGTTTAGGGGCTGCGTCAACGCGGTCATGTAGCCCCGTGTACTTTGGGTGTGTGTAGAATCTGTCTGATAACCGGTGTTAATTGTGATGACTGTATTAGTGAGTGTCATCGGTTTTTAATTCAAGTAAGGACTGCAGGCATTGAATTTCAAGTAGTTCCTACTTTTGCTACCAAACGACACCGTCAACGACTACTAGTTCAGAACTTGGCTACTAGACGCCACTGCAGTCGGCTCCTAGCGACGAACGTAGGAACCTAATTAGAGCGCTGTTTAACCTATAATTAATTTAGCTTCACACAGGTGTAATTAGTGGAAGGTTCTTTAACATGCCATAAATCTGAGCTTCTATGTCCAAGGTCGCGAGTTCAAACCCGGCCAAAGTCGTCGGATTTTTAAGAGCGTTAAAAATCCCTCCGTATGCCTTCATTCGGAGGGGAAGTCATAGATTTACGGCATGTAAAAGAACCTTCCAGTAACTAAACTTGTGAGAAGCAAAATTTGTAGGTTAGGTTTGATTAATGCTTTTAAGTTCCAACGTTCGTCACCAGGCGCTGGTTGCGATGGCATCTAGTAGTAGCCAAGTTCACAGCTAGGTGTCATGGACTATAGCATTTGGTAGCTAAAGTAGGAACTACCGTGCTTGAAATTACCGTCTGCAGTCCTTACTCGAATTAATAACAGATAACACACACTAATACAGTCATAACAATTAACACCGGTTATCAGACAAATTCTTCACACGCCCAAAATACACGTGGCTACATGACCGCGTTGTCGCAGCCCCTAAACTGAGGAACCAACCAACCAACCATCGGTGTCAGACAGAGGAGTACTAGATTTATACCGAATTTAATTCAAATCGCTCTGGTCAATTAAAACCTATTATGGGTACAAACTCAGTCATGGCCATACAAACCAAGATGATCTCATAAGTTAATTATTCATATCATGAACAGGTTAACAATAACAATAATAATAATAAAAATTGGTTTTTGTTTGTTTAGCTTATGGCTTTTAGTACCAGGAGTGTTTGAGGACTTGTTCGGCTCGCCAGTTTGTAGCTGCTTCTAGGCGGACACCCATGCGGTGAGCTACAAGTACCGTCGCGTGCGGAGTGTTGTCTGGGGAGAAAATTTTGAATGTGAGGACGAGGATTTGGAAGGTAGCGGCTGTGGCCTATAGTTAGGGACCAACCCCGGCATCTGCCTGGAAGGATGATGGGAAACCTCAGAAGACCATCTTCAAGGTTGCCGGCGGGGGGATTCAAACCTCCTCACCTCCCGGATGTGAGCGACTGCCTGCAGCCACGCCGTAACGACCACGGCTAACTCACCCGTTATAATAACAATAATAAGTCTATAGTAAAATAGAGACGTTTACAGACACAATCCGTGAAAAACAGGCACGATTTCATGGCCACCTCAAACGAATGGACGGCAATAAGTTGACAAAGAAGATCTTTCCCTTCTTTATTCTAACCACACCACTATGCCATGGTTATGAAACACCAAAGAAGATCTCCAAATGCTCCATATCAATCCCGACGACGCATTGGATAGGGATCTCTTCCACAAAAAGGTAGTGACGAACTATCTCAACCTAGTCTTGCCTACAAAATAAAGACATTGTGCCTCTTGGACAGAGGAACAAAGCAGGCTAATCCCCAGAGGATGAGGGAATTCTGGGCACAAAAGAAAGTCAAATGTGACAAGACTTAACGTGGTCTTAGATGACCCAAGCGAATAATATATACAGTCTACATAATAATAATAATGATACCGTGCGTTAGAGACGATTGCAATTCTATGGTCACATCTGCAGAATGGACAACACCAGATATGCAAAAAAACTGCTTGATATAATTACATTCAAAGAAGGTAAAAATCAGTTGGTTAGAAGAAATCAAACAGAACTTAAAGAAAATAAACATCACAGAAGATAGCATCATGAATCGCAAGGCTTTTGGACTCTAGTTACTAATCACTTTCTCACCGATAAAGCTAAAAAGGCCACTGGAAAAAATGGACGGAAGAATGTAAGAAGGGGCATACGGTAGTGAGTTCATGAGGAGATTTTGGGAGGAGAAGAAGATGAGGAAAACGCCATCAAACCAAGTCAACAAGTGCAAACGCGCTCCCTAAGTGGACAAAACGATGAAAGAAAGAAAGCATAATAATAATAATAATAATAATAACAATAATAATTGGCCTTGTTGGAGCCATCTGTTTGATGCTCACTTACTGTATCTGTCGACAGGATATGGGTTTAATGTGAAGAGGAGGGACACAGAATGTACGATCAACCACCTCCTGTATATGGATGACTTAAAAGTGTATGCTAGTTCGGGGAGCCAACTTCAAAAGCTGCTGAACATAACAAGCAGCTTCTCAAAATCAATAAGCATGAATTTTGGGATGGATAAGTGTAAGGCGATACACTTACAAAGAAGGAAATTATGAAGCAATAATAGAATCAGCTTAGGTGATGTTGTACTTGAATACTTAACCAAAGAACAGAGTTACAAATACATATGCTTTATCCAGCTGTGAGAAATTAGCCAAACTGAGATCAAAGAGAGGCTGAAAATAAAGTTCAAGGATCATCTGAACACTGTGCTTATGACCTTGCTGAACACAAGAAATAAAATCAAAGCCATTAACTCATACACCATCCCTACTCTAACCTATTCAGTTGGAGTGATGAAATGGTCTACAACAGACTTCCAAGGACTTGAGAGAACAGTGCGTGTGCAGATGACCAAACACAGACTTCATCGTCTCAAGTCTGCCGTTCAACGCATAACTCTACCACCAAGCGAAGGAGGACTATAAGAACTGTCAATTTGATCCGTCTGTTCCTCAAGGAAACCTTGAACATACGGAAGTACTTCCTACGAAGATCAGAACAGAATGCAATGTATGCTGCCATTCGTAAAGCCGAGAGTGAAACCGCACTCCATTTGAACCGGACGAATTTTAGCTTGCCTGCAGGGGCGGATCTAGGGGAGGGCGAGGAGGGCGACCGCCCAGGGACTCGCGGTCCCGGGGCCCCCGCCATGGATTGTTTTAAATTTAATTGATTAATTAATTATACTTTTCAAACTAATTTATAATTCTTTTTTCAGTGCAGCTATGACCTCCCGTGACTGTTTAGAAAGTTTAGATATCAGTGAAATGATAGAAAAAAGTCGCAAAATACGTAATCTTATCTTATATATAAAAGTGAAAGTCTGTATGTATGTATGTATGTGGGTATGTATGTGGGTGGGTCTGTTCCGTATACAAATCTACACCGTTCCACCAATCTCAACCAAATTTTGCATACGCATAGTTTAGGACCCCGAAGGAACCACTGGCTACATGAATTTTCGATAGTCTTTCTCATTCTTCTGATTTCGGCCCTTTTTCACTCAAGCACAGGCTAATCAAGTCATAAAATATACTCATGAAGGAATGGCAAGGCAGATAGTTTCCATGGCAACATAGCTCAAGTCGAGACACGGCCGACTGGATGCCAGTTTTGCTCTGCACTACCGGTATAGAAAATGAGGATCTTTACTTGAAATCCCGTTAGTTACTCAACTGCTCACACAGCACTGTCAACCGAGTTTAGCATAACAAAGACTTGACCCTATCTACTTTGTCAAATACCACTCACTCACTCATTCATTCATCACGAAATCTCAGAAACCACCGAACGGATTGGAATGAAATTAGGTATGCAGCTTCCTCAAGGGCCGCAAATGCTCACTAAGAGAGGATTTTTGGATATTCAGGTTCTAAAGGGGTGTTAAGGGGGTAGACCTGCATTTAATTGAATAGCAACATCCCCCGATTGGTTTCATTGGGGGATGTGATACTCGGCATATAAACTCTTCATTAAAAAGTAAGAAGACACGTGTCTGAGGGATTTCGATGTGGTGTATATTATGAGGTGAAAGAGGTGAAAAGTGGGGATTGAAGGATTCCTAACGGAGCGTGTATCTCTTAAACGTCATAGGCGAGGAGTTTGAAACTGAGCGGAAAAAATCAGCATAATGAATAAGTAAATATGTGTTTGACCGTTTTTTCTTAAATCTAATTTAAGGGGCCCATGGGGACGGGTGAAATTCTGGGGGGGGGGGGGACAGGAAAGAAAGTGTCCTAACTGATTGACTGACTGACTCACTCATCATACTCAGGGGGGGAAAACTGCTTTAAAGTAAGTAAAGAGCTTTTCGACAGTTATTTTTGATCAATCAAATTGAAGGGGTTCATCGGGAGGGGTGAAATTCTGAAGAAAAAAAATGAAAGAAAATGTCCTGACTCATTCACTCACTCATCATCGCCCAGCCAAAAATATTGAAGTTGGAAACATGGCATTTCGGGGATATGTTCGTTTTATGTCAAATCCGTACACTAAGGGAGGATTTTTGGATATTCAGGTTCTAAAGGGGTCTTAAGGGGGTTAAACCTGCATTTCATTGAATAACAATATCTCACGAGTGGTTCCATTTGTGGATGTGATACTCGGCATATAAACTAATCATTAAAAATAAGCAGACATGTGTCTAAGGGTTTTTCGATGTGGTATATTATTATGAAGTGAAAGGGGTGAAAAGTGGGGGTTGAAGGATTCCTAACGGGGCGTGTAGGCCTATCTCCTAAACGACATAGGCGGGAAATTTGAAACTCAGCGAAAAAAAAACACCTTAAAAAGTAAGTAAATCGGTGTTCGACCATTTTTTCATAAATTAATTTAATGGGACAATGGGGTGGGGGGAAATTCTGGGGGGAAAATGAGAGAAAGTGTCCTAACTGACTGACTAACTCACTCACTCATCAAACTCAGGGGAAAAAGACAGCTTAAAAACAAGTTAATAGGTGTTCAAGCGTTTTTTCATCAATCCAATTTAAGGGGCCCATGGGGAGGGGTGAAATTCTGCTAAAAATAATTGAAAGAAAATGTCCTATCTGACTCACTCGCTCATCACGCCCAGCGAAAAGTATTAAAGTTGGAAACATGAAATTTTGGTAATATGTTCGCTGTATGTCGAAAACGTCAACTAAAGAATGATTTTTGTTTATTCGGGTTTTAAAGAGGTGTTAAGGGGTTAAACGTGCATTTCATTGAATAACGATATCTCATGAGTTGTTTCTTTGGGGATGTGATATTCGGTATAAAAACTAATCATCAAAAATAATCATACATATGTCTAAGGGTTTATCGATGTGGTGTATATTATGAGGTGAAAGGGATGAAAATTGGGGGTTGAGGCATTCTTAACGGATCGTGTATCCCTGAAAGGACATAGGCGAGAAGTTTGAAATTCGGCGGGGCAAAAACATCTTAAAATACAAGTAAATACGTGTTCGATCGTTTTTTCATAATTGTCTGGCTGCGTGGCTCAGGGGTAACGTTCTCGCTTGCTGAGCCCAAGGTTGCAGGTTCGAAACCTGGCGCAGTCAGCTGGCATTTGAGGGTGCGCAAATGCGAGGGAGCCGTGTCAGTACATTTACTGGCACGTTAAAGATCCCCTTCGGGGCAAAATTCCGGCACCCCGGCGTCTCTAAAAGCCAGGGTAGTTAAAAGGGACGTAAAAACAATAACATTATTATTATTATTGATTTTTCATAAATCCAATTTAAGGGGCCCTTTGAGAAGGGTTAATTTCTGGGGGGAAAAAACAGGAAAGAAAGTGTCCTAACTGATTGACTCACTTACTCACTCCTCAAACTCAGGGGGGAAACAGCTTTAAATAAGTAAATAGGTGTTCGACCGTTTGTTTCATAAATCCAATTTAAGGGGTTCATGGGGAGGGGTGAAATTATAAAAAATAAATGAAAGAAAATGTCCTGACTGACTCACTCACTCATCATCGCCCAGCCAAAATTATTGAAGTTAGAAACATGAAATTTTGGGGATATGTTCGTTCTATATCGAAAACGTCCACTAAGGAAAGAGTTTTGGATATTCAGGTTCTAAAGAGGGGGGTAAACGTGCATATCATTGAATAACAATATCTCACGAGTGGTTTCATTTGGAGATGTGATGCTTGGCATATATACTAATCATTAAAAATAAGCTGACATGTGTCTAATGGTTTTTCGATGTAGTGTATATTATGAGGTGAAAGGGAAGAAAAGTGGGGGTATCTCTTAAACGACATAGGCGAGGAGTTTGAAAACTCGGAGGAAATCAATCAGCTTAAAACTAAATAAATAAATAAATAAATAAATAAATAAATAAATAAATAAATAAATAAATAAATAAAATAAATAGGTGTTCGACCGTTTTTTCATAAATGCAATTTAAGGGGCCAATGGGGAGGGGTGAAATTCTGGAAGAAAAACGTCCACTTAGGAAGGATTTTTGGATGTTCACTTTCATCGACCAACCAAAACTATTAAAGTTAGAAGAAAGATATTTTGGGGATATGTTTGTTGTGTGTCGAAAACGTCTACTAAGGAGGGACTTTTGGATATTCCGGTTCTAAAGGGGTGTTAACGGGGTTAAACCTGCATTTCATTGAATAGCAATATGACATGACTATGACGCGAGCGAAGCGAGGCTAAAAATGAGATGGTGTGTGTCTGTGTATTACTCAATCACGCAAGTACCACTGGTCCGATTTACATGAATTTTACATGGAAGTAGCTGATTTACCTGGTTAACAAATAGGTTTCTTTTGATTTCAATACTTTGCACTATTTAAAGATGGCGACCATTTTAGAGACGTCACAACACCCTTTGGTTTAAAACTTTCATATTTCCATTTGAAATAAAAAGAGAACGCTAAGAAATAGCAAAACTTTTGATGGCATATACGGGGTTTAAAATTACATTTTCTATCCGAAATGTATCTCCAACGATTAGCAAGTAAAACCTTAATTTGTGCTATAAAACACGGTCAACGCCGAGCGGTGTAGTTGGACAAAATGTTCCATCCTTAATCTCCCTCTGTGCAGCACCTCGCCTATCCCCTGTTTTAACTGTCACCTTCATATTTTAATTTATTTATGACGCGTAGCGAAGTACGGGTACATCAGCTAGTCTTATATATAAAAGTGAAAGTCTGTATGTATGTATGTATGTATGTGGTGGGTCTGTTCCGTATACAAATCCACACCGTTCCACCAATCTCAACCAAATTTTCCATACGCATAGTTTAGGACCCAGAAGGAACCGCTGGCTACATGAATTTTCGATAGTCTTTCTCATTCTTCTGATTTCGGTCCTTTTTCACTCAAGCACAGGCTAATCAAATCATAAAATATACTCATGATGGAATGGCAAGGCAGATAGTTTCCATGGCAACATAGCTCAAGTCGAGACACGGCCGACTGGATGCCAGTTTTGCTCTGCACTACCGGTATAGAAAATGAGGATCTTTACTTGAAATCCCGTTAGTTACTCAACTGCTCACACAGCACTGTCAACCGAGTTTAGCATAACAAAGACTTGACCCTATCTACTTTGTCAAATACCACTCACTCACTCATTCATTCATCACGAAATCTCAGAAACCACCGAACGGATTGGAATGAAATTAGGTATGAAGCTTCCTCAAGGGCCGCAAATGCTCACTAAGAGAGTATTTTTGGATATTCAGGTTCTAAAGGGGTGTTAAGGGGGTATACCTGCATTTAATTGAATAGCGACATCCCCCGATTGGTTTCATTGGGGGATGTGATACTCGGCATATAAACTCATCATTAAAAATAAGAAGACACGTGTCTGAGGGTTTTTCGATGTGGTGAATATTATGAGGTGAAAGGGGTGAAAAGTGGGGATTGAAAGATTCCTAACGGAGCGTGTATCTTTTAAACGACATAGGCGAGGAGTTTGAAACTCAGCGAAAAAAATCAACATAAAAAGAAGTAAATATTTGTTTGACCGTTTATTCATAAATCCAATTTAAGGGGCCCATGGGGAGGGGTGAAATTCTGGGGGGGGGGCGGGGGGACAGGAAAGAAAGTGTCCTAACTGATTGACTGACTCACTCACTCATCAAACTCAGGGTAAAAAAACTGCTTTAAAGTAAGTAAATAGCTGTTCGACAGTTTTTTTTCATAAATCAAATTTAAGGGGTTCATGGGGAGGGGTGAAATTCTGAAAAGAGAAAATTGAAAGAAAATGTCCTGACTCACTCACTCACTCACACACTCATCATCGCCCAGCCAAAATTATTGAAGTTAGAAACATGACAGTTTGGGGATATGTTCATTGTATGTCAAAACCGTCTACTAAGGGAGGATTTCCGGATATTCAGGTTCTAAAATGTTCTTAAGAGGGTTAAACCTGCATTTCATTGACTAACAATATCTCTGATTGGTTTCATTGGGGGATATGATACACGGCATATAAACTCTTCATTAAAAAGTAAGAAGACACGTGTCTGAGGGATTTCGATGTGGTGTACATTATGAGGTGAAAGAGGTGAAAAGTGGGGATTGAAGGATTCCTAACGGAGCGTGTATCTCTTAAACGTCATAGGCGAGGAGTTTGAAACTGAGCGGAAAAAATCAGTATAATGAATAAGTAAATATGTGTTTGACCGTTTTTTCTTAAATCTAATTTAAGGGGCCCATGGGGTAGGGTGAAATTCTGGGGGGGGGGGCAGGAAAGCAAGTGCCCTAACTGATTGACTGACTGACTCACTCATCAAACTCAGGGGGGGGGGGGAAACTGCTTTAAAGTAAGTAAAGAGCTTTTCGACAGTTATTTTTGATCAATCAAATTGAAGGGGTTCATCGGGAGGGGTGAAATTCTGAAGAAAAAAAATGAAAGAAAATGTCCTGACTCATTCACTCACTCATCATCGCCCAGCTAAAAATATTGAAGTTGGAAACATGGCATTTCGGGGATATGTTCGTTTTATGTCAAAACCGTACACTAAGGGAGGATTTTTGGATATTCAGGTTCTAAAGGGGTCTTAAGGGGGTTAAACCTGCATTTCATTGAATAACAATATCTCACGAGTGGTTCCATTTGTGGATGTGATACTCGGCATATAAACTAATCATTAAAAATAAGCAGACATGTGTCTAAGGGTTTTTCGGTGTGGTGTATTATTATGAAGTGAAAGGGGTGAAAAGTGGGGGTTGAAGGATTCCTAACGGGGCGTGTAGGCCTATCTCCTAAACGACATAGGCGAGAAATTTGAAACTCAGCGAAAAAAAATCACCTTAAAAAGTAAGTAAATCGGTGTTCGACCATTTTTTCATAAATTAATTTAAGGGGACAATGGGGTGGGGTGAAATTCTGGGGGGAAAATGAGGGGGAGTGTCCTAACTGACTGACTAACTCACTCAATCATCAAACTCAGGGGAAAAAGGCAGCTTAATAACAAGTTAATAGGTGTTCAAGCGTTTTTTCATCAATCCAATTTAAGGGGCCCATGGGGAGGGGTGAAATTCTGCTAAAAATAATTGAAAGAAAATGTCCTGTCTGACTCACTCGCTCATCACGCCCAGCGAAAAGTATTAAAGTTGGAAACATGAAATTTTGGTAATATGTTCGCTGTATGTCGAAAACGTCAACTAAAGAATGATTTTTGTTTATTCGGGTTTTAAAGAGGTGTTAAGGGGTTAAACGTGCATTTCATTGAATAACGATATCTCATGAGTTGTTTCTTTGGGGATGTGATATTCGGTATAAAAACTAATCATCAAAAATAATCATACATATGTCTAAGGGTTTATCGATGTGGTGTATATTATGAGGTGAAAGGGATGAAAATTGGGGGTTGAGGGATTCTTAACGGATCGTGTATCCCTGAAAGGACATAGGCGAGAAGTTTGAAATTCGGCGGGGCAAAAACATCTTAAAATACAAGTAAATACGTGTTCGATCGTTTTTTCATAATTGTCTGGCTGCGTGGCTCAAGGGTAACGTTCTCACTTGCTGAGCCTAAGGTTGCAGGTTCGAAACCTGGCGCAGTCAGCTGGCATTTGAGGGTGCGCAAATGCGAGGGAGCCGTGTCAGTACATTTACTGGCACGTTAAAGATCCCCTTCGGGGCAAAATTCCGGCACCCCGGCGTCTCTAAAAGCCAGGGTAGTTAAAAGGGACGTAAAAACAATAACATTATTATTATTATTGATTTTTCATAAATCCAATTTAAGGGGCCCTTTGAGAAGGGTTAAATTCTGGGTAAAAAAAAACAGGAAAGAAAGTGTCCTAACTGATTGACTCACTTACTCACTCATCAAACTCAGGGGGGAAACAGCTTTAAATAAGTAAATAGGTGTTCGACCGTTTGTTTCATAAATCCAATTTAAGGGGTTCATGGGGAGGGGTGAAATTATAAAAAATAAATGAAAGAAAATGTCCTGACTGACTCACTCACTCATCATCGCCCAGCCAAAATTATTGAAGTTAGAAACATGAAATTTTGGGGATATGTTCGTTCTATATCGAAAACGTCCACTAAGCAAAGAGTTTTGGATATTCAGGTTCTAAAGAGGGGGGTAAACGTGCATTTCATTGAATAACAATATCTCACGAGTGGTTTCATTTGGAGATGTGATGCTTGGCATATATACTAATCATTAAAAATAAGCTGACATGTGTCTAATGGTTTTTCGATGTAGTGTATATTATGAGGTGAAAGGGATGAAAAGTGGGGGTATCTCTTAAACGACATAGGCGAGGAGTTTGAAACTCGGAGGAAATCAATCAGCTTAAAACTAAATAAATAAATAAATAAATAAATAAATAAAATAAATAGGTGTTCGACCGTTTTTTCATAAATGCAATTTAAGGGGCCTATGGGGAGGGGTGAAATTCTGGAAGAAAAACGTCCACTAAGGAAGGATTTTTGGATGTTCACTCTCATCGACCAACCAAAACTATTAAAGTTAGAAGAATGATATTTTGGGGATATGTTTGTTGTGTGTCGAAAACGTCTACTAAGGAGGGACTTTTGGATATTCCGGTTCTAAAGGGGTGTTAACGGGGTTAAACCTGCATTTCATTGAATAACAATATGACACGACCATGACGCGAGCGAAGCGAGGCTAAAAATGAGATGGTGTGTGTCTGTGTATTACTCAATCACGCAAGTACCACTGGTCCGATTTACATGAATTTTACACGGAAGTAGCTGATTTACCTGGTTAACAAATAGGTTTCTTTTGATTTCAATACTTTGCACTATTTAAAGATGGCGACCTTTTTAGAGACGTCACAACACCCTTTGGTTTAAAACTTTCATATTTCCATTTGAAATAAAAAGAGAACGCTAAGAAATAGCAAAACTTTTGATGGCATATACGGGGTTTAAAATTACATTTTCTATCCGAAATGTATCTCCAACGATTAGCAAGTAAAACCTTAATTTGTGCTATAAAACACGGTCAACGCCGAGCGGTGTAGTTGGACAAAATGTTCCATCCTTAATCTCCCTCTGTGCAGCACCTCGCCTATCCCCTGTTTTAACTGTCACCTTCATATTTTAATTTATTTATGACGCGTAGCGAAGTACGGGTACATCAGCTAGTCTTATATATAAAAGTGAAAGTCTGTATGTATGTATGTATGTATGTGGTGGGTCTGTTCCGTATACAAATCCACACCGTTCCACCAATCTCAACCAAATTTTCCATACGCATAGTTTAGGACCCAGAAGGAACCGCTGGCTACATGAATTTTCGATAGTCTTTCTCATTCTTCTGATTTCGGTCCTTTTTCACTCAAGCACAGGCTAATCAAATCATAAAATATACTCATGATGGAATGGCAAGGCAGATAGTTTCCATGGCAACATAGCTCAAGTCGAGACACGGCCGACTGGATGCCAGTTTTGCTCTGCACTACCGGTATAGAAAATGAGGATCTTTACTTGAAATCCCGTTAGTTACTCAACTGCTCACACAGCACTGTCAACCGAGTTTAGCATAACAAAGACTTGACCCTATCTACTTTGTCAAATACCACTCACTCACTCATTCATTCATCACGAAATCTCAGAAACCACCGAACGGATTGGAATGAAATTAGGTATGAAGCTTCCTCAAGGGCCGCAAATGCTCACTAAGAGAGTATTTTTGGATATTCAGGTTCTAAAGGGGTGTTAAGGGGGTATACCTGCATTTAATTGAATAGCGACATCCCCCGATTGGTTTCATTGGGGGATGTGATACTCGGCATATAAACTCATCATTAAAAATAAGAAGACACGTGTCTGAGGGTTTTTCGATGTGGTGAATATTATGAGGTGAAAGGGGTGAAAAGTGGGGATTGAAAGATTCCTAACGGAGCGTGTATCTTTTAAACGACATAGGCGAGGAGTTTGAAACTCAGCGAAAAAAATCAACATAAAAAGAAGTAAATATTTGTTTGACCGTTTATTCATAAATCCAATTTAAGGGGCCCATGGGGAGGGGTGAAATTCTGGGGGGGGGGGGGCGGGGGGACAGGAAAGAAAGTGTCCTAACTGATTGACTGACTCACTCACTCATCAAACTCAGGGTAAAAAAAACTGCTTTAAAGTAAGTAAATAGCTGTTCGACAGTTTTTTTTCATAAATCAAATTTAAGGGGTTCATGGGGAGGGGTGAAATTCTGAAAAGAGAAAATTGAAAGAAAATGTCCTGACTCACTCACTCACTCACACACTCATCATCGCCCAGCCAAAATTATTGAAGTTAGAAACATGACAGTTTGGGGATATGTTCATTGTATGTCAAAACCGTCTACTAAGGGAGGATTTCCGGATATTCAGGTTCTAAAATGTTCTTAAGAGGGTTAAACCTGCATTTCATTGACTAACAATATCTCTGATTGGTTTCATTGGGGGATATGATACACGGCATATAAACTCTTCATTAAAAAGTAAGAAGACACGTGTCTGAGGGATTTCGATGTGGTGTACATTATGAGGTGAAAGAGGTGAAAAGTGGGGATTGAAGGATTCCTAACGGAGCGTGTATCTCTTAAACGTCATAGGCGAGGAGTTTGAAACTGAGCGGAAAAAATCAGCATAATGAATAAGTAAATATGTGTTTGACCGTTTTTTCTTAAATCTAATTTAAGGGGCCCATGGGGTAGGGTGAAATTCTGGGGGGGGGGGGCAGGAAAGAAAGTGTCCTAACTGATTGACTGACTGACTCACTCATCAAACTCAGGGGGGGGGGAAACTTCTTTAAAGTAAGTAAAGAGCTTTTCGACAGTTATTTTTGATCAATCAAATTGAAGGGGTTCATCGGGAGGGGTGAAATTCTGAAGAAAAAAAATGAAAGAAAATGTCCTGACTCATTCACTCACTCATCATCGCCCAGCTAAAAATATTGAAGTTGGAAACATGGCATTTCGGGGATATGTTCGTTTTATGTCAAAACCGTACACTAAGGGAGGATTTTTGGATATTCAGGTTCTAAAGGGGTCTTAAGGGGGTTAAACCTGCATTTCATTGAATAACAATATCTCACGAGTGGTTCCATTTGTGGATGTGATACTCGGCATATAAACTAATCATTAAAAATAAGCAGACATGTGTCTAAGGGTTTTTCGGTGTGGTGTATTATTATGAAGTGAAAGGGGTGAAAAGTGGGGGTTGAAGGATTCCTAACGGGGCGTGTAGGCCTATCTCCTAAACGACATAGGCGAGAAATTTGAAACTCAGCGAAAAAAAATCACCTTAAAAAGTAAGTAAATCGGTGTTCGACCATTTTTTCATAAATTAATTTAAGGGGACAATGGGGTGGGGTGAAATTCTGGGGGGAAAATGAGGGGGAGTGTCCTAACTGACTGACTAACTCACTCAATCATCAAACTCAGGGGAAAAAGACAGCTTAATAACAAGTTAAAAGGTGTTCAAGCGTTTTTTCATCAATCCAATTTAAGGGGCCCATGGGGAGGGGTGAAATTCTGCTAAAAATAATTGAAAGAAAATGTCCTGTCTGACTCACTCGCTCATCACGCCCAGCGAAAAGTATTAAAGTTGGAAACATGAAATTTTGGTAATATGTTCGCTGTATGTCGAAAACGTCAACTAAAGAATGATTTTTGTTTATTCGGGTTTTAAAGAGGTGTTAAGGGGTTAAACGTGCATTTCATTGAATAACGATATCTCATGAGTTGTTTCTTTGGGGATGTGATATTCGGTATAAAAACTAATCATCAAAAATAATCATACATATGTCTAAGGGTTTATCGATGTGGTGTATATTATGAGGTGAAAGGGATGAAAATTGGGGGTTGAGGGATTCTTAACGGATCGTGTATCCCTGAAAGGACATAGGCGAGAAGTTTGAAATTCGGCGGGGCAAAAACATCTTAAAATACAAGTAAATACGTGTTCGATCGTTTTTTCATAATTGTCTGGCTGCGTGGCTCAAGGGTAACGTTCTCACTTGCTGAGCCTAAGGTTGCAGGTTCGAAACCTGGCGCAGTCAGCTGGCATTTGAGGGTGCGCAAATGCGAGGGAGCCGTGTCAGTACATTTACTGGCACGTTAAAGATCCCCTTCGGGGCAAAATTCCGGCACCCCGGCGTCTCTAAAAGCCAGGGTAGTTAAAAGGGACGTAAAACAATAACATTATTATTATTATTGATTTTTCATAAATCCAATTTAAGGGGCCCTTTGAGAAGGGTTAAATTCTGGGTAAAAAAAAACAGGAAAGAAAGTGTCCTAACTGATTGACTCACTTACTCACTCATCAAACTCAGGGGGGAAACAGCTTTAAATAAGTAAATAGGTGTTCGACCGTTTGTTTCATAAATCCAATTTAAGGGGTTCATGGGGAGGGGTGAAATTATAAAAAATAAATGAAAGAAAATGTCCTGACTGACTCACTCACTCATCATCGCCCAGCCAAAATTATTGAAGTTAGAAACATGAAATTTTGGGGATATGTTCGTTCTATATCGAAAACGTCCACTAAGGAAAGAGTTTTGGATATTCAGGTTCTAAAGAGGGGGGTAAACGTGCATTTCATTGAATAACAATATCTCACGAGTGGTTTCATTTGGAGATGTGATGCTTGGCATATATACTAATCATTAAAAATAAGCTGACATGTGTCTAATGGTTTTTCGATGTAGTGTATATTATGAGGTGAAAGGGATGAAAAGTGGGGGTATCTCTTAAACGACATAGGCGAGGAGTTTGAAACTCGGAGGAAATCAATCAGCTTAAAACTAACTAAATAAATAAATAAATAAATAAATAAATAAATAAATAAATAAATAAATAAATAAATAAAATAAATAGGTGTTCGACCGTTTTTTCATAAATGCAATTTAAGGGGCCTATGGGGAGGGGTGAAATTCTGGAAGAAAAACGTCCACTAAGGAAGGATTTTTGGATGTTCACTCTCATCGACCAACCAAAACTATTAAAGTTAGAAGAATGATATTTTGGGGATATGTTTGTTGTGTGTCGAAAACGTCTACTAAGGAGGGACTTTTGGATATTCCGGTTCTAAAGGGGTGTTAACGGGGTTAAACCTGCATTTCATTGAATAACAATATGACACGACCATGACGCGAGCGAAGCGAGGCTAAAAATGAGAGGTGTGTGTGTATTACTCAATCACGCAAGTACCACTGGTCCGATTTACATGAATTTTACACGGAAGTAGCTGATTTACCTGGTTAACAAATAGGTTTCTTTTGATTTCAATACTCTGCACTATTTAAAGATGGCGACCTTTTTAGGGACGTCACAACACCCTTTGGTTTAAAACTTTCATATTTCCATTTGAAATAAAAAGAGAACGCTAAGAAATAGCAAAACTTTTGATGGCATATTCGGGGTTTAAAATTACATTTTCTATCCGAAATGTATCTCCAACGATTAGCAAGTAAAACCTTAATTTGTGCTATAAAACACGGTCAACGCCGAGCGGTGTAGTTGGACAAAATGTTCCATCCTTAATCTCCCTCTGCGCAGCACCTCGCCTATCCCCTGTTTTAACTGTCACCTTCATATTTTAGTTTATTTATGACGCGTAGCGAAGTACGGGTACATCAGCTAGTCTTATATATAAAAGTGAAAGTCTGTATGTATGTATGTATATATGTGGGTGGGTCTGTTCCGTATACAAATCTACACCGTTCCACCAATCTCAACCAAATTTTGCATACGCATAGTTTAAGACCCAGAAGGAACCGCTGGCTACATGAATTTTTGATAGTCTTTCTCATTCTTCTGATTTCGGCCCTTTTGCACTCAAGCACAGGCTAATCAAATGATAAAATATAATCATGAAGGAATGGCAAGGCAGATAGTTTCCATGGCAACATAGCTCAAGTCGAGACACGGCCGACTGGATGCCAGTTTTGCTCTGCACTACCGGTATAGAAAATGAGGATCTTTACTTGAAATCCCGTTAGTTACTCAACTGCTCACACAGCACTGTCAACCGAGTTTAGCATAACAAAGACTTGACCCTATCTACTTTGTCAAATACCACTCACTCACTCATTCATTCATCACGAAATCTCAGAAACCACCGAACGGATTGGAATGAAATTAGGTATGAAGCTTCCTCAAGGGCCGCAAATGCTCACAAAGAGAGTATTTTTGGATATTCAGGTTCTAAAGGGGTTTTAAGGGGGTATACCTGCATTTAATTGAATAGCGACATCCCCCGATTGGTTTCATTGGGGGATGTGATACTCGGCATATAAACTCATCATTAAAAATAAGAAGACACGTGTCTGAGGGTTTTTCGATGTGGTGAATATTATGAGGTGAAAGGGGTGAAAAGTGGGGATTGAAAGATTCCTAACGGAGCGTGTATCTTTTAAACGACATAGGCGAGGAGTTTGAAACTCAGCGAAAAAAATCAACATAAAAAGTAAATATTTGTTTGACCGTTTATTCATAAATCCAATTTAAGAGGCCCATGGGGAGGGGTAAAATTCTGGGGGGGGGGCGGGGGGACAGGAAAGAAAGTGTCCTAATTGATTGACCGACTGACTCACTCATCAAACTCAGGGGGAAAAACTGCTTTAAAGTAAGTAAATAGCTTTTCGGCAGTTTTCTTGATCAATCAAATTGAAGGGGATCATCGGGAGGGGTGAAATTCTGAAGAAAACAAAATTGAAAGAAAATGTCCTGACTCATTCAGTCACTCATCATCGCCCAGCCGCTTGCCACGGTGGGTGAGTGGTTATAGTGTCGGACTACCAACCCCAAGATTGCAGGCCATGGCCATGGTAAGTGATTTTTGAAGGCGACAAAAATCACGATACTCATGTTATACGTTGTTGGCATGTTAAAGAACCCATTTGAATTCAGTAGGCCGTGTTCAATGGCAAAATTATTCTCGGGATTTTCCGCCAACACAAAGTTCCTCCATTCTCTACTTGAAAGCGCTGTAGTGTCAAGGAGTTAAGATATCAAACATCCTTGACATTCATAGCGTTCAAAGGAACGACGAAATTCGACATGCAAGCTACCCTCTGGGTGTCAATTAACAAAGCTTGCACCAGGCACCCGAGGCCATACGATATTATTATTATTATTATTATTATTATTATTATTATTATTATTATTATTATTATTATTATTATTATTATTATTATTATTATTATCGCCCAGCCAAAAATATTGAAGTTGGAAACATGGCATTTCGGGGATATGTTCTTTGTAAGTCTAAACCGTACACTAAAGGAGGATTTTTGGATATTCAGGTTCTAAAGGGTTCTTAAGGGGGTTAAACCTGCATTTCATTGAATAACAATATCTCACGAGTGGTTTCATTTGTGAATGTGATACTCGGCATATAAACTAATCATTAAAAATAAGCAGACGTGTCTAAGGGTTTTTCGATGTGGTGTATTATTATGAGGTAAAAGGGGTGAAAAGTTTGGGGTTGAAGGATTCCTAACGGAGCGTGTAGGCCTATCTCTTAAACGACATAGGCGAGAAAGTTGAAACTCAGCGAAAAAAATCAGCTTAAAATGTAAGTAAATCGGTGTTCGAACGTTTTTCCTTAAATTAATTTAAGGGGCAAATGGGGTGGGGTGAATTTCTGGGGGGGGGGGGAGGAGAGAAAGTGTCCTAACTGACTGACTAACTCACTTACTCATCAAACTCAGGGGAAAAAGACAGCTTAAAATATAAGTTAATAGGTGTTCAAGCATTTTTTCATCAATCCAATTTAAGGGGCCCATGGGGAAGGGTGAAATTCTGGTAAAAATAATTGAAAGAAAATGTCCTGTCTGACTCACTCACTCATCACGCCCAGCGAAAACTATCTAAGTTGGAAACATGAAATTTTGGGAATATGTTCGTTGTATGTCGAAAACGCCAACTAAGGAATGATTTTTGTTTATTCGGGTTTTAAAGTGGTGTGAAGGGGGTAAACGTGCATTTCATTGAATAACGATATCACATGATTTGTTTCTTTGGGGATGTGATATTCGGTATAGAAACTAATCATTAAAAATAATCAGATATATGTCTAAGGGTTTATCGATGTGGTGTATATTATGAGGTGAAAGGGGTGAAAATTGGGGGTTGAGGGATTCTTAAC
Organism: Meconema thalassinum; assembly: GCA_946902985.2. NCBI lineage: Eukaryota > Metazoa > Arthropoda > Insecta > Orthoptera > Tettigoniidae > Meconema > Meconema thalassinum. The sequence goes on along the minus strand of OX336388.2, from coordinate 1,902,377,203 downwards.
GGAACGTGTATCTCTGAAACGACATAGGCGAAAAATTTGAAATTCGGCGGGAAAAAACAGCTTAAAATACAAGTAAATAGGTGTTCGACCGTTTTTTCATAAATCCAATTTAAGGAGCCCTTGGAGAGGGGTGAAATTCTGGGGGGAAAAACTGGAAAGAAAGTGTCCTAAATGATTGACTCACTTAGTCACTCATCAAACCCAGGGGGAAAACAGCTTTAAATAAGTAAATAGGTGTTCGACCGTTTGTTTCATAAATCCAATTTAAGGGGTTCATGGGAAGGGGTGAAATTATCTAAAATAAATGAAAAAAATGTCGTGACTGACTCACTCACTCATCATCGCCCAGCCAAAATTATTGAAATTAGAAACATGAAATGTTGGGGATATGTTCGCTTTATGTCGAAAACGTCCACTAAGGAAATAGTTTTGGATATTGAGGTTCTAAAGAAGGGGGTAAACGTGCATTTCATTGAATAACAATATCTCACGAGTGGTTTCATTTGGAGATGTGATGCTTGGCATATATACTAATCATTAAAAATAAGCTGACACATGTCTAATGGATTTTCGATGTAGTGTATATTATGAGGTTAAAGGGATGAAAAGTGGGGGTTGAAAGATTCATAACGGAGCGTGTATCTCTTAAACGACATAGGCGAGGAGTTTGTACCTCGGAGGAAATCAATCAGCTTAAAAATAAATAAATAAATAAATAAAATAAATAGGTGTTCGACCGTTTTTTCATAAATGCAATTTAAGGGGCCTATGGGGAGGGGTGAAATTCTGGAAGAAAAACCTCCACTAAGGAAGGATTTTTGGATGTTCACTCTCATCGACCAACCAAAACTATTAAAGTTAGAAGAATGATATTTTGGGGATATGTTTGTTGTGTGCCGAAAACGTCTACTAAGGAGGGATTTTTGGATATTGAGGTTCTAAAGGGGTGTTAACGGGGTTAAAACTGCATTTCATTAAATAACAATATGACACGACTATGACGCGAGCGAAGCGAGGCTAAAAATGAGATGGTGTGTGTCTGTGTATTACTCAATCACGCAAGTACCACTGGTCCGATATACATGAATTTTATTTGGAAGTAGCTGATTTACCTGGTTAACATATAGGTTACTTTTGATTTCAGTACTTTGCACTATTTAAAGATGGCGACCATTTTAGTGACGTTACTACACCCTTTGGTTTCAAACTCATATTTCCATTTGAAATAAAAAGAGAACGCTAAGAAATAGCAAACTTTTGATGGCATATACAAGGTTTAAAATTACATTTTCTATCCGAAATGTATCTCCAACGGTTAACGAGTAAAACCTAAATTTGTGCTATAAAACACGGTCAACGCCGAGCGGTGTAGTTGGACAAAATGTTCCATCCTTAATCTCCCTCTGCGCAGCACCTCGCCTATCCCCTGTTTTAACTGTCACCTTCACATTTTAATTTATTTATGACGCGTAGCGAAGCACGGGCACTTCAGCTAGTATTTTAATATTTCATAGTTTACATAATCTTCTTCAAGGGGACTCAAAGGTTTCTTTCATATTATTTAAAAAAATGTACTTTAGTGTATTCAAAATATGGTAACTATTCTTTATTTTATTATTATTACAAAACTATTTTCCATTCGATTTGATTTCTTTTTATTTCCTATTGTTGTGGGCCCCACCTTATCATATCGCCCAGGGCCCCGCAAGGCCTGGATCCGCCACTGCTCACCTGAAAAGCAACTCCTCGGCCAAGTTGAAGAATGGAAAGGAAAGAGCTTTACGGCGCTCATGCACACCAGGTGGACCTACCGTCTACAGATAAGTGTGCATCAAACAGATGGCTCCAACAGGGCCAATTTGGCGAGACCACTGGTTCCATGTTGGCTATATAAGACAGCGTCATTCCTACAAGGAATTACAGGAGATTCATCTTAAAACGGACAGAAGTGTCGTCAATGTTGCAAGCAGGGTGAAACCTTGGATCACATTATCGATGTGTTGATGATGATAATTGTTGTTTTAAGGGACCTAACATCTAGGTTATCGGCCCCTAATGGTTTAGGTGATCGTGAAGATGATAATGAAATGTAAACTATAACTAAAACTAACTACTTACAATATACTAGAAAAAGAAATGGAAAAACAAAAGCAGAATAAGACAAATAAAGGACAGGAGGAAAAGAAATGCCCTCAACCCTCGAAGAATGCGGATTGAGGGACTTAGAAGGAAGGAGAGCCATAAAAGGAAGATAGGAAAGGGAAAGAGGAGAGGGTCCGCCCCACAGGTAATGGATAAAAGGGGGAAAACCGGACCCAGCTCAGGAATCCCTCGGGGTCGCCAACTCCCGAACTCACCAGCTGTGAGCCCCTGAGGGTGTGGCAATATCTAGGGTGCACCAGAAGTGGTGGGGCTACATACACCCTGCCTCCTTAAGGGCCTTGAGCACAAGGCAGGAAGTAAAAGGAAATTAAAAAGAAGGCTGACCCCTCGCAGAAGGAGGGTATCAAAAAAGATGAGACAAGGGCCAATTAAGGCGGGAAAGGAAGAGACTCCCTAGGCCTCGGATACCCTAATACTGTCGGGGTCGGAAGAGAACAAGAGTTGACCAAGTGAGGTCGACAGGAAAGAAGGCGGAGAGGAGCCCGGCTCAAGTAAGTGGAAGCAATGCCGGACTCAGCTGGGGCCCCGTGGTCGCCAACCCACGTCCCACTAGATGTGTGGCCCTGGGGGGTCACATTATCGGTGGATGTCCAACCTTGGCAAATATGGACTACACTGAGCGCCACAATAATGTTGCTAAGATCGTGCACATGGACATGGCTAAAACTGTAGGACTAGATGGCTCCTCGTTTCCGTATTATAAGTTCTTCACCAACCTAAAGATGTTTCGGACAATGGAGCCCATTTATACTGGGACAGAGAAATCTGGACTGATGAATCTATCAAAGACAACCAACCTGATATTCTCCTCTTTGATCGGCAGAATAAAGACGCTGTGATAATCGACATATCCGTACCACTCAACCACAACCTTCATACAGCCTAAGCCCAACTGTCAATAAATACACCGAAATGGCCATTGAAGTAAAACTAATGTGGAAGCTAAAGCAGGTCTGGCCTCTCATTCAGTCTGCAACTGGAATTGTACCTGCAAGACTGCAGGACCACCTATAGGCTTTCGGAATGGCTCACAAGCTGGGACAGATCCGAAAGTCGGTGATCTTGGATACTTGCCATACAGTGTGTCTCTGAGAGCGCTTGACATTAGTCCATATATTCAGTCAATATACCATGGTTAAATGAGGAATTTATGAATCTGTATAACAATAATAATAACATAATATAGCTTTGGGGCTATTAGGTATACTAGCAGTGATTTGGATGGTTCTTTAATGTCTGTGCTTCAGAAGGGATTAAATTTGCGATTTCATCTCTTTCGTATCCGACTGAGGGAATTGAAGCTTCAATTAAACATCTACCAGACCACGTCGCTGAAAAGGTTCGTATGGCAACCACCGCCATTATCAAACACTTCAAGCCACCCCGTCGCAATATTACTTTTGATGAGCAAATGGCTCTAAAATAGCTGAAAGGCAATGATGACGTGGTAGTTTTGAAAGGAGATAAAGGCAATGCTACCGTTGATTATGGTTATCCCCTGAGTAAATCATGGCTGCCCTCTACAGTTTCATTACCAACATCTTCTTGGTCTCAGGAGGTCATGGAGTAACTATTTGTTTCGACATGGCTTCTTATCTTATATCATTTATCTATGGAGGCAGTTGTTGTTTGAGTCTTCAGTCTTGATGCAAATCTCCATGCATCCCTGTCCTGAGCTAATCGTTTCATATCTACATTGCTAACACACCCTACATCCAGGGCAATCTGTTTAACATATTCTAACCTTGGCCTGCCCCTACAGTTCTTGTCCTCGACCCTTCCTTCCATAATTAAGCTTGCTATTCCTGGGTGTCTTAGTATGTGTCCTACCAACCTATTTCTTCTCTTCATTAGCAGTCGCCAGAAACATCTCTCCTCTCCCACTAGTCTTAATACCTCTTCGTTTGTAACCCTATCCACCCATCTGATCTTCATCATTCTCCTGTAACATCACATTTCAAACGCTTCAATTCTCCTCTTTTCTGCTGCTCCAACAATCCAATTTTCACTTCCATAGAGCGCCATGCTCCAGACAAAGTCCTTCAAAAATTATTTCCTAATACCTAAATCTATATTCGATGTCAACAGATTCCTTTTCTGTAGAAACGCTTTCCTTGCCTGAGCTAACCTACTTTTTATATCCACTTTGCTATGCCATTGATTGCTCATTCCTTCATTCATTCTTTCTTTCTTTCTTTCTTCCTTTCTTTCTTTCTTGACAAACCTTGAAAAAGAGACAAGTAGTTGTCTCGAAACGTCGGTTTATAAAGCATCACTCTACCTAATATCCCCAAAGCTATATTATGTATGCAATTGGTCGACAAAGTTTACGCAACAGAATAATAATAATAACAATTACACGGTGTTCTCCAACTCCGGCATGAGCACAGAATGTTCCTGGTACCCAGTGGGCTGTGTCTTCCTTACCCTACTGTAGTAATGCATTGTCTGAGAGCTGCACTGTATGCGCCGTGACCCCGTATATCATTGATGCTGTCGCAGAGAATTACTTGTACTGCGCGACGCGACGCGACGAGAACATAGCCCCGCAGATTTCTGTGACGTATTCGGCGTGCCGCTAGAATCCTACCCCAACACACCCTTTGTTGCTGCTCCCCATTCATAACTCACCCCACGTCTTCTCGTGTATAGAGCACGAGAGAGTCCATATTGGGAGTTCTTAAACACACATGAAGTTATTACTTCATATGTTTGGAGGGGGGGGGGGGGGGGGTTAACCAAGGGTGTCAAAATGTGGAATATCGATGAATTAAAGTCATGGTTGGTTGGTTCCTTAGTTTAGGGGCTGTGACAACGCGGTCATGTAGACCCATGTACTTGGGTGTGTGTAAAATCTGTCTGATAACCGATGTTAATTGTCATGGCTGTATTAGTGTGTGTTATACGTGATTCACGTATAAGGACTGCAGACCATTTTTTTTTTCAAGTAGTTCCTACATTTGCTACCAAATGCTACCGTCCATGACACCTAGCTGTGGACGAGGCTACTAAATGTCATCGCAGTCAGCACCTGGTGGTGAACGTCGGAACTAATATAGCGTTATCAAACTAACCTACACAAGTGTACTTAGTGGAAGATTCTTTTTCATGCCATAAATCTATGACATGGGACCGCCGGTTTTACTTCCCCTCCGAAGGAAGGCATTCTGGGGATTTTTAATGCTCTTAAGAAATCCGACGACTTCGGCCGAGTTTGACCCCGCAATCTTGGGCATAGAAGCTCAGCATGCTACCAACTACGCCACCGAAGCCGGCTAGAATTAAAGTCATTGACTGACAGAGGTAGCTGAGAGTGCTGAGACCATAATATGATGGCTGACTATCTCGGGACTCAAAGACGAATGAGTTCGATTCTCACAGTCGGCGTCCTTGAAATAGCTTTCATGGTACCACACTTCCAGTCCTGCCGAACACCGGGGCGGTACCTTCTAATAGGTCACAGCCACCTCCTTTTTACCTTTTTGCCCAGTTTCACACATCCTCTTTAATTTCATATCTCACTAAAGCCTCTGGCGAGGTTTTCTCAAGTTAGGGCATCCCGCCGTAAAAACCATTGCCACATTAAAAATCACCGACCCAGTGGAAACGTGAATAATACTATAACATGAGCCGATTTAAGCAGCTACCATCTACATAATAATAATAATAATAATAATAATAATAATAATAATAATAATAATAATAATAATAATAATGAAAATGAAAATCCACAGCCTGCTTCCAGTCTCCGACCGGGTCAGGAATGGAAGGAATGAATGAAGCCCCCATCTATCGGCGAGGATATGAACTGTGCCGGCTGCCGAGGCCTGACGCACTCCTCTGGGGCAATGATTAAATGAATGACAGATGAAATGAAATGATAGTGGAGAGTGTTGCTGGAATGAAATGTTGACAGGGAAAACTGGAGTACCCGGAGAAAAACCTGTCTGCCTCCGTTTTGTCCAGCACAGATCTCACATGGAGTGACCGGGATTTGAACAACGGATCCAGCGGTGAAAGGCCGGCGTGCTGCCGCCTAAGCCACGGAGGCTTAATAATAATAATAATAATAATCATTCATTTCATTTCCGTGTCCGATCATTTCCAGAATGTAGCAACTCCGATGGCCTTGTTGTTTGCCTCGATCAGGTCCTGGGTAGTGCAGGGTTGTTCTAGTAGTGGACAAATGAGCAGGTGGGCTGGGTCTTGTGTTGCTCCACACTCGCAGGACGTGTCTCCATCAGCTGGAAGGATACCCCATTTCTGCATGTTGGTCTTGCAACGAGGGACGCCCACCCTGAGACGATTAAGTGATTTCCAAACAGGGTAAGGCAGGTCATTTCCTGGGGCTAGCTCTTCCTTAACAGGGATATCCGGCGGCAGCTTGCTCTTCCACCTGGAGATGCGGTTAGATTCCGATGTTCCCTCCAGTGGTTGAGTCCTGGCGATGAAACTCTTTCTTGATTTCAGTCGACGGACAACAGCCTGATGATTATGCAGTGGATGATGGGGATCATTAATCTGCTTCGCCCTCTCTGCATCAGCAGCAACAGCCCTTCTGATAGTTGGGGGAGCTATCCCAACAATCGGGTAAAGTTTGTCGACTGGAGTAGGCTTCATACATCCCGACAAGATTCGTATGGTCTCGTTGATGGCAATGTCAATCTGCTTGGTGTGACTGGATGCACTCCACACAGGTGAAGCGTACTCTGCAGCAGACATGCACAAAGCAAGAGCAGAAGTTCTTAGGACGTGAGGACTTGCCCCCCAGGTGGTGGCTGTGAGCTTCCTCAAAATATTGTTCCGTGAACTAACTTTCAGCCTGGTCTTATGGCAATGTTTCTTGAAGGACAGTGTTCGGTCAAGAGTAACACCTAGATACACGGGTGTTGGACAATGTTGGAGTTGTTTGCCTTGCCATGTAACATCCAGTTCCCGCCGAGCTTCTCTATTCCTTAAGTGAAATGCACATACTTGAGTCTTGTTGGGATTTGGCTTAAGATGATTGGCTTCATAGTAAGATCCAAGGGTATCTAGATAATAATAATAATAATGTCAAACGTCTATGCTATACCGTATAGTTCGAAAAGGTATGCTATAGGCTTAAAAGTGTTACTTTACTCATTTTCTTGTACGTAATGTACCGATATGAGTCATGTTACCGACTGTAAGTTGAGTAAATAAAGAAGATAATAATAATAATAATGAAAATGAAAATCCACAGCCTGTTTCCAGTCTCCGACCGGGTCAGGAATGGAATGAATGAAGCCCCCATCTAGCGGCGAGGATATGAATTGTGCCGGCTGCCGAGGCTTGACGCACTCCACTGGGGCAATGATTAAATGAATGACAGATGAAATGAAATGATAGTGGAGAGTGTTGCTGGAATGAAATTTTGACAGGGAAAACTGGAGTACCCGGAGAAAAACCTGTCTGCCTCCGTTTTGTCCAGCACAGATCTCACATGGAGTGACCGGGATTTGAACCACGGACCCAGCGGTGAGAGGCCGGCGTGCTGCCGCCTAAGCCACGGAGGCTCTAATAATAATAATAATAATAATAATAATAATAATAATAATAATAATAATAATAATAATAATAATAATAAACATCTACCGACAGTAGTGGCTACGCTGGCTAACGCACAGCATTAGGTCATGGGGCCAAGCTCTCTGCTGACTCGGTAGACGCGTGGGTTCGAGCCCCACCGTCGGCCGTCCTTGAAATGGTTTTTCGTGTTTTCCCCATTTTCAACACCAGGCAAATGCTGGGACGGTACCTTCTGACAGGCCACGGCCGCTTCCTTCCAAAACCTTGCCCAGTTCCATTCACCATCATTCATTTCATCTCTCACTAACTCCTCTCTTGAGGTTGGCGTCAGGAAGGGCATCCGGCCGTAAAAACCATCGCCACAAAGACTTCCATCGCATCTCATCCCCGACCCCGTTGGAAAACGGGAATAATAAGGGGTAGACATACATACAGACATACATACAATAATAATAAACATCTGTGTTTGAAACTCAGCCATTCTACTAGGTTTGTGCCGTGTCTTGTGTGGGGTTTCGCCCAGGATACCAAGCTGGCTCAACGGCGGGCTCTTGGTGACCCCGCCGATGAGCCAGCTTGGTGTCCTAGGCGAAACCCCACACAAGACACGGCACAAACCTAGGAGAATCGCTGAGTTTTAATTCAACGGCCGTGAAAGCCAATATACCATATGTGTTTGAGTTTTCAGTCTTTTGACTAGTTTGATGCAGCCTTTCCATTCCTCCCTGTCCTGAACTAACCGTTCCATCTCTACATAGCTACCACACCTTACATCCATGACAATCTGTTTAAAATAATATAACCTTGGTCTACCTCTACGGTTCTTGTCCTTGACCCATCCTTCCATATCTAAGTTTGCTATTCCTGGGTGGCTTGGTATGGGTCCTACCAACCTATCTCCTTTCTTCATTAGCAGTCGCCAGAAACTTCTCTCCTCTCACATTCGTCTTAATACCTCTTCATTTGTTACCGTATCTACCCATCTGATCTTCATCATTTAATTTGCTTTTATTCTTCTCTTTTCTGCTGCGCCATGAGTCCAAGTTTCGCTTCCATTGAGCGCTACCCTCCTGACAAAGGCTTTCAAAAATGACTTCCTAATACATAAATCGATATTCGATGTGAACAGATCCCTTTTTCTGTAGAAATGCTTTCCTTGCCTGAGCCAATCTACTTCTTATATCATCTTTGCTTCGTCCATCACTGGTTATTTTGCTTGCTATGTATCAGAAGTCTCCTACTTCCTTTAGTTTTTCATCTGGCAATTTGATATCCATAGGCGTTTCTGATTTCTTTCGGCTGCATTATATTATTTCTGTTAACATTTATTGATTTTTATCATGAATTCCTTCCTCAAGATCGAGTCCATAAAATTTAAAAACGTATTCAAATCCTCTGGTGAATCGGCTAACATGACAATGTCATCAGAAAATCTCAGAATTGAAATTATTTATTCTTGAATATTGTTACGTGCCACCCCCCTAGTGGCACTTTTGTTAACTGGATTACGGTGGGTAGAAAGCACAACACCAATTACTGCTTTAGAGAAATAATTAACTTTATTGTGGCCAGAAAGATACACTACTCAACCGCAAATACAAGCAATTATTACCTTACTCCAGTTTCCTCACGTCGAGAATACTTCCCCTTTCACTTGTCAACAGACCACAGTTAATCCTCTCGCTAATGAGTCCGGCCCCGTACGCTGGCTGGAAATAGCTGCACTAGGTCTGTCACTCACTGTTTTGCAACTCACCACAATGACCTCTCTCGCACTAGGTAAGCACACTCGCTCAAAACACAGGCAGTCCCCTGTAAGCTCCTCACTCCCTTCGCTGTCAAGAGAATCGGCTTCACTAGGGGTTTCGCAAGTCTCCACACTTCTGTCGCTCAGGATAAGCGCTCGCACTCGCTCGTAAAACACAAAACAACCACTGCTTGACAGGTCGCTCTTATATAGCAGGCCGGTGACTCAATAAATGCTTCTAGATCCATCCAGGGTTCACGGCTTCTCGAGGTTTCCATCGCTGGCTCAGTCACGAATATTCTGGATCATCCCTTTGTCCTAGTAGCCCTGTTGCATAAGGCGCACGCAATACACGAGGCAGGGCACAGCCCAGCAGGGCCCTGCGTAGCTAGTGCCTGTAGTATGTTCTATCCTGCTGCTCCCTTACGGGCAGTCTAAGAAGTAAGCCACAAGCGCGTGACGTCATGTCCTTGCTTCTCCCCACCTGCCGCTCGCTACATGTGTGAGCGAGCTGTGTATAGTATGGCGTAGTGCCCTTCAAGCCTGGCAAGTGCTTTTAGGGCTGTATGACCTAGCCTCACACTGTCAGCACTGTCTACGCTGGAACTCGTCAGTTCAGGCGCGCATGGCCAGCCCGTACCGACATGGTTTCGTAAAGCCGTTCTTATCTTCCCTTCATATTATTATTATTATTATTATTATTATTATTATTATTATTATTATTATTATTATTATTATTATTAATAATAATAATAATATACTATTAATATTAGCAATAAAATTTTATTGGGTAGCAATAGATTACGTCTCATACTGTTCCCGAGTATATTGAAGATGAATTCTCTATTATTGAATGGATTCATTGATAGCAAAATTAGGTCATTTATACTTAGGCATACCCAAACTTGATGATTGATTAAAAAATGTTGATGTTGATCCTCTCGCTTATTCGAAACGTACCACAAGCTTTCACTTCTCTTTGAAGCCTATCGTTTTCTCTAAACGACCTGTTTTGTTATGCCGAAGGTTAATTCACATCTGATGGTGGGGTCCAACATAAATCTTGTATCCTTCTAATGGCCAATAACAATTATAATGCCCATTGTATTTTTGCTTCTGACACGAGAAAGACACAAAGACATGGATCGTGTAACATTTCTGAAATGTTACAGCTGCATCTTAGATCTATTTCGATCATTCCTAAAGTTTGTAGTAAATCCCCTTCTTAATTATGCTTTTTGAACGTGATCTAGGGTATCAGGCACTCCATAGTGTTTGCAGCATGAAGAGTCCTGGCTACGCCCATGGAGATCTCACACAAGAGCATCCTTTGCTTCCACCTATTTGTACTAGGCTACTCCCTTTCATGTCTACTTCTGGATTAGTCAATATCCATAAAATATGGTGATTGGATAGTTTCTGTACTTTCGCAATCAACCTGCAATTTCATTTTGTGTTTACCATAGATCCGCTTCAACCTTAAGTATCGGTTATTTATATTCCCTTGGTTCCCAACTAATTAATCACCGTCTTCATTGTTATCACCATTTTCATCATCAACACCGTCCTGACAACCTCCTTCGTTGTACGAGCACAAATTAGGCACTATGTCACCATGTCTTCAAGCAATGCACGCTCTCTCTGGTACAGTCTCCCTACATGATGCTTACTATACTTTGGATGTTAATTCACTGAAAATTGCAAAATTAGCTTCGAGGTTTGCCTATGCCTAGAACTTGGAATGCAATGCAAATAAAATGTCATAAATACCATATCTGGATTAGCCTACATATACATATGCAATTGGATTAACTCATGAGGGCTACTTGTAGCATTGGCCTTTGAGAATATTTTACGGAAGCTATTCTAACAATTCTACGGAGTGATGTGCTCTCAATTCGACCAAGAATGTTAGCCGCTACACTACTAGGTGGTCTCTTTCATTGTCAGCGCAATCAATTGCACGATACCATGTAATTTCTACACTGGGTGAACTACAGTATAATAGTACACATTTCTTCGTATTTTTGGCATTATATAGCCCCTGGTAAGTTAGGAAGACGGTTCGCGTACCATAACCCTAAAGTCGAATAGTTTCAAGAACTAACAAACAAAACAGTTTTAGGCACTCCACCGAAAGAAATACAGACAAGCTGGTAGAAAGACAGACAACATATTTTGTAATTTTCAGAGCAAAATAGGCTAATTGTTATATAATGAATAGCACTCTTGGTCTCCATATTGTTGAAATAATCAATATTGTTCTAAAACTTGAAGGTTTGAAGTATTTCGTGTCTTCTTGCTTATTTTGCCGTATATTTTATGTGTACGTAAATTCCACGAGGTATTGTTTCAGGCCATGTTCAATATAAGAATTCTTTCTTTTTTTATCGTTTACCCTCCAGGGTTGGCTTTTCCCACGGACTAAGCGAGGGATCCCACCTTTACCGCCACTGGTTCCTGGAGCTTGGGACTCTGACTCGGGGATACAACTGGGGAGTATTACTAGCACGTCGCGTCACCCAGGCGGCCTCACCTGAAAAGCGAACAGGGGCCTGATGAAGAGATGGGAAGAGTGGGAGGATTAGGCAAGGAAGAGGGAAGGAGGCGGCCGTGGCCTTACGTTAGGTACCACCCCGGTATTTTCCCGAAGACGAATTGGGAAACCACGGAAAACCACTTCGAGGATGGTTGAGGTGGGCGTCGAACCCCCTCTACTCATATGGACCACCCGAGGCTGAGTAGACCCCAATCCAGTCCTCATACCACTTTTCAAATTTCGTGGCAGAGCCGGGAATCGAACCGCGGACGTCCTGGGTGGTAGCTAATCATGCTGACCACGACACCACGGAGGCGACTTGAATATAAGAATAAAAGACATAAATGACCTTAGATTGCGACAGAATATTTTTCATTTTAAAATCCTGATGAATTTACTAACGCATGTTTCTCGAACTAACATATCCCTGAAGAGCATCAATGTAGTTATTTGGTGAATTCAGAATCTTGTTATTGAAATACAGTTTTATAGTCCTAATGTAGTTTTTTTGGTTCTACCCATAATTATTCCGGTTGCTATGAGGTAGGGGATGTGGTGAGACAGTTTCCTTGTGGGATTGATTTCACGGATAGATGCCTTCATGACGCCAATCTCATGAGAGGAGTTAATGCCAAATAAAATTAATGAGGTAATGTATGGAGTGTCTGTGTGTGGTCTTTCGAGTTTGGAGTAGTCTGACCATGCACGTTAACGTGTTTAGCTACCTCGGCTGGTTTGTGACATTATGTCAACAAATTAACAAATGTATTTTAACTCTCCTGATTCCATACCGGTCCCTGATTCTATTTTAGGACTACTATATCTCCCTGCGCCTGCTACATCACCCAAAAAGTATACGAATTTCTGTATCCTTGCTGCAGATCTGGTTCATGTGCGTCCAAATATCATGTTTTATATGTCTTCGGTTTGATTCATTAATATGTGACTCTCCCACTATGCTATTTTTGTCCTCCCCACGTTATGAGCACGGCAGACCACACGCATATGCCACAATGTTGGCTCTAGTGCGCCTAGTGACCAGGCTCCGCGCTCAGTACTAAACGTACTGCAGTACCCGGTCAAATGGACAGTGCTTGTGCGACTAAGCGCTGCAGTGCTAGTGTGCTGTCGTGCTGCACTGCTCAGAAATGGACCGAGTAGGGCTGCGCTCGGCCGACACGAGTAAATTTCTCGCAAGCACTGCTTCATCTTGCCCATTGCACGGCCCTGCAGCCCAGCCCTGGGGCAGTTGTGACTCATGCGGTGAGCGATGACACAAACTCACAGCCCTTCCTAAAGAGGCTGATCGTCCCGATCAATCATGGGTCCGTCTGTGTCTCACCGTAGGCTGCCAGGCGATCTCGATGCACGATCTTCATCTTCGCCCTCGGGCTCTGCTGGATCCTGTAGACGACATCGTTGATCCGTTTCACGACTCGGTACGGGCCCTCCCAGGACTTCTGCAGTTTGGGTGACAGGCCTTTCTTCCGTAATGGGTTGAAGAGCCAGACCAGGTCGTCCTCGTGGAATCCGCCGGCATCCGTCTGCTGGTCGTATCGGGTCTTCATTCGGTCGGTCTCGATCCGCAGTTTCCTCCTCGCGAACGCGTGCACGTCCTCCAGTTGGTCGACTAGTTCTTGACAATACTGGCTTACCGGGATCGTATCCTTCCCAGGTCGGCCGAAGGCAAGATCGACAGGTAGACGGAGCTCCCTCCCAAACATGGCCCGGGCTGGTGTGCACCCGGTGGCTTCATGCACGGCGGCGCGGTAGGCCAGGAGAAATAGTGGAAGATGTTTGTCCCAATCCCTCTGGTGCTCGCTGACGACTATTCGGAGATGTTTCTCGATGGTGCGATTGAATCGCTCTACCATCCCGTCGGACTGAGGGTGTAGCGGCGTTGTCCTTGTCTTCCGGATTCCCAGCAGCTGGCATAGGTTCTGGAACACCTGCCACTCGAAGTTCCTCCCTTGGTCGGAGTTCAGCTCCAGGGGTACTCCGTACCGGCTGACGAATTCCTTCACCAGGGTTTCTGCAATCGTCGCGGCTTCTTGGTTAGGGAGCGCATACGCCTCCGGCCATTTGGTAAAGTAGTCACTGACGACTAATATGTAGCGGTTCCCTGCCTCGCTTAACGGGAATGGCCCAGCAACTTCGATGGCCACTCTCTCCATGGGGCCGCCCACGTTGTAGGTCTTCAGTGGACCCCGTCGTCTTCGTCCTGGGCCCTTGCTGGCTGCGCAATCGTGGCACCTTGCGCAGTGGTTCTCCACGTCTGTTCGGCATCCGATCCAGTAGAACCGCTCTCTCAGCTTCTCTAGGGTCTTCTTTATCCCTAGGTGTCCACCAGATGATCCTCCATGAACTTCCTTCAGGACTTCCTCCGTCATAGCCTTTGGAACGACGACTTGTTCCCGAGATGTCTTCCCGTCGGTGCTCTCCCAGGTACGGCAGATGAGGCCATCCCTTACAATCAGCGAGTCCCACTGCGCCCAGTAGGACTTAAACTTTGGGCTGCAGTCACTCACAATGTTCCCCCCCGGGTCTGGGGACACAGGCCCTCTTCCATTCGGCTATCAGTCCCAGGTCATCATCTTCTGCTTGTGCCCGCGTGAAAGATTCGCGGCTCCAGCTCCCTTGAAGTTCCACGGTAATCCTTCGGCACTGTATCCCGGTGTTCTCCTCCCTCCTAGTACAGAAGGTGCAGTCTTCGGGGCACGGTCTTCGTGACAGGGCGTCGGCGTTAGAATGCAGTTGGCCTTTCTTGTGCTGAATCTCAAAGTTGTACTGTTGAAGCCTCTCTAACCACCGCTCGAGTTGACCCTCGGGCTGCTTGAAGTTCAGGAGCCACCGCAGGGATGCATGGTCGGTCCTGATGAGAAATTCTTGCCCGTAAGGTACTTGTGGAAGTGTTCAATGGTCTTCACGATGGCGAGCAGCTCCTTCCTGGTGACGCAGTATTTCCTTTCTGGCTTTGACAAGGCCTTGCTGAAGTAGGCCACTACTCTCTCCTCGCCGTCCACTACTTGCGACAGGATTCCCCCTATGCAAAAGTCGCTGGCATCGGTATCGACGATGAACCTTGTTCCAGGTCTGGGGTAGGCCAGAATAGGCGTGGTGCACAGAGCCTGCTTGAGTTGTTCGAAGGCACTGTGGCATTCTGCTGTCCACGTGAAGAGTTGGTCCTTCTCAGTCAGTCGATGTAAAGGTTTGGCGATGCCAGCGAATCCTTTCACGAAGCGACGGTAATAAGTGCAGAGTCCCAGGAAGCTTCGTAGTTGGGACTTGTCCTTCGGAACTGGCCACTCCCTCACAGCTGCGGTCTTCTCTGGGTCGGTGCGCACCCCTTCCTCTGAGACGATATGCCCAAGGTACTGGACCCGCTTCTGGAAGAGCTGACACTTCTTGGGGCTCAACTTCAGCTGGGCAGCCCGTAGCTTCAACAAGATCTCCTTCAGGTTGCTGTAGTGCTCCTCGAAGCTTCTCCCCAGAACGATGACGTCGTCTAGGTAGACCAGGCAGGTCTTCCAGTGCAGTCCCCTCAGAATGGACTCCATTAGCCTTTCGAAGGTCGCAGGGGCGTTGCACAGACCGAATGGCATGACGGTGAACTGCCAGAGCCCACTGCCCACAGAGAACGCAGTTTTCTCGCAGTCCTTAGGGTGGACCTCCACCTGCCAATAGCCACTCTTCAAATCCAAGGTGGAGAACCATCTCGACCCTGATATGGTGTCCAGGGTGTCGTCGATCCGGGGTAGAGGGTAGCTGTCCTTCTTCGTGACGTCATTCACCCGCCTGTAATCCACGCAGAACCTGGTGGAAACTTATTCTTCACTAGCACGACCGGAGAACTCCAAGGACTATGTGATGGCTCGATCACCCCTTGCTCCTTCATCTCTTCTACCATCCGGTCGACCTCGGCTTGCTTAGCGAGTGGGATACGTCGGAAAGGGGCCCTAATCGGTGCGCTGTCCCCAACGTCGATTCTGTGCTGGACCAAGCTTGTCCTGCCGAAGTCTTTGCTCCCCACGGAGAAGACATCCTGGAATTCGTGTAGCAGGTCCCGAAGTTGGCGTGATTGTTCCTCGTCTAAATGGTCCTGGGATCCTTGGTACAGCTTCTGTAGTTCATCTGGCAGGGCGCGTCTTCTTCGGTTGTCCGTCTGCAGGTGTCCGTCCGTCGTGTCTGTGATGCGGGCAATCCAGGTAACGGGCTCGCAGACTCCTAGGTTGGTGTCCCGGTGAACCGTAATATCGTAGTCGTTCAGGTTGGACAGGCGGACGTACGGCCGTGACGTCGTGTTGATGAGAGTCTTGGCAACTAGCAATCCTTTTGTCTGGATGTCCTCATATTTTGGCTCGATGACAGCCGCCACTCCCTCAGCAGTTCCGTCGATAATTACGGCAGCGCTGACCTCCGTCCTGGCGGGAACGATGACGTCTTCTTTCAGCCTTACTCGTCGTGCGGTGATGGACTCGTGCGCAGGTTGCAAAGCACGTTCCTCACCTCCGAAGTGCAGAGTAATGGTACTCAGATCCAAGATGATGTTGTTCCGGTCCAGGAAGTCCAGTCCGATGATCACTTCATTTGATACGTCAGCCACAAGCACTGGATGCTTTATCGCCCGTCGACCAATGACAAACTCCAGTGATGCTTTGCCATGTACCGGTGCGGTCTCTCCGGTCGCGGTTATTAGCTGGAGGTTCCTTTGTGTGGGTTGAACTCTCCACTTCGGGATCACGGTGGGATTGACGATGATCCTCGATGCTCCCGTGTCGATTAGCATGGGCCAGCTCTCTCCGTTGACGACTCCGTCGACCATCAGGCTGCTATTATCCCTCCGTAACTGCGTCACACGAACTTGGACTGCCGGGGCTTGACGACTGTCACAAGCCAACCTTTGCCCCCCTAGGCTGGCTGATACTTGCTTTCCTGGGCCGCGCGGTTTCCCTACGACTGACTGTCCCGACGGAAACCCTTGGTGGCGGCGATCACCGCAGTCCTTGCTCAGGTGGCCTCTCTTACGGCAGGTCCAGCAGGTCGGTAGTCCTCTTCCGGGCCGCCTCTCCGGATGTCCTTCGGCTACGTTTTTGTTGGTGGTACTGCGATTCTTGAAGAAACGGCTTAGCGCCTCCATCAATTCGTCGGCCAGGGGCTTGGTCTCGTTGTTTTTTGCTGGTTCGTCGACGTCCACTTGACACACCCGCGCGTGCATTCTAGATGCCTGTTTTGCCGTCTCGAACTCAAGTGCGTGGCTCAGCGCATCTGCCAGGGTCGTATTGCGCGCGAGTCGCAGCGCCCGTTGAGTGTCAGAGTCCCGTAGCCCGTCGGTGAAGGTCTGCGTCGCAATCTGTTCCAGAAAGTCAGCCGGCGCTGTTGGATAGGCGAGCCTTACTAGGCGTGCGATGTCCATCTCGAACTCCTGCAGGGTTTCCGCGTTCTTCTGTACCCGGGTCCGGAGCTGCATCTGGTAGGCCTGCTGAAGATGGCTATCTCCATATCGGGACTCCATATGGGCGATCAGTGAAGCGTAGACCTGGGATCCAGTCGGGATGGCCTGAAGGACGTTAAGGGCGTCCCCTCTCAGCGCTATAATGACAGCTGTAGCCTTTTCCGTGCTGTTCCAGTTGTTTATTGAACAGGCTGCCTCGAACTGACGTAAATAGGTGCTCCACGTGACCATTCCGTCGAAGGTTGGGGGCGTCACTCTGCTCTGTCCCGTTCCTGATATTCCCGGTGTACCTGTGGGCGGGCGTCGGCGCAGCTCGGCAACTTCCTCTTGAAGAGCGTTGAATCTCGCTTCCATCCCCGTCGACGGGCGTTGGTTCAGCTCAGAAATTTCCTTTTGTAAAGCGTTGAATTTTTCTTCCACCCCCGTCAGTGGGCGTTGGCGCAGTTCGGCAACTTCCTCTTGTAAGGCGTCGAACTTCTTTTCTACTGCTGTGACTTCCTCACGTAGGCCCTGGCAGACGGTGTTGACTTCCTGACGCAGACCATGTTCCAATTTCTTTTGACTTTCCTGTAATTTCGTCAGCAGACACTCTTCCAGATTTTTCTGGCCATTCAGAAATTTGGCGGTTAGGTCCTCTGCTAGCTTATTCTGACTGTCTTCTAATTTGGAAGTTAGGTCCTCGGCAAAACTTTTCTGGCTGTCTTCCATCTTCTTCAGGTCCTCCGCTAACTTATTTTGACCGTCTTCCATCTTCTTCTGGCCGTCTTCTAGCTTCTTCTGGCCGTCTTCTAATTTGGCAGTTAGGTCCTTGGTTAAATTCTTCTGGCCGTCCTCCATCTTCTTCTCGCCATCTTCTAATTTGGCAGTTAGTTCCTTGGTTAAATTCTTCTGGCCGTCCTCCATCTTCTTCTGGCCGTCTTCCATATTCTTCTGGGCGGCTTCCATTTTGGTTTCCATGCCATTTAACTTTTCTAGCAATGCTGCCAATTGCGCCTCCATTTTAGTTGTTTGTCTTGTAAAGGGCATGCACTCACAGGAAAATTAGAGAAAATGACCTGCTCGGGTTTTGAAACCAGGACCGTCAGGTGTTGTGCTTGAGTCCGTAATCCGGCTTCTGACACCAGTTGTTACGTGCCACCCCCCTAGTGGCACTTTTGTTAACTGGATTACGGTGGGTAGAAAGCACAACACCAATTACTGCTTTAAAGAAATAATTAACTTTATTGTGGCCAGAAAGATACACTACTCAACCGCAAATACAAGCAATTATTACCTTACTCCAGTTTCCTCACGTCGAGAATACTTCCCCTTTCACTTGTCAAGAGACCACAGTTAATCCTCTCGCTAATGAGTCCGGCCCCGTACGCTGGCTGGAAATAGCTGCACTAGGTCTGTCACTCACTGTTTTGCAACTCACCACAATGACCTCTCTCGCACTGAGTAAGCACACTCGCTCAAAACACAGGCAGTCCCCTGTAAGCTCCTCACTCCCTTCGCTGTCAAGAGAATCGGCTTCACTAGGGGTTTCGCAAGTCTCCACACTTCTGTCGCTCAGGATAAGCGCTCGCACTCGCTTGTAAAACACAAAACAACCACTGCTTGACAGGTCGCTCTTATATAGCAGGCCGGTGACTCAATAAATGCTTCTAGATCCATCCAGGGTTCACGGCTTCTCGAGGTTTTCATCGCTGGCTCAGTCACGAATATTCTGGACCATCCCTTTGTCCTAGTAGCCCTGTTGCATAAGGCGCACGCAATACACGAGGCAGGGCACAGCCCAGCCCTGGGGCAGTTGTGACTCATGCGGCGAGCGATGACACAAACTCACAGCCGTAACAATATTTACTCTTCCTCTAATGTCCTTCATTGCTTGTTCATTGAATAGATTGAAAAATTGATAAGTACGAGTGATAAGGTGCAACCTTGCCTTACATCTTTCTGAATATCAGCTTTTCTCTCATGTCCTTCTGCTCGAATAACTGCAGTCTGGTTTCTCTATAGATTGTAGATCATCCTTATATTAGTAGTGATTTAAGCCCACTAAGGAGCGCTTATGACTACAGTAGTGCCTCTATGACGCTTTCTTTGATTTCCAATATATCCTTTTGGCATGAAAAAGAACCTTCCACTAATTACACTTGTGGAAGCAAAAATCTGTAGGTTAGTTTGATAACGCTCTATTAGTTTCAACGTTCCCCACCGGGTGCTGGCTGTGATGGCATTTAGTAGCCGCGTCTCCAGGTAGGTGTCATGGATGGTAGCATTTGGTGGGGAAAGTAGGAGCTACTTGAAAAAAGTAATCGTCTGCAGTCCTTCTACATGAATCACAGATAACACACACTAATACAGTCATCATAAGTAACACCGGTTATTAGACAAATTCTACACACACCCAAAGTACTCGGGGCTACATGATCGCGTTGTCGCAGTCCCTAAACTAAGGAACCAAACAACCAATATCTCCTCAGTCAAGTCAATAACTTGTCCTTCCTCTCCTGTGTGAGGGGTGGTCGGGTCTTAATCACTTTGGGTGGTGGGGACAAAGAGTTAACACTATCACAACATGTGGAACGGTCTAGGATATCACAGTCTACAATCCCAGCATTATTCAAGTCTTGTTTCACTTCATTAAGCCACAAGCTGTCAGTCTTGTAGCCATTAATCAAGTTGAAGATCTTCTTGGTGATTCTATCGTTCCCCATCCGGAAGAGGTGCCCGTAGAATGTCAGTCGTCTCCGTCGCATGATATATCATCCTTATAATAATACCAGTTGAGTGAGACTTGATAATGTGATTGCAACCGGGATGCAAACCCCAAGTGGGTGATTATAGTCAGCCGGTGTCCGAACAGTTCCCCACACTGACACTTCCATACACTGCAAAAAATACTGACACTTCCCCCACAGCCCTTGGACGTGGCTACCTGTTTAATGACTCAGAAATAATCTCGTCTGACATTTCCACACACATCTTCCTCCCCCCAAGGCTACTCTTAAAATGATCAAGTTGATATTTGGCCTACTCTTGTTTAGCACTTTTAATGGGCTATCTCTGGAATCACATATTATATGCTTTAACTACTGAACTACTGTATAAGGTTTGAGGCAAAAATTTTTAATACTCTTCAGCTATTATGAGTACAAGTACAACAACATTAACAAGATGTTCAGTAAAGAACATATAGCCTACTTTCTCCTAAATGCATGGGTATTGTTATAACTCTTTGTCCTTTTCAAGGAGTATGATTGAATGTTGGTTGTAGTAGCTTGTTGAAATACAACGTGCTATAGGGATATTAAACATGAATATGAGGTGCCCTTTGCTAGTGCTACCTCTGTACCAAATTTCGTTCAATTCGGTTTCACCGTGTTTGAATTGATAGGGGGAATCGATTTGCACACATACTTGGCCACCATCTGCAAACTATTGGGCTGATGTTCTTGCAGTTTGGTCAGAATATGTTTCCCACATAAAGATATGGTGTTGCAAAATTAGGTAGAGACTAGATTATTAGGTTGGTCGTAATTACATTTTAGCTTTTAACATTCGTGTGGCCGCCATTACGTTTCAGTCAAGATGGCGGCGATATAAAACATGACACTGAGGTGCCCTTTGCTAGTGCTACCTCTGTACCAAATTTCGTTCCATTCGGTTCCACCGTGTTCGAATTAATAGGGGGAATCAATTTTGACATAAAGATGGCCGCCATCCGCAAACTATCAGGTGAATGACCTATTAGATTGGTCAAAGGATGCTCCCTCCATAAAGGTATGTAGTTGCAAAATTTGGTAGAGATCGGATGATTAGGTTAATCGTAATTTGATTTAAGCTTTGAACATTTGTGTGGCCGCCATTACGTTTCCGTCAAGATGGCGGCGATATAAAACATGACACTGAGGTGCCTTTTGTTAGTACTACCTCTGTACCAAATTTCGTTCCATTCGGTTGCACCGTGTTCGAATTAATAGGGGGAATCGATTTTCACACAAAGATGGCCGCCATCCGCAAACTATTACGCTGATGACCTATTGGTTTGGTCAAAGGATGCTCCCCCCATAAAGGTATGTCGTTGCAAAATTTGGTAGAGATCGGATGATTAGGTTAGTCGTAATTTGATTTAACCTTTGAACATTTGTGTGGCCGCCATTACGTTTCCGTCAAGATGGCGGCGATATAAAACATGACACTGAGGTGTCCTTTGATAGTGCTACCTTTGTACCAAATTTCGTTCAATTCACATTCACCGTGTTCGAATTGATAGGGGGGGACAGACATTCAGAGTACACACACTCACACACACACAGACACACAGACACACACACACACACACAGACTCACACACACACATACACACACACAGACAGACACACTTTTTTCGCCCTGTGTTGATCTCATAAGTCTACTTTCATTTTTTGCAAAAATCGAAAGTAGGCTAAAAATGAGAAATTTCCAAAGCCTGCTCCCCATAGTAGCCTTTGAAGTATAAGTATAGCGTAAGATATGTTAAACCTGGACGGACGGATTGAGAACATTTAGAAAAAGTTCGAAAATGACCACAAAAAAAAATGTTTTCTGAAGGCAGTTGCCTATTCACAGAAAATAGAGTAGGTTAATGTTATTGTTGAACAAATATGACAAAAAAAAACTAAAAAAAATACCAAGCAACTGATGAAGCCTAGAAAGCTGATTTTAAACACGCCAAAATGATAACAACACCAAACTGATCGGTTTTGTTATTATTTTGCCAGTCCACAGCCTGGATAAAGTGTGATGGAAATCAGACTCTGCATTTATTTTATTTTGATGGAAATTACACTACATTACAATGATATCTTCGAGACCGTGTTAGTAATGAAGTACATAGACCGAGCGCTTTCCTTCACTCCAAAGGAGTATTATGTTAAGGTGCATTGTCACTGGTGCGGCTGTAACGTTGATCGCTGAAGCCTATAAGCTTAGGGGGGATGTGTGGAACTGTCAGTCGAGATTATTTCTAAGTCATTAAACAGGTAGCCGCGTCCAAGGGCTGTGGGGAAGTGTCAGTATTTTGGGCAGTGTGTGGAAGTGTCAGTGTGGGGAACTGTCATGTAATCAGTCAGCCACAAGACGTCGCGCCCCTCAGAGCCCTCATCATCTAAGACTTGATATGATTCCTAGGCATGGGGTGGTCTTGATACTAAAGTAGCTAAACGTGCCTGTCCGGACAACAGGAGATTCATTTGACTCATTTTCAACTCTTACTGAATAGTTACAGTTCACATCACGGATTTTTGGCCGGTGAACCCCGGTTTCAAAGTCGTACAGAGGACAGGTGGCGAACCTCAGGCATGTAAAATATTGATATGAGAGTTGCTTTCCGCGCAACTGAAAATTCACGTATCAATTGCACATACCTGAGGCTCACCGACCTGTCCTCTGAATGACTTTGAAACCAGGATTGACCGGCAATCACCGTGGCGTAATCTGTACAGCCGGCCTCGTGCTGTTGGTGTAGAGTGCTGGAACGGGGTGCACTCAGCATCGTGAGGACAATTATGAGTTGCTGTCTGATCATAGTGGCAACGCTCCGCTCAACAAAGCCAAGATTAACGGCCGAGGGGACCAGACGTGCTGAACACGCATCACCTCACCCAGGGCAGTGGTCGCGTGGTAAGCCAAAACCCTTCAGGGGTCACGTGCCACGAGGGTTGTCTTTAGCCTACTTTCGATTTTTGCAAAAATTAAAGTAGACTTATGAGATCTTCACAGGGTCAAAAACTGTGTGTCTGTGAGTGTGAATGTGTGTGTTTATGTGTATATACTCTGGGAAACACGGGGAAACCGAATTGAACGAAATTTGGTTCAGAGGTAGCACTAGCAAAGGACACCTGAGTGTCATGTTTTATATCGCCGCCATCCTGACGGAAACGTAATGGCGGCCACCAAAATGTTCAAAGCTTAAATCAAATTACGACTAACCTAATCATCTGATCTCTACCAAATTTTGCAACAACATATATTTATGTGGGAAACGTCTCTTGACGGAACTGCAAGGTCATCAACCCAATAGTTTACAGATGACGGCCATGTATGTGAGCAAATCGATTCCCCCTATCAATTCAAACACGGTGAAACCGAATTGCACGAAATATGCTATAGAGGTAGCACTAGCAAAGGGTACCTCAGTGTCATGTTTTATATCGCCGCTATCTTGACGGAAACGTAATGGTGGCCACCCAAAATGTTCAGAACTTAAATCAAATTACGACTAACGTAATAATCTGATCTCTACCAAATTTTGCAAGAACATACAGTTATGTCGGAAACGTCTTTTAACGAAACTACAAGTTCATTAGCCCAACAGTTTGTAGGTGGTGGCCATGTATGTGTGCAAATCAATTCCCATGTATCAATTCAAACGCGGTGAAACCGAATTGAACGAAATTTGGTACAGAGGTAACAATAGCCAAGGGCACCTCAATATCATGTATTATACCGCCGCCATCTTGAAGGTAACATAATGGCGGCCACCCAAATGTTCAAAGCTTAAATCCAATTCCGACTAACCTAATGATCCGATTTCAACCGCATTTTGCAACAATATACCTTAATGTGGGAAGCGTCTTTTACCCAAACTACAAGGTCATCATCCAAATAGTTCTAAGATGGTGGATGTATGAATAATGAAAGTATTATAGCCCAACCGTAACTTACGATTATACAAGGCCAAGCCTCAACAATTCAGCTTATCGTACATAGAGAGGTTTAATCTGTCCTCAAAGAGGTGACCGGTAGGATATTAGCATATTATAATAGAATAAATGTAACCGTAGAAGTGACTAGCAGGTCAGGCTTACCATGCCATATCGTTGTGGGCCCGTGCCGTCCCGTTGTCAAAATGGCCGCTATTTTTGCTCGTAAATGCATATATTTCCGTTACGTCCTAAGTTTATATCCTCTTAGAAATGTATTGAACAAAATAATACATATTTAGTATTAAATGGTTTATATAATAGAAACGCCAGAAAGCGCTGATGAAATTGTTGATTTCAACACAAAATATGATTGATACAATTATACTAAACCAGTTGTTTATCAAGTATTATCGTAGCACATCCGTGGCGTAATAGTAACGAATTGGGCTCATAGTCTGGGGATTCATGGAAAAAATACCTGCAGGTTCAAATTTATTTACTTCGTTTTTTTGGTGATATTTATTGATTTATAAATATTCACACGTTATAATGTTAAGCATAGGAGTGTGTGTTTGCAATCGAAAATATTATATACAAGCTGTACCCGGCATGCGTTGCAATGCCAACCAAAGAAAGTGTTGGCGTTGAAATTCTGTTTCTTGAAGTGCTTTTGGATACACAACATGTTAACTGCCTCTAAGCTATCGTAAAATGGATTATCTAATTTAGAACCATTCGTGGAAGCGTGCACAACAACTTTCAAAAGTTTCATCGCTGTCACTCATTTGTTGAATCTATTCGTACGCTACCTGTTGTGAAATGGATTTACTAAGTCGAAACCCTTCCCTGGCGTGTACACAATAACTCATCAATGATTCATCGCAATCGGATGAATTGTATATGCACGTATACGGTGTTTTGTTTAAACGATTCGTGCGCTGTCACTCATTTGTTGAATCTACTCGTGCGCTACCTATTGAGAAATGTATTACTAAGTCGAAGCCCTTCCCTGGCGTGTACACAATAACTCATCAAGGTTTCATCGCAATCGAAGAATGTTATATGAACGCAATAGGGGATTTTGTTGAAACGCTTCGCGCGTCGTCACCCATTTGTTGCATCTACTCTTGCGCTACTTATTGTGAAATGGATCTACTAAGTCCCCTTCCCTGGCGGGTACACAATAACTGATCAATGTTTCATCGCAATCGGATGAATAGTATATGAACGCATACCTGATTTTGTTTAAACGATTCGCGCTCCGTCACTCATTTGTTGAATCTACTCGTGCGCTACCTACTGTAAAATGTATTTACTAAGTTAGAAACCGTCACGTAAGTGTCCACAACATCTCACCCAAGTTTCATCGCTATCGGACTAATGGGATATGAAGACATAGGGGACTGTATTGAAACGCTCCACATGTCGTCGTTCATTTGTCGAATCTACTCGTGTGCTACCTACTGTGAAATGTATTTACTAAGCCAGAAACCTTCCTTGGAGTGTCCACCATATTTCACCCAAGTTTCACCGCTAACGGCAGAATGGTATATGACCTTATACGGGACGTTGTTGAAACGCTTCGCGCGTCGTCCCTCATTTGTTGAATCAACTTGTGCGCTGCATATTATCTAGTGGATTTACTAAGCCAGAAATTTTCCATGACGTGTACAGAACATCTCACCCAAGGTTCATAGCTACGGACGAATGGTACATGAATGCATACGGGACTCGGTTGAAACGCTTCGCGTGTCGTCGCTCATGTGTTGATTCTACTCTTGCGCTACATATTGTAATATGGATGTACTCAGCCAGAAACCTTCCCTGGAGTGTACACAACATCTCACCCAAGTTTCATCGCAATCGGATGAATGGTATGTGAACGTATACGGGACGTTGTCGAAACGCTTCGCGCGTAGTCACTCATTTGTTGAATATAAACGTGCGCTTCGTATTGTAAAATGGATTTACTTAGCCAGAAACCTTTCCTGGAGTGTACACAACAATTCACCAAACATTTATCACTATCAGACGACTGGTATATGACTTTATACGGGACTTTGTTGAAACGCTTCGCGCGCCGTTGCTCATTTGTTAATTCTACTCGTGCTCTACCTATTTTTAAAGGGAGTTACTAAGCTAGAAACCTTCCCTAGAGTGCACACAAAATCTCAGCCTAGTTTCATCGCTATCGGACGAATGGTATATGAACGCAAACGTGACTTTGTTGAAATGCTTCGCGCGTCGTAGCTCATTTGTTGAATCTACTCGTGCGCTGCCTATTGTAAAGAGGATGTACTCAGCCAGAAAATTTCCCTGCAGTGTACTCAACATTTTACGCAAGTTTCATAGCTATCGGACGAATGGTATATGAATGCATACGGGACTTTGTTGAAACGCATTGCGTGTCGTCGCTCATTTGTTGAATCTACTTGTGCGCTATCTACTGTGAAATGTATTCACTAATTTTGAAACCTTCACGTAAGTGTACACAACATCTCACCCAAGTTTCATCGCTATCGGACGAATGGTATATGAACACATACGGGACTTGGTTGAAATGCTTCGCGCATCGTCGCTCATTTGTTGAATCTACGCGTGCGGTACCTATTGTAAAATTGATTTACTAAGTCAGAAACCTTCCTTGGAGAGTACTCAACATCTCACCCAAGTTTCATCGCAATCGGACGAATGGTATATGAACGCATAGGAGACACACATACCCACCCACAGACAAACTATCACGTTACATTGTTAGCCTACTTTTCACATTTTGCAAAAATGAGGAAAAAGTAGACTTATGAGATCGGGCAAATGTGTGTCTGTCTGTCTGTCTGTCTGTCTGTCTGTCCTTCTGTCTGTCTGTCTGGCTGTGTGTGTGTCCCCCCCCCCCCTATCAACTCCTAAACGGCTGCAGCAATCGAAACAAAATTTGGTAGGAGTAAAGATCTATACCTGAATATCTCACGGCCATATTTGAAAATGATGTCAGTGCTACCAACTGCTAAAAAATCGCAATTGAAATTTGAGCTCCATGTTGGATATCTTGGAAAGTATGAATGGGAGCTATTTCAAAATTGGCACACGTACAGATCATAATATTTCAGTTTAATTTCCAGGAGGCCAAACATGGCAGTGTTGCCAAAATGATTATAAGCCTCCTGATAGGTCCAATTTTTAAATGCATATAACTTCTACACTATCAAGTGGAATTCAACCAAATTTCGTATGTTGTATGTGTACATAACCAGATATGACTGAGCGTATTCTTAAGACCTACCAGGGCTGCCAACTGTTAATAAATGCTCCTAATTTATTTTATCCAAATACCAATATATCAGAAAGTATGCAAGCCGACAGCTTTAAACTATGCACACGTATAGTACCTGGCATTCTATATTAATTTGGAGTAACTTATATACGTCAGTGCTACCAACATGATTCTAAGCCTGCTGACAGGTCCAACTTTAAATACATGTAACTTCCATACTATCATATGGATTTCAACCAAATTTCGTATGTGCTATGTGTACCATAACAGATATGACTATGCGTATTCTAAGGAGCAACCAGGGCTGCCAACTGTTAATATGTGCTGTCCCTATTTCTGTTACCCTAATATCAATATATCAGAAAGTATGCAAGCCAATAGCTCTAAACTTTGCACACGTATAGTACCTGGCATTCTAGACGAATTTGGAGTAAATAATATACGTCAGTGCTGCCAACATGAGTCTAAGCCTGCTGATAGGTCCAATTTTAAAATGCATGTAACTTTTATACTAACTAATGGATTTCATTCAAAATTGGCACAACAATAGATCATATTATTTCAGATTATTTCTGACCAATACATGCATGACATTGTTGCCAACATGATTTTACGCGCGCTGGTAGATCCAATGTTTAACTGCATGTAACGTCCATGCTATCCAGTGGACTTCAACCAAATTTAGTATTTAGTACCGTAAGAGATGGAACTAAGAATATATTCAGTCATCAGGGCTGCCAACTGTAGTGCTCTATTAGGATACATTATGCCAGGTATACAGTATTTCGAACTAATTGGAAATTTCGATACTAGCAAATTAATTTCGTCATTATTCTAGATAGGTTCATATTCTGTAGAATAATCATTGGCATGAAAAGTAGGCTGTATAGTTCTTCACGGAACTTCTTGTTATATATATAGATATACTTATAACACCACATATTTCAACACTCGAATACAACGATTAATGTTCGTTGACCTTGATGCACTGTAGAGACTATTGTTGTTGTTGTTGTTTTTGTTGTTGATTTTTAGGGGATATGCGGCATCATGGTCTTTTAGCCCCGTTTACTTGGGTGAGTTTAGAAGTTGTCTGATAACCTGTGTCACTGTGATGCTTACTTGTGTACTTTTATACGAGGAAGGATTCGGGTAGGAATCTGTTGTTTTTGTTGTTGTTGTTGTTGATGTTGTTTCATTTGAGATGCATGGACATCATGGTCATTTAACCCCGTGTACTTGGGTGAGTGTTGATTTTGTATAGCCTGTGTTATTGTGATGGTTGTATTAGTGTTGTAACCTATATTTTATGAGTCCCCCATGACAGTTTTAATGTAGGCTAGTGGGTTTATTATTTCTTTATATCATGTTATCGTGTTGGCAACGTGTTCAATTGCATTGGACACGTCTGCAGTAGACGCAGTGTCATTATTATTATTATAACTGTTATCATATACGAATACTTTTTATTATTAATTATTCAATGTATTTTAGGTCACTATTGACGAGATTCTGAAGCTAGCTCTAATCGTATGTTGTCTAAGAAAGTTTATTAATATTGTTCAGACCACCGAACCAGGAGTCAGGTTAATGTTCTGGTCACACGTGCAGGAGGCAACACTTAATGGACACTATTGTCTCGAGCAGGTATGCTCGCTCACCCCGAGGGGGTGATGAGGAAGCGGCCGAGCAAATGCAATGAGTGGTCTGGACAAACAGGCGTATGACAATAGCAATTCTGTGAAGACTTCCTGGAAGGAGCTGTGGCTGGGAGACGTGTTGTAGCAAGCGACCTAGTGCACGGCGGAAGGGATTGTCTCGCTGGACTTTGAGATGTCAGGTTGTGTAGGGTGTCTCTCTTGAGCTGAGCGCTTGGTTTTTCTACGGAAAGCTTGAAGACCGTACAGTACCTCCGAATTGTTTTAGTATGGAGGGTACCACGTGATTGGGTTCTGGCTGTAATGCCACAATCATAGTAGGGCTAATACCTATCAAGATAACTGTGCTAAGTTGAAGAAGACCTTCATGGCGGTAAACCATAATGGCATGGCTGACCAGCTTCAAAGTGGTGATGAAATGGACATATTGGGCAGACGACGGCATTACCGGTAATGTGAAAAACAAATAATAAATCTTTAAAGACCTAAATATTATTATTATTATTATTATATTATTATATTATATAGTTTTAATTGCATTTCTTGTGTGTCACTCTTTTTATTATATTAATCAATTTCTTGCATGCAGCTTCAGAATATAAAGTAAATTTAAATTGGATAGTTTCTTTTTAGTTAGATGCATGTAAACCTTCCTTCATCTTTATTAATTTATAGGAGGTTTTGGTAAGGCCTATGTACGAGCCAGTCCTTTCAGAATATCTGCACACGCCCGGAGATAAGAAGAGTTTCGATAAGGTGGATTTGTTTAATTACAATACCAATTATGTCAGTTGCTTAAATTTTAAAGAAAGGCCATTTATGAGGCAGAATATTCATTTTTATTTAAATTTTGTATCTTCAAAGTTACAAATGGCTTCTCTGGGTGAAGCCATCTTGTGGCAAGAATTGAAAGATTACAGTGTATATATATATTTAATTCAGGTGAGGATTTAATCAATCAACGTGTACTATCCGTATAGCACGTTGTATTTCAACAAGCTACTACAACCAACATGCAATATACTCCTTGAAAACGACGAACAGTTATAACTATACCCATGCATTTAGGAGAAAGTAGGCTATATGTACTTCACTGAACATCTTGTTGTATCTGAATTGTTATGACCGTTCTAAAGGGAGCTATTTTCTAACGCCATCTCCATGAACAATAATAATAATAATAATAATAACAATGCTACAGTGTACGGCTTTTAATTGAAAGTAGAGTGTTTCTTGAATGCTTTTTGACTCTTTTAGCATGCGGTGGATTGTCAAATTAATAGACAAGTTAGTATATTTATAAGAGTGTAGCTAACCGGCTTGGCTGATTCTTCTGTATGTACTTCACTGAAGGTAGACTTTGAAATGTTCGACTGTAATTCATCTATTACAACATTTACCCCCAGGGAAATGTTTTGATAGAAAAGTTAAAATCTCGTATCCCCTGCTGATAACAGATTTTAACACCAGTATTTGTTTACGAGCACATTTCCGTGCAGTGCGGACCATATCTTGCTGGAGGATGATTTAAAATCGACTGCAATAACTGCGTTCATAAATATGAGCAATAATTCCAGGATGAACCAGATTGTATTTTTCCCGCCGGAGCTACTGTTCGACTGCCAGTGGATATTCGTATTCCTGTATTATACAGGCCCTTATATCACAAGATTCAATTAAATCAAATTACTGTTTGATGACCTACTAAAGAAATCAGAACAACAATTGCATAAAGATCTAACCCACTAATAGAAAATTATTGGCATAGGGAAAACTACACTGATTTTGATATAAATCGCATAAGTAAATCATTCGTTATTTCAATCTTCTATGCAATATACAACTAATGCAGTTCACACTTGAGGAGAAATATTATATAGCCTACAGATCATGATACCACTGAAAATTCAACTTTCAATATCTTGTGGGTTAGATCTATATTTGGGGTAAACATTCAATTTCAAATTCATACGCAATTGCTCAAATTTTCAGCCTTTGTATACTTCCATCAGAAAATAGTCAAACACATATTACAAGATAAAAATTAAAATTCAAGATAAACTATGTTGTGATGTTAGAATGTATGTCTCTCTTTACCATCGCTGATACTTATCTTTTAGGTACCGGTACTTTCCATTAGCATGCCTCTACTCTTCTGTGATTAACATTTCAAAAGGAAAACATTTAGCCAGCCGTTACCAGATGCCCAATGAGACTGAACATCATATTACAGTATATCTATACTAATACAGTATATAAAATCTGGTCTAATACAACCATCGTCATAACACAGGTTATCATACAAATTCCGCACACAACCAAGTACACGGAGCTACATGACCACGATGTCGCTGTAATTAGAACTCGTACTTTTAAATTCCTCTAGATAACACGCGTCGATGATTTCAAAACACACTTTATGATACCTATGGTAAACAGTTTGGTGAGCCATTTAACTTGAATGTTGTTCAGTTCGATAGACAGAGAAAACTAGATATCACTTGGTAGAAAATTCCTTGAATGATACAGTTATGTTTGGATCATTAATAGGGGCTTTGACATAGTAGTCATTTAGTGCCATGTACTTGGGTGTATGTATGATTTGTCTGATAGCCTGTGTTACTGTGATGTCTATAGTTGTGTGTATTTGTAATGGAGGCTACAATTGGTAAGGAGTCGGCCGTGGCATTATGTAAGGAACCAGCCCGGCATTTTCCTGGAGTAGAAGTGAGAAACCACGGAAAATCCGCCACTTCTCAGTTTTACCTCACGAGGCTGAGTGTATCCCAGTCCAGCCCTCAGACCAGAATTAAATTTCCTGGCAGAGCCGGGAATCAAACCCGGCCTTCCGCGGTCCAGAATGCTAGCCACTTCGCAATAAGGCAGACAAGAAAGAAAGAAAGAAAGAAAGGAAGAAGGAGTTAACAAAAGGTTTCGTTTTGAATGATATGCATTTATCAGGCTGAATGAGGAAGAGGTTAACTCCCATCCGACCCTTTGAATTCGCCCCTGCTTCGAACGCGTCAACAGAACATATTTCTTTACACAAATTGCTGTAATTTTCGGGTAAATTATTTATATTCTTCGAATAAATCAAATATTTGATTTTTCGTTTCAGAATTACAGTAAGTAACTACCCATTACAATTAGGTACAGTTGTGTT
The DNA here is from genome assembly GCA_946902985.2 of Meconema thalassinum. Classification (NCBI taxonomy): domain Eukaryota; kingdom Metazoa; phylum Arthropoda; class Insecta; order Orthoptera; family Tettigoniidae; genus Meconema; species Meconema thalassinum. Next base: position 1,902,344,986 of record OX336388.2, on the reverse strand, counting down.
GACCGACTGAAAAGACATTAAATTTCGATTACTAAAGCAACACTGAAAAATGGCTTCTAACACTATAGTAAAGTGTTCGATTTCTTTAAATATTCGACTATTCGAAGTATTCGAGTACTTCGAATGTTCGAATAATTCGAACAACTGAAGATCAGTCATCCGCATTTTTCGAACATTCGAATTATTTGAATATTTGAATACTTCCAACATTCGAATAATTTATTTGAATTTAGAATTCGCGAATATTCGAAGTAGTCTAATAAATCGAATATTCAAATGAGATGTGCAGCCCTAATATCTACTGACTCCCAGGATCTGCCACCTGTATGCTATCTTTGTGATATAGTGTAGATTGTATTTGTTGCTATGTTGTTGTTGTTGTTGTTGTTGTTGTTGTAATTAATCATTTTAGGGGCTTGGGACATCTTGGTCCCCAGTCCCTGTTTATTTTTAAACATTGATTTTAATAAAGAAAGCCTCTGTGGCTTAGGCGGCAGCACGCCGGCCTCTTACCGCTGGGTCCGTGGTTCAAATCTCGGTCACTCCATGTGAGATTTGTGCTGGACAAAGTGGAGACAGACGGGTTTTTCTCCGGGTAATCCGGTTTTCCCTGTCACAATTTCATTCCAGCAACACTCTCCATTATCATTTCAATTCATCTGTCATTCATTTAATCATTGCTGTGGATTTTCATTGCATTTTAATCAAGAAAGCCTTCCAGTCGGTCAACACAAATCCAGTGAGTGCCTCCATCGAGACCGGATGCTACAAGGATCAGTGTCTAAAACCAGATTAGTTGGCATAACTTTATTCCAATTAGTGCAGTGTATCATTTATGTATTCGCCACACGAGATATTAAATTACAATTAGGCCATTAGTTTAAATAGGAACGGTTGATTTAGAACAATAATAACAAAATAGTGTAGACAACACTACTGAAGTTATTCACAATAACAATTCAATAGATTATACTAGGCTACATACATAAACCATATTGATAATAATAATAATAATAATAATAATAATAATAATAACGCAACAAACATAGAAGTGAACTATACTGTTTGTAAATAAGTTTGACGCGTTACACAAGTTTTTACAAAATTGTCTCTCTCTCTCTCTCTCTCTCTATATATATATATATATATATGTTTATGTTCGACCCTCACTATTATGTGTTTGAAAACTGTATCATAATGATGGTCATTATAACACCGTTTTTCATTACGATACAGTTTCTCCAGCCAATCAGAGCTCGTTCATTGACCAATTAGGTAACGATAATTTCGCGCATGCTCTCAAAATCCAACATGTCGTACATAAACACAACATCGAACTATAATAAATTACCGACATGGAATACCCACCGTCCATATGTTCGCGTAAATAAACTGGCGAATATGAGACAAGAAATAGCACAGTACCTTAAAATCACTAACACTAATTTCTACACAGCGCATTGTCTTCAAATGACTGCGGTGACAATATTACTGAGGGACGGCTGATGTAAACATATGGCTGCATATGGCATTGCAAGCCCACAGAGCGCATGCGTCGGCCGTTCAAAGCTCTTGAAAGACGAAGGTATAACACCCAACGCTCGCTCTGCGATCACAAAATTCCAGTAGCTGACTCTCAACAGATATTTATGAATATTTATGTTAAAACATATAATAGAGTTATAATTATCGTCGAACATAAACAGTCGTATGCAACTCGCCTATAATGGTAATTAAGACACTCGTATGGAAATTATAAAACTCGCATACGCTCGTTTTATAAAAAATACTCGTGTCTTAATTATAGCCATTATAGGCTCGTTGCATAATGTACTATTAAATTTAATTCATAAATATCGTATACTAATAAAGCCTGAGTGAACAGGTCAGAAGATGAACGCTTAACGTTCGAAACATGTCATCCAATTAAGAACCCTATTTTGTACATAAAAGCGTGTTAGTTTGTAATAATAGCTTGTTTGTTTCACGTTAGGGTATGTAAATATTTGTTTCCCACCTAATATTGTTGTTGTTGTTGTTGTATCAGTCTTCAGTCTGATGACTGGTTTGATGCAGCTCTCCATGCCTCCCTGTCCTGAGCTAATCGTTTCATTTCTACATTGCTAACACACCCTATAACCGAGGCAATCTCTTTAACATATTCTAACCTTGGTCTACCCCTACAGTTCTTGCCCTCGACCCTTTCTTCCATAACAAAACTTGCTATTCCTGGGTGTCTTAGTTTGTGTCCTACCAACCTATCTCTTCTCTTCATTAGCAGTCGCCAGAAACATCTCTCCCCTCCCACTAGTCTTAATACCTCTTCGTTTTTAACCCTATCTACCCATATGATATCCATCACTCTCCTGTAACACCACATTTCAAACGCTTCAATTCTCCTCTTTTCTGCCGCACCAACAGTCCAAGTTTCTCTTCCATAGAGTGCCATGCTCCAGGCAAAGGTTTTCAAAAATGACCTTAGTCTAAATTCGATGTCAACAGATTCCCTTTTTTTTGTGGAAATTCTTTTGCCTGACCCAACCTACCTTTTACATCCTCTTTGCTTCGTTCATCACTGGTTATTTTGATTCCTAAGTAACAGAAGTCTCCTACTTCCTTTAGATTTTCACCTGCCAATTTGATGTCCATAGAGGTTTCTGATTAATTTCGACTGCATTCGTTTTACATTTATTAATTTTCATCATGAATTCTTTCCTCAAGACGGAGTCCATACCATTCAAAAACTCATTCAAATCCTCAGGCGTGTCGGCTAAGAAGACGATGTCATCAGTAAATCTCAGAGTTGAAATTATTTCTCCTTGAACCTTCACTCCCACTTTAAAGTTTCTCCAATTTCCTGCATTGCTTGTTCAATTTAAAGTTTGAACAGTATGGGTGATAAGTTGCAATATTGCCTTACACCTTTCTGAATACCACCTTCTCGCTCATGTCCTTCAGCTTGAATGACTGCTGTATGGTTTCTGTATATATTGTAGATCACCCTCCTATCCCTGTACTTTATTCGAATCGTTTTCAAAATGTAAAACAATTTAGCCCAATGAACGTTATCAAGGCTTCTTCTAAGTCTAAAAATGGCATGAACGTTCTCTTATCTTTCCTTATTCTACTTTCCAAAATCAGCCTAAGACTTAGTAGGCTACAGCTTCCCTTGTTCCTACATTTCTCCTGAAACCAAATTGGTCTTCACCCAACTCCGTGTCTATCTGGCTTTCCTTCCTCTTACAAATTATTCTAGACAGGATCTTTGAATAATCAAGCTTCACATCTGTCAGCTACTACTTTCTGCGGTATAGGGATGATAACATTCTTCTTGTAATCAGAGGGTATCTCACCTGTCTCATAAATCCTACACACTAAGTGAAATAACCTGATCAGGCCATCATCACCTATGCAGCGTAGCAACTCATCTATGCCTGATGCTTTGTTCCTGCTTACGTCTTCCAATGCTCCGTCGAATTCTGATCTCAATATTAATCTCCTTTCGCATCCTCATCAGTTTCCTCTTCCCTTTCCATTACATGATTCTTAATCTCCTTTCCCTTATACAAACACCCTATGTAAGCTTCCGATCTCTCAACCTTTTCTCCCCTATCTGTTAAGGCTTTTCCTCTGTGTCCTTAATATTACAGTACTTAGTCTTCTGTTCCCCAAAAGTATTCTTAATCCTTCGATAAGCTATGTCCACTTCTGCCATTGTAAGGCAATTCTCTATACCTGCACATTTCTCTTTCAACCATTCTTCTTTCGCTTTCTTGCACTTCCTTTTAACCTCATTTCTCAGACGTCTGTATTCTGCTTTCCACTTTATATCTCGTACATTCCTGTGTTTCCACCTTTCATCCGTTAATTCTAGTAAATCCAGAGTGATCCACGGTTCTCTACCTATTCTTTCCTTCCTACCAAAGTTTTCTTCTGCGGATTATGTTATATCATTCTTCAGAAGTTCCCATTCGTCTGCAATTGAAGTTTGTATAGGTTTTCTCATTAGTCCTTCCTTTATACTCTTCTTGAACCTTTTGTTTACATCCTTCTCTTTCAGTATGCCTATCGCCCACCTTTTTTGCTTTTGACATTTATTCAGTATCTTCAACTTTAATCTGCATATCATAATAACCAGATTGTGGTCATCGCTTATGTCAGCACCGGGATATGATTTGCAAACCAAAATCTGGTTTCGAAATATCTGCTTGACCTAAAGTAATTGGGCGCAATTTGTGCTGACCGACTGGATTGCTTTCTGTAATAGAATTAGGGAACACTGAAAAATGGCTTCTATCATTTCAATTCTAAACATTTGTCTATATTCCCTTTGAACAGCATTTGAAATTGGGGTGGAGAAAGTTATTACCATATTTGCCTGGACAAGTTGACGTGGAAATAGAAGCTTCCCTCTTCTCAGTACCCCGTTCCAGCCTTCATAGAATTAAATTCCTCTGCGTAGGTGGGAATCCAACTAAGATCATTTTGGGCAGGACACTCATCTTAGGTATGTCTAGAACACAGAAGGTGGCACCCAAAGAAGTCGCCACGATAGACGTGATAGCCATCATCGTTCTATAGCATTAAAAATCATAGTTTTATGTGATGTACTACCCGGCCAGTGAATTGTTGCTGATGGCGGAAATCGGATAATGCCCTCCGCCCAGCCACATGCCTGCGATGGACGTTATTTGTGTGCCTGGTTCATGCTGGGCCGTGCGCTGTGCGGTGTGTTCTCATTGTAGCCTATGACAGTACACGAGTCCCCCCATGCCCCGCAAGCCACTCGCTGTAGCCATTACGAGGCGAGATAACGTAATGTATACACGACAGCTGCGCTCTCCTTCTTGCGGTAACAATTCCCTGGTAGGGTAGTAGTTCTTTGTAACTTCTTGCTACTTGGCACAATACGATTGAGCAATCAAACGTCGAAGTAATAAAAACTAGTTTATAGCAAGACGCCGATAAATCTATGTAGCGAGCCATAAGAGCAGTACTTGTTAAACGTTGTGTATTTTATTCTTACAACAGTGTTGAAGCAAGATTTACGATTTAGCAGTATTATAACACAACCAGGACACTAACTTTTAAACTTAATACTATTCACGAAGAATTCAAGTATAACAGAATATCCAAGATATGAAAGTACACTCATATTAAACAGGCGGATTTCATTGCTTGTCTATCTTGAGTAATTGTAATAGCCTACCCAATATTTCAAAGACGTGGCTGTTAAACTCGTTTAACTTTATTTCAAGCGGAATTCTTCTGTCTATTTTCTTTTCTCTACTGTGGTATCCAGCATACATAAGGTTTAATAGCACGGGCCAGTAATTTTAAATGTTTAAAGCAGTTTACTATTAAGATTCTACAAATTGAACTATACTCGCAAATGATCGACTGTATTTTCATAAAAATGTGCAGGGATGTAATATGTCTCACCAGGATGCAATTCTTAAAATTTGAGTCAGCTCCAGGTTTGCCAATCATTAAAAGTAAGTGGAACTCACCATACAGCTCCCCTTGAATAACTTGCAAATGACTCACCACAGTTTTACCAAAACTTGTACGGATATCGTATGCAACATCAGTGCGCAATTTATTAAGTTCCAGGCCGTTCCAGATGAACCAACCATTAGACATACGTAGCACCAACCTTACAGTTACCTTTGACAAGTTTGCAAACGATTTACCTTGTTTTACCAAAATACGTACAAAAATAGTACGTGCCACCAAGACTAAATTTATCAACTTTGAGTCTGCTGCAGGGTTGGCAAACTTTAACAATGAGTGGCACTAACTTTATACTCGTCCTTTGAATACCCACAAACTATCAGTGGCGAAGCTGGAAGGGAATTTAGAATACCCATTTCATTCTCAAGGAATATGCACATTTATATTGTCCTATTTTTCATTGGCATAGGCAAATTAAATCCCTAGTTTTTGGTATTATTCTCTGTAGTCACAGTGGAATTGACGCCAGCATATTAGCGCGGGACTGAGCAGCCATTGTGTCTCCTTTGAAACAGGCTCAAATCTCTGTGAGTAGAGAAGGCAATCACGCATGCGCCAAGCGGAAGGTCTATATCTGAATGTATCACCAGGGAGCCTAGGCTCGAAGTAGTGCATTCGTGAAGCGGGCGGTATTTCAGCGCCTGCATGATAATATGTGATTTTTAAAACATGGATCAGTGTAGTTATTTAATAAGAGATAAGATAAGATAAGCCCGTAGATCCCTGATGGGCAAGGGCCTCCTACCGGAGTGGTAGGGGGTGGCTCAAGTAGTCTCCCAAGAGGAGCCAGTTCTTGAGAGATGTCTTTCCTAAATACACATTGACACACATTAATAAAAAATAAATTAACACACATCCTTACTACGGTATTTACATTGTTACACTATTACACTGATCTGAATTTCCTTCCATAGCTTCCTATCCCTGGCACTTCTGGTCCACGTAACACCTGCCTCGAACCTAAATTCATCCGACCATCTGCGACGGGGGCGTCCTCTGCTTCTCTTGCCAGCTACTGGATCCCACATAGTCGTGGAGTAGGCCCATCTATCCTGGTTCATTCTGGATATGTGTCCACCCCAGCGCCATTTCAGTTGCCGAGCTCTTGTTGCTGTGTCCTCCAACCCACTTCTTTTTCTCAGATCCGTGTTACTGATTCTGTCGCTTAGCTTAATGCCTAGGATACTCCTTTCCATTTTCCGTTATCAGATCTGGAGCAGTCTTGTCTGACATTTACTAAATGACCAAGTTTGGAATCCATAGATTAACACTGGGATGACACAGCTTTGAAGTACATCGAATCTTAATTTAGGGCTCAATGATTTGTCCATAAGGATGAAGCTTGGACTCCAGAATTTTCCCCACGTCAATCCAATCCTCCTTTTGATTTCTCGGTTGCTTGTTTGTGTCATACTTATTGCTTGGCCTAAATATATATATACTCTCTGCAATATTCACTGTGATTGGTAACTCTTCGGAATTTGTAATTATTTTGGTTTTTCTGGGGTTCATTTGCAGTCCAACTTCTTCGCTCGTGTAATGGAGTTCATCATGCATTGTGTTCAGTTCCTTTGCTGTCTTTGCAAATAGTGCAATGTCACCTGCAAAGCGGAGGCTAGATAGTGTATTTAAAATCACTACCATTTTCTTCGTTGTTTCCTGCTTATAAATCAGTCTTTCCGTCACTTACGTTGAGTGTATTGATGAAAAGGTATCCACACATTTTGACAGTGAACAGCTTCAAAACATGTATATTCTGACCAAACTAAGCAGTTGCCTGTAGATTTGTTAATGAAACATTTTTTGAACAACGGCCTAGAAAAAAATATATCAAGAAACAGTGCGCCTCATAAGACTGTTTCTTACCTTTCCTGTTTCTACTGCTTCGAGTGAACGAAGTATGAGTGCATTGAAGAGAGTTAAGACACTTTTTAAGGAACTCCATCTCAGATTGTAGAATGAGCAATTTGAGTTCTCTTGCTATTGAGAAGTTGGTTGGTTGGTTCCTCAGTTTAGGGGCTGCGACAACGCGGTCATGTAGCCCCGTGTACTTTGGGTGTGTGTAGAATTTGTCTAAAAACCGGTGTTAATTGTGATGACTGTATTAGTGTGTGTTATCTGTTTTAATTAAAGTAAGGACTGCAGGCATTGAATTTTTTCAAGTAGTTCCTACTTTTGACGCCAAACGCCACCGTCAACGACCAACCAGTTCAGAAATTAGTAACCAGATGGTACCGCAGTCGGATCTTGACGACGAACGTAGGAATCTAAGAACGTTAGTCAAATGTTTAACCTATATTAATTTAGCTTCACACAGGTGTAATTAGTGGAAGGTTCTTTAACATGCCATAAATCTAAGACATGGGACCGCCGGCTTTACTTTCTCTCCGAAGGAAGGCATACTGAGGGAGTCTTAACGTTCTTAAAAAATCTGACGACTTCGGCCGGGTTTGAACCCGCGATCTTGGGCATAGAAGCTCAGCATGCTACCAACTACGCCACTGAAGCCGCTATATTGAGAAGAGTTTGGTGAACTATCTTTCCAGGGATGGCATCTACAAAGAACGCATCATTGATATCTTTGCTGAGCGAAAAACACGACGACTGGAGGTTATCTACAAAAAGTGACAGTCAGTCTGAAAGACTAGACTTTGTATCATTTTAAATGCTACAAATGCAGAAAAATGCTAGATAGGATGGAGGCTTCTCGCTTCGCTCGAATCCGAAGACTCTTGAGATGATGGAAAATTATTTGCATAATACTTATCTTGCTTATCTTGTTTCAAATTACTCGCGAACGGCAAGTGCAAATCAAGGGCAAAGCAAGGTCTAGCGCACGGGATGTCGTCACACTCACCAGAGCGCGCGGGGACGTGCCCCTTCCATCCAGTCTAAAAACACTTATAGTGGGCGATGTATTGAGGATAGAGATATGCTCTCGCGGACTTTTTTTTGTAGAACGTTTCATGCTGACCAATTCTTACGCGCATAGTATATAGACATTTTTAACGGTTTGTCCAGCGTAAGCTTAACAAGCACATGGACGCCAAGTTTGTTTTCGACTTTTTCACTGAAATCGTTACTACTTGGCTTTCTTTGATTATACATAAATTATATTCTACAGAATCTTTCCTCGAGATATCCTTTACAGAATGGTGAAAACCGCATGAAAATCCATCCAGTGGTTCTCGAGATTACCCGTGACATCCAAGAATCGGGGAGTTTTGTCTTATACTAACGAAGTAGAGATTGTCGGGGAACACATGCACCAAGCGGTACTATGACGTCACACACCTCAGTGCATCTGGGTACATATCGTCCCGTCACCGTAACGTAACGCCAGACCCCAGCGTAACGACGAAGTCGACAAGATCATTTAAAATGATAAAAACTATAAAGTATGAACTTAACATGGGTGTAGCTTCGCCACTGCAAACTATTGGTTTTATTATGACCAAAATTTGTACCAACATAGTTCCTACTACGCAATTTATAAAGTTTGAGAGTTAGTTAGTAATAAGTTACTGTTACTCGTGAAAAATTCACAAATTTTCCGTACTGACTTATTTTTTTTTCAAACTTTGTACGGTTATATTTCGCAACATCAGTACACTACATTTTTAATTTCCAGGCCGTTCCTATGTTACGAAGCATTAGACATACGCGGCATTAACCTTACAGGTACAATTGGAAAATTTGCATATTTACCCTATTTTGGCTAAAAAAAACGTACGAAAATAGTACGTGCCACCAAGACGAAATTTAAAACATTTGAATTAGTTCCAGGGTTGGATAACGATAATACTAAATGTGTTTTTTTTGTCGTGTAGCCTCCTGAGAGGCCAAGTGCAGGTCTTTCTAGTCGACGCCCGTGTGCGACCTGCGTGTCGGGATGACAGATGGAATGGATGAAGATGAATGAAACTGGGCAAGGATGTGGAAGGAAGCGGCTGTGGCCTGTAAGAAGGTACTGTCCCAGCATTTGCCTGGTGTTGAAAATGGGAAACCACGGAAAACCATTTCAAGGACAGCCGACGGTGGGGCTCGAACCCACGCGTCTACCAAGTCAGCAGAGAGCTTGGCCCCTTGACTTAACGCAGCTCTTTAGCCCGCGTAGCCACTACTGTCGGTGTACTAAATGGTGCCAAACTTACCGTTATTTTAGTAGTACTGTACTAACAAACGACTAGCCCCATTTTGACCAAATTTGTACAAACATGGTACGTACCGACAATAGGCAATTTATAAAGATTTAGGTGGTAGCAACCTTACTGTTACTCTTAAGAAAATCTCACAAAAGACTAACCCAATTTGGACCAAAGTCAATAAGAACAGTGTAAGCACTACAAATTACAACTCATATAAATTTAAGTACTTCCAATACTGCTATCTGTTAGTAAGAGATGATACCAACTAACGAGTTACCCTAAAGGACCTGATGGCACAACGCTTTAACTTCTTGTTTCTCACAAACTGCTTGTGAGATTTTCCAGGGCAAATATCACGTCTGGATTCACAATAATTAGCAATAGGATGTACCAACTTTACGGTTTTCTTCGGATTATTCATATGGACTTACACAATATTGACAAAACATTGAAGGAACAAAGCAACATCAGCAACACCTGGTGTTAGTGCTCTCACCCGTAATTGATAGTTGGTACCATCTTAACGGCTACCCATGGTAGAACTAACTCCTTAAGGTAATACTTAATAATACCACGCCAATCAATACAAATTAAGAAACAACTATTCAAATAGTTGGATTGTTAATCAATGTGGATCCATATTGACGAAGAATTACATGAAATAATATTTGATATTGGGATTTTCCGCCTAGCGAATACTTGTAGTGTTTATAGTTAACCTATCAGGATCAGGTACATGATTCAAGGCAATTTAAATCTTGGCCCCTTCATCAGCCTTTACAATAATGTGAGCGAACATATAGAAAATATCAACAATATATCCTGATTGGTTAAATATAAACACAACAGGTATTGACTAGGGGGAAAATCTCAATTTCATTGATATATTATTTCATGTAACTATTCAAATGTTGAACATCTATTCAATTGTTCAATTGTTGTACTTGTTTCGGCTAGAAAGTGAAACCTATTTCTGCTAAAGGTCCAATTAAGAGTATTAAGTTATCGTTGTATCAAATCTATATATTACTGATTACATAGAACAATAATTTGCTTTGGCTAAACCTCAGAAATAATTATTAAAGAAATGGATATATTTACAAAGAATGCATTAAAGTAGCCTATATATTTGACAATATTTATTTGTATAATTATGAGCAGCTTATTAAACTAAAAAGATGGTATATTGGCTTTCACCGCCAGTGAATTAAAACTCAGCAAACTGGCCGTGAAAGCAAATATACCATCATTTTGGAAGCCTTCATAGGGAGGTTAAGGCTGCTTGAGCTTTTAGTTCACGCAGAAAAGTGGTCCAGTTGCACTGCATGTAGAGGGAGGTAGCGCGCAGTTCGCTACTCCTGTGGGGGTCCGGGCGGGGACACCAAGAGCCCGCTGATGAGCCAACTTGGTGTTAGGCGAAACCGCACACAAGACACGGCACAAAACTAGAAGAATTGCTGAGTTTTTATCAAACTTAAGTTCTAATATGTAAAACCCTGATGTTTCAGTCATCAAAAAGATCAAAAAACACATTGCCAATGTTTTGTGGTAATGTTGAATGTCGCAGTGCTTCAGGTAGGAGATGAGTTGTCTGAAACCTTAATGCGTTAAATACGTACTGTAGGTGCCAATCAATTCGAGAAAATAGATCATTGGAGTACATCTTCGATTCATATAAAATGCAATAATTGATGACTTGGTTTGAGCTATGACCTTTGACGTGTTGTCATAAAATATTTGGTCAGATAGTTTCATTCAAAATGGTATTCCTCCTTACAGTGTGGAAAGAAAGTTGTTCAGTACTGTATCATAAAAATTCTTAATATTAGCTTTATATTTTTTCCCCATCAATGTGCTCGCTTTTATCATAATTGCACCATTATTTATATTCCTCGTTAGCTGAAGAAGGCAATGCTGATGGACATTCTAGAAATATAGTTCTTGATCAAGATGGAACTATTTTGTTTTCTACTTATTTGAGGTAGATCATTATCGTCATCACCAATTCAGGAATAATATTTTAATATGATTAATTTCATATGAACAATTTGACAGAAAAAACATTTATCAGACATTGTTGTTAGGATCCAGAACTGAACCTAAGTTCTCATCGACGAGAACCAGCTCTGTCTATATATGTGTTGTCAGTTCCTCATAATGGCTTCACACCGTATGCGCTGCGCCAGAGGCTTAGTTCCAAACCAGTGTTCCAATTTTAGAATGAAAAAGAGTTTTCTCAAGAGAACCTGCCAGTTTTTTTACATTTTTAAGACTTTCATCAGTGTCTCGGCTGGTAAATATTTGGATTACTCTTTGGGATAGAAGATTACATGAAGAATGGAGCGGGACCCACCTCAAAGTAAAGTGGCCAGATGGCTAGATCTTATCGTTCTGTTCATTAAGTATGGTACCAAAGAAATGAAAAACCTTTCTCGACGACCAGGTCCATCTAAAGAGATCAAAACAATTCTATACAAACATAGAAGTTTGTATTATAACCAGACAAAGTTGGCCCAGGCCTCTGTACTGGGTATTCCACTATTTGTAATGCCCCAGCAATCCTGTATCCTGAAAGAATTGGAGACAAAGGATTGTCTAAGTCTTCTACGCCGTATACCGTTCTCCTTGTTCACATAAAAAAGTTGATACGTAACGCCTTAAGACAACAATCAGCAAAATAATGAATTATGCCATATATCCTCCGTTGAGGCCTGGTCCAGGTCATTCGACTTCGTCCGTGGACAATTGATGCGTCGTGACACAGACGACGTGGAATAAATAATGATGACCTCACAAATGCCCTGTCCCCCGAACAGTAAAATCAATCAAACGAAGTTAAAATCCCATGACCCAGCCGGAAGTCAAACCCGGGGCTCTTCGAACCCAAGTTTGGCATCCTATTTACTTATCTACGAATCCAGATACCACTATGGGGTAAGTTTCCTATACAATAATATATTTTTATTTAGATTCATGTCTATTGAGGATGATAAATCGATTTCACTAATTTATATTATTCAAGATGGTGGACGCGCGTGACATTAAATGTGATAGTCTTGTGATTTGTTCAACTATGGTGAATCATAAACGACTCATGTCATGGTCATTTTCAATTACATCCTGATTTTAATGTTGTAAATGGCCATTTTTGCCTTCATCAGTATAATAATAAAATACAAAGTTTAAAGTTAGATGGCCGGTTTCGGTGGCATAGTCGGTAGCATGCTGAGCTTCTATGCCCAAGATAGCGAGTTCCAACCCGGCCGAAGCCGTCGGATTTTATTAAGCGCGTTAAAAATCCCTCAGTACGCCTTCCTTCGGAGGGGGAAGTAAAGCCGGCGGTCCCATGTCATAGATTTATGGCATGTTAAGGAACCTTCCACTAATTGCACCTGTGTGAAGCTAAATTGGATAGGTTAAGTAAGTAAACAACGTTCTCAGGTCTCTACGTTCGTTGCCAAGAGCCGACTGCGGTGGCGTCTGGTAGCTAAGTTCTGAACTTGGCCTAGTAGTCATTGACGGTGGCGCTTGGCGGCAAAAGTAGGAACTATTTGAAAAATTCTAAGTTTCAGTACTTACATTAAAAAACAGATAACACACACTAATACAGTCATCACAATTAACACCGGTTATCAGACAGATTCTACGCATACCCAATGTACACGGGGCTACATGACCGAGTTGTCGCAGCCAACGAACCAACCAACCAAAGTTAGATGGTGAATAAGCCCTTTTAATATTTTATGTGTTCAAGATGGTGGATATGCGTAATGTTCAATATGATCACGGTGCAGCTCGGACAGTTTAAATATTTCAAATTATACTTCCTGAATTAAAATCTGGTTAGGCATTAAGCATTTGGAACGTAAATTACCAATTGTACGAGTAATACATGAAACACCCGCAACCACCATATTGAAGTTTATTAGCTGAGTAATTTGTAACTTTGGCGTCTGACACCTTTCGTAATTGAATACATGTTACTCGAATTTCGTAAGGATCTAAGGATTGTATCAGCCGGTAGCTGACTTAGGCAGTGAGAAATTAGTTGTTTTCGCTAAGATAGCTGCAAACAAAAATGTAATTAATACGCACGTTACGTAAACTATCCCTGCAGACGTTGTTGTTCAATTCGGCTCAGGCGTTTAGGAATTGGAGGCGGAGAAACATACACCGAACAGGTGGACACACACACATATTCCCAATTATCATAAGTCTATTTCAGTTTTACAGGTTGTTGCATGAAGAACTACATAGCCTATTTTCATTTTCCAACTGGGCTTTTCCATTAAAATCTCCCTAATAAAATGATTTTCCATGTCATGTAATATACAGCTTTTGGTACACGACCCAGCCTATGTTGCGATAAAGTATAGAGAAATAATTTCTGACTCAAAACTCAGTATTTATAAATTGTAGTGATTTCAGACAAGAAATATAAAAATAATATTTTAAGAAAGCAGAATTGTCTTACTAAGGTACTAGTGCTTGCCCTGTCCTATATATATATATAACGACGATCTTGAGATTTTGCCTGTATGCTTGGAGCATATTAACCTGCAATTTGAATTGATGTTTCCATTCCCAACCGCTCCGGCTATTTGTAACCATGTATTTCAATGGGTGATTTTTGTGCTAAAATTTAAATATACGATTCTCTTTAACCTCTCCTATCCTATTCTGTAAAACGTTTCTCTTCCTGTCTTTATAGTGTCCTGGTTAGGCGCCCGATTGATGATCATAATACTCCGTTCTAACGGTTGTTCAAGGTTTATGTCACAGGATTAAAGATAAAAATGGAAGCTTTTCATATAATTATTAACTGAAAGATACCTTCCCTTTGTGTTACACTATTCAAATCATTATTCATCTCATTGTAATAATATCCTCAATTTAATTTCATAAATATATATTTAATTTGATGATAAGTGATATTAATTTAGGTAAGTACTATGTTATTTTGTTTTAAATTGTATTAGAAGTTACTGTCATGCTGTAGAAGAATCAGTCAGGATTCAAAACATGTTCTTTTTAATTAGATCTTGTTTCATTAAACAAAGTATAGATAGGAGTTCGTTTATCAATTAATTGAGAAGCTGTGTTATTGGGGTTTCTATACTTTTGTTTGTTCACTCGCAATTGAGGGTAGGATTGGGAAGAACACCTTATGTTGGGTGTGTCATCACATTTGTTTGTATTTCAAATGAGAAACAATGAAAACTGATTTTTTATGAAGACTGAGTAAGCACAGTTCTAGCCCCAAGACTAGAATTAAATAATTTTCTAGAGCAGGAACTTTGGAACAAAAATCTGCATACGTCATGAAATGTGACGAAGCAATGCTTGTTCTTCAGTTATGTCATATCAACATCTTCCACTTATCGACAGTATTTCTCTGAAATATGGTTTAGCACTTAGCTATGGAGAACTGAGTGACCTACATTCGTGAAGTACACGCATGTTTTTAAAACGCGAGGAAGCAGGGATCGGACGCGAGCAACATTTCTAACCCAAACGCTCCGTGGCTTGAATGTTTACCTAGCGGGGAGCGCCTCTCCAGTGAGTTTTCTATGCAAGATATCGCCTTCTTTCACAGATGTGTGATAAAATATTCAGCTTTAGACATGAGCTACTTTTACCAAGTGAACGCAGAATTGCTTTGTAATAAGGAAGTAGCTTGTGCTTTTCAGGATAAATATATGCCTCAATAGGCTGTCTGATGAATCCAACTCCCCTTTCTATATAGTTGAACTTCAGAGTACGCATTTATATAATTTCCTTCTAAGTAGATGGTTACCTGTGTGTATGTGTCTCTCTCACATACATACACACACATATATAGTATGTATATATTATAGTACGCACCATGTGCAGCACCTCTTGCAATGGTGAAGTGCCACACACGTAATTCCATAGGACCTGAAGGGTCTACACATTAATATTATGTATTATTCATGCAAATTGTGGAGTGTTCAGTTCACAGAAACATCATTTACATTCCTGAGAGATAAGTTACACGTGTATCAAATGCATACATGTTCCAATGCTCTTAGCACTCATTTTCATATCAAATGAGTAAGGTTCACAAAAAAGGATCTCTGCAATTCAGAGTGGAATATAGTACGGTCCTGTCAGTTTCTCACTGTCGGAGGACTTTTAGTTGCGTCCATTGGTGTAGAACGTTGTTGTTAATTCATGTAATGGGCTTATGGCAACCTGGTCATCAGTTTCATGTACTTGACTGCACGTTTTATTTGTCTGGAAACATGTGTTTCCATGGTAAGTCAACTGGAAATATTAGTATTGGGATTGGTGTCCCAGGTCTTGAAAAAAAGTAAGATTCCAGCATTTTCCTGGACAGATTACGAAAACAACGGGGAATAACTGAACTCAGAATGGCCGCTGTCAGCGTCGTAATTCGAAACTTTGATCTTCATATTTCTCGTTTCCTCTTGAATTCGGGGTGTGCAACTTAATGCAAATTGATACGCTGCGGGAATGAGGTACGATGGTCAAATGTATTTAAGCCGGAATCATATAGGGCATGCCTTTCTCGCTAACTGCCTGTTGGCCGGCACCGAGCTGCCAAGATGTGAGTGAGCTGAACTACTGCCCGGTGAGAGAGAGCCACTTACTATGCTCGGGAGGTGAAATAGGCTGTCAGAACGGACACCAATGATACCAAGTCAAATGTATTTAAGCCGGAACCATATAGGGCATGCCTTTCCTGCTAACAGCCTGTTGGCCGGCTCCGAGCTGCCAAGATGTGAGTAAGCTGAACTACTGCCCGGTGAGAGAGAGCCACTTACTATGCTCGGGAGGTGAAATAGGCTGTCAGAACGGACACCAATGATACCAAGTCAAATGTATTTAAGCCGGAATCATATAGGGCATGCCTTTCCCGCTAACTGCCTGTTGGCCAGCTCCGAGCTGCCAAGATGTGAGTGAGCTCAACTACTGCCCGGTGAGAGAGAGCCACTTACTATGCTCGGGAGGTGAAATAGGCTGTCAGAACGGACACCAATGATACCAAGTCAAATGTATTTAAGCCGGAACCATATAGGGCATGCCTTTCCCGCTAACTGCCTGTTGGCCGGCTCCGAGCTGCCAATATGTGAGTGAGGTGAACTACTGCCCGGTGAGAGAGAGCCACTTACTATGCTCGGGAGGTGAAATAGGCTGTCAGAACGGACACCAATGATACCAAGTCAAATGTATTTAAGCCGGAACCATATAGGGCATGCCTTTCCCGCTAACTGCCTGTTGGCCGGCTCCGAGCTGCCAAGATGTGAGTGAGCTGAACTACTGCCCGGTGAGAGAGAGCCACTTACTATGCTCGGGAGGTGAAATAGGCTGTCAGAACGGACACCAATGATACCAAGTCAAATGTATTTAAGCCGGAACCATATAGGGCATGCCTTTCCCGCTAACTGCCTGTTGGCCGGCTCCGAGCTGCCAAGATGTGAGTGAGGTGAACTACTGCCCGGTGAGAGAGAGCCACTTACTATGTTCGGGAGGTAAAATAGGCTGCCAGAACGGACACCAATGATACCAAGACAAATGTATTTAAGCCGGAACCATATAGGGCATGCCTTTCCCGCTAACTGCCTGTTGGCCGGCTCCGAGCTGCCAAGATGTGAGTGAGCTGAACTACTGCCCGGTGAGAAAGAGCCACTTACTATGTTCGGGAGGTGAAATAGGCTGTCAGAACGGACACCAATGATACCAAGTCAAATGTATTTAAGCCGGAACCATATAGGGCATGCCTTTCCCGCTAACTGCCTGTTGGCCGGCTCCGAGCTGCCAAGATGTGAGTAAGCTGAACTACTGCCCGGTGAGAGAGAGCCACTTACTATGCTCGGGAGGTGAAATAGGCTGTCAGAACGGACACCAATGATACCAAGTCAAATGTATTTAAGCCGGAACCATATAGGGCATGCCTTTCCCGCTAACTGCCTCTTGGCCAGCTCCTAGCTGCCAAGATGTGAGTAAGCTGAACTACTGCCCGGTGAGAAAGAGCCACTTACTATGCTCGGGAGGTGAAATAGGCTGTCAGAACGGACACCAATGATACCAAGACAAATGTATTTAAGCCGGAACCATATAGGGCATGCCTTTCCCGCTAACTGCCTGTTGGCCGGCTCCGAGCTGCCAAGATGTGAGTGAGCTGAACTACTGCCCGGTGAGAGAGAGCCACTTACTATGCTCGGGAGGTGAAATAGGCTGTCAGAACGGACACCAATGATACCAAGTCAAATGTATTTAAGCCGGAACCATATAGGGCATGCCTTTCCCGCTAACTGCCTGTTGGCCAGCTCCGAGCTGCCAAGATGTGAGTGAGCTGAACTACTGCCCGGTGAGAGAGAGCCACTTACTATGCTCGGGAGGTGAAATAGGCTGTCAGAACGGACACCAATGATACCAAGTCAAATGTATTTAAGCCAGAATCATATAGGGCATGCCTTTCCCGCTAACTGCCTGTTGGCCGGCTCCGAGCTGCCAAGATGTGAGTAAGCTGAACTACTGCCCGGTGAGAGAGAGCCACTTACTATGCTCGGGAGGTGAAATAGGCTGTCAGAACGGACACCAATGATACCAAGTCAAATGTATTTAAGCCGGAACCATATGGGGCATGCCTTTCCCGCTAACTGCCTCTTGGCCAGCTCCTAGCTGCCAAGATGTGAGTAAGCTGAACTACTGCCCGGTGAGAAAGAGCCACTTACTATGCTCGGGAGGTGAAATAGGCTGTCAGAACGGACACCAATGATACCTAGACAAATGTATTTAAGCCGGAACCATATAGGGCATGCCTTTCCCGCTAACTGCCTGTTGGCCGGCTCCGAGCTGCCAAGATGTGAGTGAGCTGAACTACTGCCCGGTGAGAGAGAGCCACTTACTATGCTCGGGAGGTGAAATAGGCTGTCAGAACGGACACCAATGATACCAAGTCAAATGTATTTAAGCCGGAACCATATAGGGCATGCCTTTCCCGCTAACTGCCTGTTGGCCAGCTCCGAGCTGCCAAGATGTGAGTGAGCTGAACTACTGCCCGGTGAGAGAGAGCCACTTACTATGCTCGGGAGGTGAAATAGGCTGTCAGAACGGACACCAATGATACCAAGTCAAATGTATTTAAGCCGGAATCATATAGGGCATGCCTTTCCCGCTAACTGCCTGTTGGCCGGCTCCGAGCTGCCAAGATGTGAGTGAGCTGAACTACTGCCCGGTGAGAGAGAGCCACTTACTATGCTCGGGAGGTGAAATAGGCTGTCAGAACGGACACCAATGATACCAAGTCAAATGTATTTAAGCCGGAATCATATAGGGCATGCCTTTCCCGCTAACTGCCTGTTGGCCGGCTCCGAGCTGCCAAGATGTGAGTAAGCGTAACTACTGCCCGGTGAGAGAGAGCCACTTACTATGCTCGGGAGGTGAAATAGGCTGTCAGAACGGACACCAATGATACCAAGACAAATGTATTTAAGCCGGAACCATATAGGGCATGCCTTTCCCGCTAACTGCCTGTTGGCCGGCTCCGAGCTGCCAAGATGTGAGTGAGCTGAACTACTGCCCGGTGAGAGAGAGCCACTTACTATGCTCGGGAGGTGAAATAGGCTGTCAGAACGGACACCAATGATACCAAGTCAAATGTATTTAAGCCGGAACCATATAGGGCATGCCTTTCCCGCTAACTGCCTCTTGGGCAGCTCCGAGCTGCCAAGATGTGAGTGAGCTGAACTACTGCCCGGTGAGAGAGAGCAACTTACTATGCTCGGGAGGTGAAATAGGCTGTCAGAACGGACACCAATGATACCAAGTCAAATGTATTTAAGCCGGAACCATATAGGGCATGCCTTTCCCGCTAACTGCCTGTTGGCAAGCTCCGAGCTGCCAAGATGTGAGTGAGCTGAACTACTGCCCGGTGTGAGAGAGCAACTTACTATGCTCGGGAGGTGAAATAGGCTGTCAGAACGGACACCATTGATACCAAGTCAAATGTATTTAAGCCGGAACCATATAGGGCATGCCTTTCCCGCTAACTGCCTGTTGGCCGGCTCCGAACTGCCAAGATGTGAGTAAGGTGAACTACTGCCCGGTGAGAGAGAGCCACTTACTATGCTCGGGAGGTGAAATAGGCTGTCAGAACGGACACCAATGATACCAAGTCAAATGTATTTAAGCCGGAATCATATAGGGCATGCCTTTCCCGCTAACTGCCTGTTGGCCGGCTCCGAGCTGCCAAGATGTGAGTAAGCTGAACTACTGCCCGGTGAGAAAGAGCCACTTACTCTGCTCGGGAGGTGAAATAGGCTGTCAGAACGGACACCAATGATACCAAGTCAAATGTATTTAAGCCGGAACCATATAGGGCATGCCTTTCCCGCTAACTGCCTGTTGGCCGGCTCCGAGCTGCCAAGATGTGAGTGAGGTGAACTACTGCCCGGTGAGAGAGAGCCACTTACTATGCTCGGGAGGTGAAATAGGCTGTCAGAACGGACACCAATGATACCAAGTCAAATGTATTTAAGCCGGAACCATATAGGGCATGCCTTTCCCGGTAACTGCCTGTTGGCCGGCTCCGAGCTGCCAAGATGTGAGTGAGCTGAACTACTGCCCGGTGAGAGAGAGCCACTTACTATGCTCGGGAGGTGAAATAGGCTGTCAGAACGGACACCAATGATACCAAGTCAAATGTATTTAAGCCGGAACCATATAGGGCATGCCTTTCCCGCTAACTGCCTGTTGGCCGGCTCCGAGCTGCCAAGATGTGAGTGAGGTGAACTACTGCCCGGTGAGAGAGAGCCACTTACTATGCTCGGGAGGTGAAATAGGCTGTCAGAACGGACACCAATGATACCAAGACAAATGTATTTAAGCCGGAATCATATAGGGCATGCCTTTCCCGCTAACTGCCTGTTGGCCAGCTCCGAGCTGCCAAGATGTGAGTAAGCTGAACTACTGCCCGGTGAGAGAGAGCCACTTACTATGCTCGGGAGGTGAAATAGGCTGTCAGAACGGACACCAATGATACCAAGACAAATGTATTTAAGCCGGAATCATATAGGGCATGCCTTTCCCGCTAACTGCCTGTTGGCCGGCTCCGAGCTGCCAAGATGTGAGTAAGCTGAACTACTGCTCGGTGAGAGAGAGCCACTTACTATGCTCGGGAGGTGAAATAGGCTGTCAGAACGGACACCAATGATACCAAGTCAAATGTATTTAAGCCGGAACCATATAGGGCATGCCTTTCCCGCTAACTGCCTGTTGGCCAGCTCCTAGCTGCCAAGATGTGAGTAAGCTGAACTACTGCCCGGTGAGAAAGAGCCACTTACTATGCTCGGGAGGTGAAATAGGCTGTCAGAACGGACACCAATGATACCAAGACAAATGTATTTAAGCCGGAACCATATAGGGCATGCCTTTCCCGCTAACTGCCTGTTGGCCGGCTCCGAGCTGCCAAGATGTGAGTGAGCTGAACTACTGCCCGGTGAGAGAGAGCCACTTACTATGCTCGGGAGGTGAAATAGGCTGTCAGAACGGACACCAATGATACCAAGTCAAATGTATTTAAGCCGGAATCATATAGGGCATGCCTTTCCCGCTAACTGCCTGTTGGCCGGCTCCGAGCTGCCAAGATGTGAGTGAGCTGAACTACTGCCCGGTGAGAGAGAGCCACATACTATGCACGGGAGGTGAAATAGGCTGTCAGAACGGACACCAATGATACCAAGTCAAATGTATTTAAGCCGGAATCATATAGGGCATGCCTTTCCCGGTAACTGCCTGTTGCCCGGCTCCGAGCTGCCAAGATGTGAGTGAGCTGAACTACTGCCCGGTGAGAGAGAGCCACTTACTATGCTCGGGAGGTGAAATAGGCTGTCAGAACGGACACCAATGATACCAAGTCAAATGTATTTAAGCCGGAACCATATAGGGCATGCCTTTCCCGCTAACTGCCTGTTGGCCGGCTCCGAGCTGCCAAGATGTGAGTAAGCTGAACTACTGCCCGGTGAGAGAGAGCCACTTACTATGCTCGGGAGGTGAAATAGGCTGTCAGAACGGACACCAATGATACCAAGTCAAATGTATTTAAGCCGGAACCATATAGGGCATGCCTTTCCCGCTAACTGCCTCTTGGCCAGCTCCTAGCTGCCAAGATGTGAGTAAGCTGAACTACTGCCCGGTGAGAAAGAGCCACTTACTATGCTCGGGAGGTGAAATAGGCTGTCAGAACGGACACCAATGATACCAAGACAAATGTATTTAAGCCGGAACCATATAGGGCATGCCTTTCCCGCTAACTGCCTGTTGGCCGGCTCCGAGCTGCCAAGATGTGAGTGAGCTGAACTACTGCCCGGTGAGAGAGAGCCACTTACTATGCTCGGGAGGTGAAATAGGCTGTCAGAACGGACACCAATGATACCAAGTCAAATGTATTTAAGCCGGAACCATATAGGGCATGCCTTTCCCGCTAACTGCCTGTTGGCCAGCTCCGAGCTGCCAAGATGTGAGTGAGCTGAACTACTGCCCGGTGAGAGAGAGCCACTTACTATGCTCGGGAGGTGAAATAGGCTGTCAGAACGGACACCAATGATACCAAGTCAAATGTATTTAAGCCGGAATCATATAGGGCATGCCTTTCCCGCTAACTGCCTGTTGGCCGGCTCCGAGCTGCCAAGATGTGAGTGAGCTGAACTACTGCCCGGTGAGAGAGAGCCACTTACTATGCTCGGGAGGTGAAATAGGCTGTCAGAACGGACACCAATGATACCAAGTCAAATGTATTTAAGCCGGAATCATATAGGGCATGCCTTTCCCGCTAACTGCCTGTTGGCCGGCTCCGAGCTGCCAAGATGTGAGTAAGCTGAACTACTGCCCGGTGAGAGAGAGCCACTTACTATGCTCGGGAGGTGAAATAGGCTGTCAGAACGGACACCAATGATACCAAGACAAATGTATTTAAGCCGGAACCATATAGGGCATGCCTTTCCCGCTAACTGCCTGTTGGCCGGCTCCGAGCAGCCAAGATGTGAGTGAGCTGAACTACTGCCCGGTGAGAGAGAGCCACTTACTATGCTCGGGAGGTGAAATAGGCTGTCAGAACGGACACCAATGATACCAAGTCAAATGTATTTAAGCCGGAACCATATAGGGCATGCCTTTCCCGCTAACTGCCTCTTGGCCAGCTCCGAGCTGCCAAGATGTGAGTGAGCTGAACTACTGCCCGGTGAGAGAGAGCAACTTACTATGCTCGGGAGGTGAAATAGGCTGTCAGAACGGACACCAATTATACCAAGTCAAATGAATTTAAGCCGGAACCATATAGGGCATGCCTTTCCCGCTAACTGCCTGTTGGCAAGCTCCGAGCTGCCAAGATGTGAGTGAGCTGAACTACTGCCCGGTGTGAGAGAGCAACTTACTATGCTCGGGAGGTGAAATAGGCTGTCAGAACGGACACCAATGATACCAAGTCAAATGTATTTAAGCCGGAACCATATAGGGCATGCCTTTCCCGCTAACTGCCTGTTGGCCGGCTCCGAACTGCCAAGATGTGAGTAAGGTGAACTACTGCCCGGTGAGAGAGAGCCACTTACTATGCTCGGGAGGTGAAATAGGCTGTCAGAACGGACACCAATGATACCAAGTCAAATGTATTTAAGCCGGAATCATATAGGGCATGCCTTTCCCGCTAACTGCCTGTTGGCCGGCTCCGAGCTGCCAAGATGTGAGTAAGCTGAACTACTGCCCGGTGAGAAAGAGCCACTTACTCTGCTCGGGAGGTGAAATAGGCTGTCAGAACGGACACCAATGATACCAAGTCAAATGTATTTAAGCCGGAACCATATAGGGCATGCCTTTCCCGCTAACTGCCTGTTGGCCGGCTCCGAGCTGCCAAGATGTGAGTGAGGTGAACTACTGCCCGGTGAGAGAGAGCCACTTACTATGCTCGGGAGGTGAAATAGGCTGTCAGAACGGACACCAATGATACCAAGTCAAATGTATTTAAGCCGGAACCATATAGGGCATGCCTTTCCCGGTAACTGCCTGTTGGCCGGCTCCGAGCTGCCAAGATGTGAGTGAGCTGAACTACTGCCCGGTGAGAGAGAGCCACTTACTATGCTCGGGAGGTGAAATAGGCTGTCAGAACGGACACCAATGATACCAAGTCAAATGTATTTAAGCCGGAACCATATAGGGCATGCCTTTCCCGCTAACTGCCTGTTGGCCGGCTCCGAGCTGCCAAGATGTGAGTGAGGTGAACTATGCCCGGTGAGAGAGAGCCACTTACTATGCTCGGGAGGTGAAATAGGCTGTCAGAACGGACACCAATGATACCAAGACAAATGTATTTAAGCCGGAATCATATAGGGCATGCCTTTCCCGCTAACTGCCTGTTGGCCAGCTCCGAGCTGCCAAGATGTGAGTAAGCTGAACTACTGCCCGGTGAGAGAGAGCCACTTACTATGCTCGGGAGGTGAAATAGGCTGTCAGAACGGACACCAATGATACCAAGACAAATGTATTTAAGCCGGAATCATATAGGGCATGCCTTTCCCGCTAACTGCCTGTTGGCCGGCTCCGAGCTGCCAAGATGTGAGTAAGCTGAACTACTGCCCGGTGAGAGAGAGCCACTTACTATGCTCGGGAGGTGAAATAGGCTGTCAGAACGGACACCAATGATACCAAGTCAAATGTATTTAAGCCGGAACCATATAGGGCATGCCTTTCCCGCTAACTGCCTGTTGGCCAGCTCCTAGCTGCCAAGATGTGAGTAAGCTGAACTACTGCCCGGTGAGAAAGAGCCACTTACTATGCTCGGGAGGTGAAATAGGCTGTCAGAACGGACACCAATGATACCAAGACAAATGTATTTAAGCCGGAACCATATAGGGCATGCCTTTCCCGCTAACTGCCTGTTGGCCGGCTCCGAGCTGCCAAGATGTGAGTGAGCTGAACTACTGCCCGGTGAGAGAGAGCCACTTACTATGCTCGGGAGGTGAAATAGGCTGTCAGAACGGACACCAATGATACCAAGTCAAATGTATTTAAGCCGGAATCATATAGGGCATGCCTTTCCCGCTAACTGCCTGTTGGCCGGCTCCGAGCTGCCAAGATGTGAGTGAGCTGAACTACTGCCCGGTGAGAGAGAGCCACTTACTATGCACGGGAGGTGAAATAGGCTGTCAGAACGGACACCAATGATACCAAGTCAAATGTATTTAAGCCGGAATCATATAGGGCATGCCTTTCCCGGTAACTGCCTGTTGGCCGGCTCCGAGCTGCCAAGATGTGAGTGAGCTGAACTACTGCCCGGTGAGAGAGAGCCACTTACTATGCTCGGGAGGTGAAATAGGCTGTCAGAACGGACACCAATGATACCAAGTCAAATGTATTTAAGCCGGAACCATATAGGGCATGCCTTTCCCGCTAACTGCCTGTTGGCCGGCTCCGAGCTGCCAAGATGTGAGTGAGGTGAACTACTGTCCGGTGAGAGAGAGCCACTTACTATGCTCGGGAGGTGAAATAGGCTGTCGGAACGGACACCAATGATACCAAGACAAATGTATTTAAGCCGGAACCATATAGGGCATGCCTTTCCCGCTAACTGCCTGTTGGCTAGCTCCTAGCTGCCAAGATGTGAGTAAGCTGAACTACTGCCCGGTGTGAGAGAGCAACTTACTATGCTCGGGAGGTGAAATAGGCTGTCAGAACGGACACCAATTATACCAAGTCAAATGAATTTAAGCCGGAACCATATAGGGCATGCCTTTCCCGCTAACTGCCTGTTGGCAAGCTCCGAGCTGCCAAGATGTGAGTGAGCTGAACTACTGCCCGGTGTGAGAGAGCAACTTACTATGCTCGGGAGGTGAAATAGGCTGTCAGAACGGACACCAATGATACCAAGTCAAATGTATTTAAGCCGGAACCATATAGGGCATGCCTTTCCCGCTAACTGCCTGTTGGCCGGCTCCGAACTGCCAAGATGTGAGTAAGGTGAACTACTGCCCGGTGAGAGAGAGCCACTTACTATGCTCGGGAGGTGAAATAGGCTGTCAGAACGGACACCAATGATACCAAGTCAAATGTATTTAAGCCGGAATCATATAGGGCATGCCTTTCCCGCTAACTGCCTGTTGGCCGGCTCCGAGCTGCCAGGATGTGAGTAAGCTGAACTACTGCCCGGTGAGAAAGAGCCACTTACTCTGCTCGGGAGGTGAAATAGGCTGTCAGAACGGACACCAATGATACCAAGTCAAATGTATTTAAGCCGGAACCATATAGGGCATGCCTTTCCCGCTAACTGCCTGTTGGCCGGCTCCGAGCTGCCAAGATGTGAGTGAGGTGAACTACTGCCCGGTGAGAGAGAGCCACTTACTATGCTCGGGAGGTGAAATAGGCTGTCAGAACGGACACCAATGATACCAAGTCAAATGTATTTAAGCCGGAACCATATAGGGCATGCCTTTCCCGGTAACTGCCTGTTGGCCGGCTCCGAGCTGCCAAGATGTGAGTGAGCTGAACTACTGCCCGGTGAGAGAGAGCCACTTACTATGCTCGGGAGGTGAAATAGGCTGTCAGAACGGACACCAATGATACCAAGTCAAATGTATTTAAGCCGGAACCATATAGGGCATGCCTTTCCCGCTAACTGCCTGTTGGCCGGCTCCGAGCTGCCAAGATGTGAGTGAGGTGAACTACTGCCCGGTGAGAGAGAGCCACTTACTATGCTCGGGAGGTGAAATAGGCTGTCAGAACGGACACCAATGATACCAAGACAAATGTATTTAAGCCGGAATCATATAGGGCATGCCTTTCCCGCTAACTGCCTGTTGGCCAGCTCCGAGCTGCCAAGATGTGAGTAAGCTGAACTACTGCCCGGTGAGAGAGAGCCACTTACTATGCTCGGGAGGTGAAATAGGCTGTCAGAACGGACACCAATGATACCAAGACAAATGTATTTAAGCCGGAATCATATAGGGCATGCCTTTCCCGCTAACTGCCTGTTGGCCGGCTCCGAGCTGCCAAGATGTGAGTAAGCTGAACTACTGCCCGGTGAGAGAGAGCCACTTACTATGCTCGGGAGGTGAAATAGGCTGTCAGAACGGACACCAATGATACCAAGTCAAATGTATTTAAGCCGGAACCATATAGGGCATGCCTTTCCCGCTAACTGCCTGTTGGCCAGCTCCTAGCTGCCAAGATGTGAGTAAGCTGAACTACTGCCCGGTGAGAAAGAGCCACTTACTATGCTCGGGAGGTGAAATAGGCTGTCAGAACGGACACCAATGATACCAAGACAAATGTATTTAAGCCGGAACCATATAGGGCATGCCTTTCCCGCTAACTGCCTGTTGGCCGGCTCCGAGCTGCCAAGATGTGAGTGAGCTGAACTACTGCCCGGTGAGAGAGAGCCACTTACTATGCTCGGGAGGTGAAATAGGCTGTCAGAACGGACACCAATGATACCAAGTCAAATGTATTTAAGCCGGAATCATATAGGGCATGCCTTTCCCGCTAACTGCCTGTTGGCCGGCTCCGAGCTGCCAAGATGTGAGTGAGCTGAACTACTGCCCGGTGAGAGAGAGCCACTTACTATGCTCGGGAGGTGAAATAGGCTGTCAGAACGGACACCAATGATACCAAGTCAAATGTATTTAAGCCGGAACCATATAGGGCATGCCTTTCCCGCTAACTGCCTGTTGGCCGGCTCCGAGCTGCCAAGATGTGAGTGAGGTGAACTACTGTCCGGTGAGAGAGAGCCACTTACTATGCTCGGGAGGTGAAATAGGCTGTCAGAACGGACACCAATGATACCAAGTCAAATGTATTTAAGCCGGAATCATATAGGGCATGCCTTTCCCGCTAACTGCCTGTTGGCCGGCTCCGAGCTGCCAAGATGTGAGTGAGCTGAACTACTGCCCGGTGAGAGAGAGCCACTTACTATGCTCGGGAGGTGAAATAGGCTGTCAGAACGGACACCAATGATACCAAGTCAAATGTATTTAAGCCGGAACCATATAGGGCATGCCTTTCCCGCTAACTGCCTGTTGGCCGGCTCCGAACTGCCAAGATGTGAGTAAGGTGAACTACTGCCCGGTGAGAGAGAGCCACTTACTATGCTCGGGAGGTGAAATAGGCTGTCAGAACGGACACCAATGATACCAAGTCAAATGTATTTAAGCCGGAATCATATAGGGCATGCCTTTCCCGCTAACTGCCTGTTGGCCGGCTCCGAGCTGCCAGGATGTGAGTAAGCTGAACTACTGCCCGGTGAGAAAGAGCCACTTACTCTGCTCGGGAGGTGAAATAGGCTGTCAGAACGGACACCAATGATACCAAGTCAAATGTATTTAAGCCGGAACCATATAGGGCATGCCTTTCCCGCTAACTGCCTGTTGGCCGGCTCCGAGCTGCCAAGATGTGAGTGAGGTGAACTACTGCCCGGTGAGAGAGAGCCACTTACTATGCTCGGGAGGTGAAATAGGCTGTCAGAACGGACACCAATGATACCAAGTCAAATGTATTTAAGCCGGAACCATATAGGGCATGCCTTTCCCGGTAACTGCCTGTTGGCCGGCTCCGAGCTGCCAAGATGTGAGTGAGCTGAACTACTGCCCGGTGAGAGAGAGCCACTTACTATGCTCGGGAGGTGAAATAGGCTGTCAGAACGGACACCAATGATACCAAGTCAAATGTATTTAAGCCGGAACCATATAGGGCATGCCTTTCCCGCTAACTGCCTGTTGGCCGGCTCCGAGCTGCCAAGATGTGAGTGAGGTGAACTACTGCCCGGTGAGAGAGAGCCACTTACTATGCTCGGGAGGTGAAATAGGCTGTCAGAACGGACACCAATGATACCAAGACAAATGTATTTAAGCCGGAATCATATAGGGCATGCCTTTCCCGCTAACTGCCTGTTGGCCAGCTCCGAGCTGCCAAGATGTGAGTAAGCTGAACTACTGCCCGGTGAGAGAGAGCCACTTACTATGCTCGGGAGGTGAAATAGGCTGTCAGAACGGACACCAATGATACCAAGACAAATGTATTTAAGCCGGAATCATATAGGGCATGCCTTTCCCGCTAACTGCCTGTTGGCCGGCTCCGAGCTGCCAAGATGTGAGTAAGCTGAACTACTGCCCGGTGAGAGAGAGCCACTTACTATGCTCGGGAGGTGAAATAGGCTGTCAGAACGGACACCAATGATACCAAGTCAAATGTATTTAAGCCGGAACCATATAGGGCATGCCTTTCCCGCTAACTGCCTGTTGGCCAGCTCCTAGCTGCCAAGATGTGAGTAAGCTGAACTACTGCCCGGTGAGAAAGAGCCACTTACTATGCTCGGGAGGTGAAATAGGCTGTCAGAACGGACACCAATGATACCAAGACAAATGTATTTAAGCCGGAACCATATAGGGCATGCCTTTCCCGCTAACTGCCTGTTGGCCGGCTCCGAGCTGCCAAGATGTGAGTGAGCTGAACTACTGCCCGGTGAGAGAGAGCCACTTACTATGCTCGGGAGGTGAAATAGGCTGTCAGAACGGACACCAATGATACCAAGTCAAATGTATTTAAGCCGGAATCATATAGGGCATGCCTTTCCCGCTAACTGCCTGTTGGCCGGCTCCGAGCTGCCAAGATGTGAGTGAGCTGAACTACTGCCCGGTGAGAGAGAGCCACTTACTATGCTCGGGAGGTGAAATAGGCTGTCAGAACGGACACCAATGATACCAAGTCAAATGTATTTAAGCCGGAACCATATAGGGCATGCCTTTCCCGCTAACTGCCTGTTGGCCGGCTCCGAGCTGCCAAGATGTGAGTGAGGTGAACTACTGTCCGGTGAGAGAGAGCCACTTACTATGCTCGGGAGGTGAAATAGGCTGTCGGAACGGACACCAATGATACCAAGACAAATGTATTTAAGCCGGAACCATATAGGGCATGCCTTTCCCGCTAACTGCCTGTAGGCTAGCTCCTAGCTGCCAAGATGTGAGTAAGCTGAACTACTGCCCGGTGAGAAAGAGCCACTTACTATGCTCGGGAGGTGAAATAGGCTGTCAGAACGGACACCAATGATACCAAGACAAATGTATTTAAGCCGGAACCATATAGGGCATGCCTTTCCCGCTAACTGCCTGTTGGCCAGCTCCGAGCTGCCAAGATGTGAGTGAGCTGAACTACTGCCCGGTGAGAGAGAGCCACTTACTATGCTCGGGAGGTGAAATAGGCTGTCAGAACGGACACCAATGATACCAAGTCAAATGTATTTAAGCCGGAATCATATAGGGCATGCCTTTCCCGCTAACTGCCTGTTGGCCGGCTCCGAGCTGCCAAGATGTGAGTGAGCTGAACTACTGCCCGGTGAGAGAGAGCCACTTACTATGCACGGGAGGTGAAATAGGCTGTCAGAACGGACACCAATGATACCAAGTCAAATGTATTTAAGCCGGAATCATATAGGGCATGCCTTTCCCGCTAACTGCCTGTTGGCCGGCTCCGAGCTGCCAAGATGTGAGTAAGCTGAACTACTGCCCGGTGAGAGAGAGCCACTTACTATGCTCGGGAGGTGAAATAGGCTGTCAGAACGGACACCAATGATACCAAGACAAATGTATTTAAGCCGGAACCATATAGGGCATGCCTTTCCCGCTAACTGCCTGTTGGCCGGTTCCGAGCTGCCAAGATGTGAGTGAGCTGAACTACTGCCCGGTGAGAGAGAGCCACTTACTATGCTCGGGAGGTGAAATAGGCTGTCAGAACGGACACCAATGATACCAAGACAAATGTATTTAAGCCGGAATCATATAGGGCATGCCTTTCCCGCTAACTGCCTGTTGGCCGGCTCCGAGCTGCCAAGATGTGAGTAAGCTGAACTACTGCCCGGTGAGAGAGAGCCACTTACTATGCTCGGGAGGTGAAATAGGCTGTCAGAACGGACTCCAATGATACCAAGTCAAATGTATTTAAGCCGGAACCATATAGGGCATGCCTTTCCCGCTAACTGCCTGTTGGCCAGCTCCTAGCTGCCAAGATGTGAGTAAGCTGAACTACTGCCCGGTGAGAAAGAGCCACTTACTATGCTCGGGAGGTGAAATAGGCTGTCAGAACGGACACCAATGATACCAAGACAAATGTATTTAAGCCGGAACCATATAGGGCATGCCTTTCCCGCTAACTGCCTGTTGGCCGGCTCCGAGCTGCCAAGATGTGAGTGAGCTGAACTACTGCCCGGTGAGAGAGAGCCACTTACTATGCTCGGGAGGTGAAATAGGCTCTCAGAACGGACACCAATGATACCAAGTCAAATGTATTTAAGCCGGAATCATATAGGGCATGCCTTTCCCGCTAACTGCCTGTTGGCCGGCTCCGAGCTGCCAAGATGTGAGTGAGCTGAACTACTGCCCGGTGAGAGAGAGCCACTTACTATGCACGGGAGGTGAAATAGGCTGTCAGAACGGACACCAATGATACCAAGTCAAATGTATTTAAGCCGGAATCATATAGGGCATGCCTTTCCCGGTAACTGCCTGTTGGCCGGCTCCGAGCTGCCAAGATGTGAGTGAGCTGAACTACTGCCCGGTGAGAGAGAGCCACTTACTATGCTCGGGAGGTGAAATAGGCTGTCAGAACGGACACCAATGATACCAAGTCAAATGTATTTAAGCCGGAACCATATAGGGCATGCCTTTCCCGCTAACTGCCTGTTGGCCGGCTCCGAGCTGCCAAGATGTGAGTGAGGTGAACTACTGTCCGGTGAGAGAGAGCCACTTACTATGCTCGGGAGGTGAAATAGGCTGTCGGAACGGACACCAATGATACCAAGACAAATGTATTTAAGCCGGAACCATATAGGGCATGCCTTTCCCGCTAACTGCCTGTTGGCTAGCTCCTAGCTGCCAAGATGTGAGTAAGCTGAACTACTGCCCGGTGAGAAAGAGCCACTTACTATGCTCGGGAGGTGAAATAGGCTGTCAGAACGGACACCAATGATACCAAGACAAATGTATTTAAGCCGGAACCATATAGGGCATGCCTTTCCCGCTAACTGCCTGTTGGCCAGCTCCGAGCTGCCAAGATGTGAGTGAGCTGAACTACTGCCCGGTGAGAGAGAGCCAGTTACTATGCTCGGGAGGTGAAATAGGCTGTCAGAACGGACACCAATGATACCAAGTCAAATGTATTTAAGCCGGAATCATATAGGGCATGCCTTTCCCGCTAACTGCCTGTTGGCCGGCTCCGAGCTGCCAAGATGTGAGTGAGGTGAACTACTGCCCGGTGAGAGAGAGCCACTTACTATGCACGGGAGGTGAAATAGGCTGTCAGAACGGACACCAATGATACCAAGTCAAATGTATTTAAGCCGGAATCATATAGGGCATGCCTTTCCCGCTAACTGCCTGTTGGCCGGCTCCGAGCTGCCAAGATGTGAGTAAGCTGAACTACTGCCCGGTGAGAGAGAGCCACTTACTATGCTCGGGAGGTGAAATAGGCTGTCAGAACGGACACCAATGATACCAAGACAAATGTATTTAAGCCGGAACCATATAGGGCATGCCTTTCCCGCTAACTGCCTGTTGGCCGGTTCCGAGCTGCCAAGATGTGAGTGAGCTGAACTACTGCCCGGTGAGAGAGAGCCACTTACTATGCTCGGGAGGTGAAATAGGCTGTCAGAACGGACACCAATTATACCAAGTCAAATGTATTTAAGTCGGAACCATATAGGGCATGCCTTTCCCGCTTACTGCCTGTTGGCCAGCTCCGAGCTGCCAAGATGTGAGTGAGCTGAACTACTGCCCGGTGAGAGAGAGCAACTTACTATGCTCGGGAGGTGAAATAGGCTGTCAGAACGGACACCAATGATACCAAGTCAAATGTATTTAAGCCGGAACCATATAGGGCATGCCTTTCCCGCTAACTGCCTGTTGGCCAGCTCCGAGCTGCCAAGATGTGAGTGAGCTGAACTACTGCCCGGTGTGAGAGAGCAACTTACTATGCTCGGGAGGTGAAATAGGCTGTCAGAACGGACACCAATGATACCAAGTCAAATGTATTTAAGCCGGAACCATATAGGGCATGCCTTTCCCGCTAACTGCCTGTTGGCCGGCTCCGAGCTGCCAAGATGTGAGTAAGCTGAACTACTGCCCGGTGAGAGAGAGCCACTTACTATGCTCGGGAGGTGAAATAGGCTGTCAGAACGGACACCAATGATACCAAGTCAAATGTATTTAAGCCGGAATCATATAGGGCATGCCTTTCCCGCTAACTGCCTGTTGGCCAGCTCCGAGCTGCCAAGATGTGAGTGAGCTGAACTACTGCCCGGTGAGAGAGAGCAACTTACTATGCTCGGGAGGTGAAATAGGCTGTCAGAACGGACACCAATGATACCAAGTCAAATGTATTTAAGCCGGAACCATATAGGGCATGCCTTTCCCGCTAACTGCCTGTTGGCCAGCTCCGAGCTGCCAAGATGTGAGTGAGCTGAACTACTGCCCGGTGAGAGAGAGCAACTTACTATGCTCGGGAGGTGAAATAGGCTGTCAGAACGGACACCAATGATACCAAGATAAATGTATTTAATCCGGAATCATATAGGGCATGCCTTTCCCGCTAACTGCCTGTTGGCCGGCTCCAAGCTGCCAAGATGTGAGTGAGCTGAACTACTGCCCGGTGAGAGAGAGCCACTTACTATGCTCGGGAGGTGAAATAGACTGTCAGAACGGACACCAATGATACCAAGTCGGTCATGTCTAGCAAGGAAATTGGTGGGGATTGCAATGAACTCACACCGGGCACCATAACCCATTGGACTTGCCATGGAAGTGACTTATTATTTATGTATTTATTTATCGTATGGCTTTTGATGCCGGGAGTGTCCGAGGACAAGTTCGGCTCGCCTGAGTCTGTAGCTGCTTCCAGCGGAGACCCTAAAGGGTGAGCTACAAGTTCCGTTCAATTTCAAGTAGTTCCAACTTTCGCCACCAGATATCAATGTAACCTAGTGGTGAACGTTGGAACTTTGATAGAGCGTTCTGACGAAATCTAACCTAACAATTTTGCTTTACACAAGTTTAGTCTGTGAAAGGATCTTTCAGATGCCATAAATCTATGACATGGGACCGCCGGCTTTACTTCCCCTCCGAAGGAAGGCATACTGAAGGATTTTTAACGCTCTTAAAAAATCCGACGACTTCGGCCGGGTTCGAACCCGCTATCTTGGGCATAGCAGTTCAGCATGCTACCGACTACGCCACCGAAGCCGTATGGAAGTGACTATTTTACTATCTTAACACGAGGATAGTGTCGTAGCAAGGAGGCACAATCCCATTATAAGCCTAGAGCTATATTGGAAGTTTTGCTATATTACGGCGAGTTATGTTATTTGACCATTGGCGTCATTGTCCAAAAGTATAAGCCACCGACACAGCTGATATAACAATAGAAAGGAGGACTGTAACTCAGCCCCAGCAAGTCTTCCAGGAATTGGTCTGGTATACCCCATGGGACTCATCAGCAGGATTTTGACACTCCGTGCCTGGATTCCACTAAGATAGCGACCTTGAAATACATCTCTATGGGTATAACTGTTATCAAACAGAAGAGTAAAGCTTCATCTACACGCCAACGAACTTCCAATAAAGGTACACATTCAAAACTGTGATAATGTGAGACGTGAGAGTACGACTGTGCGTTTTTTATGTGAACTGTTGTTTTTTCATACGGAAAGTGAATGCCCGGTGTGCAGGAGTTATCAAATTCGAGTCACGAGGGAAGTCCCATTATCAACTTATTTCTCTTGGGATATGAGGATATTTCATTTGATCATTTATTAGTAGATGGGCTATTACATAGATTATTGTAGATCTCATTAGAGTCAAATCACATTCGAGCGGGTATTATTCTTGTGAACGCACAGTTGATGGGTTTCAATTCTGCTAGCAGCAGTACAGGCTTCATTCCCCGACTCAATTTGGTGTATTGTTCCTCTGTTATTAACAAAAAGTGTGAGAGGAAAATAAAACAGAAAGGTTCCACGAAAATACATTTACAGCACTATCACTGAAGCGGGAAGTCATATGGTGTGTCGGAATATGAAGCGTGTAATCAATTTACGACGCACTATTATAGTCACCTCCCAACCACTCTGTTGTGGAGTTACGACTGTCGTCAGCGATAATCATAGAGACAGGGAAGTTCATAAATATGTGTGCACGTACATTTCAATCTCGGGATCGTTACTGAACAGCATTCGGTATTATTGTTACGCTGTCAGTCGCTTTAATGCGTTCGGATACTGCACCTGAACTCCTTTCATACATCATTCGTGTCGAATGAGCTCTGGTGTACATATAATAGACCAAGGAAATTGAAAAGAATGACATCTGGTGAAATTACATTATATTCTACTATTAAGAAACACGAGTTCGGATTTATGCCTTTTCAAGTTGTAATTTTCCCTATCAGTAGTAAGATCGTGGCCAGAAACTGGGAAAGCATCTAGTTGAGGTGATGGGATATGTGGCTAAACTTACAGAGATGGTGATTGCCTTTCTTGGAGCCATGTTGTTTACCAGTCCTAATCTAGGAATTCCTGTACAGATCTTCCAAATTTCCAGCTACGACTACGCTACGAGGGTGAACTGAAATATAGGAGGAGGCAGTGTTCAACTGTGGAATGATTCTTTCTACGGACATCTGGAATAGCATTACGTCACGTTTTAAATTTTGAGGAACTTATCAAAATTAATTCTAAGCTAACAAAACTCAAATGCACAAGCATTACATTAAGACTGACGAAAGAAACAAAATTATAAATAGTGCTATCATTCATTACTAAAATAAAATTCCAATAAATTCTCATAGCAAATACAAATTGGATAAAATTAGAAATTTGTTGAAACTTGTACTACAACCTTTCAATCTATCACCAGTTGTCACAGGTTCACGATTTCACCAGATATATTATTTTAGTTGGAGCTCTAGTTCGCACACGTCCTCGTTAAAGTGCGCTAAAAGAGTAATTAATTGATTCCGTGACGGGCACACACTGCAAGGTATCGCTGAGCAAACACAATCAACCTTCCTTTCTTGAAAACAAGTTAATTTCGTTAGCGATAACCAAGTTTAGTGCGGAGAAAGATGATCACAGAAGAGCCGAGTAACAACAGAACTTCGGGAAGTAATTCTAACATATTCGTCTCACGGTTCTAAAACTGAAAATTTAATGGCAAAAAAAGAACGCAAATTCTTCCGTTAGTTCCTTACAGTAGATATGAATTAATATTCGTTGTACATCAATTCGTTTAATCTAAACAAAACAGTGACGTCCTTTTACGTGTTTTTTCTCTCTTTTTCCTTTTACAGAATTGTGAGTTTGTTATTTATTGTAGGCATATTAGAGGTCTGCTTTGTATTATATGCTTACTCACTTATAAAACTGTTACATTATCAAGATCAACAAATGTCAATATAAAGTATTAGAAAAGTGGAAAATAAGTTGCAAAGTAGGCTATATAACACACAAGTCTAGCAAAGTATATTTAGCTCCAACTATCAGTCTGATAACAAATAAAATAGTAACAAAATACTGCAATATAAACGCTAATGATAAGTTACGAAATACATCTTAAGAATGTAAATTGTATTAAAATATTTGTTAACACAGGAGTGTTATAAACTATATATATATATTTCGTATGGCATGAAGATGCAATATACAATTATTTACATTCTACAGTATTTACAGTACAAATATATACAGATTGAGACCTTGATCTGCAAGCAGCTTCAGTTTTGTTAGAGCTGGATATCTAATTTCTCTAACCATTCTAAAGCTTCATCACTAGCTTGATGAATCTACTTCATTGGACCATTGAACCTTCGGAGTGGGCAATCCATAGCGATGTGACTGATGGTCTGAGGCACATCTGCACAGTTGCAGAAAGGACTCTCGGCAATTTTCCATTTGTGCTTCCAGAACTGACACCTACCGTGTTGAGTTCTTATACGGTTCAGCGACGTACAGATTTTCCTGGGAAGGTTGAAACCAGGGGGCTGCTTAACTGGATCCCAGATAAGACCTAATCTGTCTGGATTTGAATTCAGCCACTCATTGCGCCATGCTTCATTCACTTGAAACTGCTCTTGGACCAACTTCCTTCCTTGTCTTCAAGAAGGATTCCGGGATTTCAGCCTGAGATCTTTAGGTGAGCAGTCTAAATGTATTGGCAGAAGAGGGTTGTCACAACACTTAAGTCATTCTCTCTTCAGTGCCATTTGTCTTCGAAGATGAGGAGGAGGGATGTTGGAGAGTACTGGTAACCATTCCAAAGGTGTAGATTGGATGGTTCCTGATACAGTCCTCATTGTGTCGTTCAGCTGTACGTCTATCTTCTTTGCATGGGCGCCGTTAAGCCATACTGGGCAGCAATATTCTGCTACTGGATACACTAGGGCAAGTGCTGAAGTTCTGAGGGTGGATGCTGTTGGGCCCCAGCCCGTTCCTGTGAGTTTGTGCAGGATGTTGTTGCGGGTTTTGATCTTAGCAGATGTTTTGCCTAGATGTTCACTGTAAGTCAAGGATCGATCCAAGATGACGCCTAAATATTTAGGATGAGGATTGAATTTCAGTAGATGACCCTGGTATTGAACCCTAGGAATGTAGTTGGCTTGTTTGTTGCTCAGATGAAAGCAGCTGACCTCTGTTTTTGCTATATTTGGTTTTAGTCTCCAGGTTTTGAAGAACTTGTCGAGTCTGCAGAGATCTTCCGTAAGTACGGTTTCTGCTGTTGCAAAGTCGTTGGACTGAGCTGTCAATGCAAGATCGTCAGCGTATACGAACTTTCTAGCACTAGTAGGAGCTAAGTCTGCGATGTAAATATTGAACAGCAATGGGGCAAGGACCGATCCTTGTGGTAATCCATCATTTAGTTTGTGAGATCTGCTTACGTTGCCATTTAGGTGAACTTCAATCACTCTGTTGCTCAGCATATTATTCAGTAGGATGGCAAGTTTCTTGCAAGGGATTATTTTCAGGAATTTCAGGATCATTCCTTTTCGCCAAACTCTATCGTATGCTGCCGTGAGATCCACAAACACAGATACGGTCTTCTTTCGATCTTGAAATCCTCTCTCTATGTGAGTGGTTAGGGCCAACACCTGGTCGGTACAACTGCGCTTTGGTCTGAAGCCAGCTTGCTCATTTGGTATATGCTCAAAAACTGTAATTGAGATTCTATTATATATTATTCTTTCCAGCAGCTTGTAACAGACGCTCAGGAGGGCAATAGGCCTGTAATCTTCTGCACTATCTCCACTTGTCCCAGGTTTGAGTACAGAAACTACTTTAGTTCTTTTGAGTGCTGGTGGAAGTTGACCATCGCGTAAACTACACTGATAAGTCCTAAAAATTATATAAAATTAAACATTAACTAAAATATATTAAACAGAGAAATGATCGTGTGTGCATGTTTGTTCTTCCATTACGCAAGAATCGTAGGCGATGTTTTGAAGGAACTTATTTTTTAGCCTATTTTCAATTTTGAAAAAATAGGCTTATGAGATCACCTTTTGTCCATGTGTGTGTGCGTGTGTGTGTTTGTCTCCCTAATAACTTCTAAATGGCTGGAGCGATTTCAATGAAACTCGGTAAGTTTATAGCACTATTCCGGGCGACCCCAACCGTGCCCTTCAAAGTTTGTTACGTCTTACCAATCCAACATGGCGGCTGTGCGAAATATTTCACCAGCATTCGATATCTCCGAAACTATTCCCGATATCACCCTGGAATTTTTTACGGTGATAAAGGGAACTACTAGAAGTTCACCTATGTGACTTTTGAAAAAGTGGTCACCTATGTGACTTTTGAAAAAGTGGTAACTACAAAACCAACATGGTGGCCACGCGAATTTGCGACTTTCAAATAGACGTTTCTCGCGATTTAACCAACCAAACTCAATAAAACTTGGTACAATATATGTTTATACACATTGTAATGCACCGACATCTAACTTCGTTCAATTGTTTACATAACCACAAGATGGCGGATGTGCGAAATATTTCACCGGCATTCTATATCTCTGAAACTATTTTCGGTATCACCCTGATATTTTGTACGAAGGTAAAGGGCACTACTGGAAGTTCATCTATAAGACTTTCAAGAACCGGTTAACTACAAAACGAACATGGCGGCCAAGCGAATTTGAAAATGTTAAATAAACCCTTCTCGCGATTTAATGTTCCAAACGTAATGAAATCTGGTAAAGAAAATGTTTATACACATTATAAAGCAATGGTATCTAATTTAGTTCAATTGTTTACATAACCTCAAGATGGTGGCTATGCGAATTTTAAAATTAAGTTTTTATTTCTTGTGTCGTAATTATGCGATCAGAGCGAAAGTTTGAATAATGAACCTACGCAATAATTTTCCTTTAATGGTACATGACTCTATGGCCTATACTTTTAAAAATCCAACATGGCGACCATCCGAAATATTTAGGCGGCTCTGGATATCTACGAATCTATTATAGCAATCAAACTGTTTTTTTTTATGTTCATAGGGGCTATGAACTTAAGTTCACCTATAGGACTTTAAATAACCTGGTGATCACAAATCCAACATGGCGGCGACGCGAATTATAAATATTCACATGGACGTTTCTCGCAATTCATCCTTCCGAGTGCAGTGAAACTTGGTACAGTAAATCTTTATATCAATGTTAATCCACTGGCATCTAATTTATTTGAATTGTTTCCATAACCACAAGATGGCAGCTGTGCGAAATTTTAAAATCTCCTTGTTACTTCTTGTGTCCAAATCATGCGATTGAAGTTTGAATGATACACGTACACAATAATCTTCATGTAACAGTACATAACTTTAGACCCTACATATATAAAATCCAACATGGCGACCATCCGAAATATTTAGTCGGTTCTCAATATCTACGAATCTACTACAGCAATCAAACTGAAATTTTGTATGTTGATAGTGGCAGTTAACATAAGTAGGATATATGAAAATAGGCTGTATAGTTCTTCACGGAACTACTTGTTTTAGACTGAATCTGCCTTTATTGAACTTCAGGATAAAATGATTTGAAATTCAAATCCAAACACTACGTTGCAGATACGAATGGACACTAAGATTCTAAATATCTCCCTTGATATTGCGTTCTGAAATGATTATTACAGATCGAAAACAATTTAAACAAGATGTTCAGTAAAGAACATATAGCCTACTTTCTCCTAAATGCATGGGTATTGTTATAACTGTCCTTTTCAAGGAGTATAATTGTATGTTGGTTGTAGTAGCTTGTTGAAATACAACGTGCTATAGGGATATTGAACATGAATATGAGGTGCCCTTTGCTAGTGCTACCTCTGTAAAAAAGTTCATTCAATTCGGTTTCACCGTGTTTGAATTGATCTGGGGAATGGATTTGCACACATACATGGCCGCTATTTGCAAACTATTGGGCTGATGAACTTGTAGTCAGTCATTAGATGCTTTCCACCAAAAGGCATGTTGTAGCAAAATCCGGTAGAGATCAAATTATTAGGATGGTCGAAATTTGATTTAAGCTTTTAACATTTGGGTGGCCGTCATTCCGTTTCCGTCAAGATGGCGGCGATATAAAACATGACACTGAGGTGCCTTTTGCTAGTGGTAACTCTGTGCCTAATTTCGTTCAATTCGGTTTCACCGTGTTTGAATTGATAGGGGGAATCGATTTGCACACATACTTGGCCACCATCTGCAAACTATTGGGCTGATGATCTAGCAGTTTGGTCTGAATATGCTTCCCACATAA
The DNA here is from genome assembly GCA_946902985.2 of Meconema thalassinum. Classification (NCBI taxonomy): domain Eukaryota; kingdom Metazoa; phylum Arthropoda; class Insecta; order Orthoptera; family Tettigoniidae; genus Meconema; species Meconema thalassinum. Next base: position 1,902,304,512 of record OX336388.2, on the reverse strand, counting down.
AGATTTGTTGTTGCAAAATTTGGTGGAGACTAGATTATTAGGTTGGTCGTAATTACATTTTAGCCTTTAACATTTGGGTGGCCGCGATTACGTTTCCGTCAAGATGGCGGTGATATAAAACATGACACTGAGGTGGCCTTTTCTAGTGCTACCTCTGTACCAAATTTCGTTCCATTTGGTTTCATCGTGTTCGAATTAATAGGGGGAATAGATTTTCACACAAAACTCGAAAGTAGGCTAAAAAATATTGTCGCAGAAGAATTGAAGTCAGGGCACTTTAGGGGTTCGAACCAGAATAGTTTCCATTCTGGACAAGTTCTCGAACAAATTATACCATGAACAGTCTACAAACGAAGGTAACTGATTGTCAATTCTCGGTGGGATGGCTTAAGCTATGTGAAAAATAGACCAAAACGGTCCATCTGCCTGATATGTCACGTCTTGTCCGCAACATATGAGGCACGTCAAGAAAGTAAGTTCCGTTTGGTAATTAAATTAAATTGTGTACAGATACAGAAAAATTATTTATTGCACAACATTCTACACCTCTTAAACTACTTTTGCCGACATTTGTCATAGCGTAGCACAAGTTTTTGGCTACCTTCTTCATAGAAGTTTGCCGCCTGTGTCTTCAACCAGTTGGAAACATCTTCTTTCAGCTCGTCGCCATTGTTGAAGTGTTGACCTACAAGGAAAGACTTGAGATGTGTGAACAGATGAAAGTCGCTAGGAGCGAGGTCAGGATTGTACGGAGGGTGGTCAAACACGTCCCAGCCAAATCCCTGTAGGAGGTTTTTCGTCACATTTGCAGTGTGTGGTCGTGCGTTCTCGTGAAGAAAAACAACACCTTTTGACAGCAACCCTCGGCACTTATTCTGTATTGCGCGGCGCAATTTCCTAAGTGTCTCGCAGTAAGCATCTGCGTTGGTTGTTTGACCACGTGGTAAGAAATCAATGAGTAAGATGCCTTTCCAGTCCCAGAACACTGTGCACATCATTTTCTGAGGTGTCAAGATTTGTATCGGCTTAACCTTTGCTGGGGATGAAGTGTGCCTCCATTCCATTGATTGCCGCTTACTTTCAGGGGTGTCGTAAGAAACCCAAGTTTCATCTCCTGTGACTATCTGTGTCAGAAATTCTTCGCCGCCTTCATTGTAACGGGTCAAAAACTGAAGTGCACTACCCATCCGTTTTGTTTTGTGTTGCTCCGTAAGAATCTTTGGTACCCAACGTCGGCAAAGTTTACGAAAGTTCAGTTTTTCGGTAACAATTTCATGAATTAGTTATCGTGAGATTTGGGGAAATTCCATAGCGAGAGCACTAATTGTAAACCTGCGGTTTTCCCGGATCTTGTCATCAATCGCGTGAACCAGTTATTCTGTAACCAAAGATGGACGCCCACTTCGTTCTTCATCGTGCACTTCATTACGTCCTTCATTGAACTGTCGGACCCATCTTCTCACCATTGAATCACTCATCGCATTTTGTCCATACACTTCGCAAATTTGCCGAAGTTGAAGACACAGGCGGCACACGTCTATGATGAAGGTATACAAAAGCTCGTGCCACGCTACGACAAATGCCTGCAACATTTCGGCAGTTATGTGGAAAAGTAGTTTGGTTTCACTTTCCTAGCATTCAGAAAACGAATCACAGATCTGATTTCACAAGCGGCGGGATTTTCAATCAACACCGACATTGTACGAGTAAACATGCACAACAACGCGTACGTGGCTGACAGCGCTCTCCAAATGGCACACGTTTCTTCTCCTTGATACAGAGCGTCTACCGCGCATATGCGGAACTGCGCTGCAGCGGAACGTACAACTAGTTGAAGACACAGGCGGCACACGTCTATGAAGAAGGTATACAAAAGCTCGTGCCACGCTACGACAAATGCCTGCAACATTTCGGCAGTTATGTGGAAAAGTAGTTTAAGGGTTGTAGAATTTTGTGCAATAAATATTTTTTCTGTATCTGACACAATTTAATGTTTTTACCAAACGGAACTTACTTTCTGGACGTACTTCGTATAACAGTCAAGTCATTACAACAAATTTTACTTCCTGTCAGTACCTGGGAAGACGCTGGAATGGCTCGAATTAATTAATTGAAATATTGAACGTACAGCATATGCAGTATGAGGTACATTTCAACAAAGGGAACTTGGGGTATAAATATAGTGGTTTATCGAACAGCATTATTCTTAATTACGTGAGGTAGAAATTCACAAATCACTAAATACCCTGGATAGTATGTGAAGAACTAAATAGCCTACCTTTCTTTCAATTGAATATGTTTACACTGCGACTATTCACAATAATATATCAACTGTGCGCCAAGGCCTAATTAATTTACAATGTCAAATATTTTAAGTAAGGAATGCTAACGTCATCATTTAAAACTAACGAAAGAAGCTTGTAGTTTTACGTGACCACGACCATGAGCTACGCGACCTCCATTTTACGTGGAATCCGAACCACAGGACGTGATATTTCATTTCGAAAATTTCACATGCATTAACCAGGAATCGAACCTGGTCCACCTTGGTGAGAGTCAATCAGCTGCACCACCACTGCCCCATCATGTTTATAAGACACATGGACGCACATATTACGATCTACATAAGCATAATATTCAAATGTATGGCTTAGTTGCCGAAAGTAGACGTCTATCATGACCGTTGTAGAAAGGGTTTTAAGTCGAACACTAAGCTGGCAATGGCATGGATTACATTTTAGTCAGGTTACAACTATGGGGCATAGAGGTCTCTGATGTCATATATCGATATCAAGGTTATATCGACAACAGCCAGTGATAGATCTGCAGTGCACTTGACCCAAGATTTGAATTTAAGTAAGTGCGTGATCGTGATCAGTCTGTGAAAGTGACTAAATGCGCATGTCGGAATGTAGGAAATTCGGGTTCGAATTCTAACTTAGGTGCTTTCATTCGGAGGGCAAGAAAACCACTGGACATCGATTTATGGTTATGTCCTCATACAATTTTCGTATACACTACTACAGTCAGAAGCGCAGTGATGTGATGTGATATAATGGTCATCTTTGGGAATTTTCTGTTGCTGGTTTGTAAGTTATACTGTATGTACTGCATTTAAGTGTATATATATATATATATATATTGCGCCCTTATCCTATAGGCCCCAGGCTAAGTTCGCATGGTTCTTCGTCATGCAGAGTGTATATCGTTTAAATGAGCTTCAAATTACAGAGGAGATGGAAACCGGATTGCATATTATTTAATCATGGCAAGCGCCCGATCTGGGTTGGAAGTCGAGCTCATGTACGTCGCAGACAGTACCAGCGACGTATTGCATAAAGTTTGCCAATACAGCGAAGTCTAGAACATATTTCTATGCTACGCATCGACCAGAGCGGGTGCAACATTCCAAGGACTTCTTGGAAGCTGACCTCAATAATTTGTTCTCGTATGTTCTACGCTACGCCGCAAGTTAGCAAAGCCCCGCCCCTAAATCACTGAATAAATACATTGTGACAATACGATAACACCCAGGGTCGAACCCTTAACGTCACTAAACCTGGAATATTCCTAAGATTTTTCGCCAGTCATCAAACTGAATAGATCATCATGATATTATTAAATCGATGATCAAGGAAATTAGTTCCTCACGCCAACAGTCTGGGGTGGAGAGTTTGGCTGCGCTGGTAGGGATAGCGTCCATGTCGTCAGAAATAGTGCCAGGGGACGCAAGATGGATATTTGTGGAAGCCACGATCGGATGTCGGTGACAATATGATAATAATACGGCCTTATTATTAATATTAATTTGCACATATTGTGAATATGGTGTACGGTCTGAAAGAAGAGCTCCCGACAGCGTAGAAAGATTAGTGTTGACCGCCGCCATGTGAAAGATATACCCCCGCACTCTCGTGGCCGCAGGAGTTAGTTGGCAGTAGTCTGGAGTAGTTTCGCGTGAGCAGTTCTGCGTAGGGAGTCAGAGTCCGGTTTGCTAGTTGGTTGGTGGCAAACGGCGGGCGAGAAAGATCGTCGCATAACTACGAGCAGTTAGCAGTGGGAGCACGCCAAGCTAAAATAATATTGCACCACAATTGGTAAAATACAAGGGGACGATATTTAAAGAGACATAAATTGTGTAAAATAAAGTATTCATATGCGGGAAAGCAATATATTCGCTCAAATTTATATAGTAGACTTTCCACGCCAAGTGCACAGACGGTGTTAGCAGACGCAGGAGTGAGGAAGACGTAGAAGGACAATCGAGGTCCGAACCGGAGTCCAGTTGAACCGGCACGTCATCTGCGAGCTCACCATTCGAAGGGAAATACGCGTAGAATCGGTCAACCCACGGCATCGTGAAGAGGAGCTAGTGAGATAGAAATACGTGTGGTTATATTGCGCAATCCCTGCAAAGTGTATAAAGTGTCTAAAATAATAAATTACGTGTTTATTAGGGTACTAGTTTTTGGTAACCTTATGAAAGTGTCAATAATAGTTTGTGAAGAAAATCGAGTGAAACGCAGCGAAATTATGATGAAGAATTAATCAGTGTAATAATGTATTCAGTGATGATGTGTGATTGTGATATCATGTAGAGCCCTGGAGAGGAGCTGTGAAAGATCCCTGCTGAAAGGAATGATGGCAGCTGACAGGAGATCACGATGAGTATTAATCTTTGATTATATTAAGTCATTGTTTATGGGTGTATTCTTAGGATTACCATAGTTGTGTAAATAATATGTTAGTGATTAATTTTTGAAGTTAGATTTATTTTGCTTAGATATGTGCGCACGTGATGACGCGACGCTGTTGATTTATTTTGAGATGCTTGGCAGAAATAACGCTCACAAGTCGTACATGTTGGATACACTGGTAGGAATGTATGTTTATTTATTTGCTAAAGTATGTGTATTTCAGCCCAGGAAAAGACGGAAGAAGCCCAGAGTGAGGCATGTGGTTTTGGGTAAGAAAGAGAGAGAGATTCGAACATTCCTTTTTACGGACACAATAATAACACAAGTTATTAATAATAATAATATTAATAATAATAATAACACGAGTGATGGAGGGGAATTTTTAATTCCGTAATGCTGGTATTTTGATTTCACACCTGGTGAGATATTTATTTAACTAAGTTACGCCCTGGGAGTAAGCTAGGAACGTTACCTTTGCGTCTCCAATATATTTGCTCTAATCAGGTAAGATACGATTTGTGAGAGAGTGCACTGAACAACTGTCTGAGTGTTTTGGAACATGTATGAGCATTGGGTCGTGGTGATATGCAGAAATGTTATGATAAAGGCATGCAAAATATGGTATTGGGATGGTCCCATGTGATTCCAGGTAAGCTGAAAGAAAAGAATGAAAGAAAAAGAAAATGGTAAGGATTATGAAATATGTGCAGTTAGGCTGTAGCGGGCATCGCCATGTGTCCCATGATGTCGCCAACTAAAAATAAAAAGGTAAGAAGTGTGTATTGAGGCATGCCATAAGATAAGAGGTAAAGCCGGACGGCGCTTGTAATTATTTGAGTGAAATGATGAACCACGATTGGGTATGTTCCAAAGTTTATACCACGCTCAGCTCCGAACAGGAGGCCATTAGGCTTACGAGACTAGCTGCTCGTATATTTCATTTCGCTTATTTGGCGCAAGATTAGTAGGATGCTTTTGGTTACCACTGGGTGTATTGGCTCAACACACGTTTGTCCTAGGCCAAGGTCATTTGACATTATCCCTCTCACACTATGGCTAACGGTACTTACGTCACTCCCCTCTTGGCCGTGTAGAAAGCCGAGCTTTTAGTAAATCATATGTTTCCCGTACCAAGTTTAAGTCTGTGTTGTTGAGCACATTTTTGAACTGATAATAATAACTCATTTAATAATGGTATCTTGTAATAGGGTGCAGATACACAGTGACCTATCATGACCTAGCGTCCTCGCAATGACGAATAATAACAATGATAATAATAACAATGATAATAATAATAATAATAATAATAAGTATATAATCAATGGATTCTGTAAAAGGGTACGGATATCAATTGACCTTTCGCGTCCTAGCGTCATTGCAAATTAACATCACTGTGGGAATAATATTGGATAATACTAATAATAATAATAATGATAATAATAATAATGATAGTTAAGTAATTAATTTGGTAATGGTGTTCTACAGAAGGGTGCAGGTATTCATTAACCATTTGAGGTAGAAGTGTATTCTCTCTCTAATACTAGCGACGGTTGCAGATATGCCATGCCCGAAACAGGTAAGTCGAGGTCCTTACTTCGAGACCTATTTGTGTACATATTTTGTGAATATATTTTGTAGATACAGTCGTGCCATGCCTTTATTTACAGTGTCGGGGGAACATCGTTGTTGCCTTCACTCATCGTTGTTTTCAAATGTTATTGATCACCGTACGAAGTGTGAGCATAGAATATTCTTATTATTGCATTGGTGCAAATTTGCATATAGTCTAGCGTTCATTTTTTAGCCTTTGGTTTTTGTCTTATATAAGATGATATTTGAGGGGATATTACAAGCATCTCAGTTATTGTATATTAGTATAGTTGACATACACCCATAAATTCTGACTGACAGTATCGAATTCGAGACCCGAAATGAGGTATCGAGTCTTGAGTTCGATCCTTGGATAATCGTGTTCTCATGCATTGGTGTTTATTATAATGTGCCAGTATAGCATATCTCAAGTCCTATTGTGGTGTACATCTGTTGCATACACGAGAGCTCATAAATAAATGTACCAATTTTATATCCATAGAAAAAAAGGGGACAAGGTTTGTGTTAAGAATATGGATGCATAAGAAGTGTATCTTTATGAGAGTATTTTTAATCCATACAAGGGATCATACAGGCGATATAGCCAGATTATATTAAGATGTTGGATCATGTTTGGAAAAGCCCTTGCTTAATAGTGTGATGCACGAATGATTTAATTAAAGTAATGTTAATTTACATGGTACATTACGTTATGGTGAGATGACATGATACTTGATGTAATGAGCTCACAGTGTGGAGTTTTCAATGAGTACAATACTGATTGTAGTGAGATCAGGTCATAATTTTGCTTACGTGTTTGATCAAAGATGGATTAATTAATTTATGTAATTATTAATTTGAATAAGTTATTAATGGTCTTTAATTGGATTGATATTTCCCAATCGGGATTGAATGATTTGATTGATCGCTTTGATCCACTTAATTAATCAAATCGATTGTGTAATTAATTTAATTGATATCCAATTAATTTAAATTTTGATTTTGATCATTCTTTTTATTCAATTTTGTTATTTTTGGAATCCGTTTGGATTGATTTTGATATTTTGTAATTTTGAGTAGATTATTTTGGAGTTTTAAACTTATTTTGGATTTGCTTCAAAATTTCATGATTTATTAGTTTACTTTCGCCTTAATTCATTTCTCGTTAAGATTTTGATTTTCTTATTTGGATATTTTGTTTTACTCTTTCTTTTTTTTTGGTTTGTATTTGTTTCTTTAGTGTTAATAAAGTTGCTTTCCTTTTATTTGAATTCTGTGTGTGATGATTCATTGATCAGCCCTATCGATCTTCCAAATGGTGAATGCCAGGACAGTTGTTAGCTTCAAGTAGGAACGCTCCGCCCCCGAGGAATGAATCCTGTCCTGAAGGTCCTATGTTCAAAAGGGTACAATATATATAATTTTTCTGATCACCTGTGTTATGTCAGTAATTCATTTGAGGATTGAGAAGGAAGTGGCCGTAGGTTTAAGTTAGAAAACATCACGGGTTTTCCCTGGAGTGGAAGTGTGAAACCACGGAAATACACTTCGAGGTGGGAATCAAACCGACCTCATCTCAATGTTGCCTCACGAGCCCGAATGTACCCCATTCTAGCTCTCAGAGCAGAACCGAGAATCGAAGCCAGGCCTTCGAGGGGACTGCCAAGAATACTAGCCGCTACACCACGAGATGGTTATGTTATAAGGCTGGTCTCATTAACACCATCTTGCAATTTGTTCGACGGGAGATGGGAGCCACTTATATTTTATGATCTCGTATTCGAGATTGGATATGTCAAGTAGAATTCAAACATTAAAGGGATGAATATTGCCAAGATTTAGTTTCTATCACTACCATGTCAGAAGATTAATGACTATTGAATGTTTTCAGAAAGATATAATATGTTGATTTATGAGTCTCCCTAAGTTGTAGTTTCGAAGGTACAGGTGTTCAATGCGTGACGTGTTTTGGTTGCGTCCAAGCATCCGAGACTTCCCCAACCCATCGAAAGTAAAAGAAGATATAGAGTTCCACGTAAAAATGATGGTCAGCACTTAAGTTGGAGTAACTCGTAAATTAAAACCTCATAACTTGGGTCGTATTTTCGCCTACCAGGGAATTGGTTCCTTCCACCGGCAACTGCATTATTGATACAACGGCCTGAGTGGTACTACAGACTGCAGAACACTTAAATGCTACTTCGTGGCTACATAATATCCTTAAAACCAGGATACTAACATTTTAACGTGTGTGGATTTAGCGAGCGAGGTTTGAGTGTTGTGAGGGTGCTGGGCACTGAGCTAGGAGCAGATAAACATTTGCCACGATAGAAGATACACCTAGCAGACAAGATAAATTATGTAATAATTCGCTTTGTCTTAATACGGCTTCAGCTCAACTACCCGCTAGTCACTCCGGAGCAACTCAGCTGAGAGTGAACTGGACGACTGCCCTCACCCTGTGTGACAGATAAAGTCCAGCTAACGCAAACAGCCCCTCAGCGATTGAAGATCACAAAATGTGCTTTCATTAATTTCTTTATTCGTGTCACAGCTGCCTACATTTTAATTCACAGAGTTAAGAATATACATGAAAATATATATATATATATAAACCAACATTGCACACGAGTTATTTACAAAAATGTATGTTCTTCTTCTTATTATTATTCTCCTCAACCGCTAGGTTGGTGGATAACATGCATGTCTTCCAATACGTCTTCTTTCTCTGGCCTGTAGTTTCAAATGGCAATAAGTGTGCTTGCCTTTAATGCCGTCCATAAATTGAGTCATTGGTGCGTTCAAAAAGTAACGAGCCTGAGGCTGGAATGCGCAAACTGGTGACTACATCGGCTAATCGTGGCGTGTGTAACGAGGTGTGGTTCCGAGCAGAGCGTGGAAGGTCACAGCCCGTCGCTAGAGGGCACGCGTGCACGTCACGTGACGATACAAAGCGAGCAGCAGCATGCATCAATCGTCCAACGCTGCTAGTCGCATTGAAAACAGTGACATGGTGGCGTCTAACGAAAAGCAAAGAGTTGTTGTTCGGTTTCTGACAGCGGAAGGAGTAGGGGAAACGGACATTCATCGCCGAATGTCACAAGTGTACGGCGAACACTGCATGTCCTTTGCAATGGTCAAGGCGTGGCACAAGCGCTTCAGGGAATGACGGGTGTCGTTAGCCGATGATGCCCGGTCTGGGGCACCCCCTGCATTACCGATGACAACGTCCAGCTGGTTGATGCACTCATTACCCAGGACCGCTGAGTGACAATGATTGCCATAGCCGCCATGGTCGGATTGAGCGTCCGAAGTGTGCACACCATCATGAAGGAACGGCTGCACTTGCGCAAAGTGTGTGCCCAATGGGTACCCCATAGTCTTCAACCACATCAGGAAGCATGTCGAATGGCCCACTGTCTTGGTCATCTGCAGCGCTATGCGAGGGAAGGGAATGGGTTCCTGGCACGAGTGGTGGCTGGAGATGAGTCATGGTGTCATCACTTCGAACCAGAATCCAAACGACAAAGCCTCCAGTGGAAGCATCCAGGGTCACCACCACCCAAAAACCGACAGCAGTGGCTATGCTCGCTAAAAGCGCAGCGTTAGGTCATGGGGCCAAGCTCTCTGCTGACTCGGTAGACGCGTGGGTTCGAGCCCCACCGTCGGCCGTCCTTGAAATGGTTTTCCGTGGTTTCCCATTTTCAACACCAGGCAAATGCTGGGACGGTACCTTCTGACAGGCCACGGCCGATTCCTTCCACATCCTTGCCCAGTTTCATTCATCTTCATCCATTCCATCCATCATCCCGGCGCGCAGGTCGCCCACGGGCGTCGACTAGAAAGACCTGCACTCGGCCTCTCAGGAGGTCACACGAAAAAAAAAAAAAAAAAAAAAAAAAAAAAAAACACCCAAAAAAGGCAAGGCCATCCACACGAGTGCAGGAAAGGTAATGCTGACGTTCACCTTTGACTAAGATGGCCCCCTTCTGATACACTTCATGCCGCATGGGACAACAGTGAATGCCCAGCGTTACTCGCAAACCTTGACCACCCTTCGCCAAGCGATCAAAACTAAGCGACCAGGCAATCTCACCCGTGGAGTCATTCTGCTCCACGACCATGCACGACCTCATACGGCCAACACAGTCGCGGCACTCCTGCAGAAATTCAAATGGGACGTTCTCGGCCTCCCTCCATATAGTCCAGACCTCTCTCTCTCTCTGTGATTAATCCATGTTTGGTCCCCTGAAAAGGGCTCTGCGGGGCCAACGATTCACCTCGGACATCGACGTCCAGCAGTACGTGAGGAACTGGTTCACATAGCAGCCCAGAGAATTTTATGAGATAGCCATTCACCGCCTCGTGTCACAGTGGGACAAGTGCCTCAACAGCCAGGGCCAATACTTCTAACACACAGGTACTGGTTTCTGTAATTAAACCTCCAGCTCACTACATTTTGAACGCACCTTATATGTAAAGATGAAATGATTAGCTCAGGTCAGGAAGGCATGGAGATCTGGATCAATCGAGTCCAAATATTGAATCCCCCCACAAAAAAAAAATAGAACCAGCAACAACAATTACCATGGCAACATGGGCAATTGTTGAAGTGTGTGCGATGACCATACACAAGTCGAAAATGATACTTATAATAAGTGGATAAAAACTTAGCCATGATTATGTGTGCTGGTTCAGCAATACTCTAACACAGGGTGTGGAAGGGAATAATGTTAAACAGCACATAATGGAGATTACAAGCCCACTGACACATAAATAAAATAAAAAAGTCAACCCCTGGTACTTTACAACCCACGAAGGACCTAGGCCGACCAAGCGACCGCTGCCCAGGCATTTGGCCTGCAGATATTGGGGTGACGCGTGATCAGCGCATCGGGTCCCCTCGGTAGTTAATCTTGGTCTTCATGATCGGGGCGCTGCCTCACTGTCAGGCAGCTACTCAATTGTCCTCACGAGGCTGAGTGCACCCCGTTCCAACCCTCACATATGTTTTAAAATCCCTGATGGAGCCGGGAATCAAACCCGGGGCTTCCGAATGAGAGGCAGGCGCGCTACCCCAACACCACGGGGCCGGCTCATTATACACATAATACAGTAACAAGATTATTTTCAAAAATAAGCGAAAGTGTTTCCCCCACAGTCACAGATAATAGTAGTGCCTTCTATCATTCGTTGACCTCAAGTACATTATTTCAATTACACACTGTAAAAAATATTCATTGCTGACATCACTGTAGAGAAGTGTATTGTATCATGTACACACCGCACCAGTTCGTTATGTGGGCAGCTATGTCGGCACGTAAGCTTATTGGCTTACCGCACCATTGGGTGCCATACAGTCCAGCAAGTTGACTGCAGCCTTGCGTCGTTCACTTCATATGTTATCACTTGCTAAGCCCGCAACTACTGGAATCATAGAACGGTGACTTCTCGTACAAGCTATCAACATCGTAAGTTACTCTACCCTTGAGCAATTCTGTGGGACGCATTATGCATAGTGTAATATAAGTGAGAAAGACGCTCCAAGAGGCCCTGAGGCTAAATAAATGGATGTAAATGTTATTTTGGTGAGATAAAGTCAGCATAATCACACACTCTATAACTTTTAAAATCGTTGTTGTTGTTGTTTGAGTCCTCAGTCTTTTGACTGGTTTGATGCAGTCCTCCATGCCTCCCTGTCCTGAGCTAATCATTTCTTCTCTACATAGCTACCACACCCTACATCCGATGCAATCTGTTTAACATACTCTAACCTTGGTCTACCCCTACAGTTCTTGTCCTCGACCCTTCCTTCCATAACTAAGCTTGCTATTCCTGGGTGTCTTAGTATGTGTCCTACCAACCTATCTCTTCTCTTCATTAGCAGTCGCCAGAAACATCTCTACTCTCCCGATCGTCTTAATACCTCTTCGTTTGTAACCCTATCTACCCATCTGATCTTCATCATTCTCCTGTAACACCACATTTCAAACGCTTCAATTCTCCTCTTTTCTGCTGCACCAATAGTCCAAGTTTCACTTCCATAGAGTGCCACGCTCCAGACAAAGGTTTTCAAAAATGTATTCCTAATACCTAAATCTATATTCGATGTCAACAGATTCCTTTTCTGTAGAAATGCATTGCTTGCCTGAGCCAACCTACATTTTATATCCTCTTTTCTTCGTCCATCGCTGGTTATTTTGCTTCCTAAGTAACAGAAGTATTCTACTTCCTTTAGTTTTTCCCCTGCCAATTTGATGTCCATAGAGGTTTCTGATTTATTGCGACTGCATTCCAATATTTTTGTTTTACATTTATTCATTTTCATTATGAATTCTTTCCTCAAGACGGAGTCCATACCATTCAAAAACTCATTCACATCCTCAGGCGTGTCGGCCAAGATGACGATGTCATCGGCAGATCTCAGAGTTGAAATTATTTATCCTTGGATCTTCACTCTCACTTTAAATTTCTCTCTAATTTCCTTCATTGCTTGTCCTATGTAAAGATTGAAAAGTATGGGTGATAAGTTGCAGCCTTGCCTAGTCTTAGTCCTATTATAATTAAGTCCCTGTACCTTTGTTTGAATTTGGGTCCATTAGGTCTATACCTGTCGCTAACGAGTGATGGAATATATAACCTGAGTTTTCCCTGACCACACCGTGGAGACTTGCTTTCCCCCGTACCACCACCCACATCTCTTGTTCCGTACCACTACCCACAACCGCTCAGCCCCCAAAACACTCATCAAGATCATGCAAGCCTTGAAATATTCCCTGAAAAAACACGCTTTCAATACAAACAGTAAATTGGTCCATTGGTTTCTGATTTCAACGCTAGGTCTCGTATGGATAATTTTTGCCGGTGGATGAAAACGCACACTCATTTTCAAAATGTATTGTAAATTATCAAAATATATCAATGCTGATATATTTACTGTGAGTCATACCGATACACTTCGCAAGTTTTGGTACTCTGCCACCCAAATTCTCCCTCGTATGGATCGTGTATACCAGTTTTATTCACAGGTAAATTACATTTATGTTCGACCATGCCGAGATATAAATATTACATGCCAGAAAACTGCATGTTAATGAGGCTCATTATAGTTCATGTTTCATTATGGTACAGGTTCTCCACCAATCAGAGCTGAAAAGTTTCATTACGATACAGCTGTTTGACCAATTAGGTAAGGACAGCATCGCACCTTCGCTCATCGCACTCAAAATCCAACATGTCGGACATGAATTACATGATTTGAAAATTGACAATGTAGAGAATATCAGATCAACCATTGTAGTTACAATCCCAAACACAAAGACAAAATCAGCACGAGCCTTTACGGGTAACCGGTAAATACAATGAAATATGCAAGAAATTTAGGAATCTACGTCCAGAAGTTTGCGACACTCTATCCTTGTTCATAAATTACAGACTTAGAAAGTGCACCGTCCAAAATGTGAGCAAAACTGGAGAATTTGGGAAAATAAATAGCACTCTGTACGTTGATCCCCCAACGCTAATTCGTACACAGGGCATTGCTTTCGTAGGAGTTCAGCGACAATTTTAGTGACTGCTGGTGGTGATATAACGACACTAAAGCTTCGTGGAGGTGGGAAACCTACTACTGTGGCCGAAGGATACATTGAAGAATCAATCCAAAATAAAATTGAAGTCTACAACACAATATTAAACATAATTTAAAAAAAAACACATATTAACGTCAATTCACCTTCTACCTCCAATATTACGCAAGCACACGGCACATTCCCGCAAATTCACAATATTAAACATAATTTTAAAAAACACATATTAACGTCAATCCACCTTCTACCTCCAATATTACGCAAGCACACGGCACATTCCCGCAAATTCACAATATTAAACATAATTAAAAAAAACACATATTAACGTCAATCCACCTTCCACCTCCAATATTACGCAAGCACACGGCACATTCCCGCAAATTTACTTCCCCAATAGGGTTAGCTTATGCGAAATTTTTCTGCTAAATGTCATGACTGTTCTATGTGGGACTCAATTGATTTGCCTTCCATTGGCATTTTATACGCATCGAATTTGAAGAATGACAAGTTTATAATACGATAAATGTTCATTCTGAATCGTTTGTAACAGCCCTTTGTTATTTGCGAATGTTATTTGAAATACGGAACAAAATGATTCCACATACAGTAGTAGGTAGTAGGCTATCTGTGCGCTATCTGTTGGTGCTAGTTCAGGATATCCCTATTGTACAATAAACAATGTTTCAAAGCTTTGGAAACATATGACAGATATTAATTATGTTCGAACTTGAAATAAAGTTATAATTACCGTTGAACATAAACAGTCGTATGCAACTCCCCTATAATGGTAATTAAGTCACTCGTAGGGAAAGTATAAAACTCGCTTTGATCGTTTTATTAACACACTCGTGTCTTATTTATTGCCATTTTAGGCTTGTTGCATAATGTGCTATTTCAGCATATGAAATATATGAAATATAGGCTTACGAGATCACCCTTTGTCAGCGCGCGTGTGTGTGTGCAGTTTGTGTGTGAGTCCCGAATAAAATCTAAACTGATGAGCGAATTCAATGAAACTCGGTACGAACATACTATTACCTCCTCCAACTTTGAATGTGCCTTTTAAATTCCAATATGTTTCACCAATCCAACATGGCGGCCGCGCGAAATTGTCATTAGCATTCTACATCTCCACGATTGTAACTAATATCCCACTGACAATTTTATGGTAATAGAGAATACTATCGTAAGTTTACCTAGGTAACTTTTAGAAACCTGTTAAGTACAAAACTAACATGGTGGCCAAACAAAATTAAATATTAAAATAGAATTTTCTCGCAATTTATTTATCTGAGCGCAATGAATCTTGGTGCGGTAAATGTTTAACAAGATTTAATCTACTGGCATCTGGTTTCATTCAATTGTTTTATAACTAAAGATGGTGGCTGTGAGAATTTTTAAAATTAAGTTATTATTTGCTGTATCCTAATCATGCGATCGAAGTGAACGTTTATATAATAAACCAACGCAATAATCTGCATCTACTGGTGCATAACTCTCCGGCTTATATATAGAACAATCCAACATGGTGATCACCCGAAATAATTCACCGGTTCTCAATATCTACGAATCTATTACAGCAATCACACTGAAATGTTTTATTCATATATTTTATTTATGAATCAAAGCACAAACTACAGCAATGTGAGCCCTTCACGCTTGCACAAATAACAGCCAAATAACAGATATAAAATAAATTAAACAAATCTCTTAACAAAACAAGCCCAGTTCAAGAACCGGTAGAATGTTGGCCAAGAAGACAGTTCTATATACAGTTTAAATTCTCGTTCACCTGCTTCAGAAACGTCCTCTTGATTGTGGGAATGTTGTATATTGATACAGGACATTAACATACGTACACCTATGGATATTTCAATAATCTATTGAGTAAAAAACCAACATGGTGGCGACACTAAATGTATGTATTTGAATGGGTTTTTTATGCTACTTAAACATCCGAGCACTGTGAAGCATGGCACGGGATTACCTGCATACAAGGCTGATTTAATTGAATTTTTACGAGAACGAGGCAGCATACGTTCTTATTTCTCGTGTCCTAAACAAGTGATTATTATTTATCTGTCGTATCAGGAGCACGTATCTATACATTCTATCTTCATCTTTCGATTCGTCCATCTAAGGACCACGTCATTTCAACTGCTTCTTTCTGCATCGAGCTTTAACATCCTCCCAGTACTTTCGCATTAGTTCTCGATGCAGTTGTTTCCTTTCTGCAGTCCACTTCTTGCCAGTTGAAAGCTTTGGCTTTTCTTGGAAATATCTGTGTGCTGTTAGTTTTTGTTTAAGTGTGGCACGATCCCAAATATCGTTGCCTGTAATTCCCACTTCTTGTAAATCTTTGCCCACCTCAGTGAACCAAGCTCCCTTGGTTTCCTTTTTGAGGAAGTAGGTGAAAATTCTATCTATACATATATTTATCTTGATTGGTCACATTGGACCACTTGAGTCGTTCCACACTCACTTCTTCTTTGAAGGCAGTACTGCTTGGTTCTTGCGCTCTTTCCAGTACTTTTTCATTCTTTCAGATCGGGATTTTCTCAACTCACCTGAAATCTCCATAGGCTTTCTATGTGTCATTTCTGAAGATTTTTTTTTGCGTTTTAAGAATGGTGTTAATTTTATTTTCCCCCTCGGCTTCTGTTATCTTGAGTCCAACTGCTTTGAGATCTTGTTGGATTTCTTGGATCCATTTTCCTCTAGTTTTCTTTCCTATATTTTTCAACACTAGTTGGCGTACAATTCTGTTTTGTGGAAGCCGTAAGATGTGAAAAATATATGACATTCTTTTCTTCTTCATTGTGCTGGTGATTGGATAAATTTCACGAAAGACAGTTCCATTTGGGAGAATCATCCACACTCCCTCAACCTGATATTTTTTATTTATGTACGTTCTAATGATTCTTCTTTCCGTTTTGAGTTTTGAGTTCTTTGTTCATTTTAAATTTGGAACAGTGTTTCACAAGCATAAGTGGCTTCAGGGAGAGTTACAGTTTTATAATGTTGGGTCTTAGTAGCTATACATATACAAAATAATTTTACAACTAAGTTATACATATTGACCAAAAAACATTGGTAAATAAAATTTTAAAGAATGTCCCAGGTGGTGAAAATGGTCTATGTCGGTTGACTTCCTGTCAAGCACGGTTCTTGGAAAAGATGCTGCGTTGGTATCCTGACTCTTTCATGAGAAGTTTGCCTTCAGAGATGACGCACCATGATGGAAGGAGTCAATGACGAGCGACAACTATCGTAGAGGAATAAACTTTATACGATTGCTGACCAGTAGTTAGCCACTTTCAGAGACTCATGTGTTGCTGCACGAGGTCTTCCATAGTGCATGTTGTTGGGCACAGTCTGCATTGAAGAAGAAGATGAGGCGTTGTCTGTGGCAACCCAAATTCACATAACGTCGAGTCGACGTGACAACCAAACTTCATCTTATTAGATTTGCATCTTGTGACACCTGATCGCAGTCTATTGAGTGATTTCCAAGTCAGCCATCCTTCTGTATGACCAGGAGGAAGTTCCTCACCATTCTTCAGAATGTTTGAACCTTCCCCGCCATTTACAAATTCGGGCTTGGTGTGCTGTCCCTGTAAGAGCCTCCGTTGTTCTGAGGAAACTTTTCCTTGAAGACAGTCGTGGGCATGCTGGCTGGTATCCATACAGTGGGTGAGGTTCAGATGTGTTAGCTTTTTTCTTCTCGCTCTTTGCTGCTATCTCTCGACGGATGTCAGGAGATGCAATCCCGGCAAGGAAGTGCAATTTTTCCAAAGGCGTTGGCCGTAGGCAGCCAGTGATGATGCGACAGGTCTCATTAAGTGCGACGTCCACCTGTTTTGTGTGGCTGGATCTATACCACACCGAACATGCATACTCAGTAGCAGAATAACACAGTGCGAGTGAAGATGTCCTCAACGTACATGGCTGTGCTCCCCATGTTGTGCTTGTCAATTTCCGCATCACATTGTTCCGATAAAAATCTAGGTTGATATAATGAACCACCATTATGATAGTCATCTGCTGGCATTTAATTCTGTAACCTACACATAAAACAAACCAATATTGCGTCACTGCGATATATTTCACCAATCACAATATCTCCGAAACTATATAAGCAATCAAACTGAAATTTTTATGGCGATAGAGGTCTACTAAGTAGGTGCATATATGTGACTTTCAAAACCCTAAGAAATACAAAACCAACTCGGTGGCCGTATGATTTTCAAATATTTCAAATGACATTTCTGGTGAACTAATCACTCGAGAGCAATGAAACTTAGGTTGGTTCCTAAGTTTACGTGCTGTGACAATGCGGTCATGTAGCCACGTGTACTTTGGGTGTGTGTAGAATCTGTGTGATAACCAGTGTTAATTGTGATGACTGTATTAGTGTGTGTTATCTGTTTTTAATTCAAATAAGGACTGCAGAAGATAATTTCAATTAGTTCCTACTTTCACCACCAAATGCTACCGTCAACGATACCTAGCTGTGAACTTGGCTACTACTATATGCCGTCGCAACCAGCGCCTGGTGAGGAACGTTGGGACTTAAGAGCATTAATCTAACCTAACCTACAAATTTTGCTTCACCCAAGTTTAGTTAGAGGGACGTTCATTTACATAAATCTAAAACATGGGCCCGCCGGCTTTACTTCCCCTCCAATGGTAGGCATACTGAGGGATTTTGACGCTCTTAAAAATCCGATGACTTCGGCTGGGTTTGAACCCGCCATCTTGGGCACAGAAGCTCAGCATGCTACCTACTACGCCACCGAAACCACCCAATGAATCTTAGCACATCGAATCTTTATTCAGCACTTTGTATAGAGATATCACATGTTTAATTTTCTTTAAAGTTCAAGATGGCTTGAGTAGAAAATTTTAAAACCTTGTTTTTTTTTAATTTATTTCTCGTATCCTATTCAAGTAATAATAATAATATCGTATGGCCTCGGGTGCCTGGTGCAAGCTTTGCTATTTGACACCCAGAGGGTAGCTTGCATGTCGAATTTCGTAGTTCCTTGACTATGAAAGTCAAGGAGGTTAGATGTTAGATATCTAATCTCCTTGAACACAATAGCGCTTTCTAGTAGAGAAATGAGGAACTTTGTGCTGGCGGAAACTCCCGAGATTAATTTTGCCATTATGAACTCGGCCTACTGAATTCAAATGGGTTCTTTGACATGCCAACATCGTATGACATGCGTATCGTATTTTTGCCGCCTTTCAAAAATCACTTACCACGGTCAGGGGCGAACCTGCAATCTTGGGGTCAGTAGACCGACACGCTATCCACTCACCCACCGTGGCAAGTGATTGTAGAGAAGATGCGTATGTTTGGCTATAATAATACTAATAATAATAATAATAATAATAATCATAATCTAATGGCAGAGGATATAAAAAGTAGGTTAGCACAAGCAAGGAAAGCATTTCTACAGAAAAGGAATCTGTTGACATCGAATATAGATTTAGGTATTAGGAAGTCATTTTTGAAGGCCTTTGTCTGCACCGTGGCACCATATGGAAGTGAAACTTGGACTGTTGGAGCAGCAGAAAAGAGTAGAATTGAAGCATTTGAAATGTGGTGTTACAAGAGAATGATGAAGATCAGATGTGTAGACAGGGTTACGAATAGAGGTATTAGACGAGTGGGAGAGGATAGATGTTTCTGGCGACTGCTAATAAAGAGAAGAGATAGGCTGATAGGACACATACTAAGGCACCCAGAATAGCAAACTTAATTATGGAAGGAAGGGTCGAGGATAAGAACTGTAGGGGTAGACCAAGGTTAGATTATGTTTAACAGATTGCGTCGGATGTAGGGTATGGTATCTATATAGAGGTGAAAAGAATAGCTCACAGGGAAGCATGGAAAGCTACATCAAACCAGTCGAAAGACTAAAGACTCAAACAACAAACAAAAACCAACAACAACAATGGCACTCGTACCACAATGAACCTCGCGTCATATAGAACTGTTTATGCAAGTGTTGCTCCGCAGACAGGCGCTTCAGATTTGAATAGCTGTTTCATCTCTCTATATATAACAAGTAGTTCCGTGAAGAACTATACAGCCTATTTTCATATATCCTACTTATGTTAATTGCCACTATCAACATATTCGTAGATATTGAGAACCGACTAAATATTTCGGATGGTCACCATGTTGGACTTTATATATGTAGGTCCTAGATTTATGTACTGTTACATGAAGATTTTGTGTACGTGTAGCATTCAAATTCAATCGCATGATTAGGACACAAGAAGTAACAACTAAATTTTAAAATTTCGCACAGCTGCCATCTTGTGGTTATGGAAACAATTGAAATAAATTAGATGCCAGTGGATTAAAATTCATATAAGGATTTACTGTACCCAGTTTCACTGCACTCGGATGGTTAAATTGCGAGAAACGTCCATGTGAATATTTATATTTCGCGTCGCCGCCATGTTGGATTTGTGATCACCAGGTTATTGAAAGTCCTATAGGTAAACTTATGTTCATAGCCCCTATGAACATAAAAATATTCAGTTTGATTGCTACAATAGATTCGTAGATATTCATAGCCGTCCAAATATTTCGGTTGGTCGCCATGTTGGATTGTTAAATGTATAGGCCATAGAGTCATGTACCATTAAAGGAAAATTATTGCGTAGGTTCATTATTCAAACTTCCACTTCGATCGCATGATTACGACACAAAAAATAAAAACTTAATTTTAAAATTCGCACAGCCGCCATCTTGAGGTTATGTAAACAATTGAACTAAATTAGATACCAGTGCATTAAAATGTGTATAAACATTTCCTGTACCAAGTTTCAATGCGTTTGGAACAATGAATCGCGAGAAAGGTCTATTTAAATTTTCAAATTCGCTTGGCCGCCATGTTCGTTTTGTAGTTAACCGGTTTCTAAAAATAATATAGGTGAACTTCCAGTAGTGGCCTTTATCTCCGTACAAAATTTCAGGGTGATACCGCTAATAGTTTCAGAGATATAGAATCCCGGTGAAATATTTCGCACAGCCGCCATCTTGTGGTTATATAAACAATTGAACGAAGTTAGATGTCGGTGCATTACAAAGTTTATAAACATATACTGTACCAAGTTTTATTGCGTTTGGTTGGTTAAATCGCGAGAAACGTCCATTTAAAAGTCGCAACTTCGCTTGGCCGCCATGTTGGTTCTGTAGTTACCAGAATTTTCAAGAGTCACATAGTTGACTTCTAGTAGTTCTCTTTATCACCGTAAAAAAATCCATGGTGATATCGGTATTGGTTTCGGAGATATTGAATGCTGGTGAAATATTTCGCACAGCCGCCATGTTGGATTGGTGAGACGTAACAAAATTTTAAGGGCACGGTCGAGGTCGCCCGGAATAGAGCTATGAACTTGCCGAGTTTCATTGAAATCGCTCCAGCCGTTTAGAATTTATTAGGGGGACAGACACATGCACCTCACACACACACACACGCACACACACACGCACACACACACGGACAAAAGGTGATCTCATAAGTCTATTTTTTCAAAATTGAAAATAGGCTAAAAATGAAAGTTTGTCTGTTTTTTCTGAATTTCCACGGAAATTTGCGATATTTGCGCGTTTCAGACTGTTTTATGATGGATGCGCGCAAAAATAAATGTTTTGTCTGTCTGTCTGTCTGTCTGTCTTTATGTCTGTTTGTTTGTTTGTCTGTGGACAATTTTTTGTGTCCTTATAACTCGAGCTTAAAATGCATGCTTGAAATAGGCGTAGAAGGGTGAAACAAAGCTCATTTTCAGCCCCTTAATGTGAAAAGCGAAACACGGGGGCCCTGAAGGGGGCCCGAAAACCACAATTTAAGGCAAAACCAACAGTTTTTCAGATATTCCCAGAAAACTAATTTCACTTGATAAATTAATGAAAGAATGCATGCCGGTAACCATGGCAACTGAATCTCAGAGGTCCATCTATTTCTGTAAGCCGCAATGCAATTCCATATATTACATACTGTGAAGGTTTGCAAACCGCTATAAGGTTATAACGGATCCAAATTAAGCTGAAATATTCATCAATACATACAATGCGCTTAAGGGGTCAAGGGGTACTCTAGAATTTTCTACGCGATTTACACGTGCGGGTGTGGTATGGAAGGTCTATTATATCCCTTCTCTATTATATAAAAATGAATGTTTGTCTGTTTTTTCTGCATTTCCACGGAAATTTGACATATTTTCCCGTTTCAGACTGTTTTGTGACGGTTGCACGCAAAAATATTTTTTTTGTCTGTCTGTCTGTTTGTCTGTGGACAATTTTCTGTGTCCTTATAACTCGAGAACGGCTGGGTGGATTAACGTAAAATTTCATACAGATATCCATCAGAGGCACGACACCAATCATTGATGTAACTCTTCTCCGTACCCCTCACAACAGGGGGCCTACCCCCTTAAAATACATGCTGAAATAATCGTAGAAGGGTGAGACAAAGCTCATTTTCAGCCCCTCAATGTGAGAAACGAAACTCGGGAGCCCTAAAAGGACCCCGAAAACCATATATTAAGGCCCTAAAACCATCAGTTTTTGAGATATTCCCAAAAAACTAATTTCACTGAATAAATTAATGAAGGAATGCATGCCGGTAACAATGGCAACAGAATCTCAGAGGTCCATCTTTTTCTGTAAGACGCAATGCAATTCCATTTATTACATTACTGTGAAGGTTTGCAAACGGCAATAAGGTTATAACGGATCCAAATTAAGCTGAAATATTCATCAATACATACAATGCGCTTAAGGGGTCAAGGGGTACTCTAGATTTTTTTTCACGCGATTTACACGTGCGGGTATGGTACGGAAGGTCTATTATATCCCTATCCCTATATTGTTATATTATTATTATTACTATTCCTTTAATTATAATCATTATTATGGCGAACAACGACGAGACAAAATTCATTTTCAAACCCTTGGTGTCAGAAACAAAACTCGGGGCCCCTCAAGAGCCGTAAAGGGTCCCCGAAAACTGTATTTTAAGGCTCTAAACCCAACAGTTACTTAGATATTCCCAGAAAACTAATTTCATTTAATAAACTAAAGAAGGAATGCACCATGACACAGTATCTCAATAGGTGGCATCCAACTTCCCATCTATTTCTGGAATAAGTAATGCCACTCCATTTATTACATTTCTGTGAAAGGTTGCAAATGGCTATAAGGTTATCACTGAACCAACTAAAACTGTAAAATTGATCATTGCGCTTAAGCGGTTCAAGGAGTACCCTCGATTTTTTTCACACGACTTACTCGTGCAATATGTCGTACAGAAGGTCTATTATATCTCCAAACAGAAACATTATTTTCTAAAATTCCTGATTTGAAATAGTAGACTGTATTTTGCTGATTTTAGGAATTTGGGCCATTGGAGGCTAAAATAACTGAATTTTCATGCACCACAAGCCTTTATAATTTATAAAAGGGGTCTTCCTTTAGTTGGGCACTTGACACAACGGTTAGGGTCATCTCGTATGTGAAGTGTATTGCGATTCGTCTACGAGGTTTTCAATTTTATTTTCACTCCAGGAAGAACACGTTAGGTAAATTTAGTTTGAGAGCGCATTTTAACTAATCATTTTTCTTTGCCAACAAACAGGTTCCAAGCCCCTAAACATTGCAACAGTAGCTCAATTGACAACATCTGCTTATTAATACCGAAGACCGTTCGAAGAATGGGTACTTCTGCTAGTT
This sequence comes from Meconema thalassinum, assembly GCA_946902985.2. Classification (NCBI taxonomy): domain Eukaryota; kingdom Metazoa; phylum Arthropoda; class Insecta; order Orthoptera; family Tettigoniidae; genus Meconema; species Meconema thalassinum. The sequence continues at coordinate 1,902,280,885 of OX336388.2, read as the reverse complement.
ATGAATATAAATGGGTGGAACAGTGTCATAACCGATTAACAACATCCATAATGCAGGCTGCATGCGATGCACAGCGCCAGGTAACATGTGGTGGTACAAACAACAGTGAAATGTAGTTACAACTTTATCTAATTGATACAAATTTAATTCGTTACTAACACAACCTCCAAATGAATATAGCCATTTTTAGCCTATTTTCAATTTTGAAAAAATAGGCTTATGAGACAACCTTTTGTCCGTGTGTGGGTGCGTGTGTGTGTGTGTGAGAGAGAGGAGTGTGTGTGAGTGTCCCGAATAACTTCTAAACGGCCGGAACTATTTCAGTGGAACTCAGTAAGTTCGTAGCACTATTCCGGACGACCGTGCCCTTCAAATTTTGTTACGTCTCACCAATCCAACATGGCGGCTGTGCGAAATATTTAACCAGCATTCAATATCTCCGAAACTATTCCCGATATCACCCTGGAATTATTTACGGTGATAAAGGGTACTAATAGATGTTCACCTATGTGACTTTTGAAAAACTGGTAACTACAAAACAAAAATGGCGGCCACGCGAATTAACGACATTTAAATAGAAGTTTCTCACGATTTAACCAACCAAACGCAATGAAACTTGGTACAGTATATGTTTACACACATTGTAATGCACCGACATCTAACTTCGTTCAATTGTTTACATAACCACAAGATGGCGGATGTGCGAAATATTTCACCGGCGTTCTATATCTCTGAAACTATTAGCGGTATCACCCTGAAATTTTGTACGGAGATAAAGGGCACTACTGGAAGTTCATATATAAGACTTTCAAAAACCGGTTAACTACAAAACGAACATGGCGGCCAAGCCAATTTGAAAATTTTAAATAGAACTTTATCGCGATTGAATGTTCCAAACGCAATGAAATCTGGTACAGAAAATGTCTATACACATTGCAATGCACTGGTATCCTATTTAGGCCTAGTTCAATAGTTTACATAACCTCAAGATGGCGGCTGTGCGAAATTTCAAATTAAGTTTTTATTTCTTGTGTCGTAATCATGAGATCGAAGTGAAAATCTGAATAATGAACCTACGCAATAATTTTCCTTTAATGGTACATAACTCTACGGCCTATACATTTAACAATCCAACATGGCGACCATCCAAAATATTTGGACGGCTCTGAATATCTACGAATCTATTTTAGCAATCAAACTGATTTTTTTATGTTCATAGGGGCTATGAACATAAGTTCACCTATAGGACTTTCAATAACCTGGTGATCACAAATCCAACATGGCGGCGACGTGAATTATAAATATTCACATCGACGTTTCTCGCAATTTAACCATCCGAGAGCAGTGAAACTTGGCACAGTAAATCCTTATATGAATGTTAATCCACTGGCATCTAATTTATTTCAATTGTTTCCATAACTACAAGACGGCAGCTGTGCGAAATTTTAAAATCTTGTTGTTATTTCTTGTGTCCTAATCATGCGATTGAAGTTTGAATGCTACACACACACAATAATCTTCATGTAACAGTACATAACTCTAGGACCAACATATATAAAATCGAACATGGCGACCTTCCGAAATATTTAGTCGGGTCTCAATATCTACGAATCTATTACAGCAATCAAACTGAAATTTTGTATGTTGATAGTGGCAATTAACATAAGTAGGATATATGAAAATAGTCTGTATAGTTCTTCACGGAACTACTTGTTAATATTGTGTTCAGTAAAATATAGCCCATCTAACAAACGGAAATATCAATGCCAAGAATCAGTCAGCAATAATTGAGTGCTATGCCAGTGTTGGCGTTCTGTATCTGTTTGAAGACAAGTTCAATCAATATGAATTATAAAGACAAGCAAATGTGTGTTGCCATATCTTGGCAGGTGAAAAGTTAAAAGATGTTGGAAACGTCTGCTACTTGGGGAGCAAAACAATCAGTGATGGACGAAGCAATGAGGCTATGATATTTAGATTATCATAGGCAAGGAATGTATTTCTACAGTAAAGACATAATGTTGATATAAAATACAAATTTTGGTATTAGAATAGTACATTATGCAACGAGTCTTTAATGGCAATATATAAGACACGAGTATGTTTATAAAACGAGCGTATGCGAGTTTTATAATTTCCATACGAGTGTCTTAATTACCATTATAGGCGAGTTGCATACGACTGTTTATGTTCGACAATAATTATTATAACTATTTTATGTTCGAACATAAATATTCATAAATATCTGTCGAGATTTCGCCAGTTTTATGTACTGAACAGAGCGCGTTGGACGCAGAGAATACCTTGTATTTGACCATGGCCTCCTCGAGTACACCACTATGACACTAGGCACGAAGTGAAATTTAAATTAGAAGGCCTTGTAACTCAGCGCAGGTACGATGCTATCCTTACCTAATTGGTCAAACAACTGTTTCTTTAGCTCTGATTGGTGGAATAAACTGTCCCATAATGAAAACTTTTACTATATTGAGCCTCATTATAGTACAGTTTTCTGACATATAATATTTACATTTCGACATCGTCGAACATAAAGTCATTTTTGAAAGCCTCGGTCTAGAGCGTGGAGTTCTAAGGATGTGTTGGTGTAGCAGTTAAGAGGAGAAGAGAAGCACTTAAAATATGGTGCTACAAGAGAATGATGAAGGTTAGATGGGTAAACAAATGAAGAGGCATTAAGACGAGAGGGGAAGGAGATATGGTTCTAGCGACTGCTAATGAACAGATACGTTGGTAGGCCACATACTAAGGCACTGTAGGGGTAGATCAAGGTTAGAATATATTAGATTGACTCAGATGTAATATATGGTTGCTATGTAGAGATGAAATGATTAGCTCAGGGCAGGGAGGCATGGAGGGCTGCATTAAGCCAGTCTAAAGACTGAAGACTCAAACAAAGAACAAACATTTCTTGGCAAACGATGCAGAAGACGTGTTGTTATATTTGGCTACGGATAGTTATTGCTGTTCTTTTTTAATTTAGTGACTTGGAGATCATGCTCGTTTCACCCCGTGTACTTGGGTGTGTGTAGAATTTAGGTTATGGATAAGGGTAGAATAATATGCACAAGAAGACAGCAAATTGTATATAGTTATTGAGGTATCAAGGGGAGGAACTACGAGGTCATCTGCCCCAATTTGTAGATATATATGCGCTCTTCAAAACAAAATACGGAAATAGACGCTATTAAAATAGAGAGCACTTACTTCTTTGAGAGCAGAATGACCTGAATTCTCCTATTAAAGCAATAATTACCACCTCGTTTATAATTATTATGAATTCAAAATATCAGTCAATAACCACATGTATAGATTTACATATGGAACTTTCAGGTAGCCAGTCCTGCTGTTGTACACAAGAATATTGAGACACCACACATTCGTGTTAAAGTTGTAAGAAAATGTAATGTGTTCTTCTAATTTTGTTGATGATTCTTTTAGGCCTTTGCGACACCGTCGTCATGTATCCCCTTGTACTTGGGTGTGTGTAGAATGTGTCTGATAACCTGAGTCACTATGATGGCTGTACTAGTGTGAGGATTTGTAATGGAGGTTGAATTTGGGTAGGAAGTGGTCGTGGCCCTAAGTTAGGTACCATCCCGGCTTTTGCTTGGAGTTGAAGTGGGAAATCTTCGAAAACCACTTCCAGGATGGCTGAGGTAGGAATCGAACCCGCCTCTTCCCTGTTTTGCCTCACTAGGCTGAGTGTACCTCGTTCCAGCCCTCGGACCAGATTTAAATTTCTTGGCAGATCCGGGAATCGAACACGGACCTCCGCGGTGTCAGTCAAGAATGTCTTTCACTACGAAACGAGACAGACTTTTCCAATTTAACTGGCAGTGGTATTGTACGGAGTGGTCCACCAGCCCCTTAATATTTAGTTTTATGAAACCCAACTAACATTGCATTTCTCCCGATGGTCGATATTGCTCTGCGCTCCGACTGTGTGACAGCAATGTAATTGGGTCATGGGTCTAGCAAAGAAAAACCGACCGTAAACATTTCCCCGCCAATTACTAACGGCCCATTCTACTAACATATAACTTATTGCTCCTTGAAATAACACACATACACGTAATGCGATCGAATTAATAGCTTACACCACGTGATCTGTAATAGTAGAAAGTTAAATCATCACCATAAACCATGATTTAAGACTTTGACATGGACTTAAACGTTTGAGGTGGGACGGCTACAGTAACTATAACACGTTTAGCCTGCGGTATCTACCATGTTTTGGTGGCTGAGAGGATTAAAGCCTGACCGTACGTGGTGGGCGCGAACGAGTAGAATGCTGCTTCGAATCCAGTGGTAGGCATACTTTTTTGAACGAAATCTCACGCTCTATTTTAGTAGGGATGTAACTACATTGCCTCATTTATTGCCTTACGACAGGCTGTTCCTAATCCATGAGTTTGAGTATGCGTACACGCGAGTACTCAGCAGTGTTGCTCGGAGCACGGTTGGAGAGGGACTGGGGGTGATAGCCAATACGTCACTGGGCGAAGGTCATAACTTAAGTCAATGCGCTTTCAGCCAGTCTTGATGTATCCACCGCGCAGTGACGGCAGCCCTCCACAGCAGAGCTGTATTGCATGTTGCAGGTTTACTCACGGAAAGCGGCGAGTACTCCGCTGCTCACGAGCGAGCTGCTCGGCTGGAACAGCCTGCCTTACGACGTATTTTTGTGAAGAATACGTTGGATTTTGCTTATTTATAAAGAGAATACGATCGAATTGGTACGTTATGCCACGTGACCTGTAATGGCAGAAAATTTAAAAAAAACGGGCATGAATATTAACATAACATATCGAAGTGTCGCACCGAAGGTCCGGGTTCGATTCCCAGCTCTGCCAAGAAATGTAATACTTGTCTGATAGCTGAAATTGGGTACACTTAGACTCGTGAAGCAAATATGTGAAGAGGTGGGTTCGATTCCCACCTCAGCCACCCTGGAAATGGTTTTCCGAGGTTTCCCACTTCTACTCCGGCCAAATTCCGGGGCGGATTCTATCTTAAAAGGCCACGGCCGCCTCCTTCCCAATCCTTAATTGCAAATACACACATCTATACAAACCCGCAATAACTCAGGTTATCAGACAAATTCTACACAGACACCCAAGTGCACGGGGTAAATGATCGCGAAGTTCTAGCCCCTCCAATGAAACAAACAACATATCGAAGGATATTCTGATCGCCAGTGCTTGCATCGAAGTGTACGTATTCCTTAGAATTTCGCATGGTATTATTAGCCTACTTTCGATTTTTGCAAAAAATGAAAGTCGACTTATGAGATCTACACAGGACCAAAAATTGTGTGTCACTGTGTGTGACTGTGTGTCTGTGTGTGTGAGTGTGTGTAATCTGAATGTTTGTCCCCCCCCCCCCCTATCAAATCGAACACGGTGAAACCGAATTGAACGAAATTTGGTACAGAGATAGACCTAGCAAAGGGCACCTCAGTGTCATGTTTTATATCGCCGCCATCTTGACGGAAACGTAATGGCGGCCACCCAAATGTTCAAAGCATAAATCAAATTACGACTAACCTAGTCAGCCGATCTCTACCAAATTTTGCAACAACATATATTTCTATGGCGAGCGTCTTTTGACCTAACTACAAGGTAATCAGCTCAATAGTTTGCAGATGGCGGCCATGTATGTGTGCAAATCAATTCCCCATATCAATTCAAACACGGTGAAAGCGAAGTGAATGAAATATTTTACAGAGGTAGCACTAGCAAAGGGCACCTCATATTCATGTATAATATCTGTATAGCACGTTGTATTTCAACAAGCTACTACAACCAACATGCTTTTATACTTCTTTAAAAGGACAAAGTGTTATAACAATACCAATGCATTTAGGAGAAAGTAGGCTATATGTTCTTTACTGAACATCTTGTTTTGTTATTAAATTTTAACAAAGAGTCTTAGCATATATTTAGGCCCGTATCACACGACACTTGCTGGCAAGGAAGCTGCTGTGATCGCTGGTATAAAATCCTGTATGATTCTGTTCTCATGACCGAAGTGTATCACTCGCTAGCATTTTGTACGCTAAGTTGTATAAAATAAAACATTGCGAATGAATGTCGTTTGAGGGCATTATTTGCAGTTCATTCGCCTTATTAACGCAAAGCGGTCGCGAAACTTGCTTTAAGTAAATTACAAAACATGCCAGGTACTGAATGAATGCATTCCAATCAATATTTAAGCTCTAACTGTAATAATTGAATATTTTACCATACGCGTTAATAAGAAGCGCAACAAAAACCTCCAGAGCGTGTTGGAAATGTGTGCAAGTGGTATTGCGCCCGCTCGCTCTTTCAAAGATCCCGGATTCAAGACTGTCCAACGGCAGACTTCTTAAATTCTTTTTAACTATTTTATTATACCCTCCCAACCTCGTACAGCTAGATTTCAACTTGGTTTTGTTCACATTATCTACAAAGACGATAGGGAAAGTAATTTTCTTGTCTCATTTAAATGGTTATTTTCCCTTAATACTGTTCAAAAATAATGGATGGATACTATTCGTTATAATTATTATTTTTTAGTAGATTTTACCCTCCAGGTTGGGTTTTCCCACGGACTCAGCGAGGGATCCCATCATTACCGCCTCTACGGGCAGTGTCCTGGAGCTTGAAACATCTCGTCTGGGGGATACAACTGGGGAGGTGTGATCAGCACCTCGCCCAGGTGGCCTCACCTGCAAAGCGAACAGGGTCCTCTTGAGGGATGCGAAGGGAGGGGAAGATTGGGAGGGATAGTCAAGCAAGAAGGAAGGAGGCGGCCGTGGCCTTACGGTAGTTAACATCCCGGCATTTGCCAGAAGACGAAGTGGAAAACCACGGAAAATCACTTTGAGAATGGCTGAGGTGGGAATCGAACACCCTCTACTCATTTGGACCACCCGAGGCTGAGTAGACCCCGTCCCAGTCCTCATACCACTTTTCAAATTACGTGGCAGAGCCAGGAATCGAACCCAGGACGTCCGGGGTGGCTGCTAATCACGCTGACCACTACGCAACGGAGGCGACTCTACTCGTGATTATTAGAATTTTAATAGTTCAATATTTATCCTAGAATAATAATAATAATATGACACGTTCTGTATTTACTGCCTTGCTACGAGGCTCAGCGGTAACGTTCTCGCTTGCTGTGCCCAAGGTTGCAGGTTCGTATCCTGGCGCAGTCAGCTTGTATTTGAGGGTGCGTAAATGCGAGGGAGCCGTGTCAGAAGATTTACTGGCACGTTGAAGATCCCCTTCGGAGCAAAATTCCAGCACCCCGGCGTATCTAAAAGCCAGAGTAGTTAAAAGGGACGTAAAACCGATAATGTTATAAATAATTATCTGTATTTACTGTATGTTTGGGGGCAGATGACCTCGTAGAACCGCCCCTTAAAACCTCTCTAGCTAACTATTACTGTATGTGTAAGGCAAGCACTTTTCGCACAGACACCGTTGAAAGAAATTATAGTTTCGGTCTGATGTATTTATTCGTGAGTCTACCCACATAACAAATCTATTTGTTATGTGGGTCGTCTGAGTGAGTCAGAGTTTTCCTTTAAACCAAGGTGGTCGAAATTTCGAACACTTTCTACCTTGAATATACAGGATACCTTGTTTTCGTTCTACAGATCATTATGTCGTCGTCCAATCTGGCTACGTACCATCGGATAAGTACGGTCCGTTTCAGGACCAAATAAAAAATCACACGTTGGAACAGATAGATATGCGTCCATAATACATCCACAATAAACGACATTAAGAAAAATAAATTGTACTAGCTCAAGGTTCGAACCTACTACAATGTGGCTTCGTTGACGCTACTCTAGCAATTCTTGATTTGGCCACCATAGTGTACAGCCTCCCAGGGGTATGCACCCCTTGGAGACCATCCCCCCATCATCTGCCTACATCTCCTAACGGGCAACCCTTGGAAAGCCGGGCCAACATCCATAAAACGTAGCAGGGACAGCTTGCCACTCTAGAAAGCAGCTCAGTCCTTGCACAATGGTTACACATAGCGACATACTATTAACTGGGACAGCAATGCCAACACATTGCTGACAACATAGCGCCGGAGAGTATAAGAAGGCGTCTTAATCAGGTCAAGGGATCTCTCCATTATCAGTGCTTCAACGATACGGCCGAAGGCTACGCCGGTGTCATCAGAGGTGAGTCAGTCAGTCGTGTTCAGACATCCTACTTTTGTAACCTGTAACCCACAACTTGTACTACATTGTGAACATAATTACATTCCCTACAAGGGACTCATACTCAGAATTACAGACCAATAAACACTTGGTCAACACATCACACTAGCCTTACTGTTTATACGCCTCTTTACATCCCAACGCCCTTCCTTATTCCCGTCACGGTTACACGTGACAGACGGTAGTCTAATAGCGCTAGCTCAGATACCATTGTATTTCTCGAGCCGGCCCGGCTGCCAGAGAGCAGCGCGTGCCACTTGGCTGATACGAGCAGAGTCAGTTACATAATAAGCAGTCAGCTGAGAGACCAGCACAGTGACCCTTGCATTGGGTCCCATCCCTTCAAACACTACTACATTATTTATAGGAACGCCCCCTAGTTCCTAGCACACCACAACACTCTACACTGGTCAGCTTACCCTACCAAGGGAAGCTACCCTTTTTTAGGCACAACCTTATAAATTAGTACAATAACTCTTCCTTTTAGATCCACCCCCAAATAAGGGATCTAAAACACTGGTGGAGGCGGGGTACTACGCATAGAGAACGGGACTCAACCAACGAGCCCTCGTAGTTAAAACGACCCCTTCCGTACCGCAAAAAGCCAAGCAAATAGTGAATTTTTTTTTCCCAGACAAAAACACCAGTTTTGCTCCAAAACTAGCTACACAGGGGAAATTCTTATTAAACCAAACTCCCAGCCCCAGAAAGAACCAAACAGATACGTAAATACACTGTCAAACACGCACAGATTTGTTATTTTTATTTTTTATTCGTATACACTTCAGTCAGAATGACGCCTCATGCAGAGATTGCAAACCATAGAGGCAATAGGGTTACGCCAACATTATTAACATTATTAATAAGATACCAAAGGCATATACAGAGGCGACAGACACAAATACGGGCACGCCAAACAAAAGTCGGAGCAATACAGGGCAAACAGCCATACACTCCGTCAGAGGGCAGGACAACGCAATTAAGATGCGCACACAAGCACTTGAGGAACATACATGAACACCTCAATAGAATCCATGTCCAAAGAAACAAAATATACCAACAATTAATCACCACACATGGTCCCGTAATAGATAATGCAACCCTCGAGAGAATGAGGGTGCACTACACAGGTTTACACGCCCAATACAGGGAGCTAATTCGCGTCCAAGCGCTTCTCCAACTAGCGGCCACAAAACTATACAGAGCACAGAAACATTAATACAGTAATTTGCAAACAGACCATAAGCCTCAATAGGCAGTACACCCAAATTTGGGATGAATACCGTGAGCTCCAAGCCAACAAGGCCATTTTTGAGTTCATGGTAGGGCCACCAGCCCACCCGGGAGAGGACATAAGCGTGGATACGCTAGCTCGACAATTTGCGAGGATGTCCCTCTCGCCATGTACTGCCACACATAGGAAGGAGGTCACCATGGCCACAGTCCAGGAGACGGCCAGGTTAGGCTCCAATAGGCTACAAATACAAGGTTACATAAACACATGTCCTTCAGCTCCGGATTGGAAGGCAATTTTGCCAAACCGAGGGGCAGAGCCTAGAACAACCCCCTCGGAACAAAGGGACGAGAGGGAGTTGAAGCCAGGACTCTCAAATACACATAGCATAACAGAGGGACAACGGGACGTAACCACGTCATGGGCAGACGACATAGAACCCGTCCCACTACACATAAAGCCTACATACACCCACACAGATAGGCTAGCGCAATGGCAGGAGTCTGCCGTGGCCACAGGCCGAAAAGCGGTCAGACTACACGCCACCACATTGCTAGGCCAGACACAAGCCATTAAGCAACCTTTACCGCCAGTTCAAAGGGCAAATTTGCCAGAACGAAGGCGAACACCGGTATTAGTCCCTCAGGATGCACGATACACGCACGCACATTTTGACCAGGCATTACCACACACTACACGGGGATTAGGAAAAGTGTTATTAACTACCCCACAAAACCAGGCAGTCAAAAACATACACACTCCCGTAAAATCTACTAGGGTAGCGCCAAGCGCAATTAGGCCCTCGAATACAAGTACATTCAAACCTATAGACACGCGCTACGGTGGAAGTAAGCCAAGGCTTACTTTGCTAGAAATTCCGCCGGAAAGTAGCAAAGGAACACCCCAGTGGATTTCAGAGGCCTATAATCTCGTAACAGGGCAAAACCCTCCACCTTTCCGAGCAAGGACGCTCGGACAAGAATAACGACTTCCACCAGGGCCACAGAAATAAACTAACATCACTTGCACCAACATTATAGGCCACATAGGTTCTCTTACACGGGGGCGATAAGAAAATAGACCAACAAGTACATAATAAACATAAAATTGCATTTTTTTTCTCTTATTTTATGTATATACAGTGCAACATAGCCAAATTAGAAGGAATAATTCTAAATCCTTCTTGTTTTTTTTTTCGGAACCATGGCATTTTTCTCTCAGGCCATCAATGGTTATTGGGCGAAGTGGTTAACACCATAACGTAAAGTCTCTAATATGCAAGCCAAGTGGAAGCCAAGCAGGCTTCAGGCCGGAAAGAGATATTTTGAACACAGCTTAAGCATAAAATCACAGCATAAAGCTTAAGTGAGTCTTTCTAGGTAGAAATGACTAAACGTTCTATGTTATGGTTCCACAGTTTGATAGATTCTCTTGTTGCGGGCGAAAGCCGTAAGCGTGGCAAGAATTAAGAATCTCAAACTAGTTTCAAAAATTTGGTGAGGTGTGCTTTAACCAACTGAAAAGCCCAATTGCACACCGGGACGAGACACTGTCATTTTGTTGAGTTACAATTACTTTGATGGGCAGGTTTGACTCCCATAGTGCACTGGCTTTGCTCGTGACGTGGATACAAGTGTATCAATTACGTCTTGTAAGGGCCTTCCCAATGTGTACTAGACAGTGTCGGTAGATTCCCCTGAGACGTAACCAGATTACGGTAGTACTCACGTTACCAAAATGGTAAATACTACACTCAGGTCCCAAGGACCATTTTTTTTCTAAACATTTTTATAGTGTTCACGACATAATTTTTAGAGACTATCGCCACCTGCTATTATTTTCTTTCAAAGTGCTCTCTTAATCCAGAGCGGGGCATAGCTCATTTTTTTTCTATGACGCAGGCATTAGGCCCGATGAAAGAAAGGTGGCCAAGTTAAACATATATATATTTAATACATAGGTACACGTTAAACATTACACTGCCTCTAACATGACTTTTTCTCAACGACACATAGTCACCTAACACACAACAGAACTGTCCCGGAGACACGCGGGCATAATGACATTTCGTACCATTGTAGGGACATACTCGAACCACGTCACAGTAACACAAAATCTGGGGACACAAATGTAGTCAATGGGAGGTTCTTCTACAGTACGGCCAATGCATATGAGATTTTCGAAGTGAAAGGCCACGGCCTGTGGTTTGGATTCCACGTAAAACGGGAGTCCCGTGGCTCATGATCTCCAGATACGGTCACGTTAAACTACAAGTTCCCCTCTTTTCTTTTACAATGCGAAAAGCACTAATCACAGTCACAGAGAGTAAGCCGATTAAAAACACATGTGCCGGACACACAGCGTTATCAAGACAAGTAACAAGCGAGCGCGCAAGACATTGTAATCCGATACCACCATACTCAGCAGTAACGCAGGCCTCAGTGATAACCTGCAAGCTTACAGACAACAGCTCTCGGAGCAGAACGCACGGCATCATTCAAGCCAAGTTCAGAACCCCGCAAAATCCCCAAATTACACTACGAGGAGAGTTCAAAAATACGCAAACTCCTCACAGGAATGCATACTTTCGTTTGCGCATTGCAAATACACAGTGCATGTGGCATAATATATGCGGCACAGAGAGGATCACACCAAGTCTTTACAACACCCCGGGTCCGAACCCAGAATCACACACCACGCTCGTACCAAAAACTAACTATCCAACGGTATTTTTGGTCCGAGAGACACAAGCAAAAATCACACTGAGGACACCTCAATTCCTGAAACACAACGCAGACATATACCACAGAAAATTACATAGAGCACGGGTTCAAATCCCAGCGAAAATCGAACACCAGGAAAACAGCTATTCAGGCGTCCAATCACACTGAAGGTGGCCCATACAGACACATGAACAGGGAATACTACATTTCCTTCCACCAAAAGCCAGACATAATATTTCGAATTACACCAGACATAGAGAATACATTTCCCAGACACAGGTAGGAAAATTTCGCAAGACACAAGTCTTAGGGAACAATGGCCACACAACGTCATTACCTAACTAGGATGAATTGCTACATTAGTCCGCTAGGAATCTAAAACAGTGACCACACTTGCATACGTGCAGAAAAACACATACCAACTGCTGACTTGCAGACTATTCACACTGCAATACTGCGGTGACGAGACACTATTGCGTATCGCCAGTGACCGTGAAATTACAAACACATAACAATTATATCACCATACATTTTTTTCCCACACTGCAAAAACATTTGGCAATGGACAAGACGTGACACAGCGGAACTTATCTTGGGCCTATAAGGGCACGTTCGCAAGGACGTTGGCAAGCCACGGGCGCCTTCTGCCCACACAGGCGATACATATTACGACTTGGCCTGCAACAGACCAACCGTCCGCGTGGTGTAGCGGAACATAGTCACACACACGCACACGCACTCAACAATTAGGAGCAAACACAGACAAGATCTCCCCCCTAATAACTTCTCTTATCGATCGTAAGGCATAGGAGTCATTACAGATGACTAGCACATGACCAGTCGCACTACGACCACTGGCCACATCTACACTACAAATGGCAGACCAGATTAGGTCATGCAGCTTTACTATCCCAAGGGCGGATAGAAAGCCAACATGGATCAAGGGAGGATGACCAACCATAGGTGGATAATCCCAGAGGGATTACCGACATACTACAGCAGGCTACCACGGTTAATACCCAATTCCCTTCCAATAACCCTCTCACGCCCAACATAAACCAACGCAGACACATCTACACGACCAAAAACAGCTACACTACATTACAAAGTACACACAAGGGGTTGATGGACTTCATGCGTCTAAAGAGCAGGCATGCTACGCCTTGCGCCACGATGCTACCACCTGAGTATTAGGGGTGGGTGAGCAAACATTAAATAAGCATAATGCGCCTCTCCAAATGAGAGAGGAGGCCATAGATATATATTAACCATTCTTTAGTACTTAAACACTCCCGCATGAAAGGAACATATTGGTATTATGCCCCACCCTACACCTATCCGTACATGAAGGCAGAAACTTCATATCCAGACACATGCATGAGTATCCCATCCATTTACCAGGGATTTTAATATCAAACCTGCATGAAATTTTCGTATCTTTGCAATCCCGGGAATTACCTCCCCACTCCACTCACTATAGAAGCATCCCAGTGGCATCACCGGTTCCAGGCCACCACTAACGTGGAACCCAAAGGTGCGCAACCCCTTCCTACCATACTTTAAGCCCACTCAACAAATAACTACCCCCAGATCCTAATAACAGGGTACCTGACATTACAGACCCTACTAACACCTCCATTAAGGTAAGGAAAGCATTATTGCTGGAAAGCTGACGTAGCAATGGTAGACCAGAAGTAGCCTATGTACTTAGAAGATCTACAACCCCGCAACACTGGAAATATTTTACATTTTACACAGAGATTAAACCATTTACACAGGTTACGCTACATTTTTTTTTTACAAAGGAATCTGATACGATCTGATTGATGACAACGGTGTAAGCCGAAGGTCAGAGGGACCACACCGGAGCAGAGCTGGGGAAGGCGATGTGGACCCTTACCCCAGTTGGCTCGACAGCGCAGCGACCTCACTTAACTGACGACTAGACCAAACAGACGAACTACGTAAGGTCAAAGCATTCGGGACCTGACACGGGCAAACATCGAGATCTAGGGGTGCATATTAGCCCATCCCCCTTGTCGGAGAAGGTTACACCCACTATGTGTCACGGTCATCGAAGCCGAGATCTGCAGGGTGACTTTCTGAGGATGGCGGGAGAAATAGCTCACTCAGCGCCGGCCTCGGGAACTATCCCTAGAGACGACCCCATTACGACTAGACTTCTAGTTGAGTTTAAATTTAAGTAGGCACGGCTTCCATAGCGGGAAGCAAAACTCCTGTGCGTTGGAGAAGAATACTAATGCGAAAAGCATACCACGATTGCCGATACAGGCGAAGATTACTGCGAAAAGCAAACCACGATTGCCGATACAGGCGAAGATTATTGCGAAAAGCAAACCACGATTGCCGACAAAGGCGAAGAAAATATTATGCCATTGGACCACAATGTCCAATGCCCACATAAATGGCGACGCATCGGGCAGCCAAAGGGCATTAAGAGAGGGGCATTGCGAGCGCCTCATAAGGGTTACGTGGGCGGCCCACCTACGACTACACACGCAATGGAAACGATCAAAGAAATGGAAGGTACAGCAGGCGAAACGGTTTGCTTAGTGGCACCGTAAGCCGCCTGTGACTAGGTTAGTACTAGTATTAAGGCCTAGAATAGATGTCGACAATGGTATTAAAACGGAGGGGACTACGAGACATTGTCGGGTTCCGGTCCCGGCAATGTGCTACAAGGGAACCACCGCGAGAGAAATCAAACGGACAGCCTCCATCTAAATTTTAGTACTTAAGTCATAGTGCCATGTTAAGGTCACTTAGATGTAAGCAAATTTACTAACGGCTGTTGCTAATAATAGCACAGCACATTTCGGCTTTAGAATAAGGTCCACTCGGCATGTAAATACAGAATAGTTTTACAGTTAAGTAATTTTATCAATAAGTAAAATAAGTAGTGTAAGATAACGCCGTTCGGCGCCTGATAGCCCAGAAACCCGGCATCAGGGTAAGTCCGACAACTCATGATAAGGCATGATAATTCGTTGTAAGGTAACATAAACCTACATTTAAGGCAATTTTTTTTATATATATAGATCACAATAGAATATCTCGGCACTTGGTGACTCAAAATCCGTTACCAAGATAAGCCCGACACCGTTTAAGCTAGAATAGGTTAAAATAGGCTAACCTAGGTTAAGTAGACTTCGGTGGCGCTACACTTAGTGTCCAAACTAAGCGCTACCAAGGAAGGTTATATATATACCTGTAATGAATCATAATGTATTGTACTGTAATATTCATAATTAACCCACTTTTACCCACACAGGAAGACCACGGAGATACGAAGAGATAAACATCTTTATATGGATGCATTTTTGTTTTGTTTTGATTTACAGGTAACCAAGAACGTGAATATGTCTATGGTAAACATATTACCCAAATACACATACATGTCATACACAAATACACTCCTTATCAGTTTTAGTTGCACCCTTAAAGGTGACAACGCCAGCGGTCAGCGGTGGACAGCATACGTGGGATGATGACCATCGCTGAACGCAAACACATTTCAGAATACGCAACTGAAGCGTTACTTCAGGCTCAAAGGGCGACACAAGGTTTGTAAGTGCCGGACCTTCGACCCTAAGGTGGGATTCCGACCCACGACGGAAAACCACGAGGTTATGTGATAGGTACAGGGAGAGGATAGTGGACTAGCCACTAAACCTCACCAGGAACGGCCGATTAGAGAACGGTCGGCGAGGCATAATAGTACGGTGCGCGCCAAGTATAAGAGGTATGCAGTAACTGGCCAGGTAACAGAGCTCTATAAGGTTTATATATATATATATGATAGTGATAATTATAAAGTGTAAATTATTTTGTATTTTCTCGCCATGTCATACAATTGCAAGGGTCCACAAGAGTGGCAAGGATACTTATACGTACAGGGTACCAACATGGCAACCATTATTTTTTCTATGTTCATCTTCATTACATGTTTACTATGTTCAATTATAACTTGTCAGGAATTTTACAAATGTAAGGATTACTATTATTATTATTATCGGGTCATATCTGTTACCATTATCAAGACCACCAATGTACATAATGTCTATGATTTGTTTTCTTTCATTTTTCCTTCTTCTAACTTCCCCATTTGTCAGGGTGTTCCGTTTTGTTCCCAAACAAATAAATACTTTGAATATATCCCTTAAATTATACCCTGGAACACCCATTTTTTTCTATTCTCTCCTATCTTTCTATTTGCAGGGAGCACTTTTTCCCCAAGGTAAAGCCAGACGACACAATTCCTCGTCTAGCTGGGTTTTTCCTCCCTGCACAACTATGTAACGAATCACCATCAAAAACCATGTTTTTTTTTTGAAGCTAGCAATATGCCAGCAATAGCAAGGGCAATTTTTTTTTTTACATGTCAAATTTCTTTTAATGTCAAATTTTTCTCAAATGTCAATTTTTTTTTCAATGTCAATCTTTTTCTCGATGTCAAATTTTTCGCAATGTCAATTTTTTTTGTTTTGTTAATTTCCATTTTCACAATGCCAATATCAGTGTATACATATATCTGTACATCCCATAACCCTCCCCTCTGAACACGGGCTGACCTCACACCCACACTTCGATACGACACCACCAGGAGATACGAGGGGGTTTCAAGAACCACTACGTCAACATCCCAACCTCCAGTTCCGTTCCCGTTCGCGAGGACGCGAACAAATGAAGGAAGACGCTTGTACAGCCTCCCAGGGGTATGCACCCCTTGGAGACCATCCCCCCATCATCTGCCTACATCTCCTAACGGGCAACCCTTGGAAAGCCGGGCCAACATCCATAAAACGTAGCAGGGACAGCTTGCCACTCTAGAAAGCAGCTCAGTCCTTGCACAATGGTTACACATAGCGACATACTATTAACTGGGACAGCAATGCCAACACATTGCTGACAACATAGCGCCGGAGAGTATAAGAAGGCGTCTTAATCAGGTCAAGGGATCTCTCCATTATCAGTGCTTCAACGATACGGCCGAAGGCTACGCCGGTGTCATCAGAGGTGAGTCAGTCAGTCGTGTTCAGACATCCTACTTTTGTAACCTGTAACCCACAACTTGTACTACATTGTGAACATAATTACATTCCCTACAAGGGACTCATACTCAGAATTACAGACCAATAAACACTTGGTCAACACATCACACTAGCCTTACTGTTTATACGCCTCTTTACATCCCAACGCCCTTCCTTATTCCCGTCACGGTTACACGTGACAGACGGTAGTCTAATAGCGCTAGCTCAGATACCATTGTATTTCTCGAGCCGGCCCGGCTGCCAGAGAGCAGCGCGTGCCACTTGGCTGATACGAGCAGAGTCAGTTACATAATAAGCAGTCAGCTGAGCGACCAGCACAGTGACCCTTGCATTGGGTCCCATCCCTTCAAACACTACTACATTATTTATAGGAACGCCCCCTAGTTCCTAGCACACCACAACACTCTACACTGGTCAGCTTACCCTACCAAGGGAAGCTACCCTTTTTTAGGCACAACCTTATAAATTAGTACAATAACTCTTCCTTTTAGATCCACCCCCAAATAAGGGATCTAAAACAATAGCTACCGAGAACCATGGTGTATTGCTGGCACGTATTGAATCTATTCGTAGACACGTCCTGTCCAAACGTAAGAAGGTGTTATTCGGAGCTCTGATCGTTTAAATCATGCATTATATTTGAGGTCATTGAAATAACACTGCCACTATTGATTTCTACTATATTCGCGAGCATGTACTCAACGGTAAAGTTGTACAATGGACGTAGAGGAGCAAGTACTAATGTTTTAGGATGACTGTGATATACGCGTTAGTTGGGTTGCCTTCCTCCAAAAAAAATAAGGGGCTGGTGGACCACACTGTATATTGTCCACACGAAAACTTTTAAATGATCTATTTCATCAACGAAGTATGTTGAGAGACATCTATCAGTATAAGTTCTTTGGACGCCGAGGAATGTTTTATCATCCCTCCATGGATCAGCCAAAAGTTCCAGGAATTATATTTCGTTCCTCTTGCAAGCTAATACTGAAACCTATGTAAGTCATCTTCTCCCCAGTAGATAGTAGTACTCAGTGCATTCCTATCAAGAAAGGTGTGTAGTTCCCGAATTTTTCATTAGAGGCCGCATACAATAATTTTGTTCTCGTGTTGCGAAATTGTTAAATAAGTGTCCGCTCACCTTGCTTCCATGTCAACAACAATGGAAGACTTGCGAGACGAAGTGTTTACAAATGATGATAATTGAGCTCCTTATTCAGAGCGTCCGCCAAGTCCCTCCGCAGCGGCGAATTACGCGGGTCTAGCCTTGCGGGACCTGTTAGGTTGGCAGCACATTAATGTCGCTGTATACGTCAAGTCTCACCGCAGCGGTTGGCATAAGCATGCACTTGTTCCGTGTTCACCTTCAATTATTGTAGTGATAGGGTGGCGAATACCAGTTCATTATTGCCGACAGTGAGTGCCTGTGCATGACAGTGTTGACGCTGTAAACTGTTTGCTTGACAAGTTCTTGTGTAAGTTGAGTCCAGTTGGAATGCTTACTAATGAAGAGCGTGTGTTTTAATGGAGGTGGTATTCCGTGCTGGTGGAAACTTTACGTGCCGTATATATATTGCTTACTTAATTTAATGTAGGCCTAATTGTTTTCCTTGTAACAACATAACATGAATGTATTACCAACACAACACGTCCCGCAAGGCGAGACACGAGCTGCGGAGAGGCTTTGCGGACTCACTGTATATATAGTTTAGGGAATGACGATGATTATGAAGAATCAGAAAGTGAACTGGAACTTTGTGATAGAATTGAAGCATCTTGGGGCGAGATTCTAGCCGGTGAAAGTGATTCTGAAGAATATGTTGTGGAACGCCACCAAGAGTAGCGATTGGTGATAGTTCGGAAAGTGACAATTCACGAAGTAATATCGCTGCTATGAATAATACCACTACATTGCCAGTATTTAGTGAAGTTACACTCAACCGACAGTAGTGGCTCAGTGTATCTCGTGTAGCCCTCAGGCCAAAAATAAATTTCTTGGGAGAGCCGGGAATCGTACTCGGACCTCCGGGGCAACAGACAACAATGCTAGTCACTACACTACGAGGTGGTTCCCTATATTATTACAAACGATATTTTTGCATTGAGAATCATCTCTTTGACAATGGACAATTAATGCACAATGATCTCTTGCAAGATAGTTATGGACTTAGCATTGATTTGTGACTGATCTGCCTATACAGGCAATCCTAATTAGCGTGAGTAATTACCAGCACAATGGGGCCGTCCTTTGAACTGCAAAACTATGGCCAGTGTTTGAAGTGGTGTGTATTGTGTTATCTAGGACATACAGGGCAAACCTATGATGGGTTTAACATATCATCACTACGTGATTACAGGCAAGCAATGCTCTCTATTTGAATTGCAAATGAGATGAAGTGAAATGAAGTTTACAAGATAAATGCTCCCGTTACAGATTCAACAATGAAAGCAAACACGTCACACAACAGTATGAGATTACAGTTTAACTTATTACATTGGAATACCTATTAATCCTGTGCCGCTTCTAATAAGCTCTATAAATAAAGCTTTCTGTATGGACATTTTGATTTTTAGCTAAAACATTGTATTTTTGCAGGATGAGGTGTAGGCCTATACGAGTAATGACTAAATGAACCCTACGTGTAATTTTTGTATTTTTGGCGATTGTGGCGCGTTGACCTCAGACCTACTGGAGCGACTGACATGAAAACACAATATTTAAGTAGAAGGCTTCCCTACAATGAAACTAGACTACAAATTATTTATGTACGAGGGGTGATCAGAAACTAAGGTTATAACGCCTGCAGTGAAATATGTACTTTTTTTTAGCCTATTTTCATTTATGAAAAAATAAGCTTATGAAATCACCTTTTGTTCCTGTGTTTGTGTGTGTGTACCCCTAATAACATCTAAACGGCTGGGGCGATTTCAATGAAACTCGGTAAGGTCATAGCACCATTTTGGTCAACCTTGACCGTGCCTTTCAAATTGTTTTACGCCTCACCAATCCAACATGGCGACTGTGCGAAATATTTCACCGGCATTCTATATCTCCGAAACTATAACCGATATCAATCTGAAATTTTGTACGGTGATAAAGGGCACTACTAGATGTACACCTATGAGACTTTCAAAAACCTGTTAACTACAAAATTAACATGGCGTCTAAGCGAAGTTGAAACTTTTAAATAGACTTTTCTCGCGATTTAGCCATCCAAACGCAATGAAACTTGTTACTACAAATGTTTTTACACATTGCAATGCACTGGAATCTAATTTAGTTAAATTGTTTACTTTACCTCAAGATGGCGGCTGTGAGAAATATTTCACCGGCATTCTACTCTATCTCCGAAACTATTATCAATATCACCCTGAAATTTTGTACGGTGATTAAGGGCACTACTACAAGTTCATGGAACTACTTCTATTTCATACGACCAATACATACAGCCAACTGATATTACATACATTAGGTTATTTTTTTACATTGTTTCCATATCGGTTTAGGTACTTGTCGCCTCGTGGGATGAGTTTGAATGTTCCCTCGTGGTAACAATCCTGTCCTTGCGTGTTCAGTCACGTTGTCTCGAGTGTTTCACCTCCTCTTCTGAAGCGAATTGTAGACCTTAAGGTGGGTATACACTTGCGCGCCGCGCACTGCGCGCGGTGCATGAGCGGCGCGTGTGTTGCTCGACCAGAATTATTATTTAAACGAACCTCTCGCGATCCATAGGAAACCCACGAACATTCACTAGTCAGTTTGGAGTGTGGTAAATATAATCATGTCTCCGCCGCACGAGGAAAACATCGCGATTGCGGTGATGAGTGGTGCGGCTGTTTTAATGGCACGTTTGTGCAAAAAGAAAAAGAAACGGCGACGACGTTGGTGGCACACTGACATGTTTAAAAAAAGGAATGGTGCGGAGCTAATGATGGACTTTAAGTCAGAAGAAATAAGCGGCCAGTATAAGAATTTTACTCGAATGTCACCTTCTGACTTTGAGAATCTGCTGCAGAAGATTGGACCCCACATTTCCAAAGAAGATACGTATTTCCGCCCAGTGATTTATTTTACTTTTCCTACGCCGGTAAAAAGACAGCGGAGATATCAGCTTCTTCTTGCAATGGTCCGCAGATATATCCATTTCAGCTCCTATTTCCCTCCAGGCATCTACTTTTAGTCTATTGGTTTCTTAAAATGATCCTTATGTTGAGGATCCCACAGAAGAGGCTTTTTGCGATAAGCATCGAAAATTTTATCACAGATTCGTCTGACCACTCCATTATCACCACTCAAAACGCACAAATATTGCAATCAGATGCGCGCGAGAAACAAGGAACTTCCCACAATCCCGTCCAAATCTGAACTGCGAACACTCAAAGTGCGCGTGGAAAAAACCGACAGGAGATGGATCGTCGTGCGCCGCGCGCGCGCAGCTTCGAAACCCCGTACTAATCTAGCGAACTTGATGCGCGCGAGCGGCGCGGCGCGCAAGTGTATACGCACCTTTATAGGTGCTCCTTCAAGTGAGGAAACAGGTGGAAGTCATTTGGAGCGAGGTCCGGGTTGTAGGAAGGGTTCTCAATGATACCCAGCGAAACCGCTACAATAGCATGGTTGTCATCTGGGCTGTATGAGTTTTCGCGTTGTCATGAAGGAAGATGACGCCCTCGGTGAGACGTCCTGGCCACGGTTACATGTTTTGCCCACAGAAATTGAGTAATTAAGCGGATTTTTTTAAATTAAGGGCCATCTAACTAAATTTATTTTAATAACTATTTTGAATGTTAACTACAGTATTATATGAAATTAATTAAATGATTCAGGGAAGTGTAGAGCAGTAGGCCGATATATAGAACATAATGTTTTGAAAGTAATTCAGTTATTCATATAATCATACATTTATTTATGTTCGACGATGTCGAAATTTAAATATTATATGTCAGAAAACTGTATCATGATGAGGGTCACTACTTTTCATTATGGAACAGTTTCTCCCACCAATCAGATCTCAAGAAACAGTTGTGTGACCAATTAGGTAAGGATAGCATCGCATCTGCGCTGAGTTCCACGGCCTCCTATTTTAAATTTCACTGCGTGGCTAGTGTCATAGTGGGGTATTTGAGGAGGCCATGGTCATATACAATGTATTCTCTGTGTCCCATGCACTCTGTTCAGTACCTAAAACTGGCGAAATCTCGACAGATATTTATGAATATTTATGTTCGAACATAAAATAGTTATAATTATCGTCGAACATAAACAGTCATATGCAACTCGACAATAATGGTAATTAAGACACTCATGTGAATAATTCTTACAGTCTTGAAGACCTGTAATGTTCATTCATTCATTCATTCAATCATTCATTCATATTAATTTCCGTGTCCGGTCATCATTTCCAGAACGTAGCAACTCAAATAGCCTTATTATTGGCCTCGATCAACTCCAGCTTTGTGCAAGGTTGTTCCAGTTGAGGGAATATGAGCAAGGTCCATCTAACTAAATTTATTTTAATAACTATTTTGAATGTTAACTACAGTATATTATGAAATTAATTAAATTATTCAGGGAAGTGTAGAGCAGTAGGCCGATATATAGAACATAATGTTTTGAAAGTAATTCAGTTATTCATGTAATCATAAATTTACATTGTGTTGCTCCGCACTCGCAGGACACGGCTCCGTTAGCTGCAAGGTTGCCACATTTCTACATGCTGGTCTTGCAACGGGGGACGCCCATCCTAAGACGATTGAGTGATCTCCAAACAGGGCAGGGAACATCGTTTCCTGGGGATAGCTCTTCTTTGCAGGGATAATCAACGGCAGCTTACTCTTCCATCTGGTGATGCGGCTAGACTCTGGTGTTCCCTCCAGTGGTTGAGTTCTAGCGATGAAGCTCTTTCTGGATTTCAGACGACAAACTACAGCTTGATAATCGTGCAGTGGGTGACGGGGATCATTGGTCTGCTTCGCTCTCTCCGAATCGGCAGTAACGACCCTTCTGACAGTGGGAGGAGCTATTCCAACAATTGGGTCGAGTTTGTCGACTGCAGTTGGCTTCATGCATCCTGAGAAGACTCGGAGTCTAATTGACTGCAGTGTCAACCTTCTTGGTGTGCGAGATGCACTCCACACAGGTGAGACGTACTCAGCAGCTGACACACACACAAAGCAAGAGCAGAAGTTCTCAGGACGTGAGGACTAGCTCCCCAGGCGATAGCTCTGAGCTTCCTCAAAATATTGTTCCTTGCACTGACCTTCAACCTGGTGTTATGACAATGTTTCTTGAAGGAGAGTGTACGGTTAATTTAATGTGATTCTTTTGAACTTTATTTTCATTTAACAATCTCTCAATACAGTATTATGAGTAATATTTGATGTGCACAGAACAAGTATATTGGAAGATGTGCAACTGTAATAGTTAACGTAATTTATTCTTAATTACATTCATGGCAGAATAAGTTTTAACACAAATGAATGTTGAGCCAAATCTGCACACGAGCCTTAGAGCAAGATCGTGAATTTCTGAAACCGGTCAAATGGGACACATTTCCAAAATTCGGTCAAATTAGGAGAATTGGTTGATCCACAATGTTCTTTAAATTTAGCACAAAGTCCCGAATGGTTTTGGATTTCTATTATTTCCATTTGCAAGGATGGGGAGTTTTTATGAATCTCAGACTCTGAAATACAAAATGATTTTATGAATAAATCAATGTTACTCGAAAGAGGAAAATCTAGTTGAGAATACCTCGCTCAAAGCAGTAACTGCTGCTTTGTATTTACTATGATCCACGAATGTACTTAATATGTGATGAATGCTTGGAAAATGAGAGTTATGAATAGGTTCGCATCGGATCTGGAGCTATCGGTGGCCAATCACAATGTCTTGCTTGGCCCGTGGGCCTACGGTTGGCCCCCCTGACCTAAGGTGACCATGGAGGTCCAGGATTATACAACAAGGATAAAAAGTACAGCAACATATAACATAGCCATTTAACACAGATGAGAAAACTTACATATTGTTATTTCAAAATATGAATAGAATTCTTGAGAAGTCCCCGCAGCATCTCAGTGTACTGCTGGTCACCCATTCCAAGACGTTGTACTGAGGATGCTTCTTAATATATAGAAACGATATCCTACGTGCACAGAAGAGGAGACCTCTTACCTCCCATGTATAATCAGCTGCATTATATCTCTCACCTAAGTGAGGAGTATTAATTTACAAGGTGAGTGAAATAGTTAGCAGTACAATTACTCAGAATGGTGCCCTTTATCACAAAATGAATGCAAGCAGCTAATTATAATCACGCACTACACAGTTAAATATTTCCCTGGGATAGGATCAAACGTTTTACAAGTCTCTCTCCTCACGCAAAACTGTTTCTGAATATGCTCATTCAATACATATCGTATACTAAAAGACAAGTAGTTCCGTGAAGAATTATATAGCCTATTTTCATATATCCTACTCATGTTAATTGCCTCTAACAACATACAAAATTTCAGTTTGATTGTTGTGATAGATTCGTAGATATTGAGAACCGTCTAAATATTTTAGTTGCTTGCCAGGTTGGATTTTTATTCATGTACTATCACATGAAGATTATTGTGTAGGTGCGGTATTCAAACTTCAAACGCATGTTTAGG
This sequence comes from Meconema thalassinum, assembly GCA_946902985.2. Classification (NCBI taxonomy): domain Eukaryota; kingdom Metazoa; phylum Arthropoda; class Insecta; order Orthoptera; family Tettigoniidae; genus Meconema; species Meconema thalassinum. The sequence continues at coordinate 1,902,255,958 of OX336388.2, read as the reverse complement.
ACACAAGAAGTAAAAACGAGATTTTTAAATTTCGCACAGCTGCCATCTTGTGGTTATGAAAACAATTGAAATAAATTAGATGCCAGTGGATTAATATTTGTATAAGCATTTAACGTCTAATGTTTCACTGCATTCGGATGGTTAATTCACAAGATACGTCTATTTAAGTATGTATACTTCGCGTCGCTGCCATGTTGGATTTGTGCTCACCAGGTTACTGAAAGTCCTATAGGTGAACTTATGTTCATAGCCTCTATGAACATAAAAATATCAGTTTGGTTGCTGTAAAAGATTCGTAGATATTGAGAACCGTCAAAATATTTCGGATGCTCGCCATTTTGGATTTTTATATGTATAGGCCATAGAGTTATGTACCAATAAAGGAAAATTATTACATAGGTTCATTATTCAATCTTTCAATTCGATCGCATGATTACGACACAAGAAATAAAAACTTAATTTTAAAATTTCGCACAGCCTCCATCTTGAGGAAATGTGAACAATTGAACTAAATTAGATGCCAGTGCATTACAATATGTATAATAATTTACTGTACCACATTTCACTGCCCTCAGATGGTTAAATCACAAGAAAATTCTATTAAACTGTTTTAAATTCACTCGGCCGCCATGTTCGGTTTGTACTTTACAGGTGTTTGAAAGTTACATATATAAACTTGTAGCAGTGCTTTTTATCATCGTACAAAATGTCACGGTGATATCTGTAATAGTTTAGTAGATATAGAATGCCAGTGAAATATTTCGCACAGCCGCCATTTTGAGGTTATGTAAACAATTGAACTAAATCAGATTCCAGTGCATTACAATGTGTATAAACATTTGCTGTACCACGTTTCATTACATTTGGATGATTAAATCGCGAGAAAAGTCTATTTAAACGTCTCAAATTCGCTTGGCAGCCATGTTGGTTTTGTAGTTACCAGGTGTTTGAAAATCTCATTGGTGAACTTCTAGTAGTGCCCTTTATCACCGTACAAAATTGCAGGGTGATATCTGTAATAGTTTCGGAGATACTGAATGCTGGTGAAATATTTTTCACAGCCGCCATGTTGGATTGGTGAGACACAGTAAAATTTGAAGGGCACGGTCGGGGTCGGCCAGAATGGTGCTATGATCTTACCGAGTTTCATTGAAATCGCTCCAGCCGTTTAGACGTTATTAGGTGGGGACATACTCACGAATCACACACACACACAGACACACGGACAAAAGGTGATCCCATAAGCCTTTTTTTTTTTTTTCATAAAATGAAAATAGGCTATACATATAGACTTTTGAGATCAGCTTTGGTCTGTGTGTATGAGTGAGTATACGTATGTGTGTGTTTGATCAATTTCTTTCCAGCAAGGATAGCGGAGAGGGTTTCCTCTTCAATTAAGTAACGCAGTAAAATACAATGTTTAAGATTTGTCCAGGTCCGTGGCTAATTGCTTAGCATGTTAGGTTTTGGCTCGAAGTGACGAAGGTTCGATTCCTGGCCAGGCCGAGGGGATTTCAATTTTCTATGGTTAATTCCCCTGTCTCGGGAACTGACTGGTTATTTTATGCCGTCGTCTTCATAAACTAAATACAGAACTAATTCTCTAGCTGCCATCTGCACGTCTTGCACTACTTGTACATTACATGCCCTAACAGCAGAAAGTCTTCTCTTGTATGTAAGTTGTGGTGTTGTCCAACTTTAAATAGAGACAGATGCCCTCGATGTTCCACCCCTTAAGACAATGAATCGCCATCACCACCTCTATTCAAAAGGCAATGCATATATACAGCGACTTTACGTACTTGCACTTCTTGGGCATGTTTAAGGAAAGGGAAAGTTCACGGTATAGCCACCGAAGCCTTTTCAAGTCACCACTCGCCTTTGATGTACTCGTATACAACTGTATTAATTAGGATTATGAGTTGGGGAGGTGCCCCTGTACTTTAAATAAGGTATGGGAAAAGTAGGTTAGGAATCATTCTCAGAATAGTCGCAGCTAGCAGCGGGATTTCAACCACGGATATCCGAGTGCCAGCCACCTTATTACACGACTGGGTGGTTCTTATTTAAGCTCAGATATTTAGTGACACCTTCCAGACAGAATGAGAGTCAACAAAAGTAGAAAATCTGTATTACCCAAGCTCTTGGCAAGTTGCACCCTGGAGGACGACAAATGCAATATTTAGACTGTTTATTTGGCATCTTAGGTGACTGAATATTTCACGGAGCACCGTGAAACACGAGCCCGCTGTATCGACGCACTCGCGCCCAAGTACGTCACTCAATCTCACAACATCCAGCGCCAAAGTGATTATAGTACACTTTCAGATACTAATAACGAGCACTTTTCTCTCCAATGGCGTATAACGAACGACACAAACACGGCTTTATTTATGGGCACATTCTAAATGAATCTACGTATCGTTTAGATCATCTATTAATCGGATCTCGAAGATAACGAGTCCATTATTATTCTCTATTTAGACGCACACCACTACCGCGATGGGGAGCTACAGCAAGTCCAGAGATGGGAGGTTCGAATCCAGGCGCTGACAGCGGCTATCCTCAGTGTGTTTTTTTTTTTTTCAGGATTTGCTACACACCCTCCAGATAAAAGCAAAGATAGTACCTTATTTGAAGTTCCAGAGCATCTCTCCCATTCCCGACCCTAATAATGCTATTACAGTTACACACACTGATACAGGATGCTCCGAATGACGTACATGTTCTTGGAAGTGGATGTGAGAAATAATAATAATGTTTACATTACCAGTGTTGCCAATATTTGCTACAAGTAAATCTCGATGAATCGAGGAGTCATCTCATGACAAAATTAATGGAAAGTAGGCTGGCCACTTTCGTAGAAATTTTATAGATACTTGGTAAGAATGAAGTTAATAAAATATGCTGCTTTACTTATTGTATTAAATTTGCTTCATTTGTGATGTATGAACATAGTGGTCAATCAACCCCGTGTACTTGGGTGTGTGTGTAAAATTTCGTCTGATAACCTGTGTTACTGTGATGGCTGTATTATTGTGTATATTTATAATTCAGGAGAGGATTGGGAAGTAGGCAGCCGTGGCCTTAAGTTTGAAACCATCCCGGCAATTGTCTGGAGTAGAAGTGAGAAACCACTTCCAAGTTGGTTGAGGTAGGAATCGAACCCATCTCTTCTCAATGTTGCCTCAAGATGCTCAGTGTACCAGGTTCCAATTCTCAGACCAGAATTAATTTATTGGCAGAACCGGGAATCGAACCCGGGGTGACAACCATGAATGCAAAAGAGAGCGTCGAATTAGCCTTCATTTTGTTAACCCTAGAATAGTCGGTAGAGGCGTAGCAGTGGTCTAAAATGAATCAACAACCAAGAAGACTGGACTAAATGACCACGATGTTCATTATCTTCACATATATTAAACAATAATGGGGATGGTTTTATCAAATTTACTAAATACAAACTTAGAAACATAATTCCATCAGTCACAACATTAAAACTGTTGTTAGTGTTGTTGATTATTTTAGGATCCTTGCGACATTCTGGTCATGTATCCCGGTGCACTTGGCTATGCGTAGAATTTGTCTGTTCAACTTTGTCACTGTGATGTCTATACTAGTGTGTGTATATGTAATTGAAGTAGGCTTTGGGTAGGAAGCGGCCATGACATAAGTTAGGTACCATCCCAGCATATTTCTGGAGAGGAAGTAGGAAACCACGGAAAACCACTTCCAGAATGGTTGGGTTAGGAATCGAACCCACGCCTGTTGTGACATTAAAACTGCTAGTGTGACACTTTGTACCGTACCGTAAAAGCTGTGCTATGGGGATTTTGTAGTCTGTCTTGTCACAAATGCATGCCACATCCTTCACGTCAGCAGCCAAGCCAGAGCAGGAACGTGGGAGCTTAATGTTATGGGAGGAACTTATAATACACTTTCTCTACTTAAGGAAATCTGATCAGCGAAGTTTCATTTACCAACTTTTTGACATTTTACTCCAGAGTTAGAGACTGCTGTGAACACTGACTGCTACGTCATCTAAAAGGGTCGTCGTGCAGTTCAAGAAGCTATAATACGCACGAGTTGCAAACTGAACGCACCCACAAGCAGATAACAAGGAATTTATTAGTGAGAGCTGCTCTCACTGAACAGTGCAGGCTAGTGAATGGGCGGCTCACAGCTAGCAGTTTAACCCTCACATTACTCTCCGTTGGACCTCCTCGTGGCCGCCACCCCGGGTACTATTCCCAGTTCTCGCCTGCTGTGCCAAAAGTTGCAGGATCAAATCCTGGCGAAGTCAGTTGGCATTTGAGGGTGCGCAAATGCGAGGAAGGCATGTCAGTAGATTTACTGGCACATTAAAGATCCCCTACGGGGCAAATTTACGGCACTCCTGCGTCGCTAAAAGCCGCAGTAGTTAAATGAGACGTAAAACCAATAACATTATTTTCCCTGTCCCTAAGACAGTTACACACACTACTACAGTCATCATATAAATACCTACAAGTTATCAGAAAAATTCTACACACACCCAACTACACGGGGCTGATGACCAAAATTCCCCAAGCCACTCAATCGTATTAACAGCATAACAATTCATTTCAATCCCGTGTACTTGGATGTGTGATGATTTTTTCTGATAACTTGTATTACTGTGATGTCTGTCGTAGCGTGTGTATTTGTAATTAACCTTCAGTTAGGAACCATCGCAACATTTGGAAAATTCAGAAAAATCATATCTAGGATGGTCAAGGTGGGAATCGAACCCACCTCTTCTACACTTTGCCTCATGTGGTAGACCAGAAAGAATCTCCTTCTTATGCACACCCTTCCTCTCCCCTGGTATACGTAAACACACGCTGAGATGACTGTCACAATTTGTCACCAGTTAATGCAGTTGCCTTCCAGCTCATGATATAGAACTCTAAATATTGTCCGCAATCCCATTACCATCGAACACCTACCGGAATAACACATTACTAGATTAGTGGACTAATGGTCTGGAACATCCAATCTACCAAATAAATCACCATATCTCGCTGTTGTGTTGTGCATCAGCGCATACCACGAACATGCCTTCAACTCTCGACTCGGCAGTTTATAGCCTGTCCACTTCCTGGTGTCGCCCCGGAGGTTCGGGTTCGATTCCCGGCTCTGCCAATATTCTGGTCTGGAACAGGATATACTCAAGACTCATGAGTCAAAACTGAGAAAAGGTGGGTTCGATTCCAACCTCAGCCATCCTGGAAGTGGTTTTACGTGATTTCCCAGTTCTATTCCAGGCAAATGCCGGGATGGTTCTTAGCTTAAGGCCACGTCCTTCCCAATCTTCATCTGAATTACAAATACACATATTGCTACAGACAATACAATAACACAGTTTATCAGACAAAACTCTACACGCACCCAAGTACACGAGACTAAATAACCACAATGCCCAATCCCATTAAATGAAACAACAAAAACATCCAGCAATAACACGCTAAGGTGTGGAAAAATCTTAAATATAGTGTGGCTAGGACTGCCATGAAATACTAAAGCGGTTAAGCTTTCGAAAAAAGAACTATTATCATTTTATATGATCTTGTCGACTTCGTCGTTACGCTGGGGTCTGGCGTCACGTTACGGTGACGGGACGAAATGTACCCAGATGCACTGAGGTGTGTGACGTCATTGTACTGCTTGATGCATGTGTTCCCCGACAATCTCTACTTCGTTTGTTGGTTGGTTGGTTCTTAAGTTTAGGGGCTGCGACAACGCGGACATGTAGCCCCGTGTACTTTGGGTGTGTGTAGAATCTGTCTGATAACCGGTGTTAATTGTGATGACTGTATTAGTGTGTGTTATCTGTTTTTTAATTTAAATACTGCAACTTAGAAATTTTCAAATAGTTCCTACTTTTGCCGCCAAGCGTCACCGTCAACGATTACTAGGCCAAGTTCAGAACATAGCTACTAGACACCACCGCAGTCGGCTCTTGGCAACGAACATAGAAACCTAAGAGCGTTGTTTACATTCTTAACCTATCCAATTTAGCTTCACACAGGTGCAATTAGTGGAAGGTTCTTTAACATGCCATAAATCTATGACATGCGACCGCCGGCTTTACATCCCCTCCGAAGGAAGGCATACTGAGGGATTTTAACGCTCTTAAAAAATCCGAAGGCTTCACTACTTCGTTTGTATAAGACAAAGATCCCCGATTCTTGGATGTCACGGGTAATCTCGAGAACCACTGGATGGATTATGATGCGGTTTTCACCAGTCTGTAAAGGATATCTCGAGGAAAGATTCTGTAGAAAATAATTTATGTATGATCAAAGGAAGCCAAGCAGTAACGATTTCAGTGAAAAAGTCGAAAACAAACTTGGTGTCCGTGCGCTTCTTAAGCTTACGCTGGGCAAACCGTTAAAAATATCACTATACTATGAACGTAAGAATTGGTCAGCATGAAAAGTTCTACAAAAAAGTCCGCGAGAGCATAGCTCTATCTTCAATATATCGCCCACTGCAAATGTTTTTAGACTGGATGGAAGGGGCACGTCCCCGCACGCTCTGGGGCGCGTGCGGCATCCCGCGCGCTTGCCCTTGGTTTCCACTTGCTGTTCGCGATTAATTTGAAACAAGATAAGCAAGATAAGTATTATGCAGATAATTTTCTAACATGTCAAGAGTCTTTGGCTTCAAGTGAAGCGAGAAGCCTCCAGCCTTTCTAGCATTTATCAGCATTTGTAGCATTTAAAATGATACTAAGTCTAGTCTTTCAAACTGACTGTCACTTTTTATAAATAATAATATCGTATAGCCTCGAGTACCGGGTGCAAGCTTCGTTATTGAATGCCCTGTAGGCAGCTTGCACGTCGAATTTTGTTGTTCCTTGGAGCGTTATGAAAGTGAAGGAGGTTAGATATCTAACAAGGAGAGGTCGCCATCTGGTTTACTAGAAAAGTGTTCAAATTTGGAGGGTTTGCTCTTCATAAAAAATATTTGGCCCCTTTTCGAGCGTTTTTGCAAATGGGCCTTAGTTTGTTCAAAATTGAACGTTTAAAATCAATCCTCAGACTTATATAGTCTTATTCCCACATACATTCCCGGCTCGTCTCCGTGGCGTAGTCGCTAGCGCGTTGTTTGGAGAATTGAAGGTCTCGAGTTCGAGTCAGACTTTGGTCGCTACTTTTTTTTTTCTTTTACTGATACATCCCTTATTGTCTTTTATGTTTTCTATAATGCATTTGCTGTGGTCTCTTCGGTTTTGGAGCTATGTACAATATTTTAACATCATTATTCGTCCGTGACGCTTGAACATGTTGTAATTTTTATTCGTTAGAATTTAAATACAGCGTGGCCGGCGACGCTACGTTCATTCGCACTGCGCCGAGTCTAATGCTGAAACGCGAGAGCCCATCCCTCTGTCCCACTCTGCTCCACCATCAAGCTAAATTTTCTGTATGTAAACAATACCGTAAATATTAATTTATTAATATTGTGAATAGAAAAAGCAACAACAAATAATAAAGTACCTGTATTTGATGTAATCTGCCAACTTAAATATTGTACCACAAACATAAAATAAAATAAAAACTGTCAAAGAAAGTAAAGAAAATAATTTTTAAAAATCAAGGTAGGCTCCGACTTATTTCCAACGCCAATACGCTAGCGACTACGCCACGGAGATGAGCCGGGAATGTGTGTGTGGGAATAAGACTACAAAAGTTTCAGGATTGATTTTAAACGTTCAATTTTGAGCACACTAAGGCCCATTGGCAAAAACGCTCAAACAGGGGTAAGATATTTTTTTATGAAGAGCAAATCCACCAAATTTGAACACTTTTCTAGTAAACCACATGGCGACCCTCCTTGTAAGCTCGTTGACACTATAGCGCTTTATAGTAGAGAATGGAGGAATTTTGTGTTTGCGGAAAATCCCGAGATAAATTTTGCCATTATGAACACGGCTTACTGAATTCAAATGAGTTCTTTAACATGCCAACAATATATGACATGCGTGTCGTGATTTTTGTCGGCTTTCAAAAATCACTTAGCCAACCATGGCCAGAAGCGAACCTACAAGCGTGGGGTTGGAAGGCCGTCACGAGAGCCACTCACCCACCGTAGCAAGCTAAAGAACTATTAAATTTGATATTTACAAAGTTGCAAGATCGATAAATCCTCAAACAGTCGCCCTCCATGAAGGTGTGACACACTTAAATGATATAGGTTGTTGTGTGAATCACGCACTGCTTTTGACATCGTGATATGCTGCACATGGAATTGTCCACATGACCGGGATATGTAACGAATGCAGCGAGGACAGAACTTATGACGGGAGATAAAAGACGTCCCTTTGCTTGCTGAAAAACAGTGAAACGTGCTGAATCCCGTATTATGTACCGTCTGGACATGACAGTTGACAGAACGAGATTCGCGCAAATCCTTTTGTAGACACTCTAGCACTGGTCTTCAACAGCTGTGTGAAGAACAGTACTGTTTGAGTTCTTGCGAATGTTGCCTCCTGACAAACATACGAGGCCTACCCAAAAGATAAGTTTCCTTATTGTTTTATGAAAAGAAAACATAGTTACATGAAAAACTTTACTGGCACCAGATACAGCAATCTTTTAGCTATTTTTAGCCTACTTTAGATTTTTGCAAAAAATGAAAGTAGACTTATAAGATATACACGGGCCAAAAGTTGTCAGTCTGTGTGTGTGTGTGTGTGTGTGTGTGTGTGAGTGTGTGTGTATGCGTGTGTGTATTCCTGTCCCGCCACCTATCAATTCAAACACGATGAAACCGAATTGAACGAAATTTGGTACAGAGGTAGCACTAGCAAAGCTCAGTGTTGTGTTTTATATCGGCGCCATCTTTACCAAAACTGAATGGCGGTCACCCAAACGGTAAAAACGTAAAATCGAATTACGACTAAACTAATCATCCGATCTCTACCAAATTTGGTAACATACCTTCATGTGGGAAGCGTCTTGCGCCCAAACTTCAAGATCATTATCCGTACCATTTCAAGATGACGGCCGTGTGAATTATTGAAGCATTATAACCCATAACTTAGGACCCACCAATTCAGATTATCAAACCGCGGGTGGTTTAAGCTAACCTAAATGACGTCACCCGTTGAATATTACAATTTAATATTATAATATTATACTCTATGAGAGACTTAGAAGAGCTGAACTGTCTCTGCCACAGGCCAAGATGACAGCTGACCTCTTGCGCTTGTCCTATATTTCAGTAGTTTGAGTATGTTGCATGCAATATAGTCTACTGATAGAAATGATATAAACTTTGTATGAAATTATTTATTATAATGAGGATGTACTACAGTGAAGAAATCGTTTTTTCAAGACATTATTTGCTAACGCGTTGGATGCAAGTCGGTTAATAACACTGAGGTGCTAAGGACATGTTTGGCTCTGTGGTATAGTGTTCGTCTCTCACACAGTCGGCTGGGATTCGAAACCTACTAGAGGTAGCTTTCTTTTCACTTGAATTCTTTTATATTTATTGTTTTACAACTACTCGGACGATATAAAATTAAACATTATATTGTGCATTTTACAATGGAAAATATATGTTTTATTAAATGTCCGGGCTATTGAAACCAGATTTTGATAGTAGCTGCAGTATCGCACATAAACTGAAGATAGAAGAAAAAGGAGAATATAGATACAAGATACACGTTGTCACCCACAGCCTCCTCTATGTCTTTGTACGGTGCTGTTCTCTTGCGGGTTACGTGGGCAATTATTCTAAACATTCCGCTTTGAAAATCCCTGTTTCAATCTTGCAATAGTTCAACTTTTAGCCATGACCGCGCTCTAGTTACCTTTAAGTGACGTAAATAAAAGTGTGGAGTTCCTTGTATAGGAATCGCAGAAGTCTACCCTTGCTTGCTAATGGCTCCTATCGGATTCTAGGGTTATCACAATATGTCAGATATGTCCTAGCCAGGGAACCCTTTCTGATTGAGGACTTAAGAATACAAATGCAACTGCAGCAAACTCGGGCTATGATCAAGGAAAGTTTCTGCACTACCGATGCTATGGTGCATAAGAAGAGGATTAATGAGGAATGCGAGTTTAGACACTGATGACACGCTTTGCAATACACGGTTTTCATCATCATATTTGTGCCAGGAAATCTTTTCACCAAGCCAATCAGGAGTGTATATGACTGTGTTCTATGTAGTGAACAGTGCGATATTTACCACTACGCGATGAAGTGCAAGAAAAGAAGAGTAGTACCAGCTTAATTTTGCTCTTCTTGACCTACGTATCATGTAATGTACAAACTTTGCACATAGAGCGCAATAAATTCATTATTATATGTACTGCTCAAAAAAATTAAAGCACCACTTTTTTCAAAGGCCACCAAATTTTGAAAAGTTGACCTACAAGCTCGAAATCTCAGTATGACGTTTGTCCTGACGCCTACCAAGCATATGCTTCAGCACAACTCCCCAACTTGAGTAGTTTCGGGGTAGCACCCCGAATACCAGCCCATTTTCAACCCCCTTCATCATCCCCTAAACATGGACTACCATTAGGGGCGTCTAAGAAGGTACCGGGTGTGTTTAACCACCTGAAAACCTGTACACCGTCCTCAGTTGCTGATTGCAGTAAGTTCTTAAGTCCTCCGGCAATGTCCACACCCCCTAACACCCTCAACTGGCATGGGACCAAACCACCCCTTCTTGATTCACCCCTAACGTAGGTTTTAATCGAGATGTTTATCAGTGCTGCTAATGGGGGGTCTTCCCCTAACGTTTCAAAAAAGGAACTGTGCCTTTGTCACCACCCCTTCCCCTGCAACCCCCATTTGTATGATTTTTCGAATCAGGCCCTTTTTAAAGGCTGAAACGACGTCTTAATCGCTGAAAGGGCTGTAAAGGTCCTTAGAAGTAGTGGTGACACGAAATCAACCCCTTCCGATCGATGATTGACATTCCGTCCCCCAAATTCGAAATTTTTGCACCCCCAACCCTCCCTGTCTGGACGCGTAATGCGTCATGGCAGAGTTTTCAGAGTTGGATGAAAATGAAGCTTATGGCCTGCAATGGAGCCCAAAACAGCAGGCTGGATAGAAATTCATCGGTAGGTTGGGAAACGGGACCAAAATTTTTCAAAAAAGTGTACAGACTACAGTAAGTACGCCCATGCATAGGCAACCCACATCACGTCCGTGCGTGTGGGTTGCCTATGATCGGCAATAGGTTACAAAGTTTGGCAATGGGAGAAAAATGACGTGATGTGGGTTGCCTATGCATTGGTGTACTTACTAGAGGCTGTTAACTTTTTTGAAAATTTTTGGTCCCGTTTCCCACCCTACCGATGAAATTCCATCCAACCTGCTGTTTTGGGCTCCATTTCAGGCCATAAGCTTCATTTAGATCCAACTCTGAAAACTCTGCCATGACGCGTTACGCGTCCAGACAGGGAGGGTTGAGGGTGCAAAAATGTCAACTTTGGGGGATGGAATGTCAATCAAACATCGGAAGGGGTTGATTTCGTGTCACCACTACTTTTAAGGACCTTTACAGCCCTTTCAGCGATTAAGACCTCATTTCAGCCCTTAAAAAGGGCCTGATCCGAAAAATCATACAAAAGGGGGTAGCAGGGGAAGGGGTGGCGACACAGGCGCAGGTCCTCTTTTGAAACGTTAGGGGAAGACCCCCCCCCCCCCATTAGCAGCACTGATAAAAATCTCGATTTAAACCTTCCTTAGGGGTGAATCAAGACGGGGTGGTTTGGTCCCTTGCCAGTTGAGGGTGTTAGGAGGGGTGAACATTGCCGGAGGCCTTAAGAACTTACTGCAATCAGCAACTGAGGACGGTGTTCAGGTTTTCAGGTGGTTAAACACATCCGGTACCTTCTCAGGCGCCCCCAATGGTAGTCCATGTTTAGGGGATGATGAAGGGGGTTGAAAATGCCCAAACGTCAAATGTAACGATTTCAACGTGTTCGTGGAACCTTAAGAGCAAGACTCATTCATTTTCGACTGCTTTGGCAACCTGCGACAAGTCCTACAGCGTTTTTCGCAAACTTCAATTTACGGTTTTCAAAAATGGGCTGGTTTTGGGGGCGCTATCCCGAAACTACACAAGTTGGGGAGTTGTGCTGAAGCATGTGCTTGGTAGGCGTCGGGGCAAACGTCATACTGAGATTTCGACCTTGTGCAGTCAACTTTCCAAATTTGGTGGCCTTTGAAAAAAGTGGTGCTTTAATTTTTTTGAGCAGTATATTATTCGCAAAAGTGTAGGAAATCAAATATAGTGTTGTCGTTTGAAAGTAATTTGCAGTTTATTCGCATTATGAACGCAAAGCGGGTGGGAAACTTGCTTTAAATAAAGTTGAAAACATGCCACACACTGAATTAAAGAAAATAAAGTTTACTTAGTTATTGTTGTTTTGAAATTTTGACGGGTCTCAGGCAAGAAGACGGTTTATCTCCCATACTGTTCAATTTTGCCTTGGAGACGATCATACGTGAGGCCTTTCGAGAGAATTTTGAAGGAATCCAAGTTAAGGGAGGCTGGGACTGAATTTATGAAAAATAGTAATAATTGATAGAATTCAATGAAATTTGGTTTGTGGTCTCCTGATGGTAAAATAACGCCATATACCAATTTTCAGGAAAATAACAACAGAACTTTCAGAGAAATTAACACTTACAATTTAAAATTTAAAAAAATCGGTAAGCATAAAAAATGCTCCAGCTGAACAGTTACTTCAAATATCACATTGAAAACTGGTGTACAGGCTCATCAAGGTATGGAACGAATTTTAACAGAGAGAAAGTCTGCATGTGTAGTCCATGAATGTGAGGAAAAATATGTTTTATGTGTTTATGTTTTTCTCAAATTATGCTAAAATATACCCCTTTGAAGGCTACTATCTTTTAAAGTATCAACATTATAAAAAATATTTCAGTTAATATCAAGACAATATAGGTGTTAACAACCCATGAAATTCTCATGGAATTTGAAACCAAATTGGTTCATCTGGAACATTTTAAATACCTGAAAATGTATATATGAAAAAAAAAAAGACACATTTTAGTAAATAAAACATGGTTGAAGGCTAAACTAATAATACGTCAATTATATATATATAACTGAACACAGAAGAAACACGTTACGTAATTGGCATTTCTATAGTTACCGTATTATTGTTACCTCGTCAACTCACTAGATAGTAGCTCTGGGGGCAATTTGAAGATGGGCATTGTTGCGTTGAAGCTAGTTGATGGGAGCGTTTCCCCAGCACTCAACCGGACATTTAAATGTCACGCTAGTACTTAAAAAATGGCCGAATCCGAAAAATACCACCGCCAAATGATCCTCAGGAGTCCGGCGTACAATAATATGCACAAATTGAAAAATCGATAATTTTTACTTTTTTCACCAAAAACTCAGTCCCAGCCTCCCTTAAAGGGAAGAACCTAGCATAGCTTGCCTACGCTGATGATATCAGTTTACTCTCCAGCACTCAGGAAGAGTTGAGGCAAATGACCAGAGCACTCAAGGCAGATGCCAACACATTTGGGCTAATCGTGAATGAAACCAATACGGAGTACCTCAATATGACTCGCGGGCAAGGCCATGTTTTGGGCAACTTCAGTCACTCCGGGTAGGAGACCTGTCCTACAAGAGGTCCATGAATTTAAGTACCTAGGATCGCTTTTCAAGGAGAACTCATCATGTGAGGCAGAAATTAACGCCAGGATCCAAGCAGGAAACCGAACTCTCTACAGCTTAACACAGCTTCTTCGGTCCAGATGTCTCTCCAGACAGTTCAAAATTCGTCAGTATAAAACTCTGATCCAACCCGTTGTACTATATGGATGTGATACATGGAGTATCCGAAAACAGGACTTTCATAAACTACTCGTATTTGAGAGAAAAGTTCTTCGGAAGATCTTCGGACCGGTGAGAGATGTACACACGGGTGAATGGAGGATTAGAAACAATCATGAAGTAGAAGGCCTGTACCATGATGCCAACATAGCCCGGATGGAAGACCACCGATGGCCACGGAAGCTACTGGATTTCATCCCCACAGGAAGGAGACCACCAGGGAGACCAAGGAAGTGGTGGAGTGATGGACTCCATGAAGATCTGCAACAGGCAGCGATACGTGTGGACAGTTGGCGAATGGCAGCTATGGATAGGAGACGATGGAGAAGGAAACTTGTAGCAGCGCGCGGTCCACTGGGCCTGATCGCGTAGAAGAAGATTGTTTTTAAGGGGCGGAACTACGAGGTCATTTGCCCCTGAAATAAAGTTTCATTCTGATGTATTTATTTCATAGGTATACCCAAATAGCAAATCATCATTCTCATCATTCTCTACGGCTTATCCCAATTAATTGGGGTTGCCGGAGCCAACCCGGCTCATTTTGGTTTTGGCCGGGGATTTAAGACCGGATGCCCTTCCTGACGCCACGTGATTTTTCAGGTGAAAATTTCGCCCAGCTGTCACCGGGATTCGATCCCCGGCCGTCCGGGTGAAAGACGAGCAGCTAAGCCACTACGCAATCACGCTCCCACCCAAATAGCAAATCTATTTGTTTATATTGCTTTGATTTTGACTAGAACAAGAAAAGCAATTCGATTGGTTGTCGTACTCTATCTTCCATGAAAACTGCCGGGAAAATGGCACCTGTTCAATTCCGTGAGTTGCATAAAAGTTATCATGGAAGGCAGAACCTAGCCTAGAAGATATAAGGGATAATGGCGTCTTTACCAGCGTGTATACGGCGTACTGGCAGAAGCTTCCATGTCCACGAGTGTCGGGTGATACAGGCTCTAGGACCAAAGCCTAGCATGCTAACCAATTAGCTACGGTGCCGTAAGAACATTCGACAAAAGTACCACATTGAGTTACGTAGTCGTTAATAGGTCCAGTAAGTACCGTAATGAGTGGAAATAAGGAAAATTTTTAGCATACTATAACGTACAATACACCAAGTTGCATTTCAATAAGCTACTACAACGACGATTCAATTATAGTGTACTCCTTGATAAGGACAAAGAGTTATAACTATACCTATGCAATTATTCATTCATTCGTTCATTCATTCGGGGGTGTATCCCCCGGTGGCAAATTGGATATAAATAACAAATACATAATTATACATAACAATTCAATAACAATTAAACTGGAGTATTTACACAAATAGTCAGTCTTTTCTTAAACACACCTATTTGTTAGGGGAAAGGCTCTAAGACTGCGGCAGGTAGAGAGTTCCAATTATCAATGGCACGGTTTACTGAAGAATATTTACCATAATTTGTTCGCTGTGGTTGGCCCTTAACTTTGAAAGGATGATAGCTCCTACGTTTGCTAAGCTCACCGCATGCTGGTTGATTTTTAGCCTACTTTTCACATTTTGCAAAAATGAGGAAAAAGTAGACTTATGAGATCTGACAAATGTGTGTATGTCTGTCTGTCTGTCTGTCCTTCTGTCTGTCTGTCTGTCTGTCTGTCCTTCTGTCTGTCTGGCTGTGAGTGTGTCCCCCCCTATCAACTCCTAAACGGCTGCAGCAATAGAAACAAAATTTTGTAGGAGCAAAGATCTATATCTGAATATCTCAAGGCCATATTTGAAAATTATGTCAGTGCTACCAACTGCTGAAAAATCGCAATTGAAATTTGAGCTCCATGTTGAATATCTTGGAAAGTATGAATGGGAGCTATTTCAAAATTTGCACACGTATAGATAATAATATTGCAGTTTAATTTCCAAGAGGCCAAACATGGCAGTGTTGCCAAAATGATTATAAGCCTGCTGATAAGTCCAAATTTTAAATGCATATAACTTCTACACTATCAACTGGATTTCAACCAAATTTCGTATGTGCTATGTGTACATAAACAGATATGACTGATCGTATTCTTAAGAGCCACCAGGGCTGCCAACTGTTAATAAATGCTCTCATTTTTTAAAAATCCAAATAC
Organism: Meconema thalassinum; assembly: GCA_946902985.2. Classification (NCBI taxonomy): domain Eukaryota; kingdom Metazoa; phylum Arthropoda; class Insecta; order Orthoptera; family Tettigoniidae; genus Meconema; species Meconema thalassinum. The sequence continues at coordinate 1,902,239,985 of OX336388.2, read as the reverse complement.
CCCTATATCAGAAAGTATGCAAGCCGACAGCTTTAAACTATGCACACGTATATTACCTGACACTCAATATTAATTTGGAGTAACTTATATACGTCAGTGCTACCAACATGATTCTAAGCCTGCTGAGAGGTCCAAATTTAAATGCATGTAACTTCTATACTATCATTTGGATTTCAACCAAATTTCGTGTGCGCTATGTATACCATAACAGATATGACTATGCCGATTCTTAAGGGTAACCAGGGCTGCCAACTGTTAATAAATACTGTCTCTATTTTTGTTACCCTAATATCAATATATCAGAAAGTATGCAAGCCAATAGCTCTAAACTTTGCACCGTATAGTACCTGGCATTCTAGATTAATTTGGAGTAACTAATATAGGCCTACGCCAGTGCTACCAACATGATTCTAAGCCTGCTGATAGGTCCAATTTTAAAATGCATGTAACCTCTATACTAACTAATGGATTTCATTCAAAATTGACACAACAATAGATCATATTATTTCAGATTGATTCTGACCAATACATGCATGTCATTGTAGCCAACATGATTTTACGCGCGCTGTTAGATCCAATGTTTAACTGCATGTAACGTCCATGCTATCCATTGGACTTCAGCCAAATTTTGTATTCTGTACCTTAAGAGATGGAACTAAGAATATATTCAGTCACCAGTGCTGCCAACTGTAGTTCTCTATTAGGCTACATTATGCCATGTATACAGTATTCCAAACTAATTAGAAATTTCGATATTACCAACTTAATATCTTCATTATTCTAGATAGATCCATATAGATTAATAATTGGCATGAATGTTAAATTTTAAGAAAATGTAGGCTCTTTAGTTCGTCACGGAACTTCTTGTTTTTATACGTGTTGTACATAGCAGAGACTAGATTTCATCCTCCTAGCCTCAAGTGATTGCCATCCAAGTTTCTTTAACATACGGCTCACACTGCTCCTGAGATTCAAGGAGAAAGTAGGCTATATGTTCTTAGCTGAACATCTTGTTTCGACATACAGTAATCACTACCAGAATTTATACACTTGTCATATTGTGTGATCAACTTTTGTATTCCTGTGTCGTAGAAGTCTGCGCCTGGGAATGGAGACACTCGTCTTCACCTCTTCGTCAGTGTGTAAATGCTGACCGGAGGACAGACAATTCTTGAAGTGCAAGAAAAGATGAAACCGCTCGGAGAAAGATTGGGACTGTACGGTGGATGATCAAACAGCTCTCAGTCGAACTCCTGCAGAACAGTTGCTGTGCGCTGTGCTGTATGTGGTCGAGCATTGTTATGGATAAGCACAACAGCTGCACTGAGCCTTCCACGCCTCTTGTTTTGAATGGCCCGTCGCAATTTCCGTAGTTTTTCACAATAACTTTATCACAGACCAAACCTTGCAGGCGGCGAGAGACAAAATAAGGTCCACCATTTCGTGCGTCTGCTGCTGCGCTACTGACACCAGCAGAGATTGGTATATGATTGCTACGTCATACATCTGTCACGCATGCTCCTATTTCCTGGCTAAATATGTTTACTTTAAAAAACAAAAGTAGGGAAACTTAATTTCTGGATGGCCCTCGTATATTCTTCTCGTTCATATTAGAAACAATTAAAGGTAATGTTACTATTTATTACACTAACGACCGCTTCGATAGATATTGAAGAGGAAAGGCAAAGGCAATGCTGCCGACTTCACTTCAATGCACTTCTGTGAAACTAGTCAGCACTTCAATAATAAATATTTCTCCATAAATAACTTCTCCAGATCGCCAAAAATGCAATTCTGTAAAGATTGATTTATTTTAATTACCACGAAGTATATCTTGTTATAGGTGCAAATATCACTTATACACGCCATAATATCCATTTCACGAACATAAAATGTTTATCAACGAGTAACACAGTAAGCAGTTGCTCTGGATTCGCTAATGCCAATGGTGAATTCTCTGGTACGGCTAGTTAGTGCTGTAGTACCAGTCCAACAGCGTCAGATATTTTTAAAAATCATTTACTCATAATGTTGACACGTCATGCTATGAATCAAGGCTATATCTGAAAACCCGCCATGGTGGATTTTCAAGCAGTAGCCTATATAAAGCGCCCCAAAGCCTGCCAAAGACTAGCTCACAAAACATTATGAAACCGATTTTGGGAAGCCTACAAAATCTAGGCCCTACATTTCAGATCTTTTTATACTACGATTCCCTTCCATCGCGCTTCATTCAGTGATGATATTTAATTTCGTTTTGGCCTAAGTTGGCGTCATAAAATTTGCGAGTTAGGATTAGCAAGCTTGCATAAGAGTGAAATGAATAAATGAATGACTCTAGTTGTAATTGAGGTTGCATTATTTGACTTTGCCACTGGCTAATGCCTTAACGTGAAGTAATACATGAATTGGCAACGTATTCCCATGTTGGAGAGCCTGCTTGAGAAGGACTCTTGATATATAAAGTTATCTTACAACTTCTCCAAGGTTCATTTCAATATGCAGGGCTATATTGCATTCAACCAAGATTTATTTCAATATCGAGGGTTACATAGCATCCAATATCGTTGAAGTTCTCCTCCTGCCTACAGTATATAATATTCTATTTCCCCGTGAAAGACTCAGCGAATGGGATGTCCATGTGAGGTATCTGCTGTTTCTCAATATCATCACACTTTGATAGCGTTACAGTCTCTTGCTAGGTGCGTTAGTTAACACGTAAACATCAGAAGAGATAGAAAATTAATAGAGAGATTTTTCTGAAATTACCTAAGTAGGTGGCGTAACCCGTAATACAGCAATTCACCCTTTCCATTACTGTATGGACGTGGGCTCATAGAAACGTATCGTTTATTCTAAGGCACTTAATAGCAATGATCAGGTTTGGCCGAGTACGTTCGTCTTCGTGGCTAATTGGTTAGTGTGCTAGGTTTTGGCCCAAAGGCACCCAGGTTTGATTCCCAGGTGGGCCATGAGAATTTTAATCTCCTGTGGTTAACTCCCCTGGCTCGAGGGGTTCCGGCCCACGAATTCCATTCCCATGAGTTCCGAAAACTAATTTCTTAGGAAAAACTTCCCATGAGTTCCGATCGCGTATTCACGCCTGAGTAAATATCTAATGAGTCCCACTAGTTCCGAATGTCTCTGCAAAACCCAGCTGACATGGGTGTTTGTGACGTTTCATGATATAAATACCAGAAGTAAAAGTAAGCATGAAAGAGTAAAAACGAAAAATGTACAGTAAAACAAAAGTGAAAAAGAAAAAATATAATAAAAGTTTGGTAACATGTCAAAATGTCACCCTTTTGGCTGGGGTTTGAAACTAGTCAAGTTTGATTGTATTTACTTTAATTTTTTAATGTATATTATTTTATAATTACAGCACGTTGTAGGTATTTCAACAAACTACTACAACAAGCATTCAATTATAGCCTACTCCTAGATAAGGACAAAGAGTTCTAACCATATCCGTACATTTAGGAGAAAGTAGGCTATATATTCTTCACTGAACATTTTGTTATCTGTTGATTTTAAATAGAGTTTTCAGCAGATGTGGAACTTCAAAAAAGACCAATTTGAAATGTTGCTAAAATAATGAGAAAGCATTTCGAATTATTCTATGGTGTTATATCACACCGCTATTAACAAAATACGGACAGATTCTTGCCCAGCCAATGGCACACTAGATCAGTGCTGTTATCTAAACTCACGGAGGTATTAAATACCACTAGGCCGGTATCCGCGGCAGTATTAAAGGTGCCGGGACATCTTCAGTAGACCGTGTACCGCTTAGTTGAATGGCTTTTTAGTCCACGCGTGGCGAAGACAGTTCCACGGTCTTTAATAGTTGTAGATCATCCTGTATTCAATAACATACATTCTTATCTAGACTTGGCATCGTCACACAAATAAACATTGCACTGACCTAAGAAACCACATAGGAACAAAAGGGGGAGAAAGGGAAAAACCAGTTTCGTCCAGTTAACACCTGGGTTAGTCGACCAAAACTGGTGCCAGAGTGAACACGAAACTGTTCGAAGTTCCAGTAAGGAAGACAAACCGGATGAGTATCAGCCTGTATTATTACAGTATAACCATAGATGATTTTGTATAACCATATAATCACCCCAAACAGACAAACTCCGGATTTTTATCACCATTTTAGAATTTCACCTAACATTAGATATACTACAATTAGCACACACCGACAGTTGCATTACCAATACTGCAACTAAATAATTATACATATTGTAAATATTTTTCACCTGTATTCTCAAACATAGATGTTATAGCCTAAGTGTAATGGATCTGATGATGATCGCTTGACGATCGAAACTGGTCATTCTAGTGTATTTATTAATCTCATGTAATTTATTTCAGGATTATGGCACAACCCAGCTCTTTTTGGGTACATTCATGTTGACCGACTGAAAAGCACCAAACTTTTGTTAAATACCACTATGTTACGGACCACGTTTGCCCTTCGAGTTATATTACAGCAGTCCATGACCATCAATGGGCTATAGGCTACTCTGAAGCTGGAGCGATGTGTATGGTGTTTTCATTGATGGCTACTGTGTTATAAAGGGAAGAAATGAATCCCTATACAATCTTGATATATTTATGTGTCATGAGCAGAGATGATTATAAAATAAGCGAGGAGGAAACTTTTTAATTTGATATCAGACAGGAACAAGCAGACGAGGAAGGGGAGAAGGAGTGGAGCTAATCCCACAAAGGCTCTCCAGTGGGCATTACTACAGCATATACTCGTATTATTATTATTATCAATAATACAGACAGCAGTGGCTACGCTCGCTGAAGCGCAGCGTTAGCTCATGGGGCCAAGCTCTATGCTGACTCGGTAGACATGTGTGTTCGAGTCCCACCGTCGGCCGTCCTTGAAATGGTTTTCCGTGGATTCCTATTTTCAACATCAGGCAAATGCTGGGACGGCACCTTCTGATAGGCCACGACTACTTCCTTCCACATCCTTGCCCAAATTCATTCGTCTTCATCCATTCCATATCTCATCCCAACGCGCAGGTCACCCACGGGTGTCGACTAGAAAGACCTGCACTCGGCCTCTCAGGAGGCCACACGACAAAAAATATATCAATAATAATAATAATAAAACAAGATGTTCAGTAAAAACATATAGCCTACTTTCTCCTAAATGCATGGGTTTAGTTATAATTCTTTGTCCTGTTCAAGGAGTAAAATCGAATGTTGGTTGTAGTAGCTTGTTGAAATACAACGTACTATACGGATAATAATAATAATATCGTATGGCCTCGGTTGCCGGGTGCAAGCTTTGTAATTTGAGACCCAGAGGGTAGCTTGCATGTCGAATTTCGTTGCTCTTTGAATCACTATGAAGGTAAAGGAGGTTAGATATCTAAGCTCCTTGAATACTATAGCACTTTCTAGTAGAGACATCAGGAACTTAGTGTTGGCGGAAACACCCGAGATTAATTTTGCCATTATGAACACGGCCTACTGAATTCAAATAGGTTCCTTGACATACCAACATCGTATGACATGAGTGTCGTATTTTTCCGCCTTTCAAAAATCACTTACCATGGCCAGGAGTGAACCTGCAATCTTGGGGTTAGTAGACCGACACCCACCGTGCTATACGGATAGTATACGTTGATTGATTCAATCCTCACCTCAATTATACATGACACGGGGGTTGCCAGGGTGGATGGGCCTACTTACCTATCTTCAGATGTCCGCATCGCTTCCACAGCAAAATCACCTCCAGATGACATGCCCCAACAGAAGAACACCAAAAGGGGTAGAAGGAAGGTGGAGAAGGGGAACGCACAGGCTCGACTACAGACACCCCCCAATAACTAAGAGAACTGTCGCCGATGAAATAATGCCACAACAGTTGCTTAAAAATTTAAAACAAACATTTAATTATCAGAAGGATGCAAGAAAAAAAGAAAAATTTAACAAAATTATTTAAAAAAAGGAAGAAACTCTATGGCCAAAGCACCCTCTGAAGGTGCACGAGGCTTAAGGCCAAAATAAGACAATTATCTTAGAAAACTACATAAGGCTTTACATGCTTGCTTGCTGAACCAAATCGAAAACATTAAGTTTAAAAAAAAATAAGCCCAAAGAAAAAGAACCAGTAGACAGGCATTATTAAATGAGAAAGGGCTTGATAATGTACTAGAACGCAATACCGATCCGACATGCAGAGATCCAGGCCACGACGCAAAACGAAAAATTTAAAATTAAATTAATAAAATAAAATATGATCAATTAAGAAATCCACACATTCCTGACTGAGAAAAAACACAGGAACATTCACCAAAAACACAAGGTTAAACCAACAAGGTTAATAAAAAACATATTAAGCCAACACCACAACATGTTTGAGTTTCCCGGTCGGCGCCAAGAGACTGCACTCTCAAGACCAGAATGCACTCGGGCCAAACAAAAAACAAACAAGGCCACAAATAGATGACCGCATGTCCGATCGAATTACGGCAAACAATTAGCATAATTAAATTTTAAAATCACCAGAGAGAAATAAAAAGGAGGAAGGAATTACGCTTTAACACTATTGACATGAGGCTGGTGCATCAGATCGTAAATAAATTAATAATAGGCAATTCCAAGGACAGCCAAAAACTAAATAAATAAAAATTCACAACGTAAAATAAACTAGAACCGTGTCTCCAAAGGTACGAAGAAAACAATATTTTTTTTATATCTGGTAACATTAGTAAAGGCGAAAAATTAGGCCTACCAGGTGAAACAAAATACAGAATTAAAACATTAATATAAGACGATATCGGAGCTCCATAACAATATATAAACATAAATGTATAATGCAACGTACCTTACATCCTTCCTAAGTGGAGACACAAGGATAATAAAATAATTAATACACAATTTTTTAAAAATATTATACGGCACTAAATGTGCCTCAAAAATGGCTAATCCGGCACATGCGTCGTTTAGATGACAAGCACTCGTTCGCATCCAGTTGCGATTCTATATCACTTTCATCTTCCAGGCGAAAAGAAGAAATTAAATTCTTATATAACACAGGCGTTTCCTTTTCTTGAATATGTATTCATTTTTCGTAAAATCTAGGGGCCACAGCCCCCAGCACACGGAGCGATACTCTTGGACCAGCAGCCGGCTTGTTATCTTGACGACAGACAATAAAGATCACAAGATGGCGGAGAATCACAAGTCAGATACCGAACTGCATTCATGTAAATTGTTATTGTCCAATCAAGGCTTGACACATCATGTAACAATGTGCACATAATGTAATTATTTTGGCGGTATCATGTATATACAGTCTTTTGTTCCATGACGTAGAATATAATAAATAGCCTTCAAATATGACTCGAATAGGATGAAACCAGAAGACACAACAAACACACTCTATCGGTGGAAGATACAAGAACGGCTAGAAGCGCCGAAGTCCGACAGATACTGTCATCTCGTATTCATAAACGGAACGAAGCCATGAGGCGGTCATTTAAAATGGCAAGGAACACAAGTATACATGGATGATGTATTTTAAAAACGTTGGGACGGGCATTGCACGTAACAGTCTCCCTCCCTTAAGCGTGAACACCGTTCACGAATATGCCTAGGCATAGGCAGTACTCCTTACTAGTCGATTCACCAAGCATGTTTCCAGAAGATAATGTTCACCAGTTAACTCCAATTGATGGACGAAACCGCATCGTTTTCGTTAGGAAGAGTGCAGGGTCAGATTATCAGTGAAGGGATAATTGATCACCTCGCAAACCACTTAGTTAACAGCTTCACTGTGTCCATAAGTCTTCAGAAACGCAGAACACCAGCACCTGCGGTGATTTCATAGTCCGAGACACGTTAGGTAAATTTTCAAAAAGTCCAATGTTGTTAGCTTTAGACGAAGTAGGTGGAAGCAATGTGCCAGATATCATGCGACGCGTGGGCAGCCATTTACAAAACAGAAGTTAATCTAATTTTAAAATTAAAAGTTTACAGAAATTACTAATTCTTACTACATATTATAAAAGAGAAACAAAGTTGAATTTAAATGAAGAAAATCCTGACCATGACCTAGATCCGTGCTTACAAAATTTCATTAACAAGTTTACAAGTTTACCTATTTACAGACTAGTAGTACATTTCAATAATATGCGAGTTGAACGACTATACATTTAGCAAGAGCTGCGGTAGAGGAATGACCACTTAAATTCCCAAGGAAACAGGAATACAAGGTTACCATGAGTTAGGTCTCCCACCGAGTCCAACTTACATGCTAGCATCTTTTATGAAAACATCAAAATTAGTTACAATTTTACAATTTACCATAAAACGGGAATTACCCAACAGTTACAGTTTGTATCCCAGCAGAGTTTTTAAAACCCAATTAAATTCAAAATTCCAGAAGGAACAGATGCCTGAAGGCTTCAATGAAGGTTAGGGATACTCTACATTATGCAAAAATCGGTTTACAAAATTTATGGTAGCATTTCCTCATTACTAACGTCTCCACCACGTTTAATGTGCGACAGATGCACTCTGGAAATTTTGTTGGCCTTAGGGTTTCGAAAAGGAAAATTAATTAAGCTGACATGTATGCCTCTACATTTGTTGGTTCGTGATCGCACGCATTACTTGGCACGGGGATAATGAGGAATACAAACGCAGTTACAGTAACGACCAAAACGAAGAGGAAATGGCAGCGCAGAAAACAAAACACCAACACACTAACATAGGGAACGAAATTGAGGTTCGACACCAGATGACTATACAGCCAAAATCCGCCTGGGTGAGAAAAATCCAACATAAAAAGAACTAAGTTCAACAGTACACGAGGTACAATGAGGTTTCCTCGGTCAGGTTTAAGACACGAACACGTACAACCAAAGGATGCCTAACATGGCCCGAAAATACGGTTAGATGAGAAAACAAGCCGCTCTTGTCGAAAGACGAGGCTAACAGGGAACACTAACGCACCATTCCTAACGATTTAAGCAGAAAAAATTAAGAATTACCAGACAAAATCAGAAATTTTTACTTAAGTTATAGTGGCCGATGACCGTGATTGCCATAGCATGAACTAAACAGTAGGCCTATGTCATTTACAGTTAGCATGAGGCAACTGATGACCCTGATTTCCAGCAACAACAGATTACTGGCTTTAAATGCAAAACAAGCTGACTTACAGAAGCTGATGACCACAATTTCCAACAGAAATTTAACCCCAGTAAATTCTGAAGACCCTATATTAATTAATTAAGCAGAAAAGCACATTACATTATGGCTGTTCACGAACTGAGACCTCATATTCACAACAACGTATTCATCGCACACACACTCAAATAACAGCGATACATAATTTTTACCACCCACAAAAATAATTCCCATTAATACTTAAATATGCAAGTTATGTAGTCGTAGAGACATCATAACACAAACAAATACAATTAAAAACACAATACCCTTACAATTACATTACATGACACATACTTGCATGTCATCGAACAGACCAGTCCCATACCAAGCCAGTTCGGATCGTGTAAGTCCTATATACAACCTGCCCAGGGATCAAACCAAGAAAGAATCCCATACTTCTAACCTAGCTAACCCCAGACAGTAGATATCTCCACGTAAAACACGCCTACATATTATGCTTCGTTCTAATTTACAAGGAAAGCAACTAATAAAAATACGATCCTAGACTTACTTTTGCAAACACAACAAACCCTGAATTACCCCACCCTACAAATCTAAATCAAAATCTAACGTTAACACATACATCCAGACACGATTTGCACAAAATACACACTTATCCCAGAACGATTGCAGCATAAAGTAAGTGTATGAACAAAAAATTACAAATCGCACACTGCGATAAAAACACCTCAAAACAAACACTTACCTTGAATGAGTTTGGGAAGAATTTCTAGCAAATAAATAGTGACATGCACGTTAAATGTGCCCTTTGGCACCACACTAGGGACTAGGGAGGGCAGATTTCCATAGTTTAGCCCTTTTAATCGGACTACACTTTGCCACAACACTAGTAGGCGTGATGGTTCCATAATAAAAATATCACGAGGACAGCATATCACCACGGAATTTCATGCACAAGAAACATACAGGAACACAACAGTCTTCTTAAACACCGACACTGCCTCGACACCTGAAATTTCGACAAATAAAATCATGCACAACGTTGCTCAGGTCTGCAGAAGTCATCGCTTGCTTGGCTCGAGAACAGGAAGCTAAATTACAAAAATTGCCACAAAGCACATGGCGAACAGCTTCAGACAGGGCTCCACGATGCCTTCAGTCGTAGCATGTAGGCTATCAGAATACCAACAAATCCACATTTCCCATGCCAAGAACACATGCCAGTCACTTACCAAGCTTGATTTTTCAGTGGGGAAGTTGCATAATAAACAGGATAAAAACCAGCACAGACACCTTCCTTTGAACCGGTCACTTACATATCACCACATGGATACTCAGAGGCAAACATGAAATCAAACAAACGACAAGGATTAGCATTAAACAACATCGAGTGCACTGACATGACAGATCCCATCAACAACCGCTCCATCAGCACCAGAAAGGTCCATAAAACGAGCCTGCGGGAAAGGAGGGGGGGATGTTTGCAGAAGCAAACACGAGCTCGATCTGCTACCAAAATGACACGGGGGTTGCCAGGGTGGATGGGCCTACTTACCTATCTTCAGAGGTCCGCATCGCTTCCACAGCAAAATCACCTCCAGATGACATGCCCCAACAGAAGAACACCAAAAGGGGTAGAAGGAAGGTGGAGAAGGGGAACGCACAGGCTCGACTACAGACAACCCCCAATAACTAAGAGAACTGTCGCCGGCGAAATAATGCCACAACAGTTACTTAAAAATTTAAAAAAAAATATCAGAAGGATGCAAGAAAAAAAAGAAAAATTTAACAAAATTATTTAAAAAAAGGAAGAAACTCTATGGCCAAAGCACCCTCAGAAGGTGCACGAGGCTTAAGGCCAAAATAAGACAATTATCTTAGAAAACTACATAAGGCTTTACATGCTTGCTTGCTGAACCAAAACGAAAACATTAAGTTTAAAAAAAAAATTAAGCCCAAAGAAAAAACCAGTAGACAGGCATTATTAAATGAGAAAGGGCTTGATAATGTACTAGAACGCAATACCGATCCGGCATGCAGAGATCCAGGCCACGACGCAAAACGAAAAATTTAAAATTAAATTAATAGAATAAAATATGATCAATTAAGAAATCCACACATTCCTGACTGAGAAAAAACTCAGGAACATTCACCAAAAACACAAGGTTAAACCAACAAGGTTAATTAAAAACATATTGAGCTAACACCACAACATGTTTGAGTTTCCCGGTCGGCGCCAAGAGACTGCACTCTCAAGACCAGAATGCACTCGGGCCAAACAAAAAACAAACAAGGCCACAAATAGATGACCGCATGTCCGATCGAATTACAGCAAACAATTAGCATAATTAAATTTTAAAATCACCAGAGAGAAATAAAAAGGAGGAAGGAATTACGCTTTAACACTATTGACATGAGGCTGGTGCATCGGATCGTAAATAAATTAATAATAGGGAAATTCCAAGGACTGCCAAAAACTAAATAAATAAAAATTCACAACGTAAAATAAACTAGAACCGTGTCTCCAAAGGTACGAAGAAAACATTTTTTTTTATATCTGGCAACATTAGTAAAGGCGAAAAAATAGGCCTACCAGGTGAAACAAAATACAGAATTAAAACATTAATATAAGACGATATCGGAGCTCCATAACAATATATAAACATAAATGTATAATGCAACGTACCTTACATCCTTCCTAAGTGGAGACACAAGGATAATAAAATAATTAATACACAATTTTTTAAAAATATTATACGGCACTAAATGTGCCTCAAAAATGGCTAATCCGGCACATGCGTCGTTTAGATGACAAGCACTCGTTCGCATCCAGTTGCGATTCTATATCACTTTCATCTTCCAGGCGAAAAGAAGAAATTAAGTTATTATGTAGCACAGGCGTTTCCTTTTCGTGAATATGTATTCATTTTTCGTAAAATCTAGGGGCCACAGCCCCCAGCACACGGAGCGATACTCTTGGACCAGCAGCCGGCTTGTTATCTTGACGACAGGCAATGAAGATCACAAGATGGCGGAGAATCACAAGTCAGATACCGAACTGCATTCATGTAAATTGTTATTGTCCAATCAAGGCTTGACACATCATGTAACAATGTGCACATAATGTAATTATTTTGGCGGTATCATGTATATACAGTCTTTTGTTCCATGACGTAGAATATAATAAATAGCCTTCAAATATGACTCGAAAAGGATGAAACCAGAAGACACAACAAACACACTCTATCGGTGGAAGATACAAGCTCGGCTAGAAGCGCCGAAGTCCGACAGATACTGTCATATCGTGTTCATAAACGGAACGAAGCCATGAGGCGGTCGTTTAAAATGGCAAGGAACACAAATATACAGGGAAGATGGATTTAAAAAACGTTGGGACGGGCATTGCACGTAACAATATATACACACAGTAATACAGCCATCACAATAACACAGGTTATCAGACAAAATTCAACACTCACCCAAGTACACGAAGCTAAATGACCATGATGACCATGCATCTCAAATGAAACAACAACGACAGCTTCCTACCCAAATCCTTCCTCGTATAGAAACCCACACTAGTAAGTCTACAGACATCACAGTGACACAGGTTATCCGACAACTTCTACACACACCCAAGTACACGGGGCTACAACGCCATGATGCCGCGAAGTCCCTAAAGGAACAACAACAATAGACTCTACCGCGGATCAAGGACAACGAATTTTAATCGCTGCAGTCGAGTGTTGAAATATTGTTATGGGTTTTGCATCCATATAGACCTATTAGCCCCGAAGAAATGCTCACGAATAGCCCCTGAATTCAAGCTCCTAGCGTCTGGTGTGGTGTTAGTGAAAATTGTCCAATAACGATTTACTGACGGTGTTGCGTTGGGAGGATCATCTTAAGAAGGTTTCTCTCACAGGTGCAAAAGTAATCTTCTATCTTTTCAATTACTCACTCTTCCCCTTCGTATGACTGGAACTTGAAAGACGATCTCATCCCAGCATACTCTTGCTATGTATATGTCGTGTACAGTGGACAACGGAGAAGGATACACTCAGGATTGTGGCTGTCAACTCTGAAATTCGAACCTCGGATCTTCGAACGATGCAATTTCCCAGCCCTCTTTGGAACATAACAGCTCGCTTGGATGAAGTTTGGACTTTTGTTAACCCAAGGTTACTCCTCAGATTTTCAACTTTGGCTTAAACTCGTCCGCGACTCTTCCTTTTTCTTGCTTGTGGATTGACTGTTCATCGATTATCATCTCCTTCCTATTTCCTGCGACGCCAGCTACTAGCTCACAATCAAGAGACTTCTTTGCTATTTTCACTTTCATGAGCTTACGTCATCCCGAAGTTCCTGCCCGCAGGAGTTCATTACGTGAGGACTATCACAACATCCTGCGCTGCTCACATCTATGGCTTGATAGCTCGCATCTATGAGCTCGACAACTTGTCGATGCTATCGCCGCTTCCCTCTATCAACCCCGCTGACCTAGTGAGGCAACCAAACTAGAATAGAATATCCTCTGTTCCAAATCTCTGGTTGCTAGTGATTGTGTTTTTTTTTGTCGTGTAGCCTCCTGAGAGGCCGAGTGCAGGTCTTTCTAGTCGACGCCCGTGGGCGACCTGCGCGTCGGGATGAGAGATGGAATGGACGAAGATGAATGAAACCGAACAAGGATGTGGAAGGAAGCGGCCGTGGCCTGTCAGAAGGTACTATCCCAGCATTTGCCTGGTGTTGAAAATGGGAAGCCACGGAAAACCATTTCAAGGACAGCCGACGGTGGGGCTCGAACCCACGCGTCTACCGAGTCAGCAGAGAGCTTCGCCCCTTGACCTAACGCAGCGCTTTAGCCCGCGTAGAGTGATTGTGGTAATGATGATGATTTTTTTTTGTCGTATAGCCTCTTGAGAGGCCGAGTGCAAGTCTTTCTAGTCGACGCCTGTGGGCGACCTGCGCGTCGGGATGAGAGATGGAATGGACGAAGATGAATGAAACCGAACAAGGATGTGGAAGGAAGCGGCCGTGGCCTGTCAGAAGGTACTATCCCAGCATTTGCCTGGTGTTGAAAATGGGAAGCCACGGAAAACCATTTCAAGGACAGCCGACGGTGGGGCTCGAACCCACGCGTCTACCGAGTCAGCAGAGAGCTTCGCCCCTTGACCTAACGCAGCGCTTTAGCCCGCGTAGAGTGATTGTGGTAATGATGATGATTTTTTAGCCTATTTTCAATTTTGAAAAAATAGGCTTATGAGATCACCTTTTGTCCGTGTGTGTGTGCGTGTGTGTGTGTGTGTGAGGCGTGTGTGTGTCCCCCCCTAATAAAATCTAAACGGCTGGAGCGATTTCAATGAAACTCGATAAGTTCATAGCACTATTCCCGGCGACCTCGACCGTGCCCTTCAAATTTTGTTACGTCTCACCAATCCAACATGGCGGCTGTGCGAAATATTTCACTAGCATTCAATATCTCCGAAGCTATTACCGATATCGCCCTGAAATTGTGTACGGTGATAAAGGGCACTACTAGAAGTTCACCTATGACACTTTCAAAAACCTGGTGACTACAAAACCAATATGGCGGTCAAGCGAAATTGAGACTTTTAAATAGACTTTTCTCGCGATTTAACTATCCAAACATAATGAAACTTGGTACAGCAAATGATTATACACATTGTAATGCACTGGAGTCTAATTTAGTTCAATTGTTTACATAACCTCAAAATGGCGGCTGTGCGAAATATTTCACTGACATTCTATATCTCCGAAACTATTACAGATATCACCCTGCAATTTTGTACGGTGATAAAGGGTACTGATACAAGTTTGCCTATGTATATTTCATAAACCTGTAAAGTACAAAACGAACATGGCGACCAAGCGAATTTGAAATATTTTAATAGACTTTTCTCGTGATTTAAATCTCTGAGCGCAGTGAAATGAGGTACAGCAAATGATTTTTCAGATTGTAATGCACTGCCATCTAATTTAATTCAATTGTTAGCATAACCTCAAGATGGCGGCTGTGCGAAATTTTAAAATATTTTTTTTATTACTTGTGTCGTAATCATGCGATCGATGTGAAAGTTTGAATAATGAACCTAGGCAATAATTGTCCCTGAATGGTACATAACTATATGGCCTATACATATAACAATCCTAAATGGCGAGCTTCCGAAATATTTAGACAGTTCTCAATATCTATGAATCTTTTACAGCAACCAAACTGATTTTTTTTTATGTTCATAGAGACTATGAACATATGTTCACCTAAAGGACTTACAGTAACCAGGTGAGCACAAATCCAACATGGCGGCGACGCGAAGTATAAATATTTAAATGTACGTTTCTCGCGAATTAACTATCCGAGTGCCGTGAAACGTTGCACGTTAAATGCTTATACAAATGTTGATCCACTGGCATCAAATTTATATCAATTGTTTGCATAATCACAAGATGGCTGGTGTGCGTACTTTTAAAATCTCGTTTTTACTTCTTGTGTTCTAATCATGCGATTGAAGTTTGAATACCACACGTACACAATAATCTTAATGTAATAGGACAAAAATAAAAATCCAACCTGGCGACCATCTGAAATATTTAGACGGTTCTCAATATCTACGAATCTGTTACAGCAATTAAACTGAAATTTTGTATGTTGATAGAGGCAATTAACATTAGCAGGATATATGAAAATAGGCTGTATAGTTCTTCACGGAACTACTTGTTTTTTGTCGTATAGCCTCTTGAGAGGCCGAGTGCAAGTCTTTCTAGTCGACGCCCGAGGGCGACCTGCGCGTCGGGATGAGAGATGGAATGGATGAAGATGAATGAATGAAACTGGGCAAGGATGTGGAAGAAAGTGGCCGTGGCCTGTCAGAAGGTACTGTCCCAGCATTTGCCTGGTGTTGAAAATGGGAAACCACGGAAAAACATTTCAAGGACAGCCGACGGTGGGGCTCGAACCCACGCGTCTACCGAGTCAGCAGAGAGCTTGGCCCCTTGACCTAACGCAGCGCTTTAGCCCGCGTAGCCACTACTGTCGGTATGATGATGATGCTGCTGATGATTGTTGTTTAAGGGGCGACCTTAATATCGCAGCTCTTGAGCGATAAAGAATATTAACGGTGTACTAACGAATAATGGATATTTTTGAATTATCGAACGATTGTAATGCCCGCTGAGCGATCTATTAGATGTGTTCTATTTCAAAAGCGGCTGTATATTTTTCTCGAATCCTCAATTATGGCCGATAAAACTATGTATTTTGGGGAAATTATTTCGTAGTATAATTTAGTTGAACTAATAAACAGGAATGTTCTACGCGGTTTTATTTATTCCTTTTATGATGATGATGGTGAAGATGATGATGATGATAATTGTTGTTTTAAGGGGCCTAACATCAATGTTAGTGGCCCTTAATGGTTTGGGCGATAGTGAAACATGGGATGAGAATGAAAACTATAACTAATACTAACTACAGACTTATATACTAGAAGAAGAAATGGGAAACAAATGAAGGATAAGGCAAATAAAGGACAGGAAGAAAAGAAATGCCCTCAACCCCCGAAGAATGAGGATTGAGGGACTTGGAAGGAAGGAGAGACATGAAAGGCAGATAGGAAAGGGAATGAGGAGAGGGCCCACCCCTAGTCAGTGGAAAATGGGGGATAAACGGACCCAGGTCAGGAATCCCCCGAGGTCGCCAAGTCCCGAACTCACCAATCGTGAGCCCCGGAGGGTGTAGCAATATCCAGGGTGCACCAGAAGTGATTATTCCTTTTACAGTAAGAGCAGTAAGGTTATGTTTATATCGTGTCGTCCACTAATTAACAACCGATAGTAGTGGCTACGCGGGCTAAAGCGCTGCGTTAGGTCAAGGGGCCGAGCTCTCTGCTGACTCGGTAGACGCGTGGGTTCAAGCCCCACCGTCGGCTGTCCTTGAAATGGTTTTCCGTGGTTTCCCATTTTCAACACCAGGCAAATGCTGGGACAGTACCTTCTGACAGGCCACGGCCGCTTCCTTCCACATCCTTGCCCAATTTCATTCATCTTCATCCATTCCATCTCTCATCCCGACGCGCAGGTCGCCCACGGGATTCGACTAGAAAGACCTGCACTCGGCCTCTCAGGAGGCTACACGACAAAAAAAACTAATTAACAAGGTCTTACTTTAATTAGTATTTACTGTACTTTTGAAAGAAGAAGTATCTGGGACGCACGTGCAGTAGATAACACTTCCGTTTCATGGTGAACGAGCTTACGTGGGTGCGCAAAAGTTTTTAAAAAAATCTCGGTTTGTCTAATTCTGTCCATTAAATCGAGGTCCGCTAAATCGAGGGTTTACTCTATATGCGTTAGTATTCCATTATAAACTCTACGTCCCAGTACTGAAATGCCATGTCCTGTGGTTCGGATTCCACGTAAATATAAGGTCCCGTGGCTCATGATCGCGAGATTAACGGTCACGTTAAGCTACAAGCTTCCCCCTTCCTAAGTCCAGATCAAGACCGGCGTCACACAGTTTGGAATCATCCGATTTATAGTGTTTATCATCCTAGTTATCTATGAATTATGAGTGGATCAAGAATGGGTCATTGTGGTAAGAGGCAGGATACTCTTGAAGCACACAGCACACTAGTACTGGTAGTGCCAAGTGCACCCAGTTATAATTTCAGGTGTGAAGTTTGCAAAGCTCCATATGTCCTCTACTGTCACCAGAATACCTGTGCTAGATGAAATGCCAAGCAGCTAGTATTCAGCTTCCACATCCAGTCAGATGCATGAACATGTTATCCTCTTTCCTCAAGATACTGTCAAACGTTTATACCGAGGTCTGCATATATCGAACTCGATTAGTAACACACGAACGGGTACTGTTATGAGAAGTACCATTGAGCACCGGTGTATGTCGCTAAGAAATCAGAGTCGAGTATCGAGTCTTTTCAATTCAGCTCAGGTAATGGTCTCCATTGTATTGCTCTGTTGCTGCTACTGCCCTCGCTTTAAAATGAAAGGAAATGGCGCTTACGAATCAGACTCTCATAGGCGCCTTAGTTTCCTACAAATACAAGCTGCGGAAAAATAGTTAAAACATCTTTGCTGCAAAAAAATTTCAGTCTGATGGTGCGGCAGCATAGCCACTGTCCTTTCACCGAGACGGCCAGGGTTCGAATTCGGTGACAGTGGGAAGGGAATTTCACCAGAAATACAACTTACGACAGAAAGACCACCCCGCCTTACATTCCTGCTCAAAACCAAACGATCCAAGTTGACTGTGATTATCCCATGTAAAACACTGTCTGTTGACTTGGGTTAGAATCCCACCAGAGAAAACTGTTCAAATGATGGGACATCCACCGCTGCTCGCTAAAATAATTAATTACTCGCCAATAATGATTAGTTAACTAGTTATTTTGACAACCAGTTATTGTTGTTGTTGTTTCATTTGTGCTTCGACATCATGGTCATTTTAGCCCCGTGTATTTGGGTGAGTGTGTAATTTTGTCTGATAATCTGTGTTATCGTGATGACTGTATTATTGTGCCTATTTGTAAGTGAAGTGAGGATTGGGAAGGAGAAGGATCTGGCCTTACGATAGGAACCATCCCGACTCCTGGAAAAAATTCTTTTTTTTTTGTAGCGTATGGCTTGTAGTGCCGGGAGTGTCTGAGGACATGTTCGGCTCGCCAGTTTTTGTAGCTGCTTCGAGGCGGACACCCAATGGGTCAGCTACACGTACCATCGCGTGTGGAGTGTTGTCTGGGGAGGAAAGTGTGAATGTAAGGACGAGGAATTGGAAGGTAGCGGCTGTGGCCTATAGTTAGGGACCAACCCCGGCATTTGCCTGGAAGGAAGATGGGAAACCACAGAAGACCATCTGCAAGGTTGCCGGCGGGGGGATTCGAACCTCCTCGCCTCCCGGATGTAAGCGACTGCCTGCAGTCATGCCGTAACGACCACGGCTAACTCACCCGGTATTACATGTATTAGTTAGTTATCACACTTAAATGGGCAATTTAGGATTACGCGTTTCGACCCTCAAGTGGCCATCATCAAATCCTGATCACTGTGTTAAGGTTAATTTTCACTGTTGTGAAGAAGTGTCAAGAAGTGAATACTTCTGTGGTTCAATAGCATGTCGTTAGATGATTATAGTACAGTACAATGTTTGATTCGCAGTTTGAATCTCGTTTTACGTTAGGTTTGTTTTGTGTTGCAAGGTTTTGTGAATTGCGTGAGTAACGATGTATATGCGCGTGTATACCATTTAGAATATCACACTGTAAAAATAATAAATCAAGTAACAAATTTTAGCATGCAGTAGAATGAACTAATTATAATGTACACTTAACTTGGTATTGTTCTCCTCTCAGCGATGCTCACATATAGACTTCCAGGAGTGTGTTTACATATTTATAACTTGTACCCCGCCCAACTCATTAGCATAATCGTGTTGACCGACTAAAAAGCAGCAAAAGACTGTGAGTCAAACTCAACCATATCTGTTGGTTAGATCAGCAGTTTGTCTTTTCTATCACTATGAGCGCTAGTATGAGTCAATGCAGAGTTTTACTTAAGCCCTTATAACTACTTCCGGTGTGAAGGTTCTTCAAAAAAAGCTCCTCGGGGTATTGAACCAAGGAACATATTAAAGAAAGAATTATGTAAAGAAGTTAATTTGGCTAGGATTTGAATCAAAAAGAAACGAGTAAGGAAACAAGTAATTTTAGGCTGTTTTTCCAGAACTGCATTTAGGGTGAAGTTATTCTCGAAATTTGGTTTTTAGTTAAATAGAGATCTCCAAAACTCACAATTTGAAACCTTTCCGTGTTCTTTAGCCCTTCAACAGCTTGCTACGGTGGGCGAGTGGTCAACGTGTCGGTCTACTAACCCCACGCTTGCTGGTTCGCTCCTGGCCATGGTAAGTGATTTTTGAAAGGCGCCTAAAATTACGACACCATGCCATACGATGATGACATGTCAAAGAACCTATTTGAATTCAGTAGGTCGTGATCATAATGGCAAAATTAATCTCGGGAGTTTCCGCCAACACAAAGTTCCTCATTTCTCTACTAGAAAGCGCTGTAGTGTTCAAGGAGTTTAAATATTTAACCTCCTTGACTTTCATAGTACTTCAAAGAACAACGAAATTCGACATGCAAGGTACTCTTTGGGTGTCAAATAACCAAGCTTGCACCTGGCACCCGAGGCCATACGGTATTATTATTATAGCCCTTCAACCTTTGCTACATAGCCCTGGGGTTCACTCAGCCTACACCAGTAATGAGTACCAGTGTAATTCCAAGGAGCAAAGACGGCCGGGCATGGAGCTGACAACTCAATTCCATGGTCGGCTTTGCTTTGCTTGGATGTATAATTTATGTAGCTTGAGAAAAATGCATTGCCAAGAAAACAAAGATATTTTTAACTTTTCAAAGAAGAAAGCAAGCTCTGTTATTTGACACACAGAGGGCAGCTTGCATGTCGAATTTTGTTGTTCCTTGAAGCGCTATGAATGTAACCTCCTTGGCACTATAGCGCTTTCTAGTAGGGAAAGGAGGAACTTTTGTGTTGGCGGAAAATCCCCAGATTAATTTTTCCATTACGAACACGGCCTACTGAATTCAAATGGGCTCTTTAACATGTCAACAACCTATGCCATGCGTGTCGTGACTTTTGTCACCTTTAAAAAAAAATACCACGGCCAGGAGCGAACCTGCAAGCTTGGGCTTGGTAGTCCGACACGACAACCACTCACCCACCGTGGAAAGCCATATAAATAATAATTTTGAAGAACTAGAACCACGATTCTAGGTTGAACTGCAAGCTCTGAACTCTTATTTAAGTGTATATACGAGTAGTTTCTAATCATGAACCTTAATAGTTGGGTCATAAATGTACCTTTAGCTAAATAATTTGTTTTTAAGAACTTATTAATTGTAATTTAGGTAACAGTGAAGGATATTGCTTATTTAGTAACTTAACTATTTTATCTTATAATCGTAGTTTCACTTCCTACGTAGATAAATTTTCTAAACAATTGATTCAGTAGTTTTTGGGTGGTAGGAACATATCACGAAATTGAAGTGTTTTGATCAACTATTCAGTGTTGCCTAAGTGATCTAGACAAATTGAACGTAAATTAGATGCTTTTCAATCGGTGAACACGCGTGCGCCCAATCCAATTTCCCTCCCCCATTTGTATGAGTAATGTTTTATTTAATGTATAAATGGCTTCTATCGCTTCAATAAATAATTCATGTACGATATTTATATCATGTACTTGAAAATTAATTGTAATTCCCCGCCCACTCCCGTGTTGCCCGACTGAAAGGCTCCTATTAATAGAGCATACGTTGAAGAACATTCTGGAGAGTGTTCAAATATACGTATAATAACCCACCAATGTGAAGACAGCAATATGGCGCATTACGTGCGGTTTCCGTACTGTCTGGATTAAATCCTGAGTTGTGTCCACTGACCTCCAAATTGGCCCAGCATTATCTACGATAATAATTCATGTTTCACTATTCTCATCTACTGACATACAAATCACTGCAACACGCTATAATGCACTCCCAAATTAGTTGCGAGTTATACCTTCTTCGGATATTGAAACTAGATATTACAAGCCCGTGATGCAGTTCACCTTTACTACATGTAACCGAAGTGATAATTGACTCGCTCCTTTTAGCAACAGTTTAGAAAGAGCTATACTTTTAATGGTGTGTATTTCTGTACAAGCCACCGTGAAAAATCATAAAAGTACGCGTTTTAGGATATTAATATTTTAGCATTGAATGGTCTTTCAGATAAGCACACATGTTTTTGCACAGAAATAATAATAAAATAATGTTATTGGTTTTACGTCCCTTTTAACTAATGCAGCTTTTAGAGACGCCGGAGTGCCAGAATATTGCCACGAAGGGTATCTTTATTGTGCCAGTAAATCTACTGACACGGCTTCCTAATATTTAAGCACCCTCAAATGCGAATTAGATCCCGGTATCTCGGGATCAGCAGGCAAGAACGTTACCGCTGAGCCGCGCAGCCAGTCTGTTCCATACAAAATATGAAAGCACGATGTTTACCTCAGCTAGACTTACGAATTAGGTTCTTGGGTTCGTGTTAGGAATTCCACAAGCTAACAACTTGTGCTATGTCTAATTTCTTCCTTTCTTTATTACTTGTGCTTTATCGTCTGCCATGTCTCCTTGTAAACCATAACAACGCAACGTGCATGACATTAGAAACAATGGAATTATATTATTTAGAATGATGTCACTTTAAGTTTATATTCATTACAAAAACATTAGAGTTTGGAGACGCTCTTATTAGAGATTAAACATTCCCTTCATCGTAGAGCAACTTGAGCGGCAGGCAACATCTGTCAAATTTTGGGCTGAAATGCATGGCATGCATAGTATGGCCGGCGTATTCTCCGGATATAAACTATGTTTAACTAACCTCTATATGAGATGATTTTAGCAACTGGCTGCACCTGGTTGATTCTCTGGTGCTTGACACGCCTCTTCTTGTCCAAATATGCTTCGGCGTCATATTATGGAAATGTATGCCGCCATGAACAACCGCAAGAGAAACCTCAGCTACACAGGGGAGAGCCAATCGTTTCCCAAACTGTGGTACGCTCGTACTGCTGCATTGGTGCGCGGTGATGATACGAAAAATATAAACAAATTTAGATACGTTACAAAAATATAAAAATTTAAAATGTAAAAATATAAAAACATTGATATGTTGCCGGAGGACTTAAGGGCCAAAGATACGGAGCAGTTTTATGAATTGAATTGTGATTGAGAACTAAGGCAAACTTTTTCAAAAATGGCTCATGTGAACTTTTAGGTTGAGCGGCGTGCAGCCTCTACAGACATAGCTGACAAAGCAGTCAGATTTTTACTGCCTTTCACTACTTCGTACTTGCGTGAGACTGCATTTTCTTCACTTGTTTGTCTCAAGAATAAATACCGGAATAGGCACTTCGTTTGAGACTCAGCAAACTTAAATCAGACATTCCTAAGTTGGCTTCTAATTTTCAAGCGAAGTAGTTAGTTGAACTTTGGTTTTTATGTTTAATCATTAAGATCTGTTTTATTAATATTATTTGTACAGTGCCATTTCTGAATGTTTGAATTGATTACTTATTGTAATAAATAATAAAACAACTGGACACATTTTTATTATTTGAACTTTAACAGTCTAACTCTAAAGAACACAACTTACAATCCATCCTTTGGTCTGCTACGTAGTGGTGGTGGTGGTTATTGTTATATATCTCCCACCAACAGGTGGTACGCGAGAGATCCTCATCTCTTGAAGTGGTACACACACAAAAAAGTTTGGGAAACACTAGTCTAGACCACTCGGCCAAAGTACCACCTTGAGTTACGTAGTCGATAGTAGGTCCAGTAAGTACCGTAATGATTGTAAATTAGGAAAATCCTTAGCATAGAATTACGTACCTGGTACAATACCGGGCACATTGGTGGAGGACGCTAACGCTCCACCTCGTGCCTCACTGGTATAGGGAGGGTGTGGGTTCAAAGTCCAATTCGATCGTCCTGAAAATATTTTACCGTGGTTTCCCATTTTCACCCCCTGGCTAATGCCTGGATGGTTCCTTTCAACAGGTCCACGGCTGACTTCCTTCCTTGGCCGTTCTTTCTTTAGACCTAAGTTAGCGCTCGAGTGGACAATCGGCCTGTCACTATCCCCCGTTTCATCTGCTGGCAAAGTGTGTCCTGCTCCAAGACACTGTCCTTGTAGCGGTAAAGGAATGATCCCTCGCTGAGTCCGTGGGTGAGGCCAAGCTTGGATGATAAGTGATTTAAAATAAGCTTACAATACTCCACGTTGTATTTCAACAAGCTACTACAAACCAACTTGCATACTCCCTGATAAGGACAAAGAGTTATAAATTATACCCAAACGTTTAAAAGCAAGTATTCGATATGTTCTTTACCGACAGTAGTGGCTACGCTGGCTAAAGCGCAGCATTAGGTCATGGGGCCAAGCTCTCTGCTGACTCGGTAGACGCGTGGGTTCGAGCCCCACCGTCGGCCGTCCTTGAAATGGTTTTCCGTGGTTTCCCATTTTCAACACCAGGCAAATGCTGGGACGGTACCTTCTGACAGGCCACGGCCGCTTCCTTCCACATCCTTGCCCAGTTTCATTCACCATCATTCATTTCATCTCTCATTAACTCCTCTCATGAGGTTGGCGTCAGGAAGGGCATCCGGCCGTAAAAACCATCGCCACAAAGCCTTCCATCGCATCTCATCCCCGACCCCGTTGGAAAACGGGAATAATAAGGGGTAGACATACATTCGATATGTTCTTTGCTGAACATTTTATCATTTCAAGTGATCTTGTCGACTTCGTCGTCATGCTTGGGTCTAACGCTATGCGTTACGGTTACGGCGTGTATGACGTCATCATGTTGTTCAGTGTATATGCACCGAGTCTGAGTTTACTGCTGGGGTCTAACGCTTTGCGTTACGGTTACGGCGTGTATGACGTCATCATGTTGTTCAGTGTATATGCACCGAGTCTGAGTTTACTGCTGGGGTCTAACGCTATGCGTTACGGTTACGGCGTGTATGACGTCATCATGTTGTTCAGTGTATATGCACCGAGTCTGAGTTTACTGCTGGAGTCTGGCGTTATGCGATACGGAGACGGCGAGTGCGTGACGTCAGACTGGAATACAGGTTGACTCCTAAAGAAGTGAGCAAGATGTCAGACAGGAATACAGGGTGACTCCTAAAGAGATGGACCCGATGTCAAGATAAGAATACAGAGTGACCCTTAACGAGGTGTATAGGATGTCCTAGACAAGAATACAGGGTGACTCCTAAAGAGTTATACAAGACGTCAGATAAGAATACAGGGTGGCTCCTAAAGAGGTGTACACGATGTCAGACAGGAATACAGGGTGACTCCTAAAGAGATATACAAGACGTCAGATAAGAATACAGGGTGGCTCCTAAAGAGGTGTACACGATGTCAGACAGGAATACAGGGTGACTCCTAAAGAGATATACAAGACGTCAGATAAGAATACAGGGTGGCTCCTAAAGAGGTGTACACGATGTCAGACAGGAATACAGGGTGACTCCTAAAGAGGTGTACAAGATGTCACACAAGAATACAGGGTGACTCCTAAAGAGTTATACAAGGCGTCAGATAAGAATACAGGGTGACTCCTAAAGAGGTGTACAAGACGTCAGATAAGAATACAGGGTGGCTCCTAAAGAGGTGTACACGATTTCAGACAGGAATACAGGGTGACTCCTAAAGAGTTATACAAGACGTCAGATAAGAATACAGGGTGACTCCTAAAGAGGTGTACAAGATGCCAGATAAGAATACAGGCTGACTCCTAAAGAGTTATACAAGATGCCAGATAAGAATACAAGGTGACTCTTAAAGAGGTGTACAAGATGGCAGAGAAGAATACAGGGTGACTCCTAAAGAGGTGCACAAGATGTCAGACAAGAATACAGGGTGGCAAGAATACAGGGTGACTCCTAAAGAGGTGCACAAGATGTCACACAAGAATACAGGGTGCCTCCTAAAGAGGTGTGCAGGATGTCAGAGCAAAATACAGGGTGACACTTAACGAGGTGTACAGTATGTTAGATTCAATTCAAATACAGGGTGACACTTAACGAGGTGTACAGTATGTTAGATTCAATTCAAATACAGGGTGACCCTTAAAGAGGTTTGCAAGAAATCAGATGCAAATAATGGGTGACCCTTAATGAGGTGCCCGTGCGGGAAGCCTAAGTTAATGGGTAATGGAGTCTGTTGAAAGAGTCCTCCTGAGCCTTTCTAACATGTGTAGCATTTGTAACATGCGTCATTTGAAATGATATAAAGTCTAGTCTCTCAGACTGACTGTATCTTTTGTTATCATATCAAGTCTGCTATCTAATTGCAACAACCCATAAAGTGACATTTTGATGCAAATCTATAGCAGTTTGTTGCATAGTAGCACTCTTTGTGGTGTGTGTGCCACTAGTGTGCCTGTTTTGCGTTATAATACATATTTCAACGTAATGTTTGTATTGCTCTGCTCCAGACTGAAAAATGGCTTCTAATCTATTTCAATGAATGCACTCAAGAAAATGGAAATTGCAACACCATGAATGAGTGGTGCTGTAGTGCTGAAATTGAACATGCAGGGCGAGTGTTTCGCTGTAATATGATGATATCACATACAGGTCCCTCTGACTTTAAAGTTGAACAAAAATCAATAGAAGAGCTGGAATACAGTGCTGAATTCCTCACGTCGTGGAGTCAACAAGGATCACTTCCTGAGGATATGCGTTTCATGCTTGCTCTACTGCACAGGTAGTTGTTCCAGAGTTATGGCTGGCTGAAGCATGTTGGCTAGTTGTCGACTCATATATATTGAGGGTTAGGTCCGGGGATCTGGTGGGCCATACATGAGGTTGATATGTCATGAGAGCTTCATAATTAACTTGAATGGCATAGTGTAACAATTTCCATTCCATAAGTTGTCACTTACCATTGATCATTGTACTCAATCTTTATTTAACTTTGAGTCAGAAAAATGTAAATATGCATAGTAAATATATGTAAGGATTTTCCATTTTAAACTGGAAGTTTCTCTCAGTGATACCAGTCTGATTACGAGGAATCGTCGCTGATATATTGATATTGAGTGTGACGAACAACAGTAATTCAACCTGGATATCTACTCTTAACAGACTCCTGCACTCCCTCAATCGGCTTCTCTTCATTCAAAGTGGAGATAGTGTTGAAAAATGTTTGATTCAGATATCATTTTAGAGTCTTTACATTCATATTATGGAACGTTATCCAATGGAACTATACCGGTACCAAAAAACAACCCAACTCGCCCTCACAAAGAAGAGAGGTTTTCAAGTACTGTTAAGGGCCTTCAGTACAGTTAACCTTGAGTGAAAATAAGTAGATTATGAAATCGGTATGTCTGTGATTAATATCAAGGAAATTATCGTTCCAAAGATGTCAAATAACTACAAGGTGGATTTGATGGTCATGTGACACACTGATATTAATTAGGCTACGCATTCCCATGCTCATGCACATCTCAAACTCCACTATATTTTTTCTTCTTGCTGGCATTCGGTTTCACAGCGCATTAAAACTTCACTGTACTTCTATATAAGTAGGTCTACATACTACAAGCCTTTATTGGCTTTTGCAGATAAAAAAGAACAAAAGCACGAAATTTCATGTAGTTACAAGTTACGAAATATTGCTATTTGGGCCTGACCAAACGGCACCAAGCGGAAATTGAGCCGAGGATTACAATGAAAGGTAATTCTTACAGTATGGAGGGTGAGTCACCTAAAACTTGCACCGCAAATATTTCGGAAATGGGAAGTGGTATTGATGTGCGGTTTTTACAGACTGGCTTAGTAGTCGGGGGCTCGTACTTTTGGCCTATAAAGATATTTGAATAATACTTCCAACGTGTATTGTTTGAGTAAACATACACTTATTTAAATGGAGCATTGCCCATTAACATTAACAAAATAAAAGTAGGGTAAATTAGAATGTCAATGGTGTTTGTAGCAGGATTCTAGTGCAAGTGGTTTGCGAGAGGTCGTGTGTTGAAGAGTCTCCACACCGACACTTGCACATACCTGTGGCAGCACAAACTAAACAAAAAAAACCTGAATACACTCCTTATGTGGATTCTGACAAGTAAAGAGTACACTGACCTTCAAAGGTTGTGCTCAAAATGACCGAAAAATTTGCAATGTAAATTCTAGGTGACTCACCCAGTATATGCGTGTGTATATATTTCTACTCTTCTTTTAAAATAAGTAACATTTATTTTAGACGTTTTGATTAGTTCTAATTTTAAGGGTTCTCAATTAACTTGTAATTCAAATTTAAAATAGCAAGTAGTTACATGAAGAACTAAATAGATAAAACGTGTAAGAAATGTGTGATAGTTTATGGAAATCAAATAAATACTTTTCAAGAAATAGCTCCCAAACGTGTGGTAGGCCTCATGTCCGGGTCCCCTTAGCATCCGGAAATTGCTGTTGAAATGCTCCCAAACGTGTGGTATGCCTCATGTCCGGGTCCCCTTAGCATCCGGAAATTGCTGTTGAAATGCTTTGTGAGTAACATTAACTGACTCGTTCTTAATAAAACTAAAACAAATGCAAATTATTTCTTGTGTGGTAAACCTCGCAGCCATAGTTGTGTATGACTGGATAGCAACTAACAATTCCCAGCTTTTGGAGCAAACACACTTGCTGGTCTGTATCATATCTGTTGTCGCTTGCCATTCCACTGGGGTGCACTCAAACAAAATGCACAAAATAAAATGAAAATAAGGCGCAGATTCTCAGCTGACGAAAGACAATAGCCAACATTCCTCAACACATGAATTATAAATTCTTAGAAGTTACAACGTTACATGGTGTAGCTACTTCTGTACCACCCTGTGTATTTACAGTTACTGTAATTAATCGAGCCCTGGACATAAGCTCATTTGATGTTTGTTTGTGGGGTAGTTTAAAAGACAAAGTGTACAGGTGTAATCCCCTACTGTAGTGGAGCTGAAGATCAACATGCTGGAGCAGATATCCCTCATAACGGAATGAGAATTGCAATGTGTCAATGCCAAATGTATTTACAAGGTACAATGCCTATCTGTGAACTAATGAAGGACATTTCCAGGACCATGTGTGAAAAAGTAAGTTCAATAATGAATTGCTGGTGAATTTACAGTTAATTAATGTACCCTGTCACTGTTTCTACATCTGCGTAGTCAGCGGCCCGAGCTGGTTTGGCTGGCGAATGGCCGATGGCCCCATTTACAAAAAAGAAGACTCGCTCTGTATCTTCTATTACCATACAAAATTCCAGGTTGATAGCAGTAACAGTTTTGGAGATATTGAATGCCGGTGAAGAAATTTCGCGTGGCCACCATTTTTGATTGGTAACAATTATTAAGATGTGAAAGACACGGTCGAGGTCGAACAAGGTACTAGTAAGACCTTCCCAAGTTTCATTGAAATTGCTCCAGCCTAAGATTTTACTACAGGACACACACACAGACAGAAGGTTGATATCTTACCTATATTTCATGATTGAAATAGGCTAAAAGTAAAGGCTTTCGCACATATGGCATCAATACCTTTGAAGATTATCACGGAGGCTGAATAGAATGAGGAGTTACTTCAGTGGAGACAGCATACAGACCATTAAAATTCTGCCTTTTGATAAGATACTGCTAATAGCGGATGTCGCTGTGTTGTGACATGCTGGAAGGTGAACATGGCGGCACGAAACTTGCTCGGAAGTATTTGCCTAGCAATGAAGCAATCTCCGGCTTATCGAATTTGTTAGCATAGAGAGTGGAGGAGTTCCTTCCAACTTTATAAAATTAAAGGTATTCACCGATAAGGCGCCTGCAGGTGATCCTCCGTCAGGAATCCAATACCGGGTTATTCTGGAACAATTTACCCTGTCAAATTATTCGCTGTCACAAGGCTAAGAAAATAACAGTGCCAATAAACGGGTGGTTATCCGCAGACTTAATATGAAATATAGTCGTGATGGTCAACGCGTACCCAGGCGGTGTTATTTCATCTCGATTATTCTACCACTCAGTCCCACCCATCTATTAATGAGGGTTCGGTGTTGGCTTCCTTACTCTCGACAACAAGTGTCCCTCGTGATTTGAACGTGGCTGTATAACTATTGTCTTGCAGAGAGCCAACCTCCGCTTAAAGCCCCTAAACCTCATAAATCGGCCCCCTAATGGGCGAGAAACATACATGTCGTTTTCTCTGATGACCACTGGGGATGAGTTGACCGTCACGACTATAGTTCTCTCACTATCCTCGTTAACAAGCGGTGACTCAATCGTTATACAGAGCTACGCGCCGACAGTAACCATTTGCTAATCAATAGCTGATATATCTTTATGTTTATGTACGCCTATTACTCGTGCTTGAAGCATCGTAAAATTAGGTATTGTAACCATGAGTCAATTCACCAATCATTTATAAAACTCTTCACCGTACTTATCATACAAGGGTTTGTATAGGGAAATACTTTTCAAAATACATGCTAAAATAGGCGAAAAATAAAAATAATCCTAGAAAGACGACCAAAGCATAAGTTGCCCTTCTCAATGTGTGACACAAAACTAGGGAGTCTATAAAGGGTCTCCGAAAACCACATTTTAAGGACCTTAAATTAACAGTGTATATGATATACCCAGAAAACTAACTTCGTTCTGATAAACGTATGAAGGAATGACAAGCCCCTGACCATTGCAACAGTAGCTCAATTGATAACGTCTGGTTATTAATACCGAAGACTGTTCGAAGAGCGGGTACTTCTGCTAGTTTATTTATATATTTTATCATTTCAACATGGTGGCTGCGCGTAATATTCACTCTCATATAGTCATCACGTTGATAGCAGTAAGGCCTTATATAAAACTATCTGAATTCCAAAAACTGTGAGCATTGATTAATTAAATCATAACATAATAGCCTATATGGATTCTAATGTTTGTTTATTAATAACATTTTGTAGAGATCCAACCATTAGTTTGATCGGAATTCATTATAAACATTGAACACTTGGGTGCCCACCATTCTACATTCTTTAAAATGCAGAAAAATGAATCATGGCATTGGAGTGTCCTCTGTACTAAAGTTCCTTCAATTCGGTTTCGTCATTCGGGAGTTGATAGGGGGGTTGGGGTGTAGACATACAGACACACAGGCATTTGGCCCGTATAGATCTCATAAGGCTAAAATTTAATCTCAGGTCATGGTATTGTAAATTTATGGATATTGCTTATTTATATGTATCAGCCCCTTCCGAACAAAAATACTGGTTACGTGGCTGTGTTTCACATTCTGCCTTTAGAATCCCTACCGATTTCAAAGACTAATGTTACCTGATTTTACAACGAAACCAAACCTAACTTTGCATTGACCCCGCACAACGGCTTCATTCTCCATACATACAGTATATTCTTAATTACCAGCAAACGTTTTCCTTTGATATTATAACCCAAACTTATTTCAGTTTACAAATCATAAAACTAGCCATATAGTCATTTCGTAGAACTTCTTAATCATTATAGCGTATACTGAAAATTTATTTTTAATATGAAGTCGGGCAGGGTTTCCAAACATTTTGTGGAAGACACCTCAATACGAACCCCTAGAATCTAGATCACAGAGGCAGTGAAGTACTTGCCATGAAGTTATTAAGAAATGTCGAAAAATGTATATGTTACAATAGATTTTGTAAATTAAGCATAAAAAATTGTCTTGAAAAACAGCGTAGAAATGAGGAGATGCGTATGTGAAAATATGTACCGTTTGTTGCCAAGAAACTACACAACAGATACATTTTTCGTGAATTATAAAAATTTCCAAAATGTTCTGCCTAATCATTTTTCAACATTTCTTAATAACTTCACCAGGTATATTCCAAAGTTTTTCTCTACTATACCTAGCAAATACACATCAATATCTTTTATAACCTAACTGATTCCACAAACGGCACATATTTTCACATACGCATCTCCTCATTTCTACGCTGCTTTTCAAGACAACTTTTTATGCTTAATTTACAAAATCTATTGTAACAGATCAGGTATTTTTGGAAAATTTACTATATCAACTTTTGATATGGTACTACTCAGTTACTCATCATATACCAGCTGAAGAAGGTCACAATTTGACCGAAACCGGTGCTATTTAAATGCAATAAATATTGTCTTTAGGTAAAAATAAATAGTTTATAAATAATAATAATAATGTTATTAGTCTTACGTCCCTTTTAACAACTGCGCCTTTTAGAGACGCCGGGGTGCCGAAATTTTTCTCCAAAGGGGATCTTTAACTTGCCAATAAATTTACTGTCACGGCTCCCTCGCATTTGTGCACCCTCAAATGCCAACTAGGTGCGCCAGGATTCGATCCTGCAACCTTGGGAAGAGCAAATGAGGACGTTACCGCTAAGCCACGCGGCCATATTAAGTGGCCAGGGGAACATACTGGTTAGACTGTCAACAATAAGCTTGGAGACTAGTTATATCTATTGTGATTACGCTGAATGAATCTGCGGTCCAAGTGTGAACAATTTAATATCAATTGCAGTCGCTAAGTTTGTTAGAATCGTTTTAAATATCTTTTCCGAGCGCGTCGATGACGGCAGTGAGCAAAGCAGCAAGACAAGGAAATTTCAGACACTGGGGTATTGAGGTACAATGACTTTTTTACCCCCTGGAACTACAGCCCTTGAAGAGCCTAGGCCTACCAAGCGACTGCTGCCCAGCCATTTGGCCTGCAGATATTGGGGTCACGCGAGGTCAGCGCATCGGATCCCCTCGGCCGTTAATCTTGGTATCCGTTACCGGGGCGCTGCCTCACTCATTTATTTATCGTATTGTGCCCAACTCTAGGAATGGGTATTCCAAGATTCAGACACCTAGATATCAAGGGAAAGGCTACAGCCGCTTTTGAAAGTTGAGATATTTGAATATCGCGCTCCATTACTTCCAGAAGGGAATGGAAACTTTATGCAGCCAAGAGCATGTCAAGTGACGTAGCGAGTAGTAGCAGAGGTCGAGACTATTTGTTGATTAAATAGTTAGCCATGGAGTAGAGACTTGAGACTTGGATCAGATTACTGGCACGGCCAAATGAAAGAGAATGCACTTAGTATCAAGTAAATCGGACCAGGGATACCAGAGATATGAGGATTTCTAGATTTCAGCGTGATGCAGCGTGGACCTGACCGTTTTGAATAAAAGCCGGCCGGCCCAAGCAACATCAGCTCACTTCGAACCAAGCTCTTGCATGACAAGGTGCTGCCACGTTGAGCCAAGGCACATGGTTGCCGGATCTACGCAGAAGATATCTTTAAATTGTGATAGTCACAAAAGTGCTGCGATACATGTGGAACTTAGTAAGTTTCCGGCAGAGAGAATCACTAAGGTGATTATTATTTTTCTACGGACACTGATGAAATATTTTATTTCTACATGGACATATGCTAGACTTTGTCTAGAAAGTACTTTGTCACAGTCCAGTAATAATCATTCAATACATGGATATTTTAGTCCAATTTAGTCAGTTTCATAATTTGTAACTTGATAACCACTCCCATCTTTCAGTATATTGAAGGCCAGTCTATCACGGTGTTGTTCATTAGCCGACAAAGGGAAACTATATGTTGCTTCGCGCATGATAGATGGTGATAAGCAATGCCCAGGGAACGATCTTCAGAACAGCCGTTGATTGGTTTCGACTGTCAGTGTTTTCTTGTACTGAAAAGATTACCGTGAGTTATGTTACAACTGACATATTTGAGAATAGATCACTTAGATCTGACCCCATTTAAGCGAAATGCTATGGCTTTAACAGAAGTCAATATTAAAATGGATCAGCAGTTACTTCAAACTTCAAGAAATATTTCCACTATGTCGTGTTAGACAGATTGTGGGTATATAATGGCGGCCGATACAAGGATTAGACGTGCGTGTCCGATAGGGCATGTATCTGGATAAATCTGTTACAAACCAGGTTCACTACGCTTCAAGACCAACGAGAAATGTAAGCCACATTTTGACTTTATATTATGCCTAGCTAATTGGAACTAACTTTTTTTCTGCAGATGACCAACACATTTGTTTTTCTTCGTATTTAAATCTTGCAATGATTTACGCAAGACATATTAGAGTTATTCTGAGTATTTTCAGCACTCAGAACAGTTTAGGATCGATGACCGAGCAGAACGAGCATTTATTTGAATGTTTCATATTTTTCGATAATCACGGTAATCAGCCGATGTAACTGTAAAAGTTAATAATTATTTTTGTTGAGAAATGGATGTTTTATCCATATTCGAAGAATCGAACATGTGGATTCTCACATAATGAAATAATAATTTAACACATTTAAAATAATATAACTAATAATAATAATAATAATCCACTAATAATAATAATAATGATTTTCATAACTTTTCTAAATAATTCTTGGATCTTATATTTTCTAATAATCACATTTATTGAGAGAGAGCCTATGAAGTAATTTAATCATTTCTAGTTTGGAACAGGTGATTTTCCGAAGGAGAGTGGTTAGCGCAAGCCCGCATTCAACCAACATTACAGTATATTTTTCAGATAACACGGAGAGGCATGAAACGGGAAGCAAATGATAATTGTATCAATTAGGATATTTTTGTATTTATATAAAATCATGACGTAAATACACATTCGAAAGTGAAATAAAGATTATTATAAGTATGGTAACTTCACGGGTTGAACTGAATGGTAAAATAAAATAAACTTGTAAGTTTATTAATCTTCCAGTGTTGATAACAAGCAGAGGCTTGATTTATTGTATAAATTTTGGGAAGAAAATTTATGTGTGTGGAGTAGTTGAAATGCCATTCCCTGGTGCGCATGTTTAAGTCGCAGGAATGAGGAGGTTTTTATTTGAGCACCAATCAAATAGCAGGTTCGATGACTCAGTGTTAAAGAAGGAGTATTGGAACTACACATTGCGTCGTATGAATGACCCAAAGGTTATTTCTTAAAAACCATCAGTTATTATTTCAACCTTGTTTAGGGATTCCATTAAGACTTTGATTTTGCTAGAACCCGGATTTGTCATGATAGTATTTTATTCTTCTTCAGAGGAAGACCTTTGCCGTTGTTGTTGGAATATTGTGTTCTTACACTAATAATAGAATGGGCCACTGCCAAATAAGAATAATTCTATAACCACGAATAATTTGAAGGATGTTTTCAATCCTAGTGCCATGAACTAAATGAGATTATTATGAAGCTACAATTCTTATTTCCGCATTCTGTCGAAGAATTGCAAGTTGTGAAAGTTACTAAAATGGCCACAAATATAAATATTTTTCTTAATAATGATTCCAAGTGGAGAATCGAATAATTGAATGGTCCAACAATTTATTGATCAAGTTGATGATTCAGAAATCATATATTTTGTTAGGAACTTGAAGTTTATAATCGAGTCACTTCTCGAAACGTTTAATGTCAGAAGAACAATTAATTTTGTTGTGCTTCGCACAGTTCTTCGATGCTATGCTCAATGGTCAAATACTTTTCAGATGTTATTAATATGTGTACATAATTTGTGTTGATTCAGAGATAATAATATTTTTTGACAATATTTTTTTGAAACTGGAAAAATAAGTGAAAGTTAAAAATTCTATGAACAATTATTCTACGAGTGTTAATATTATGTAAAAATTCAACCAGTGAACTACAATATTTCCAGTAAAGACAATTAAATTTGAACTGGATTTAATCATAAATAATGGATATAATTTTGGAACACAGTCTACAGGACTGATAATCAGACTTGTGTTTCAAAAGATAATTGTCCAGTGTGTTGGAAAATTTCTGTACATTGTGTAAATAGTAATGTGGGTCGCCACACATGAAGGATGCCGCTTTGAGCATTTTATTTTGCAGTCAATTTTAAATTCAGAATAAAATGAGATAATTTTACATGATGTGTTATGCCCAGTTGAATCTCCTTCTATCCTTATTGTTGCATTGAGCCAAAAATCAGTAAAGCATTTTTTTCATTGATGTCGTTTTTGCGATTAGCTTTAACCCATCTGGCGCCCCGGGATATTTTGACTCTCGTGTTGACTGATTCTTGGTAAAATGCATATGTGGTCGTGCGGACTCCGGTCTAAACGGGCACAGTATTGCTTTTAGTGCCGGGAGTGTCCGAGGACATGTTCGGCTCGCCGGAAACTGTGGCTGCTTCAAACGGACACCCATGTGGTGAGCTACAAGTTCCGTTCATTTTCAAGGAGTTCTAACTTTCACTACCAGATGTCACTGACACCTTGTGGTGAACGTTGGAACTATGATAGAGCGTTTCAACGAAATCTAACCTAGACATTTAGCTTCACACAAGTTTAGTTAGTGGAAGGATATTTTACATGCCATAAATCTATGACATTGGACCGCCGGCTTTAGTTCCCCTCCGAAGGAAGGCGCTGCCTCACTGTCAGACGGCTACTCAATTGTCCTCACGAGGCTGAGGGCACTCCGTACCAGCCCTCGCGTCAATTTCTAAAATCCCTGATGGAGCCGGGAATCGAACCCGGGGCCTCCGGGTGAGAGGTAGGCGCGCTCTCCCAACACCACGGGGCCGGCTGAGGTACAATAATGTATTTTAGTATTACCTTATCGGGAGTTGACAGTACATGACATGATAATATTTATCCTTTGTTTATTATATTTGAATGTGGATTTAGCAGACGTTATGTTCTATTGTATTTTCGGAAACGTTTCGCTTCAAAATCTGTGTGTTTATTCAATGTTAGCAATTACCATGTGCTTGCTGTAGGACTACCAGATGACAGGTGGGTGGCGTTGCCAAGCGTAATGCAACGGTTTGTAAGTGAAGTAGGCAATGAATGTGGCCAAAAATGTGTGCCAATAACCTTACAAAAACAAGTAGTTCCGTGAAGAACTATACAGCCTATTTTCATATATCCTACTTATGTTAATTGCCACTATCAACATACAAAATTTCAGTTTGATTGCTGTAACAGATTCATAGATATTGAGAACCGACTAAATATTTCGGATGGTCGCCATGTTGGACTTTATCAACCTAGAGTTATGTACTGTTACATGAAGATTATTATGTATGTGTAGCATTCAAACTTCAATCGCATGATTAGGACACAAGAAGTAACAAGGAGATTTTAAAATTTCGCACAGCTTCCGTCTTGTGGTTATGGAAACAATTGAAATAAATTAGATGCCAGTGGATTAACATTCGTATAAGGATTTACTGTACCAAGTTTCATTGCACTCGGATGGTTAAATTGCGAGAAACGTCCATGTGAATATTTATATTTCGAGTCGCCGCCATGTTGGATTTGTGATCAGCAGGTTATTGAAAGTCCTATAGATGAACTTATGTTTGTAGCCCCTATTTACATAAAAATATTCAGTTTGATTGCTATAATAGATTCGTAGATATTCAGAGCCATCTAAATATTTCGGATGGTCGCCATGTTGGATTGTTAAATGTATGGGCCATAAAGTCATGCACCATTAAAGGAAAATTATGCTTAGGTCCATTATTCAACTTTCACTTCGATCGCATGATTACGACACAAGAAATAAAAGTTAATATTAAAATTCGCACAGCCGCCATCTTGAGGTTATGAAAACAATTGAACTATATTAGATACCAGTTTATTACAATGTGTCTAAACATTTCCTGTACCAAGTTTTATTGCGTTTGGATAATTAAATCGCGAGAAAGGTCTATTTAAAATTTTCAACTTCGCTTGGCCGCCATATTCGTTTTGTAGTTAACCGGTTTTTGAAAGTCTTATAGATGAACTTCCAGTTGAGCCCTTTATCTCGTACAAAATTTCAGGGAGATACCGCTAATAGTTTCCGTGATATAGAACACCGGTGAAATATTTTGCACAGCCGCCATCTTGTGGTTATGTAAACAATTGAACGAAGTTAGATGTCGGTGCATTGCAATGTGTATAAACATATACTGTACCAAGTTTTATTGCGTTTGGTTGGTTAAATCGCGAGAAACGTCTATTTAAACGACGCAACTTCGCTTGGCCGCCATGTTGGTTTTGTAGTTACCAGTTTTTCAAGAGTCACATAGGTGAACTTCTAGTAGTTCCCTTTATAACTGTAAAAAATTCCAGGGTGATATCAGTAATAGTTACGGAGATATTGAATGCTGGTGTAATATTTCGCACAGCCGCCATGACGGATTGGTGAGACGAAACAAAATTTGAAGGGCACGGTCGGGGTCGCCCGGAATAGTGCTATGAACTTACCGAGTTTCATTGAAATCGCTCTAGCCGTTTAGAATTTATTAGGGGGACACACACGCACACACACACACACGGACAAAAGGTTATCTCATAAGCCTATTTTTTCAAAATTGAAAATAGGCTAAAAACAGTGAAGTTCCTTTGTTCGTCAACAGATGGCTGACTGAAGCTAATGTATGTACGAACGTGCCATAAACATGACATAACATGACATAACCCGTGCAGGGAAGCCATCTAGGTGGCTTTCCTGCATGGTGCTATGAGACTTTCAGCCCTAGGGCCTTTCACGGTTTCAGTCCTTAAAGCATTTCATGGCGGGGTGGGTGATTACCTGATTCTTAATTGACCAGAGAGTGGTCTAGTGCTCTAGGCATTATTATAAATTCATATAGTGTAGAGAGTCGTAAGAGGCCCTAGTGGCTAGTGTTTTTTTTTTTTTAGTGTGAGAGGAAATAAGATGTTATACTATTAATATATGGGGTAATTTGTGGCGAGCCCAGGTTGCTTCGTAATCACCAAGCGTGTTAATAAGTGGATTAGTGCTTGGTGTGGCACGTTTAATCGCCTGCTTTCTGAAGCGGGCGTCAATACAGTCGATATTGGTGTCATTACGGATTTGTACATTGCGTAAGTACAATTCAGAGTTGGTAAGTGCACCCAATGCTTTACTCTATAAGACCTGTACTTTCTTGATGATATCCCCATACTGGACTGGCTTATTCTATTCCTGTATTTCCAGGATTGCCACTGAGCGGCCTTTGAGCTACAGGGCTTCTATACCGGATGGGGGAAGGAACAAAGTCCTCCGGGTTAGTGTTCCCAGCAGGTGGGATGGGAAGAGTAGTAACGACCGAAGGTTTTGATCTGTTATACAGGGTCCGGCAGCATAACTTCCTTTTTTTTTAAACGCAATAAAATCCATTGTATGAATCACAAAACTTCCATTTTTTAAATAATGTAGGCGCATACATAAAGTTTTGTTTTACTTGGTTTTGAATATCAAATCAGGTAGGTGATGTCCCCCATTCTCCACACACTGAGTAAACCGCTTTCTGGCATTTGTCATGACTCTTGCCAGCATATCAGGCGTTATGTTGGCAATTTCTTCCTGGATGTTGGTCTTCAAATCTTGTGGGGTCCTTGGACGGTTCACGTAAACACGGGATTTCAAAACAAACATAGAAACAAGAAGTTCCGTGACGAACTAAATAGCCTACTTTTCTTAAAATTTAAGATTCATGCCAATAATTAATCTATATGGATCTATCTAGAATAATGACGAAATTAAGTTGTTAATATCGAAATTTCTAATTAGTTATGCCATAATATGGCATAATGTAGCCTAATAGAGGACTACAGTTGGCAGCCCTGGTGACTGAATATATTCTTAGTTCCATCTCTTAAGGTACAGAATACAAAATTTGGTTGGTGTCCAATGGATAGCATGGACGTTACATGCAGTTAAGCATTGCATCTAACAGCGTGCGTAAAATCATGTTGGCAACAGTGGCATACATGAATTAAATACGTTATCCCGGATGGAACCACAATTACGTTTGTAGTCCTGGATGGGTCTTCAATTAAATATGTAGATCCCTTTACTCTGCTTCAAGGTGGGACAACAATTATTACATGGTCCACTCAGATTCTCCTCGAGACTGGTATTTCTTGAATCAACTGAACACGAAGATTACCAATGAATATTATTTATTATCAGTCCACCGACAAGTAATACATTCACAGTTGTTAATAATTTATGTACAAGGCATGTAGCCTGACTGCTTGGCAGTCCTGTTAAATAGAGTTACATCACTCAAAGTTACAAGTGAAGAAGAGGAAGAGCTGCTCTTGTGTGCCAAGTTAAATTCTAGGTAATCCATAGTGGGGGTTATGAGTTTCTCTGAAGAACTAGCCAATCAGAGGCTTACTTCGTTTAGGAGGGAGTTGTCTCTCTGAGTGGGAGAAATAATGATGCGTACAAATGTTGAAGGTTGGCTAGAAATTCCTTCTGGAAATTTCAGAACTCCGTCGTAGATAGCTCTCAAGGTTTTCTTAGGACAGAGAGCTATTTACTGGCGGTTTCTATGTCCTTAAATGGAGACAGCTTGTTTTAGATTATCTGACTGGGATATCTTGTTTTTAGATGGCTAATGCTTGTAAGGAAGCGAGGGATTACAAGAATTGTCTTTTAACTTTATGACTTGGCGAGGCACATTCTTAGATGGTATGTCAACAGGTTACAACAGGCTAAGTTCCCAATGAGGAGACATAATAATAATAATATAATTTAGAAACCAAACTCATTGGAACTCATAGTCCTAGGTTCTGTACTTGGCAGGGAACATGATTCCTCCCCCCTAAGTGTTTTGCTGTCCTCAGCAACATTTACATTTTTCTTACGTCTACGTTTTACAGATTTACATAAATGACATAGTTTTTGTCTGAATATAAACAAAATGATACATATTATAATTAATACAAAAATTATATTAACGGATGTAAATTGCCTCTTTGTGATATAAGTTGTAGGAATTGGCTTCAAGTCTAATTTCAATTTGGTTACATCTAGATGGGAATTAAGGAAGTTTACTTCACTTTTTATTATGGGTGTGTCTTGGATATTCAGGATTGGGAAGTTGGGGACATAATTAGTAGGTTTTTGTTGCAGCGTTATGCCTATACTAGACATTGGGCAAGATTCGTTTGAAAACACTATTCGTGGACCTGAGAGTTTCAGAGAGCTTTGAGTCTCCTTGCATGTTAGTAAAATTATCTCAGGTGTTCTGCTAAAGAATAGAATGTGTTCCTTATTTATAGGTTGGAATATTCTTATATCATTTCTTATGGATGCATATTCACATCCGGCAGGATTTGTTAGATTACAATTGGTAATTCTAATATTTTAGTACATACATACATATGATTGCGTGTTTTTCACATAAGGTGTACTGGACCATTTTAATGTGGGTCCCTGTAAATAATATTTTTCAGTCGGGATAAGGATTGCATTTTCAATGGTTGGTACAGGGGTGACATCATACAATTGATATTGGTTTCCATCCGTGATCGGCATGGAGAGGATTACAATCATTTCCTCGTCCATTATAATTACCTGGGTTTTTGATAATTTTAAATTTTCAAATTGATGGTATTGATCTGCATGAATCATACTTTTAACAGGGTAAATAGATAGCAAATGTTTTACCAAATTTGTTAAGTCTTTTCTGGAGAATAATTTCACATTTGTCATCTCATTAAATGAGAGAGAAATAGTTTCTTGAAGCACTTGCACTATTTTGTTATATTTATTGATGCACATTAAAACATATTGAAGGTCTTCCAGTAGTTTGATCTTGAAATCTTCTGTCTGGAGAATACCCTGAAGTACCCTCATGTTGCTGGTAACATGATTCATTTCATCGTAAAATTTTTGAGCAATTGAATTTGCAAAGATACCAATTTATTTATATGTTTTATCTCATTATTACGGCTTTGTTTTAAAGTATCTAAATGACTTTGTAAATTATCCAAATCATCTTGGTCCAAATTACCAGCGATGAATTCATTAATTACTTTCCCTAAACCGTTTATTAAACCCCTCCTAGTTCTATTAGAAATGTTTGGTATTAATTTATTTAAATCCTTTTTAGTTTCTTTAGTTACCTCAATTAATTCGCTTATTAAATAGGGAAAAGTATTATTACTTTTTAATATTAAACTAGAGACAGTGTCATCAATATTCGTATATGCCTCTTTTAAAGTAGTAAGGTTGAAATGAAACATGAATTTGTGATAGTTGCTATTTATTACAACGGGCCCCATAGGATCGGCGTAGAATCCTGGCGTTTTGACGGGTTCTGTGTGGATGATGGCATACCCTGGTAGGAATCTGTAATGGGAAGAATTTTCCTCTTAGGTTTTATATCACGGAAGTTTCGGACATGAGTTTTACCGTTTTTCATCTTACAATAAACTCGGTTTTCCTCGATTTTGGTTATTGTGCCTTCATTATATAAATTTTTTGATTTCCTATTTCTGGTTAGGGGATCCAAAACATAAACTACCTCACCTATTTTATAAGGATGTTCAAAGGTGGAATCCCTTGGATCGGGCTTTCTTTCATTTAAAACTTTAATTTGGTTTGCCTGTCTTTGTATGTATTCATTAATTTTTGGTGATGGGGAGAAAATGTGGTCCAATGCTTTGTAGTATGGGCCATATAGGACATTAAATGGTGGTTGCTTGGTTGCTGTGTGAAATGAGGAATTGTAATTTGTGATTGCAGTGATTATGAGCTGTGGAAACGGGGTAAATTTATCATTATCTCTCGAAATTCTTAATTTTTCGAGGAGTGTGGAATTCAATCTTTCCACGGGTGAATTTGAGGTTGAGTTCAGAAGTGTGGTGGCATGTTACTCAATGTTCATAGCTTTACAGTACTCTGTAATTAAGCTATTATCAAATTCTCCTCCTTGATCATGAGTGATTCTTTTGTGATACCCATGGTGCGAAAAATAAATTTGTAATTGGTTCAAAACTGCCATAGCTGTACCATTAGCTAATACGTATGCTTGTCCGTATTTAGAAAATACGTCCAATATCGTTAAAATGCGATTCTGTTCAAAATGAAAAGTGTCAATGTGAATCTGGGCAAATGGGGGGTCTGCTACAATAGGTCCTTGATTTGGTACCTCATTAGGGTGCCTCTCATACTTATTTCTTTGACACAAATTGCATTGGTTAATTAGGTTTCTAATCTGTTCTTTTAAATGTGGCCTATAGTACTTGGTTCGAAGGTGCTCATATGTTTCAATAATACCATTGTGATTTATTGAATGGTATTGCAATATCAATTGTTTTTGAGTTTCAGAACATTCTATATCCTCTAAAAATTTTGATGTCCTGATAATTATCAATTCTGAAGTGAATAATCTCTGGCATACTCTGATAAACGGGATTTCAAGTGTTACGTCATCAAAGTAGGCGGCGTACCTATTTGAGGTATTTATGACTTTTTTGAAGGTGTCTCTTTAAATCGTCAAAGAGATTTTTCTGCGTTACAATCATGACGTGGCGAGTAAATTTCTTAAATAATTTCTGTTCTAGAATCTTTGGAAATTCTCCGTATTTTACTATGATCTGGTTACGGTTCTGGTTCAAATTCCTTTCTGATATTTTTAAAGTGAAAATTGGGTCTTCCTGATTAGAATGTACAGTTTCATTATCCATTTCATGCTGGAATGTATCATCTCCATGCTGGTTTGTGTCATCCTCATGTTGGTGTGTGTCATCCCCGGAGATGGCTACATTAGAAACTGTTTCCTCATTTATATTCACTTGTATTCGTGAAAGTGCATCCGCGACATAATTGGTTTTTCCCTTGACATATTTTATGTCAAAATCAAACTCTCCTAACTTTATTTTCCAGCGATCGAGTCTTCAACTGGGATCTTGAAGAGAGAATAGCCATTGGAGCGGACGATGATCACACTCTACAGTGAAGTGTCGTCCCCTTAAATAAGGCTTAAAATGTTTGCTACTCTCTACTATGGCTAACAGTTCTCTTTCTATTGTTGAATAACTTCTTTCGGCGGGATTTAAAGTTTTGGAGTAGTAGGCAATAGGATGTCCTTTCTGTGTGAGAACACTGCCTAATGCGAAGTCTGAGCTATCCGTGGTTAACACGAATGGTTCCTCAAAATCTGGGTAAGCTAATACTGGCGCATTTATTAACATGGTTTTTATGGTTTCAAATGCAGATTTGTACTCGGGATTTTCTGCATCTATTTCGGTTCCTTTCTTCAAGCAGCGGGTTATTGGATATGCAATTTTGGCAAAATCTTTTAGGAACTTCCTGTAAAAGCCCGCAAGACCAAGAAATTGTTTGATTTCTCTCGTGGTCTTGGGAATGGGGTAGTTTTTTACTACTTTAATTTTTTCAGGGTTTGGCTTTACACTTCTTGTGAGACAACATGCCCTAGGAAAGCTACTTCCTTGTGAAGAAATTCAGTTTTATCAAGCTGTATCTTCAGGTTCACCTCTCGTAATTGTTGCATTACAAGGGTAAGGTGTTGTCTATGTTCCTCTAGGGATTTGCTGTATATGATGATGTCATCAATATACACAAAACAGAACTTGTAAAGAAAAGGGCGTAGGACGTTGTCCATTACACGCTGAAAAGTGGCAGGAGCATTTTTAAGACCAAACGGCATTCTACAATACTGTAGATGGCGATTATCTATAGTAAATGCTGTCTTTTCTATAGATCTAGGATCCATCTCAATTTGATGAAATCCTTGCGCGAGGTCTAGAGTCGAGAAATAGGAACTGTGTCCTAGGTTATCTAGGATCTCTTCTATCCTAGGAAGAGGATATTTGTCTTCAGTGGTCTTTTTATTTAGCTGCCTAAAGTCTATGACCAATCCCCATTTCTTTTGTCCTGAAGCATCTAGCTTCTTTGGCACTATCCATACTGGATTACTATATGGAGATTCACTGTGGGTAATTATCCCCTGCTTAAGAAGTTTTTCTACTTCTTCGCTCAGTACTTTCTTTAGCGCGGGAGGATATCGGTAATTTTTCTAATATACCGGATCCTCATCGGTATTTCGAATGAAGTGCTTTACTGCATTGGTGAATGTTAAATCACACCCTGGATAGTAAAACACATCCGCGAATTCAGAGAATATTTCTGATATGACACTTCTCTCTATGTCATTCATATGCTGC
The DNA here is from genome assembly GCA_946902985.2 of Meconema thalassinum. Taxonomy (NCBI): domain Eukaryota; kingdom Metazoa; phylum Arthropoda; class Insecta; order Orthoptera; family Tettigoniidae; genus Meconema; species Meconema thalassinum. The sequence goes on along the minus strand of OX336388.2, from coordinate 1,902,195,168 downwards.
GTGCGAAGATATTCTTGAATCTCGCACTCCGAAATAGAATTTATTTCTAATGGTTGTATTGAGATATTTTCCAAAGGTTCAACTAACACTGGTTTGCTAAACTCTGGTTTTAAATTTGATTCTGCAGGATACAAGACCTGATAATTATCTGCATCGTGCTCGAAAGAGATTTCAAGTGATAGGTAACTAGTGTGATAATCAAATACATATTCTAACTCCTATTTGAATGTGAATCTTACACGCAGATTCGAATTGTTGTGTTTTCTCGGGATGTTTGACTGTACTTTAAGAGAGCGAATAATTGTTTCATTAACTTCCTATCCTTCTATATCTTTCCCCTTCATCTTCCTCATCGCCTGACATTTCTGCGGCTACTATAATTCTCCATTTGGCTAACAATAACCTTGCTGCGGATCCAACTTCTCCCTCATAATGTTCAAAGGCGTTTACCGTCCTTGCTACAAGTGTTTGTTGCAAATGTATTGTGTAGATTGGTAAGTTATACAACTTTTTAATACAATAGAACATTTCTTTTGGGTTTCCTTGGCAACTTTCCAATCGATTTTGGTAAAAATTTATGGTCTCTATTAGGTCTGTGTCCATGTTACTAAGTGTGAATTACGATGTTGGGTGTTCGGAACTTAATTGTAATTTGTATAAGAAAAGATTTGTGGGTTTGATTTTAGGTGAAGGATTAGCTTAAAGTGTTTTTGTTGGAGCGGGGTTAAAATTTGTGAATGTATTTCGCGTTGAGTGGCTTAGGGTCGAGTTGTTGGAAACTTGTTTTGGGAAGTTTTTTTCTTCAAATATTTACTATTAAGTATATAGCCTAAGTATATTGTGTTTTAGTCGAGTATGTAAAATAAAATAATTGAAAGCTTAAGCAAATTAATTAAATAAAATTTAGTTTAAATAGGGTTCCTTAAAATGTATTACTCGATATCGATCTAAAATACTACTCGCTTCTCTTTTCAAATTCGAATTTATGTCATTGAACAAAACTTCGATAATTAATTGATTAGTTTAATTAAAATAATTAAAGATTATTTATTTATTTACTTGGTTAAAGGAAAAATTATTTATTATTATTATTATTATTATTGTTAATTAAGAATAATACGTGAAATTGCCCCGTTTAGGTTTCCACGATATAGGAGAATAATGCTTGATTTATTTATTATTAATATTTTTACTTTTAATATTACTGCTTATAAATTACGGATTAATTCAGAAGAATAATGGCATGCGGCACTTGTTCTAGTTTTGACGCGCACTCACTTTCTTTTGAAAGGCAAAATAAGTTATTATTAATGATCTTCCCTAAAATTTTACTTTGAGTAATGAAACATGCTACAGGGTACTATGAATGTACTCACAGCCAGGAAATGATGATCAGCATGGACTGCATTCCGGTCTGCGTAGTCGGTTGGCTTCCTTCTGCGATGTCGTGCTATCGAAAGGCCCCTCTCGGAGTTGTCGGTGCGCACGTACAGCAGCTAGGGATGGCGATAGATGGCGGTCAGAAGGCGCTTGTTTCAGCGTTGCCGGCTCACGTCCTCTCGTTCCGTAGTCGGTTGGGATTCTTCAGTGTCGTTCGTGCGATCGAAAGGCCCCTTAACAGAGTTGTCGATAAACTCGGACGACGATGGCGGTTGGTTTCTGTCGAAAGGCGCTTATTTCAGCGTTGTCGGCTAGCTTTCTCCCTTAAGGCTGGCTGGTTAGTTATGGACGATAGGCTTCCAGCGAGGTTGTCAGTACCACTTCTTTCCAGTCGGCTTGGTTCAGATGATCAAGATGACTTCAGTATTTTCGGGATGATACTGGCTTTCTTGGATTGGTAACGAAAGGCGTCACTTGAAGTCTTGGCTTCGTTGAGCGTTGTCAGTATACCTGGTCCAATCAGCACGTAGATCTGGTGGCGATCATGTATCAATCACGGCTGGGCCCCCAATTAAATACATTATCCCGGATGGAACCACAATTAAGGTTGTAGTCTTGGATGGGTCTTCAATAAATATGTAGATCCCTTTACTCTGCTTCCAGGCGGGACAACATGGTCCACTCAGGTTCTCCTCGAGACTGGTATTTCTTGAATCAACTGAACACGAAGATTCCCAATGAATATTATTTATTATCAGTCCACCGACAAGTAATACATTCACAGTTGTTAATAATTTATGTACAAGGCATGTAGCCTGACTGCTTGGCAGTCCTGTTAAATAGAGTTACATCACTCAAAGTTACAAGTGAAGAAGAGGAAGAGCTGCTCTTGTGTGCCAAGTTAAATACTAGGTAATCCATAGTGGGGGTTATGAGTTTCTCTGAAGGACTAGCCAATCAGAGGCTTACTTCGTTAGGAGGGAGTTGTCTCTCTGAGTGGGAGAAATAATGATGCGTACAAATGTTGAAGGTTGGCTAGAAATTCCTTCTGGAAATTTCAGAACTCCGTCGTAGATAGCTCTCAAGGTTTTCTTAGGAAAGAGAGCTGTTTACTGGCAGTTTCCATGTCCTTAAATGGAGACAGCTTGTTTTAGATTATCTGACTGGCATATCGTGTTTTTAGATGGCTAATGCTTGTAAGGAAGCGAGGGATTACAAGATTTGTCTTTTAACTTTATGACTTGGCGAGGCACATTCTTAGATGGTATGTCAACAGGTTACAACAGGCTAAGTTCCCAATGAGGAGAAATAATAATAATAATATAATTTAGAAACCAAACTCATTGGAACACATAGTCCTAGGTTCAGTACTTGGCAGGGAACATGATTCATGTATTGGTCAGGAATAATCTGAAATAATATGACCTATTGTTGTGTCAATTTTGAATGAAATCCATTAGTTAGTATAGAAGTTACATGCATTTTAAAATTGGACCTATCAGCAGGCTTACTGTAGAATCATGTTGGCAGCATTCGCGTAGACCTATATTAGTTACTCCAAATTAATCTAGAATGCCAGGTACTATTAGTGTGCAAAGTTTAGAGCTATTGGCTTGCGTACTTTCTGATATATTGATATTAGGGTAACAAAAATAGAGACAGTATTTATTAACAGTTGGCAGCTCTGGTTACTCTTAAGTATCGGCATAGTCATATCTGTTATGGTACACATAGCACACACGAAATTTGGTTGAAATCCAAATGATAGTATAGAAGTTACATGTATTCAAATTTGAACCTCTTATCAGGCTTAGAATCATGTTGGTAGCACTGACGTATATAAGTTACTCCAAATTAATATAAAATGTCAGGTACTATACGTGTGCATAGTTTAAAGCTATCGGCTTTCATACTTTCTGATATAAGGGTATTTGTATTTTAAAAAAATGAGAGCACTTATTAACAGTTAGCAGCCCTGGTGGCTGTTAAGAATACGCTCAGTCATATATGTACACATAGCACATACGAAATTTGGTTGAAATCCAATTGATAGAGTAGAAGTTATATGTATTTAAAATTTGGACTTATCAGCAGGCGTATAATCATTTTGGCAACACTGCCATGTATGGCCTCCTGGAAATTAAACTGCAATATTATTTTCTATACGCGTGTCAATTTTGAAATAGCTCCCAATCATACCTTCCAAGATATCCAACATGGAGCTCAATTTCAATTGCGATTTTTCAGCAGTTGGTAGCACTGACATCATTTTCAAATATGGCCGTGAGATATTCAGGTATAGATCTTTACTCCTACCAAATTTTGTTTCGATTGCAAAAGCCGTTTAGGAGTTGATAGGGGGGGGACACACAGCCAGACAGACAGACAGACACACATTTGCCCGATCTCATAGGTCTACTTTTTCCTCATTTTTGCAAAATATGAAAAGTAGGCTAAAAATCACAAGGGGACAAATCTGGAGAGCGGGCCGGCCACTCCAAATCGCCCCTAAGTGAGACGAGGTGCTCCAGGAAGCGTTCCCTCAATATAGCCATAGATGCTCCTGAAGTGTGTGCCGTTGCACCGACTTGTTGGAACCAAATGTCCCCAAGTCCAACTCATCCAGCTGTGGGAAAAACAAATCCTGTAACATATTTACATACCAGTCCGAATTCACTGTAACTGTGACTGCATTATCCTCAGAGAGCCAGGGACCAATAATTCCAGCTGAGGACAGTGCACACCACACTGTGGCTTTAGGTGAATGCAAAGGCCTTTGGTGCAGTTCTCGAGGATTGGTGGCAACCCAGTAGCACATGTTTTGTTTGTTAACGGATCCACACAAATGAAAATGGGCTTCATCCTCGGGAATGACTTCGAGAAGAACCTCACACGCGTTCCGCCGACAATTGTAGTCACGTTCAGAAATTTCCTGCACACTCGCCACCTTGTACGGATGAAAATGAAGATCAACATAAAGAATTCTCCTCGCAGACCGATCGGAAAGTCCAAGGGCAGACGCATGTTTGCTTGCAGAACGCCGTGGTGATCGCAACACTGAAGCTCTCACTGCCTCAAAGTTCTCAGGTGATCGAATAGGCCGAGGAACTCCAGTTCTTCGTCCTGTCACACTTCCAGTTCGTCCGAACGTAACAATTGATTTCCGGTCCGGGACAGGGGGCAAAGGGGCTAAATTAAAGCGTCTCCGAAAGGCGAACTGGGTTGCGATCACAGAACATCCGCTCGAAAAGTAGGCCACAAAGGCAAAAACACGCTCCTTCCTGTCCCAACGCATGATGGCGACTGAACAATATCAGGACCAAAGAGGTTATAATAGACAAAACTTTATAGTACCACCTCACGAACGAGACTACTAGCGCTCCGCTACGACATCAACCGACTGAATGGCGCGCATTAAACAAGTAGTTCCGTGAAGAACTATACAGCCTATTTTCATATATCCTGCTCATGTTAATTGCCTCTATCAACATACAAAATGTCAGTTTAATTGCTGTAACAGATTCGTAGATATTGAGAACCGTCTAAATATTTCAGATGGTCGCCAGGTTGGATTTTTATTTTTGTACTATTACATTAAGATTATTGTGTACGTGTGGTATTCAAACTTCAATCGCATGATTAGAACACAAGAAGTAAAAACGAGATTTTAAAATTACGCACAGCAGCCATCTTGTGATTATGCAAGCAATTGAAATAAATTAGATGCCAGTGGATCAACATTTGTATAAGCATTTAACGTGCAACGTTTCACGGCACTTTTCACGGTACCTTTTATCACCGTACAAAATTGCAGGGTGATATCTGTAATAGTTTCGGAGATATAGAATGTCAGTGAAATATTTCGCACGGCCGCCATTTTGAGGTTATGTAAACAATTGAACTAAATTAGACTCCAGTGCTTTACAATGTGTATAAACAATTACTGTACCCAGTTTCATTACGTTTGGGTAGTTAAATCGCGAGGAAAGTCTATTTAAAAGTCTCAACTTCGTTTGGCCGCCATGTTGGTTTAGTAGACACCAGGTTTTTGAAAGTCTCATAGGTGAACTTCTAGTAGAGCCCTTTATCACCGTACACAATTTCAGGGCGATATCGGTAATAGTTCCGGAGATATTGAATGCAAGTGTAATATTTCGCACAGCCGCCATGTTGGATTGGTGAGACGTAACAAAATTCGAAGGCACGGTCGAGGTCGCCGGGAATAGCGCCATGAACTTACCGAGTTTCATTGAAATCGCTCCAGCCGTTTAGATTTTATTAGGGGACACACACACACCTCACACACACACACACACACACACGCACACGCACACACACACACGGACAAAAGGTGATCTCATAAGCCTATTTTTTCAAAATTGAAAATAGGCTAAAAACAAGATGTTCAGCAAAGAACATATAGCCTACTTTCTCCTAAATGTATGGGTATATTTATAACTCTTTGTCCTCATCCCTAAAACAATCACCTCTACCACCATGTAGTGTTTGTTTTCTTTTATATTGATAATTAGCCAGTAAGTGTCAAAATCAATATAATGTACTTTTTGATGATTGAATAACAAAACTACTAACTTATTGTAATGCATTCACGTCCGTTAATCTCTATATTAAGCCAGCCTGCAAACTTAAGAATCTTTCGTTTTGGGTACTTTCCCCTTTAAAAATCCGCACCGATCACAGTAGGTTGGTGCTGCGGCCTAGCAGTGAATTAATATTTTTATGTTCGACCCTAACTATTATGTGTCAGAAAACTGTATCATAATTAGGCTCATTATAACACTATTTTTCATTATGAAACAGTTTCTCCCGCCAATCAGAGCTCAAGAAACAGTTGTGTGACCAATTAGATAAGGATACCTTTGAACATGCGTTCAAAATCCAAAATGTCTATATAAATTACCGAAATTGCACCGTCCATATGTTACCGTAAATAAACTGAGACAAGAAATGGCACTGTACCTTAATATCCCCAAAATCAATTTCTACACAGCGCGTGGTTTGAAACGACTTCAATGACAGTTTTACTGAATACTGGAGCACAATCTGAACATATGGCATTGAAGTACACAGAGCGCATGCGTCGGTAGTCCAGAGAGCTTAGGAAACAGAGATATACTACCCATCGCAGCACCCGATCACAACATTCTAGTGACTGAACAGATATTTATGAATATTTATGTTAAAACATATAATAAAGTTATAATTATCGTCGAACATAAACAGTCGTATGCAACTCCCCTATAATGGTAATTAAAACACTCGTATGGAAATTATAAAACTCGCATACGCTCGCTGGCAGTGTTTAAAGGTAATCGGAGCGCGATCGTGGCTAATAGTTGAACTACCAGTATTACAAAATTGCCATAATTCAGGAGGCCAGGTATTTACACAGCGGTATGTTTGGAACAATATTACCCACATAACCCACAAGAGGACAGCACCGTACAGAGACATTAAGAAGGCTGTGGTTGATGACAACGTGTATCTAGTTTTTCTATTCTCCTTTTCCTAATGTCTTCTGTTTATGTGCAATGCTGGGACTGTGATTTTATTAATAAACGAGTGTATACATTAGCCTCCCCTTTGAGCTAAATGACATTTTATTCAGAATCTGTGGTAAGAACTTGTGCACATCATTTGTAAAAGAATTCAAGAAAAAAGAAGTTAACTGTAGCAGTATTCGATCCCCAGTCTACTGCGTGACAGACTAACACGCTAGCCCAGAGCTAACCTTATCCTTAACACCATCGTGTTCTTAACTGATATATTAGATACAACCTGTTGGCAAATAATGACTTGAAATAAACGATTTCTTCATTGCAGTACATCTTCATTATAGATCATTTCATACAAAGTTTATATTATTGTATCAGTAGGGTATATCACATACAACATACTAAAACTACTGAAATATAAGACAGGCACATGAGGACAGCTGCCATCTTGTCGTGTGACACAGATGGCTCAGCTCTTTTAAGCCACTCATACAATATAATATTATAATATTGAATTATAATAAATAACGGATCACGAACTTCAGGATAGCTTAAACCACCCTAGGCTCGATAATCGGAATTGGTAGGTCTTAAGCTATTCTTTATAATGGTTGCATAATTCACACGGCCGCCATCCTGAAATAGCCAGGCCGATGACCTTGAAGTTTGGGTGAAAGACGCGTCCTATATAAAGGTATGTTGTCACCAAATTTGGTAGAGATCGGATGATTAGTTTAGCCGTAATTTGAGTTTACGTTTTGAACGTTTGAGTGACCGCCATTCAGTTTTGGTAAAGATGGCGGCGATATAAAGTATGACACTGAGGTGCTCTTTGCTAGTGCTACCTCTGTACCAAATTTCGTTCAATTCGGTTTCAGCGTGTTCGAATTGATAGGGGGGACAGACATTCAGAGTACACACACTCACACACACACACACACAGACTCACACACACACATACACACACACACACAGACAGACACACAATTTTTCGCCCTGTGTTGATCTCATAAGTCTACTTTCATTTTTTGCAAAAATCGAAAGTAGGCTAAAAAGGAAGCTACGCTGCCGGACCTTGTATTAGCGAGGCCTGGACGACGCTAAGTACAGGTACACATACTTTTGGTTCTGTATTCCTTATACTCACTCCCCTCTTATTTGGACATCATCATTCTTCGAGGAGTCTTATTTCTCTGCCCCTAACCCCTTTTTCTTATCTTTCTACACTTTTCGCCCTTCTAATAAAAATAGCGCGTTTTTTGCCTTCGTCCATACAGTAGCTTCAGTCAGCTATCTGGTGACGAACAGAGGAACTCTCATTTTTAGCCTACTTTCGATTTTTGCAAAAAATGAAAGTAGACTTATGAGATCAACACAGGGCGAAAAAAGTGTGTCTGTCTGTGTGTGTGTATGTGTGTGTGTGAGTCTGTGTGTGTGTATGTGTGTATCTGTGTGTGTGAGTCTGTGTGAGTGTGTGTGTCTGTGTGTGTGTGTGTGTGAGTGTGTGTACTCTGAATGTCTGTTCCCCCCCCCCCTATCGATTCGAACACGGTGAATGCGAATTGAACGAAATTTGGTACAAAAGTAGCACTAGCAAAGGACACCTCAGTGTCATGTTTTATATCGCCGCCATCTTGACGGAAACGTAATGGCGGCCACACAAATGTTCAAAGCTTAAATCAAATTACGACTAACCTAATCATCTGATCTCTACCAAATTTTGCAACAACATACCTTCGTCGGGGGAGCATCCTTTGACCAATCTAATAGGTCATCAGCGTAATAGTTTGCGGATGGCGGCCATCTTTGTGTGAAAATCGATTCCCCCTATTAATTCGAACACGGTGCAACCGAATGGAACGAAATTTGGTACAGAGGTAGTACTAACAAAAGGCACTTTAGTGTCATGTTTCATATCACCGCCATCTTGACGGAAACGTAATGGCGGCCACACAAATGTTCAAAGCTTAAATCAAACTACGATTAACGTAATCATCCGATCTCTACCAAATTTTGCAACCACATACCTTTATAGAGGAAGCATCCTTTGACCAAATGACTAGGTCATTAGCCCAATAGTTTGCGGCTGGCGGCCATCTTTGTGTGAAAATCAATTCCCCCTTTTAATTCAAACACGGTGAAACCGAATGGAACGAAATTTGGTACAGAGGTAGCATTAGCAAAGGGCATCTCAATGCCATGTTTTATATCGCCGCCATATTGACAGAAACGTAATGGCGGCCACACAAATGTTCAAAGCTTAAGTTAAATTACGACTAACATAACCATCCGATCTCTACCAAACTTTGCAATAACATTCCTTTATGGAGGGAGCATCCTTTGACCAATCTAATAGGTTATTAGCCTAATAGTTTGCGGGTGGCGGCCATCTTTATGTCAAAATTGATTCCCCCTATTAATTCGAACACGGTGGAACCGAATGGAACGAAATTTGGTACAGAGGTAGCACTAGCAAAGGGCACCTCAGTGTCATGTTTTATATCGCCGCCATCTTGGCTGAAACGTAATGGCGGCCACACGAATGTTCAAAGCTTAAATCAAATTACGATTAACCTAATCATCCGATCTCTACCAAATTTTGCAACTACATACCTTTATGGAGGGAGCATCCTTTGACCAATCTAATAGGTCATTCGCCTAATAGTTTGCGGATGGCGGCCATATTTGTGTCAAAATCGATTCCCCCTATTAATTCAAACACGGTGAAACCGAATGGAACGAAATTTGGTACATAGATAGCACTAGCAAAGGGCATCTCAGTGTCATGTTTTATATTGCCCCCATATTGACAGAAACGTAATGGCGGCCACACAAATGTTTAAAGCTTAAATCAAATTACGACTAACATAACCATCCGATCTCTACCGAACTTTGAAACAACATACCTTTATAGATGGAGCATCTTTTGACCAATCTAATAGGCCATTAGCCTAATAGTTTGCGGATGGCGGCCATCTTTATGTCAAAATTGATTCCCCCTAATAATTCGAACACGATGGAACCGAATGAACGAAATTTGGTACAGAGGTAGCACTTGCAAAGGGCACCTCATATTCATGTTTAATATCCCTATAGCACGTTGTATTTCAACAAGCTATTACAACCAACATTCAATCATACTCCTTGAAAAGGACAAAGAGTTATAACAATACCCATGCATTTAGGAGAAAGTAGGCTATATGTTCTTTACTGAACATCTTGTTTGTAAGGCCATTGACGCACATTTTTAGCCACATTGTTTCGTTCTATTTAAAATGAAGACATGGTCCATCACAAAACATTTAGGATATTTCAATACTTGTAAAATTCCAATCAGGAGGTAAACTAGTCTCCCGTTCAGATCTCTGGGTGGGGACTCCTCGAGAGGAGGTTAACATCACGGAAGTGACAAAGAGGAAATCTGACATTCTACGGATCGGAGCGTGGAATGTTAGCAGTCTGCAAGGAAGTTGAAGGTTAGAAAACTTAGAAAAGGAAATGGATAGGTCGAGGTTGGATTTGGTTGGGATTAGTGAAATGGAACAGGACTTTTGGTCAGGAGACTATAGGGTCATTAGCACTAAATCAAACAACGGCTATACGGGGGTAGGTCTCATATTAAGTAGGAAACTTGAACAGCGGGTGGAATATTATGAGCAATAATATAGTGAACGGATTATTGTAGCTAAACTCAATACAAAACCTACGTGCACCACAGCGGTACAAGTCTATAATGCCTACCAAACAAGCTGACGATGAAGATGTTGGAAAGGTCTATGAAGAAATAGTTAAAATTCTGAGGCATGTCAAGGGTGATGAAAATGTCATAGTAATGGCAGATTGGAATGCTGTGGTAGGAAAAGGAAGAGAAGAGAAGATAGTAGGAGCTTTCGGATTAGGTGAAAGGAATGATCGAGGAAGCAGGCTGATGGAATTCTGCACAGAGCATGAGTTGGTCATAGCTAACACGTTATTCAATAACCACAGTAGAAGAATATACACATGGATGAGACCAGGAGATACAGGGCGTTACCAAATCGACTTCATTATGGTCAAGCAGAGATTTTGAAAACAGATTTTGGATTGTAAAACATATCCAGGTGCAGGCATAATCTCTGGCCACAATCTGGTTGTTATCAAATTCAGATTAAAGTTGAAGAAACTGAAGAAAAGTCAAAAGCCAAAAAGATGGACAATAGACAGACTGAAGAGACGGATGTAAACGAAAGATTCAAGAAGAGTATAAAGGAAGGACTAATGAAAAACCTTAAACAAACTTCAATTGCAGACGAATGGGCTCCTATGAAGAATGAAATAACAAAAACCGAAAAAAAAGAAAAAAACATTGGTAGGAAACGAAAGAATAGGTAGGAAACCGTGGACCACTCAGTATATACCGGTACTAGAATTAATGGATGAAAGGCGGAAACACAAGAATGTAAGAGATGAAAAGGGGAAAGCAGAATACAGACGTCTGAGAAATAAGGTTAACAAGATGTGCAAGGAAGCGAAAGAAGAATTGTTGAATGAGAAATGTGCAGGTATAGAAAATTGTCTGTAATATGGAAAAGTAGATACAGCTTATCGAAGGATTGAGATTACTTTTGGGGAAAGAAGATTATGTGCTGTAATATTAAGGACACAGATGGAAAACCTCTAACAGATAGGGGAGAGAAGGTTGAGAAATGGAAAGCGTACATAGAGTGTTTGTATAAGGGAAAGGAGATTGAGAATCATGTAATGGAAAGAGAAGAGGAAATTAATGAGGAAGTGAAGGGAGATTTAATATTGAGATCAAAAGTTGACAGAACATTGGAAGACTTAATCAGGAACAAAGCACCAGGCATTGATGATATACCGATTGAGTTGCAACGCTGCATAAGTGATGATGTTCTGACCAGGTTAACTCACTTGGTGTGTAGGATTTATGAGATAGGTGAGGTACCCTCTGATTTCAAGTAGAATGTTATCATAAATGGAGACACTGCTGTGTATGTGGGGCTTGCCCTTTCTCTATCTGCCGTCCAAAAATTGTAGGCACAATTGTTGGTAAATATATAATAATAATAATCCCTATACCGAAGAAAGTGGGAGCTGACAGATGTGAAGATTACCGTACAATCAGCTTGATTGCTCATGCTTCAAAACATCTCTCTTGAATAATTTACAAGAGGATGGAACGCCAGATAGAAACGGAGTTTGGTGAAGACCAGTTTGGTTTCAGGAGAAATGTAGGAACAAGGGAATCTGTACTAAGTCTTAAGTTGATTTTGGAAGGTAGAATAAGGAAAGATAAGAGAACCTTCTTGGCATTTGTAGACTTAGAAAATGCTTTTGATAATGTTGAATGGTCTAAATTGTTTGACATTTTGTAAACGATTGGAATAAAGTACCGGGATTGGAGGGTGATATACAATCTATACAGAAACCAGACAGCAGTCATTCGAGTTGAAGGACATGAGAGAGATGCTGGTATTCAGAAAGGTGTAAGGCAAGGCTGCAACTTATCACCCATTCGTTTCAATCTTTACATTGAACATGCAATTAAGGAAATTGGAGAAAAAATTTAAGTTGGAGTGAAGATTCAAGGAGAAATAATTTCAACCCTAAGATTTGCTGATGGCATCGTTATCTTGACGAACATGCCTGAGGATTTGAATGAGGTTTTGAATATTATGAACTCCGTCTTGAGGAAAGGATTCATTATGAAAATTAATAAATGTAAAAAAAAAAAATTGGAATGCAGCCGAAATAAATCAGAAATCTCTATGGACATCAAATTCAACAAAGTCAACCCCTGGCACTATCCAGCCCATGACGGGCTAAGGCCGACCAAGCGACCGCTGCCCAGCCATTTGGCCTGCAGATATTGGGGTGACGCGTGATCAGCGCGTCGGGTCCCCTCGGCCGTTAATCTTGGTATTCGTGATCGGGGCGCTGTCTCACTGTCAGACAGCTACTCAATTGTCCTCACGAGGCTGAGTGCACCCCGTTCCAACCCTCACGCCAGTTTTAAAATCCCTGACGGAGCCGGGGATCGAACCCGGGGCCTCCGGGTGAGAGGCAGGCACGCTACCCCAACACCACGGGGCCGGCCGGACATCAAATTAGCAGGTGAAAAACTAAAGGAAGTAGGAGACTTCTGTTACTTAGGAAGCAAAATAACCAGTGATGGACGAAGCAAAGGGGATATAGAAAGTAGGTTGGCTCAGGCAAGGATAGCATTTCTACAGAAAAGGAATCTGTTGACATCGAATATGGATTTAGGTATTAGGAAGTAATTTTTGAATGACTTTGCCTGGAGCGTGACACTCTATGGAAGTAAAACTAGTACTACTGGTGGAGCAGAGAAGAGGAGAATTGAAGCGTTTGAAATGTGGTGTTACAGGAGAATGATGAAGATCAGATGGGTGGATAGGGTTACAAGCGAAGAGGAATTAAGACGAGTGGGAGGGGAGAGATGTTTCTGGCGACTGCTAATGAAGACAAGAGTTAGGTTGGTAGGACAGGTATTAAGACACCCAGGAATAGCAAACTTAGTTATGGAAGTAAGGGTCGAAGGCAAGAACTGTAGGGGTAGACCAAGGTTAGAATATGTTAAACAGATTGCCTCGGATGTAGGGTGTGGTAGCTATGTAGAGATGAAACGATTAGCTCAGGAAAGGGAGGCATGGAAAGCATTTCTACAGAAAAGGAATTTGTTGACATCGAATATGGATTTGGGTATTAGGAAGTCATTTTTGAAAGCCTTTGTCTGGAGCGTGGCACTCTATGGAAGTGAAACTTGGACTATTGGTGCAGCAGAAAAGAGGGGAATTGAAGCGTTTGAAATGTGGTGATACATGAGAATGATGAACATCAGATGGGTAAATTGGGTTACAAACGAATAGGTTTAAGACGAGTGGGAGAGTGGAGATGTTTCTGGCGACTGATATTGAAGATAAGAGATAGATTGGTAGGACACATATTAAGACACCCAGGATTAGCAAGCTTAGTTATGGAAGGAAGGGTCGAGGACAAGAACTGTAGGGGTATACCAAGGTTAGAATAAACGTTAAACAGATTGCCTTGGATGTAGGGTGTGGTAGCTATGTAGAGATGAAACGATTAGCTCAGGATAGGGAGGCATTATTGGCAAGCATTGGATATACAGGCTGTTTCGCAGGATTTGGAAAGAAGGACAGATTCCAGCCGATTTTAAGGAGGGCATTATCGTTCCATTGTTTAAGAAGGGTGACAGGAAGAAATGTTCTAATTACAGGGGCTTCACATTAACATCTCAAATGGGAAGATTGTGTGAAAGGATTATAGAAGGAAAGATTAGACCACTGATAGAACCAAGGTTATCAGAGGAACAATATGGATTAGGAAAGGCAGATCAACAGTTGATCTAATATTTGGGCTCCGTCAATTGATGGAGACATATTATGAACACAATAAAGATCTCTGGATAGCCTTCCTGGATATCAAAAATGCATTCGATGCTGCGAACAGGGATAAAGTTTGGACATTGTTCCGGAAGAGTGATTTGAGTAATGATATAGTCAAGAGAATTGAGAACATTTACGAGGGAATCAGTAGTAGTGTGAAAACACCATCATGACTGACAGAACCCTTTAGAATAACTACAGGTCTAAGGCAAGGGGGAGTTATGTCTCCTCTTCTCTTCATTGCTGTAATGAATGGCATCCAACAAAATGTATCCCAAACCATCGACGATGGAAAAATGAAAGGTATGCTCTTTGCGGATGACATATGTGTGGGGTGATTCCAAAGAAGGATTGCAAGAACAGATCAAACCATGGACAGAAAGAGCAAAGGAATATGGTCTTATGTTTCGTGTAGTAAAAAGTGAGGTGCTAGTTATGCAGTGAAACGGCCAACCGGAAGGTTCCATTGAAATTGATGGCAGACAGCTTAGATTTTCTCAAAAATTTAAATATCTGGTAAATGTGATATCAACAACAGGTACCATTGATGAGGAAATCACCAAGAGGATTTCGGCTGGAGGTACATTTTATAGAGCTGTTCAAGACCTCATATGAACCAGAAAGTGCCTCTGCAATGTAAACGAGCGATCTATCAGACTTATTATGTGCCAATTTTGATATATGGCTGTGAAACTTGGACCAAGAGGAAGAAAGATGAGAGAAGGATTCAGGCAGCAGAGATTCGATTTGCCAGAGCCATGGTTGGTAATACAAGAAAAGACAGAATTCGCAATGAGCATATCAGAGAATTGGTTCAGGTCCATAAACAACAGGATAAAATAACCTTGAAAATGCTCATGTGGTTTGGCCATATGCGAAGGATGGATGTTACCAGAATTCCAAAACAAATGTATGAACAGCAGCTTCATGACCGAAGACCAAGAGGACGGCCGAGAAGAAGATATGCCGACATGGTGAGAAATGGCATCCAACAATTGGGCCAGGACTTGAACAGCATTGAAGAAGAAGAAGAAGAAGAAGAAGAAGAAGAAGTACAGAGACAGATATTGTTGGAGGGGCCTCATTCGCCGACCCATCTAATAGATGGAACGACGTGGGATATGCATGTATATATAGGGAGGCTGGAGACCTGCATCAAACCCGTCAAAAGACTAAGGACTCAAACAACAACAACAACAACAACAACAACAATACTTCAATAATTTTCATACGGCATAACCACCAAAAAGAGATAACATGAATATATACTGATTAATTTAGTGTATTTAACTACTGTTGAATACATAACACAAGTCTGTGATGTTGCCTCGCGATACAATGGTGGGACCCAGTAACGACATGACCCCATCATAATTAGAGAGCTGTTCGTTTGTTGTTTACCGTGCTCTCTCTCTCTCTGTACAGACTACATGTTTAATATTCTAGCTGACTGCACCCCTCCATGAGCAATACAAAGTCATCCCAGTCCACTCATCTACACTGCACGAGGATCATTCTATATAACCTTCACGTTTCATATTAACCAATGAGTTTCTCGGAAACCATAACAGTCCTAAATGTAATTGAGAGAATCACTTTTTCTTTTCACATTTTAAGGATTTTAGCAAGAATCCCTCAGTTCCATTCGGGGTGCATCTTCTAAAAATTTGAAATTGTTCCTCTTTTCTTTCATTGTCCCCTCATCATATCCGTGTTCTTCCTAGGTGCACGAAATTTGTTTCCCATAATATGTAACCCAAAGAGGCCACGCAGCTAGCCCGGAGTCTGTCTGCCAGGAATTTGCAGTTATAATAAGATTTGATGCAATGTGGCCGATGTTTTCGTCACATTTTTGTATACACAGTGTATGCTGTGTTCCAGAATACATATTCACACATTTCAACATACATTTCGTTTATGGCGATTTCTTGGAGCATGCAGTTTACTATTACATCGAAGACAACCACGTCAAAGAACTGAGGTGTTACAACAGAAAGCAGATGCCATCCACTTGAAATTGTTGAGCTCGTACACTAGAAAATATGTCGATAACAAGGGAGGATCGAGGACAAGAACTGCAGGGGTAGACCAAGGTTAGAATATGTTAAACAGATTGCCTCGGACGTAGGGTGTGGTAGCTATGTAGAGATAAAACGATTAGCTTAGGACAGGGAGGCATGGAGAGCTGCATCAAACCAGTCAAGAGACTGAAGACTCAAACAACAACAACAAGCAACTAACAGTCATCTCAGCAACGTAATGGGACAGATAATATTTCACGACCTAAATCGATGTTCTCCAATCGCTACAGAATTTCAATAGTATATTCTCTGATTCCTTTGTTATCGCCTTTTCTGTTTTAGCCTATTTTCATTTTATGTAAAATAGGCTTATGAGATCACCTTTTGTCCGTGTGTGCGTAGTTTTGTGTGTGGTGTGTGAAACACTAAACGGATGGAGTGATTTCAATGAAACTCGCTAAGGTCATAGCACCATTTTGGCCGACCCCGACAGTGTCCTTTAACTTTTATTATGTTCACCAATCCAATATGGCGGCTGTGCGAAATATTTCACCAGCATTCAATATCTCCGAAAATATTACCGATATCACCCTGAAATTTTTCTACGGCGATAAAGGACACTACTAGATGTAAACCCATGAGACCTTCAAAAACCTGGTAACTACAAAACCAACATAGCGGCCAAGCGAATTTGAGACTTTTAAATATACTTTTCTCGAGATTTAACCATCCAAACGTATAGAAACTAGGTACAGCAAATGTTTATAGACTGTAATGCACTGGCATCAAATATAGTTCAATTGTTTACATAACCTCAAGATGGTGGCTGTGCGAAATATTTCACTGGCATTCTATATCTCCGAAACTACAGTATTACTGATATCACTCTAAAATTTTGTGCGGTGATAAAATGCACTACTATAAGTTTATCTACGTAACTTTCAAAACCTGTAAAGTATAAAACGAACATGGCGGCCAAGCGAAGTTGAAACATATTAATAGACTTTTCTCGCAATTTAACCATTTGAGTGAAGTGAAATGTTGTACAGTAAATGATTATACATATTGTCAACACTGGCTTCTAATTTAGTTCAATTGTTTAAATAACCTCAAGATGGCGGCTGTGCGAATTTTAAAATTAAGGTTTTATTTCTTGTGTCGTAATCATGCGATCGAAGTGAAGGTTTGAATAATGAACCTACGCAATAATTTTCCTCTAATGGTACATGACTCTATGGCCTACACATATAACAATCCAACATGGCAACCATCCGAAATATTTAGACGATTCTCAATATCTACGAATCTATTACAGCAATCAAACTGAATTTTTTAATGTTCATAGGAGCTATGAACATAATTTCACCTATAGGACTTTAAATAACCTGGTGATCACAAATCCAACATGGCGGCGACGCGAAGTATAAATATTCACATGGACGTTTCTCGCAATTTAACCATCCGAGAGCAGTGAAACTTGGTACAGTAAATCCTTATATGAATGTTAATCCACTGGCATCTAATTTATTTCAATTGTTTCCATAACCACAAGAAGGCAGCTGTGCGAAATTTTAAAAATCTCCTTGTTACTTCTTGTGTCCTAATCATGCGATTGAAGTTTGAATGCTACACGTACACAATATTCTTCATGTAACAGTACATAACTTTAGGACCTACATATTGTACCCTTGCGTTAACATGTGGAACATGTGTTCGTATCCCAGCTAGTTCACGGTCTTTCGAGGCATGGGGCGCTCAACCCACTATACGAGCACATATTCAGAATTTGAGTCTGTCAGGTAACTACTCTACTTGAAAGAAACAACATAGTCCTAAATATCACATTTAATGGTACTAATTCATGGCAAGACACAACACAAAACACAAAAATATCTTACAATTACTTCCCACAACAAAAATCAAAATTACATGTGAGTCTCTTCTCATACAGTTTGGTGCTCCACCACACCCATATCCATCCTAGATATCCTATCGTTGATGCTCTTTGACATTTGCGAGTGTCCATAGTGTTCTTCACGTGGCACAATTTAACACAAATTTGCGTATCACAACACAACAAACACAAATTACATTTAAATAACATTAAATATGCAATTATTAAATATTTATCCGTTTTGACACGGGACATTTACTTTAAATGACATTGATTCACTAGCTTATGCCTTGTTAACATGTGTTGCCTTTCCGCGCGTATCGTATTCTTTTCCCATAAGTTTCAAACGCTGAAGTGGTACTCCTTCCCATCCAAATTACACATTGCCATAGACATTTTATAGCTTCACCATACAACACACTTTTGGGTCTGGTCATATCATTATCGTTACAAACGTGTCATATCATTAAATTACGCTACCCGTATGAATAAATTAGCATGAACTGGGTAATTATTATTTACAAAAATGCATCTATTTATTTGGTGCAGTTGATTTGTCCTCGGACGATAACTTGGCCAAATCTTATCCAATTACTTCATTCCAACATTCCATATGTATGGAAACAGTACATATAATTCATTTGATACCATCATATCAAGCACATCTTAATTACTTTTCGAAATATCAAGATCCTTCAGTGTCCCACTACAATCTTAAAATAAAACGATCCGGGCTATTGACTCCCTTTAGCGTGAACAAGGGACTGGCCGACTTCCTGCAATGGCCATGTGCTCACTCAATGGTGCAGCCCCGCTAGGGGTACATGATTGGATTGGGTCATTACGAATTGAGTCGATCTAATTATTTAATACCTACACTTAGAGTATTTAATGGGCTCATGTCGGCTCCTAATTAGTATTCGTAGCAAGGGATGGATCACAAAATAGCTTCGCCGTTCTATGGACGTAATCAGTGGCTTTGCGTGCGTCCCAGCTGAGTTTCAAACTGTTATCTCACTGGACGGGCACGAATATAACTAGAGGAACTCCACGTTTCCTGCTCGAAGAATTTTTGTCTTACCTCTCAGGGCAGATCAATTACTATACTGGCCTACCTAGGGTGTCTAGTGGTTTTCCCTGGCAGCGAAGATTCTGCTAACAGTGGATACAGACAGACTCTGTCCCAACTCTGTTGCGAATACATATGTATGCTCTAAGGCGATACCATATCGTAGCTTCGAAGATTAGCCTACTAGATTCGTCAACGTGCGAACTATTCTCGGATGGTCCCTGCAATTTATTGACGTAAATCTCTTGATTCTACGTTACATGCTCGCTGATCGCGGCTAAAAACAACATTTCATACAGATGACTCAATTCCTAAAGCACTCATGTCCTCCATACATCATACTAATATATAAAAATGAGATGGTGTGTGTCTGTCTTTCTGTCTGTCTGTCTGTCTGTGTGTTACTCAATAACTCAAGAACCACTGGTCCGATTTAAATGAAATTTTGCATGGATGTAGCTGATTTACCAGGTTTACATATAGGATACTTTTCGAAATTTTGCACTCTTAAAAAATGGCGACCATTTTAGTGACGTCACTACACCCTTTGGTTTCAAAATTTCATATTTCCATATCAAATAAAAAGGAACGCTAAGAAATAGCAAACATTTGATGGTATACATGAGCTTTAACATTTACTTTTTTATCCGAAAGGTCCTTATCACTTTTCGTATATCTCCAACGGTTAGCGAGTAAAACCAAAATCTGTGCAATAAAACACGGTCAACACCGAGCGGTGCAGTATATTTCTCTATATATAAAAATGAAAATTTGTGTGTTTTTCTCTGAATTTCTGCGGAAATTTGAGATGTTTACACGTTTCAGACTGTTTTATGATGGATGCGTGCGAAAATAATTTTTTTGGTCTGTCTGTCGGTTTGTTTGTTTGTCTGTGGACAAATTTGTTCCCTTATAACTCGAGAACGGCTGGGTGTATCAACGTAAAATTTGGTACAGATATCCATCAGAGGCACGACACTAATCAGTGATGTAACTCTTCTCCGTACCTCTCATAAAAGGGGGCCTACCCCCTTAAAATACATGCTGAAATAGGCGTAGAAGGACGAGACAAAACTCATTTTCAGCCCCTCAATGTGAGAGACAAAACTCGGGTCCCCGAAAACCACATTTTAAGGACCGAAGACCAACCGTTTTCGAGATATTCCCAGAAAACTAATTTAATTTAATAAACTAATGAACGAATGCAAGCCAGTAACCATGCCAACGGATTCTCAGAGGTCCATCTATTGCTGTAAGACGCAATGCAATTCCATTAAATACATTAGTGTGAAAGTTTGCAAACGGCTAGAAGGTTATCACGGAACCAAATTAAGCCCTAAAATTCATCAATACGTATAATGCGCTTAAGGGGATCAAGGGGTACTCTAGAATTTTTTCACGCGATTTACACCTGCGGGTGTGGTACGGCAGGTCTATTATATTCCTATCCCCATATTATTCATTCATTCATTCATTTCGTATAGGCCATCTATGGACCGCGTCATTTCAACCGTCTCCTACTGGCTTTGATGTTTGCCCTGTATGCCCGTATTCGTTCTCGGTGGACTTCCTTCCGTTCTTGGGTCCAAATCTTTCCCGTTTTCAGCTTCGGTTTTTCTTGTAAACCTTTACAAGCTTGAAGTTTCCCTTTGAGTGGGGCGCGCTCCTGAATGTCTGTTGGTGTAATCCCCACTTCTTTCAGATCTTTATCCAGTTCAATGAACCAGGCCCATTTTGTTTTCCTCTCCTGAAAGTAAGTTATGTTGCGGTTGGTCAGTCTCGCTAGGCTCATTCGTTTCACATGCCCAAAAAATGGTAACCTTCTCTTCCGGATGACGTTGCTTATCTTCTCCACATGAGTATATAGGTCATGGTTATGCCGTCTTCTGTATTCCCCATTGTCTTTGATGGAAGCCAATATCTTTCTTAAATTTTTCCTTTCTTTGGCCTCCAGTTTCTCGACCAAGCCTTTTTTGTTCATCGTGAGGCATTCAGAAGCATGCAAGACCTCCGGACGGATGACACTACAGTAATGTTTTAGTTTTGCGTTGAAGGATATTGACCTTTTCTTATAGATGTCCTTAGTTAAATGGTAGGCCATTTCCATTTTGCTCATGCGTGATTGAATGCTTCTTTCTCTGATAATATCCCTTCCCTGACCCGTCCTGAAGTACGTGGCCATTGGCTGAATTAAAAATATAAAAAATTAGGTGTTATAATTTCTCCCTATATTATTATTAGTATTATATTATGGCGTACAACGACGAGACAAATCCCCTCGGTGCCAGCAACAAAACTCGGGGGCCCTAAAGAGTCCTCGAAAACTACAATATAAGGCTCTAAATCCAACAGTTTCTGAAATATTCCCAGAAAACTAATTTAATTTAATTTAACAAACTAATGAAGGAATGCAAATCGGTAACCATGAGAACATTATCTCAATGGGTGGCATACAACTTTCCATCTATTTCTGTAAGAAGCAATGTCACTCCATTTATTACATTTCTGTGAAAGTTTGCAAATGTCTATAAGGTTATCACGGAACTAACGTAGACCGTATAATTCATCAATGCAATTAAGGGGGTGAAGGGGTAACCTAGATTTTTTTCATGCAATTTTCACGTTCGACATATAGTACAGAAGGTCTATTATATCTCCAAACAGCAACATTATTTTCAAGAATTCTTGAATTGAACCAGCATTTTTTGTGGCTTTTAGGAATTTGGGCAATTTGAGGCTAAAGAACCTGAATTTTCATGCACCACAAGCCTTTATAATTTATGAAAGGGGTCTTCTTGTGTATGGGCACCTAGCACAACGTAGAGGGTCAGTTTTTATGTGACGTGTATTGCGTTTCGTCTACAAGGCTTTCAATTGTATTTCACGTCAGGAAGTACACGTTAGGTGAATTTAGTCAGAGAGCACATTTTAACTTTTTTTTTTGTCGACAACGGGTTCATCGTAAGGATGATTTTATTTGATACTGTGTGGTAGATATACCCATATTTGGATATCTGGGTAGTATGTTTTAGACAATAGAAGTGTCTGTCCGTCTTTCTGTGTATCTTTATGTACGCCTATACCTCGTGTTCGGATGCTTGGTGCATCGTAAAATTAGGTATGGTAACACCAATCATTTATAAAACTCTTCACAGTACTTTTCATACAGTAGAAGGGTGGATATAGAGAAAAACTTCTCAATATATGCTAAAATAGGCGAAATATAAAAATTATCCTAAAAGGACGACCAAAGCATATGTTGCGCTTCTCAATGTGAGACACAAAATTCGGGAATCTATAAAGGGTCTCCGAAAACTACATTTTAAGGGCCTTAAATTAACAGTGTGTGTGATATTCCCAGTAAACTAACTTCGTTCTGATAAACTTGAAGGAATGACAAACCGCTAACCATTGCAACAGTAGCTCAATTGATAATGTCTGGTGTTAACAACGAACACCGTTCAAAGAACGGGTACTTCTGCTAGTACTAATATATAACAAGATGTTCAGTAAAGAACATATAGCCTACTTTCTCCTAAATGCATGGGCATTGTTATAACACTTTGTCCTTTTCAATGAGTATAATTGAATGCTGGTTGTAGTAGCTTGTTGAAATACAACGTGCTATAGGGATATTAAACATGAATATGAGGTGACCTTTGCTAGTGCTACCTCTGTAAAAAAAATCATTCAATTCGGTTTCACCGTGTTTGAAATGATATGGGGAATGGATTTGCACACATACATGGCCGCTATTTGCAAACTATTCGGCTGATGACCTTGTAGTCAGTCATAAGATGCTTTCCACAAAAAGGCATGTTGTTGCAAAATCTGGTAGAGATCAAATTATTAGGATGGTCGTAATTTGATTTAAGTTTTAACATTTGGGTGGCCGTCATTCCGTTTCCGTCAAGATGACACTGAGGTGCCCTTTGCTAGTGCTACCTCTGTACCAAATTTCGTTCAATTTGGTTCACCGTGTGTGAATTGATAGGGGGAATCGATTTGCACACATACCTGGCCACCATCTGCAAACTACTGGGCTGCTGATCTTGCAGTTTGATCAGAATATGCTTACCACATAAAGATATGTCGTTGCAAAATTTGGTAGAGACTAGATTATTAGGTTGGTCGTAATTACATTTTAGCTTTTAACATTTGGGTGGCCACGATTAAGTTTCCGTCAAGATGGCGGTGATATAAAACATGACACTGAGGTGCCCTTTGCTAGTGCTACCGCTGTACCAAATTTCGTCCCATTCGGTTTCATCGTGTTCGAATTAATAGGGGGAATTGATTTTCACACTAAGATGGCCACCATCCGCAAACTATTAGGCTAATGACCTATCAGATTCGTCAAAGGATGCTCCCTCCATAAAGGTATGTTGTTGCAAAATTTGGTAGAGATCGGATGATTATGTTAGTCGTAATTTGATTTAAGCTTTGAACATTTGTGTGGCCGCCATTACGTTTCTGTTAAGATGGCGGCGATATAAATCATGACACTGAGGTGCCCTTTGCTATTGCTACCTCTGTACCAAATTTCGTTCCATTCGGTTTCACCGTGTTTGAATTAATAGGGGGAATCGATTTTGACACAAAGATGGCCGCCATCCGCAAACTATTAGGCTAATGACCTATTAATTTGGTCCAAGGATGCTTCCTCCATAAAGGTATGTTGTTACAAAATTTGGTAGAGATCGGATGATTAGGTTAGTCGTAATTTGATTTAAGCTTTGAACATTTGAGTGGCCGCCATTACGTTTCCTTCGAAACGGCGGCGATATAAATCATGACACTGAGGTGCCCTTTGCTAGTGCTACCTCTGTACCAAATTTCGTTCCATTCGGTTTGAATGTGTTCGAATTAATAGGGGAATCGATTTTCACACAAAGATGGCCGCCATCCGCAAACTATTAGGCTGATGACCTATTAGTTTGGCCAAAGGATGCTTCTTCCATAAAGGTATGTTGTCGCAAAATTTGGTAGAGATCGGATGATTAGGTTAGTCGTAATTTGATTTAAGCCTTGAACATTTGTATGGCGGCCATTACGTTTCCGTCAATATGGCGGCGATATAAATCATGACACTGAGGTGTCCTTTGCTAGTGCTACCTTTGTACCAAATTTCGTTCAATTCGCGTTCACCGTGTTCGAATTGATAGGGGGGGGGGACAGACATTCAGAGTACACACACTCACACACACACACACACACAGACTCACACACACACACACAGACAGACACACTTTTTTTTCGCCCTGTGTTGATCTCATAAGTCTACTTACATTTTTTGCAAAAATCGTAAGTAGGCTAAAAATGAGATGGTGTGTGTCTGTCTGTCTGTGTGTTACTCAATAACGCAAGAACCACTGGTCCGATTTAAATGAAATTTTGCATGGATGTAGCTGATTGACCACATATATGATAATTTTAATTTCGATATTTTGCACTATTTAAAAATGGCGACCATTATACTGACGTCACTACACCCTTTAGTTTCAAAATATCATACTTCCATATTAAATAAAAAGAGAACGCTAAGAAATTGCAAACTTTCGATGGCACTAATGAGCTTCAAAATTTAATTTTCTATCCGAAGGGTCCTTATCACTTTTCGTGTATCTCCAACGGTTAGCGAGTAAAACCCACATATGTGACGTCACTACACCCTTTGGTTTCAAAATTTCATACTTCCATTTCAAATAAAAAGAGAACGCTAAGGAATAGCAAACTTTTGATTCATACCCGAGATTTAACATTTAATTTTATATCCAAAAGGTCCTGATCACTTTTCGAGTATCTCCAACGGCTAGCGAGTAAAACCTAAATTTGTGCAATAAAACACGGTCAACACCGAGCGGTGCAGTATACCTCTACGTACATAAAAATTAAAGTTTCTATGGTGGGTTTTTTTTCGCAATTTATACGGAAATTTCAGTTATTTACGCGTTTCAGACTGTTTTATTATGGATTCGCGCGAAAATAATTTTTTGGTCTGTCTGTCTGTCTGTTTGTTTGTTTGTCTGTGGACAACTTTGTTCCCTTATAACTCGAGAACGGCTGGGTGTATCACGTAAAATTCGGTACAGATGTCCATCAGAGGCACGATACTGTTTTAGATCCCTTATTTGGGGGTGGTAGGATCTAAAAGGAAAGAGTTATTGTGTTAATTTATAAAGCTGTGCCTAAAAGGGGTAGCTTCCCTTGGCAGGGTAAGCTGACCAGTGTAGAGTGTTGTTGTGTGTTAGGAACTAGGGGGCGCTCCTATAAATAATGTAGTAGTGTTTTAGGGGATGTGACTCAATGCAAGGGTCGCTGCGCTGGTCGCTCAGCTGACTGCTTATTATGTAACTGAACTTGCTCGTATCAGCTAAGTAGCACGCGCTGCTCTCTAGCAGCCGGGCCGCCGCGAGGAACACAATGATATCTGAGCTAGCACTATCAGACTACCGTATGTCACGTCTTACCGTGACGGGAATAAGGAAGGGCGTTGGGATGTAAAGAGGCGT
Source organism: Meconema thalassinum (assembly GCA_946902985.2). Taxonomy (NCBI): domain Eukaryota; kingdom Metazoa; phylum Arthropoda; class Insecta; order Orthoptera; family Tettigoniidae; genus Meconema; species Meconema thalassinum. Next base: position 1,902,169,346 of record OX336388.2, on the reverse strand, counting down.
ATAAACAGTAAGGCGAGTGTAGAGTGTGGACCAAGTGTTTATTGGTCTTGTGATGTTATAGTATGAGTCCCTTGTAGGGAATGTAACAATGTAACAATGTGCAAGTACAAGCTGTGGATTAAGGTTACAAAAGTAGGAACTCTGAACACGACTGACTCACCTCTGATGACACCAGCGTAGCCTTCGGCCGTAACGTTGAAGCACTGATAATGGAGAGATCCCTTGACCTGATTACGACGCCTTCTTATACCCTTCGGCGCTATGCTGTCAGCAATGTGTTGGCATAGCTGCCCCAGTTTATAATATGTCACTGTGTGTAACAATTGTGCAAGGACTGAGCTGTTTTCTAGAGTGGCAAGCTGTCCTTGTGGTATTAATGGATGTTGGTCTGGCTTTCCAAGGGTTGCCAGTTAGGAGATTTAGCCAGATGATGGGGGGATGGTCTCCAAGGGGTGCATACCCCTGGGAGGCTGTACAAGCGTCTTCCTTCATTTGTTCGCGTCCTCGCGAACGGGAACGGAACTGGAGGTTGGGATGCTGATGAAGTCGTTCGTGAGGCCCCCTCGTATCGTCTGGCGGTGTCTTCCTCGTTGTCGTGTAGAATGGGTGATGTCGTGAAGTGTAGATGTGAGATCAGCCCGTGTTCAGAGGGGAGGGTTATGGGATGTACAGATATATGTATACACTGATATTGGCATTGTGAAAATGGAAATTAACAAAACAAAACAAAATTGACATTGCGAAAAATTTGACATCGAGAAAAAAATTACATCGAAAAAAAATTGGCATTTAAGAAAAATTTGACATTAAAAGAAATTTGACATGGAAAAAAAATTGCCCTTGCTATTGCTGGCATATTGCTAGTTTCAAAAAAGAAAAAAAAACATGGTTTTGATAGTTACATAGTTGTGCAGGGAGGAAAAACCCAGCTAGACGAGGAATTGTGCCGTCTGGCTTTATATTGGGGAAAAAGTGCTCCCTGCGAAGAGAAAGATAGAAGAGAATAGAAAAAAATGGGTGTTCCAGGGTATAATTTAAGGGAAATATTCAAAGTATTTATTTGTTTGGGAAAAAACGGAACACCCTGACAAATTTGTGCGTTAGTAGAGTAGAAAGGAAAAAACAAAACCGTATATCCAGTGTTGCCATTATGGCAGTGTTGGGTGGCGTGACATATTGTTGCCTTGTACTTTTCAAGCATGCTATTTTATATATATAAACCTTTAATTTACAAGCATGATATAATGTATACATAAACCTTTAATTTACAAGCATGATATAATGTATATATAAACCTTTAATTTACAAGCATGCTATAATGTATATATAAACCTTTAATTTACAAGCATGATATAATGTATATATAAAAATAAGAATCTTATTATTGAACCGGTTTGCTCATGAGCCTGGTACCTTTCATTTCGTAGAGCTCTTTACCTGACCTTTGTATACCATTCGCTGATTCTTTCCTGGCCCTGTTCCACTCAGCCATTTCATCGTAGTTTAGTGGCTAGGCCGCTAATTCCTTCTCCATTGAGCTTATGTCCTAGTGGTTTTCCCGCCGTGGGTTGGGAAATTCCACCTTGGCGTCGAAGGTTCGGCCCTTACAATACCTGTGCCGCCCTTAGACGCCGAAGTCACGCCTTATTTGCGTGTCATCTGGTTTTCGGCGCTCATCGACGCCCAGTATCCCACGGATACTGTGCTTCGGTGGTCGCTACGCCGTCACCTTTAGGAGGTGCAACGGAAATTTTAAAAAAAGGTGTATGTTTCTGTACAAAAGGGAGAGAGTGTGGTATTTCTGTGTTGGGACATATATATATATACAACCGGTTTGTGGAGAATTCTCGTCATCTGCAAAACAAAATGTGTTAATGGCCATATATCTGGAAACATGTACATTCAATCGCTTCCTTGCTTTCCTGCAAATAGAGTGTATTAATACATATAGCATTTACATCGCTGCGCATAGTATATAAAATCAATTATGTTGCCACTTAAGTCTAACTTAATCTAGGTTAGCCTATGTTATTCTAGTTTATCCTAAGTATGGTCGGGCTTACCTCGGTAACGGATTTTTAGTCACCGAGTGCCGAGATATTCTACTGTAATCTATATATATATAATAAAAAAAATTGCCTTGAATGTAGGCTTATGCTATCTTACGACGAATTATCATGCCTTATCATGAGTTGTCGGACTTACCCTGATGCCGGGTTTCTGGGTCATCAGGCGCCGAACGGCGTTACTTAGTGCTATCTATCTTAATTATGGTCTAATAAGAAAAAAAATGCTATTTCTAAGCCGAAAGGGTTGCCTTAATCTACTGCCGAAATGTGCTGTGCCATACCTGGCAACAGCGGTGAATAAATTTGCTTAATCCTAGGTTGCGTGTCAAATGCAACCGTCTTACAGCTAAATTTGGCCTAGAACGATCGCCTGGGGCAATTTACTTCCCCAGGACACCACCCGCACGAGTCCTAGAAACACCGGTTGTCTCTAGGATCGCTGGATTCCGTTCCCTTAATTCTAGGTGTCGACGTCTATTACTAGTACTAATCTAGTCACAGGCGGCTTACGGTGCCACTAAGCAAACCGTTTCGCCTGCTGTACTTGTCATTTCTTTGCCGTTGCCATTGCGTGTGTAGTCGTAGTTGGGCCGCCCATGTAACCCTTATGAGGCGCTCGCAATGCCCCTCTCTTAATGCCAATTGGCTGCCCGATGCATTGCCATTTATGTGGGCATTGGACATTGTCGTCCAATGGCATAATATTCTCTTCGCCTTTGTCGGCAATCGCAATCTGCTTTTCGCAGTAATCTTCGCCTGTATCGGCCGCAGTAGTATGCTTTTCGCATTAATCTTCGCCTGTATCGGCCGCAGTAGTATGCTTTTCGCATTAATCTTCGCCTGTATCGGCCGCAGTATTATGTATCTCGCAGTAACATTTCCCTCCAACGCACAGGAGTTTTGCTTCCCGCTATGGAAGCCGTGCCTACTTAAATTTAAACTTAACTAGAAGTCTAGTCATAATGGGGTCGTCTCTAGGGATAGCTCCCGAGTCCGGCGCGGAGTGAGCTATTTCTCCCGCCATTCTCAGAAAGTCTCCCTGCCGGTCTTGGCTTCGACGACCGTGGCCCAAAGTGGGTGTAGCATCCCTTCCTCCCAGGGGCGGTTTATGCGCACCTAGGATTCCAGAGCTTGCCCGGCCAGGCCGCGAATGCTTTGACCTTACGTGGTTCGTCTGTTTAGTCTAGTCGTTAAGTTAAGTGAGGTCGCTGCGCTGTCGAGCCAACTGGGGTAAGGGTCCACATCGCCTTCCCCAGCTCTCAAAGTGTTGTCTCTCCGACCTTCGGCTTACGCCGCTGTCATCAATCAGAGCGTATCAGATTCCTTTGCAAAAAAAAATGTGAGCGTAACCTGTGTAAATAGTTTAATCTCTGTGTAAAATGTAAAATATTTCCAGTGTTGTGGGGTTGTAGATCTTCTAAGTACATAGGCTACTTCTGGTCTACCATTGCTACGTCAGCTTTCCAGCAATAATGCTTTCTTTACCTTAATGGAGGTGTTAGTAGGGTCTGTGGCGTCAGGTACCCTGTTATTATGATCTGGGGGTAGTTATTTGTTGAGTGGGCTTAAAGTATGGTAGGAAGGGGTTGCGCACCTTTGGGTTCCACGTTAGTGGTGGCCTGGAACCGGTGATGCCGCTGGGATGCTCCTATAGTGAGTGGACTGGGGAGGCAATTCCCGGGATTGCAAAGATACGAAAATTTCATGCAGGTTTGATATGAAAATCCCTGGTGAATGGATGGGATAGTCATGCATGTGTCTGGATATGAGGCATCTGCCCTCATATAAGGATAGGTGTAGGTTGAGGCATAATATCAATATATTCCTGTCATGCGGGAGTATTTAATTAATAAAGAATGGTTAGTATATATATCTATGGCCTCATCTCTCATTTGGAGATGCGCATTATGCTTATTTAATTTTTGCCGACCCACCCCTAATACTCAGGTGGTAGCATCGTGGTCCGAGGCGTAGCATGCCTGCTCTTTAGACGCATGAAGTCCATCAACCCCTTGTGTGTACTCTGTAAAGTAGTGTATCTGTTTTGATCGTGTTCATGTGTCTGCGTTGGTTTATGTTGGACGTGAGAGGGTTATTGGAAGGGAATTGGGTATTAACCATGGTAGCCTGCTGTAGTATGTCGGTAATCCCTCTTGGATTATCCCCCTATGGTTTGTCATCCTCCCTTGGTCCATGCTTGCTTTCTATCCGCGCCTTGGGATAGTAAAGCTTCACGACCTAATCTGGTCTGCCATTTGTAGTGTAAATGTGGCCAGTGGTCGTAGTGCGACTGGCTATGTCCTAGTCATCTTTAATGACTCCTATGCCTTACGATCGATAAAAGAAGTTATTAGGGGGGAGATCTTGTCTGTGTTTGCTCCTAATTGTTGAGTGCATGTGCGTGTGTGTGACTATGTTCCGCTACACCACGCGGACGGTTGGTCTGTTGCAGGCTAAGTCGTAATATGTATCGCATGTATGGGCGGGAGGCGCCCGTGGCCTGTCAACGTCTTGTCCATTGCCAAGTGCTTTTGCGGTGTAATAAAAAAAATGTATGTTGTTATGATTGTTTTGCGTTTTTGATTTCATTGTCAATGCCGGTAAACAATAGTGCCCTGTCATGAGCAGTATTGTAGTATGACTAGTCTGCAAGTCAGCAGTTGGTATGTGTAATGTCAGGCTGGGATGTTATTGTTTGTCATCCGCCGGCAAGTGCTTTTCTGCACGTATGCAAGTGTTGTCATTGTTTTAGATTCCTAGCGGACTAATGTAGCAATTCATCCTAGTTAGGTAATGACGTTGTGTGGCCATTGTTTCCTAAGACTTGTGTCTTGCGAAATTTTCCTACCTGTGTTTGGGAAATGTATTCTCTATGTCTGGTGTAATTCAAAATTTTATGTCTGGCGTTTGGTGGGAGGAGATGTAGTATTCCCTGTTCATGCATTTGTATGGGCCAATTTCGGTGTGGTTGGGAGCCTGGATAACTGCTTTCCCTTGTGTCTAATTTTTACTGGGACTCAGACCCGTGACCTTATGTCATTCTCTGTGTTCTATGTCTGCGTTGTGTTTCAGGGCTTGAGGCGTCGCCAGTGTGGTTTTTGCTTGTGTTTCTCGTACCAAAAATACCGTTGTTTAGTTAGTTTTTGGTACGAGCATGTTGTGTGTGGTCATGGGTTCGGAGCCGGTTGCCTGTAAAGATTTGGTGTGATCATTTCCGTGCCGCATATATTATGGCACGTTCCCGTGGATGTGCAATGCGCAAATGAAAGCATGCATACCTGTGTAGAGTTTGTATGTTTTTGATTTCCCCTCGTAGTGTAATTTTGGAAGATATAGTGTCTCTAAATCGGGCGTGAATGATGCGTTTGTTCCTGTCCACCTGGAACAGGCTTAGTTCGTCTGTGTGCGTGAAGGTCAACCAGCCCTGCGCGCCTTATCGCTTCTCGATAGTGTCCAATTTCATTCACGTGTGCATTATCTTGTTACATGCTTGACAATGCTCTGTGACTGTATGTTTGTGTCTCTCGGTCTGAATGCTATCTCTGTAATTGTGAGTGGGGCGGTCCGCCATACAAAAGAACCTCTCAGTAACTACATGTGTGTCCCCAAATTTTGCGTTAACTGTATCGTGGTTCAAGTATGTTCTTTATCCATGGTACAAAATGTCGTTGTACGCGAGTGTCACCGGGATAGTTCTGGTGAGTGTTAGGATCATATCCCGGTTCGGTCAGTGGTGTTTGAAGGCTATTTCTTGGTCTTTTTTCCACGTCTGCCAGCGGGATCGTTTCCTTTTCTTTTAGCAGTGTGCCCGCCTGTACGTGTAGGTGTGTGAGCTTTACGTGTGTGATATGCCTTCATCCGGCGGGCATGAATAGTGTCCTTTATGAGTTTTCTCCCATGGCGCACGCTCACTATATAATTTAGGTCAGATATCTTCCTGCAGACTTTGAAGGGACCTGACCAGCGTGGCAGGAGAAATTCAGACACGTTTTTCTTACGGGCAGAATTGGAGACCATGACCAATTGCCCGGGTGTGTATTCCACGGTCTTCCTATTTCGATCGTACCGCTCTTTTTGCTTTTTCTGGGCCTCGGCTATGTTTTTTTTAGCGTCCATGCGGGCTATTTGCAAATGCTCTAGCCGGGCCGCGTTGTCTGTGTGGGCGTCCTGTGGGATACATATATTGTCTATGGGACTTCTGGGTGTGTATCCGTGCAGTAGGAAGTGTGGAGAGTGTTTCGTAGCCGTAGATACAGAGGTATTATAACTAAAAGTAATGCTTTGCAGGTATTCATCCCAGTCTGTTCCTGCGTCCTCTGTAAATTTAGCCAGCGCTATTCCAAGTATTTTGTTCACACTCTCCGTGAGTCCGTTGGTTTGCGGGGAAAAACTCGTTGTAGTGTATGCCTTAATCCTGAGTATCTCCAGAAATTGTTGGAGCACTCTCGAGGTGAAAATAGTACCTCTGTCGGATAATAAGGTTTGGAATAGGCCATATCGTGTAATTATATCAAATAGAAATTCGGCTATGCTGTTCGTGTCTGCTTTGGGAACGGCCTTTGTAATCATATAACGTGTGAGATATTCGGTGGCCACCAGGATATATTTATTGCCTTTCTGACTTGTCGTAATGGGGCCTTTCACATCTATCCCGACTCTGTGAAATAACTCTCCCACGGGAATTGGGTTGAGTAGGCCATGAGGCTTGCCAGGTCTTGTTTTGAATCGTTGGCAAGTGTGACATGTCTTTACAAAGGTATCTATGTCGGCCTTCATGTTTACCCAATAGTACTTGTCACGGATTCTAAGGTATGTTTTATGCGTACCTAAGTGTGCCCCTGCCAGTGGGCTACTGTGGTGTCCGATCATGATATTTTCTCTCAATGATTCCGGAACCGCTATAGGTGCGCTATCGTGCATGGCCGTGGGCTTAAGTTTCAGTACCCCGTCTTTGTCTAGGAAAAATCGCCTAGACAGCCGTGCTGTCTTGGAGTCCACATTATCCAAGTTTTCTAGTGCCAATAGAATCTGTTTCAAGTACGGATCACTTTCTTGCTCCTGCTTGACGTTAATCACCGTCAGGGCAAAGGTGGGCATATCGTCCCAGTCGTGGTCCTTACTGTCATCCGGGGGATCGGCTACTGGCAGCCTAGACAACCCATCTGCGTCTAGGTGTGTAGCGCCTTTCTTGTGTTTGACCACGAAGTCATATTCATACAGGCGGAATATGAACCTGTTGAGCCGCGAATTTGGGTTTTTAAATTTGTCCCAAAAAAGCAAGCTCGCGTGGTCAGTCACTACCGTGAACTTGATACCATAGAGGTATACTCTAAAATAGTTCACTCCCCACGAAAATGCCAGCATTTCCCGCTCTGTGGCAGAGTATCTAGTCTCAACGGCCGTTAGCTTCCTGCTAGCGTAGGCGACGGGCCGTTTGCGCCCTTCGGCGCCTTCCTGCAATAGGGCTGCTCCCAGCCCATACAGGCTGGCATCCACGTGTAAAAATGTGGGCCTATCACTGTGGAAGTGTTGCAGTAATGGAGGTGAGGTCAATAGTTGCTTCAGTGTGTTGAAGGCATCTATGTGTTCCTGCTTGATGCTGAAGGGCGTTCTTTCACGTGTGAGTTCAGTTAGGGGATGGGCGATGTGTGCAAACCTATAGATATGCTTGCGATAGTACGAAGCCAAGCCAATAAAACTGCGCAATTGTTTCAAATTTGTGGGCATTGGGATGCCCGTTATTGCGTCAGTCTTAGCTGGGTCGGGAATAATGCCCTCCCTGTTGACAATATGGCCCAATATGTTAATTTGCTGTCTGGCAAATTGACATTTCGCAGGTTTAAGCCTTAATTTAGCTTCTCTGATCCTTGCGAAAGCCTCCTCCAAATGTACGATATGCTCGTCAATAGTGTTGGAGAAGACCGTTATATCATCCACGTACACTAATACGGAACGCCACTTAAGCCCTGAAAATGTCTTATCCACTAGCTTTTGGAAGGTTTGGCTGGCGTTACGGAGACCCATCGGTAAACGGGTGTAGGTAAATAATCCGTTCTCTGTAACGAACGCCAGCTTGTGCCTATCTGGTTCATAGACGGGGATTGAATAGAATCCACTATAGCAATCCATCGAACTGAACCAGCTAGCTCCACCAAGGGCGTCCAAATAGGTGTCTGCCCTTGGTAGTGGATAACTATCATTTTCGACTAACTTATTGAGCCTCCTGTAGTCAGTACAAAACCTGTGCGATCCGTCCTTCTTTTTGGTCAGCAGAACTGGAGAGGAATAGTTAGAAATAACTGGAACAATGACCCCTGCCTCGAGCATCTCTGAGATCTGGGCATCGATGGCATGTCTCTCCTTCTGGCTCACTCTGAAGGGAGGCTGGTGTACTGGTCGGTCACTAGTGAGTGTGACATGGTGTTCAATGAGGTCTGTCACAGCGAGATCCTTCATTGAGTGGGCAAAAATATCTCTGTTGGTCTCCAGGAGCTCCGTGAGTCTTTTATTTTGCTCCGGAGTCAGGTCCTGCCTGTGGTTCTGGCTGGCCGCCTTATCTGTGTGCGTGTGTGTGTGTTGGCTGATAGTATGTAGTGCAGAGGCCTGTTGCTCGTGATTTTCTCGCTCCGCTCGAATCCCATTTTTGTTCGTGGTGTATATCATGGGATGTGTGGTGAGCCTCTGGTCGTGCTTTAAAAGCATCTGACCACTAGCGAAATTTATGCTAGCCTCATATTTAGCGAGAAAATCCATGCCAATTATGGCTGACGCAGAAAGGTGTTCGATAACGAACATGGGGTGCGTTGTGGCAAAATGGTCTATCCTAAGATGTATGTCTGCCACCCCCGCGTTCTCTAACGTCTGAGCATTGGCCGTTACCAGCCGGATGTCCCTCGTGACACCGTGTATTTGGGCTTCGGTAACGTGTCTCCTATTAACACAACTTACTGCTGCCCCGGTGTCAATTAGGGCCTGCACTTTGTGGCCATTTATGGTGGCGTGTATCGTGAGGGCCGATACCTGAAATCCATTGCCCTGCACCGATGTGTTGTGTAAGATGTATGTTGTTGTTGTTGTTGTTGTCGCCGGCGTGACATTTGTGCTGGGAAGGCACGGAGCTGTCCGCTTATCGTACCTGGCACGCTTCGCCTCTCGGCTGACTTCCTGTCCTGAATACTTTGCCCCGGTCAGCAAAGTGCGTTCGCTAAGTACATTGCCAGCTCTTTTAATCGGTCTTGCTGTTAGACTAGGAGTTTGCTGGCGAACGTTTAATGTACTAATCGTTCCCAGCCTTTGTGTAGTTATGTTGTTGTTGGTTTCTTCCTTTCGGGAAGGTGTGTCTGCGAACGTGACCCTGAGCTTGCCCTTGTTACCCTGCCTTTTGTTCCAGGCGGTCGCGAGTTCGACTCCTGTTGCTGGCTTCCCCATGCCGAGCGAGCTCGCGTCATGCGCCTGTGTGTGGTCAATTCCCCCCCTGTGTTGTGGTGAAGGGGGTAGGGTTTTCTGTTTGGAGGGTGTGGGCGTGCTCTCAGGCTGTTTGCTTATGATTGTGAGGGGTGTGTAATGTCCCGCCTTAGGGTTTCCTGTAAAAAGTACATGTAGGTCCCTATCGAATCCCGCAGTTGAGAATAGCGGAGGCGAGTGCACATCAGTGTATACATGGATGTTGGCTTTCAGCACCTTGCCGAGAGCGGTCACCTCTACGGCACTGCCATAGGTGCCGTCCTTACCCATGTATTTACTGTAATCCGCCCCGGTCTGGAATGGGTTTTCCCTCTCGTCCGACACAAAGTCCCGGTACTCTTTCCAGTTGGCCAGGATATGTTTGACCGTTTTCTGTCTGTAGTCCCCATGATAGTCCTCGGTATTCCGGATTAGGAAGCTCATGGCCCTAAACAGACAGTTGCCGTCTCCTTGCACGGGGTGTGTTTGGAAACGGTCCGGGGGCGGATCGTCAGCCTTAGCTTTAGCTGGCTGCTTCTTCCCCTTACTCTTGCGAGTTTGCTTGGGGGAAGGGCCTTTCTTGTGTTGTGTTGGGGGAGGAACCTCAGCCGCTTCATTAGCTGGCCGAACCTCCCCGTCTAGGCGTTTTTTGAAAATGTGGGTGTACGCCTGCCTGTAATGTATGTGCGCCCCCCCTCGGGGTGGCTGCGCCAGCTCCCCGCCTGCGGTGTGTGTCTAGGCGTAGGGAGTATTGCCCCCCTGTCTGTCCTGTGGGGTGTCTCATCCCTGAACTCCCTCGGGTATTCGTCGGGGAGGGGGTAGTGTTCCGGGCCCTTCGTGTGTGTTCTTCCCTGTCTATTATTGCCCGGGGGTCTGTTTTCCTGTTTCCTCCAGGGTGGGGTGTATGTCTGATGCTGGGGGAGCGGGTTTTCCCGTCGGTTCCCCTTTTCCCTATATTGGGTAGCTGTATACTCCTGTCTGGTCGGGGGTGGGTTTTCTCGCCTGTCCCTATTTCCCCTGTATTGTGGGGGTGTATAGCTTTGCCTGCGTGGGGGCGGGTTCTACCGATATTCCCCATTTCCCCTGTACTGCGGGGCTGCATAGCCCTGCCTACGTGGGGGCGAGTTTTCCCGGTACTGCCTGTCTGCCCTGTATTGTGGGGCAGCGTAGGACTGTCTATTTGGTGGCGGGCTGTTTCGTCGGGGGATGTCGTGGTCGTACTCCTCAGGGTAGTACTCCCGTGTGTACGGAGATGGTGACCGCCGTGAGGGGTATGTCGGCTCTGTGTCCGTGTATGACATCGGTGAGTATCGAGGAGGGTAGTGTGGCCTATCCTGTGGGGGAGGTGTTGTTGGCCGCTGTGGAGGGTAGTAATTTTCCTCCCTCCCGTAGCGTCTCCTCTCTGTGTACCCCCTGTCCCTCTCAGTATGATAGTGTTCTCGTTTGTCTGCGTGCTCATCCCTTAGCGGTCTCCCGCCCGCTTGGATGGCAGCTATGGTAAGTTTCTCCATCCTGTCCACTAATTCGTCCATTTTGGCGTTAGTGTCGTCTTTCTGAGTTTGGAAGTGCAGATCCACGGCTTTTTCCGTAGCCTTTTCCGTGATCTTTCTCCCCTCCTCTATGGTCTTTATGTTATTTAACATATGTTGGACCGTGGGGTTGTTCATGATGCATAGCTTTTTCACTATGGCTGGTCTGAGGCCCTGCATTAACAGCTTGACTTTCTGTTTATTTGTCATGGCTGCATTGTACTTTTCGCACGTTATCAATTTAACATTGATGTATGCCTGTGCGCTCTCTTTGGGTCCCTGTGACCTCTGTCTAATCTGGTCATAGAGATCGTCATCGTCTGGTATGAGCTGGAACTCATCCTTCAAGAGTAAAGCGGTTTCCTCCCATGTGGCAGCTTCTAGCGTGTCCTCATGGAGCTCATACCACGTCATGGCCGCCTTTGTGAGATAGGCAGGAAGGAGTCGTTTCCTAACATCCTCGCTCCAACCGTTGATCCGGGCCATTCTATTGAAGGCCTTGAGGTATTCCTCGGGATCCTGACCTTCCCCCGTGAACTTTGTGGGGTGGATCATGGGTTACTCAGTGTGTCTATTCATCTCGTTTTCAGCTGTGTCTCGTTGGTTGTGTAGTGCTTCTGGTCTGTTTGTGCCGTTCACCCCGCTGTCGTGTGCCGAGGTGTTTGGGCTGTTTAGAGGGGAATTAGCCTCGCTTCCCGTGTACGACACCTGTGTTACGTTACCAGGTGGCTCGTCACCTGATATGTCTGTGCTGATGGATGGTGTATTGTCGTACTGTGTGGATTCGACTATGTGTACGGTTCTGTCTAAATCCTGTTTTACTGTTTCCAAAATAGTGTGGATGTCAAGAACCGCTTCTGTCGTGTGATTATTGGCTTTAATAGTGTCTGTCTCTAATAGCTCTGAAATGCGCTCGAGCAGGTTACTGGCTTTCTGCTCTGTGATCTGCAGTTGCTGCAACAATAGGGGATGGAGTGTTGGCAGGCAATCTACTTCACTAGCGCTGGATACTGGTGACTCTTGTGTGTGTTCACTGGCCTGGGACCGTGTAAAATGTATAACTTGTGCTGCGGCGGCAGGGTGTTGAGCACGGATCTGTGCTGTTTTGAATTCAAGGTCCCTGAGAAGTTGTACTGCAGTTTGGTCAGTTATTAAGTCACCGTTCCTAATTTTTAGCTTCGGCAGGAGTGGAGTCGTACTAGCCGACAAATGGTGTGCAAAGTCTCTTAATGTAGTTCTAAATGTGGACATTTAATTTAAAAAAATGTGTGACGCAATATGAGGTTTAAAAAAAATTCACTATCTGCTTGGCTTTTTGCGGTACGGAAGGGGTCGTTTTACCTACGAGGGCTCGTTGGTTGAGTCCTGTTCTCTATGCGTAGTACCCGGCGCCTCCACCAGTGTTTTAGATCCCTTATTTGGGGGTGGTAGGATCTAAAAGGAAAGAGTTATTGTGTTAATTTATAAAGCTGTGCCTAAAAGGGGTAGCTTCCCTTGGCAGGGTAAGCTGACCAGTGTAGAGTGTTGTTGTGTGTTAGGAACTAGGGGGCGCTCCTATAAATAATGTAGTAGTGTTTTAGGGGATGTGACTCAATGCAAGGGTCGCTGCGCTGGTCGCTCAGCTGACTGCTTATTATGTAACTGAACTTGCTCGTATCAGCTAAGTAGCACGCGCTGATCTCTAGCAGCCGGGCCGCCGCGAGGAACACAATGATATCTGAGCTAGCACTATCAGACTACCGTATGTCACGTCTTACCGTGACGGGAATAAGGAAGGGCGTTGGGATGTAAAGAGGCGTATAAACAGTAAGGCGAGTGTAGAGTGTGGACCAAGTGTTTATTGGTCTTGTGATGTTATAGTATGAGTCCCTTGTAGGGAATGTAACAATGTAACAATGTGCAAGTACAAGCTGTGGATTAAGGTTACAAAAGTAGGAACTCTGAACACGACTGACTCACCTCTGATGACACCAGCGTAGCCTTCGGCCGTAACGTTGAAGCACTGATAATGGAGAGATCCCTTGACCTGATTACGACGTCTTCTTATACCCTTCGGCGCTATGCTGTCAGCAATGTGTTGGCATAGCCCAGTTTATAATATGTCACTGTGTGTAACAATTGTGCAAGGACTGAGCTGTTTTCTAGAGTGGCAAGCTGTCCTTGTGGTATTAATGGATGTTGGTCTGGCTTTCCAAGGATTGCCAGTTAGGAGATTTAGCCAGATGATGGGGGGATGGTCTCCAAGGGGTGCATACCCCTGGGAGGCTGTACAATACTAATCTTTGATGAACCCTTCTCCGTACCTCTCATAAAAGAGGACCTACCCCCTTAAAATACATGCTGAAATAGGCGCAGAAGGACGAGACAAAGATGGTTTTGAGCCCCTCAATGTGAGAGAAAACTCGGGGGATCTAAAGGGTCCCCCAAAATCCACATTTTAAGGCCCTAAAACCAACCATTTTTTGAGATATTCCCAGAAAACTAATTTCATTTAATAAACTAATGAACGAATACAAGCCGGTAACCATGGCAACAGATTCTCAGAGGTCCATCTATTGCTGTAAGACGCAATGCAATTCCATTAATTACATTGGTGTGAAAGTTTGCAAACGGCTAGAAGGTTATCACGGAACCAAATTCAGCTGTAAAACTCATCAATACGTATAATGCGCTTAAGGGGGTCAAGGGCTACACTAGAATTTTTTCACGCGATTTACACCTGCGGGTGGGGTATGGCAGGTCTATTATATTCCTATCCCTATATTATATTATTATTATTAGTAGTATTATATTACGGCGTACAACGAGGAGACAAAGCCCCTCGGTGCCTGAAACAAAACTTGGGGGCCTCGAAAACTACATTATAAAGCTCTAAAACCAACAGTATCAGAAATATTCCCAGAAAACTAATTTAATTTAATTTAACAAACTAATGAAGGAATGGAAATCGGTAACCATGACAACATTATTTCAAGGGGTGGCATCCAACTTTCCATCTATTTATGTAAGAAGCAATATCACTCCATTTCTACCTTGCCACGGTGGGTGAGTGGATAGCGTGTCGGTCTACTAACCCCAAGATTGCAAGTTCACTCCTGGCCGTGGTACTGGCCGGACGTTTGTTTTAGACGAGTGAAAAATCTTAATAGAAGCCTGGAGGCGAGTTACTATAGTGGCTGTGTTGTTATCAGCAGCCCCAAGCGCTCCGATGATTGATAAAGCTGTTTCACACTATTGCTGAAGTATAGTCACTGGCAAATATAATGACGTTCTGTTCGTAACTACGTAACGTGTACTTCCGTGTCACACAATACTTCGACGTGGACTGCACTGTCTGCTCAAGTCTGGAATTCCATTACATCAGATCGGTGGTGACAAATGTGAAGTGATAGGGTGAGAGAGTGACTGTGTACAGGCTCACCCGCAGGCCTCAAGGTCAAGGGCAATCGTCTAAAATAAACGTCTGGCCTGTACGTGATCTTTGAAAGGCGGCAAAAATAAGACTCGCATGTCATACGATGTTGGCATGTCAAAGAACCCATTTGAATTCAGTAGGCCGTGTTCATAATGGCAAAATTAACCTCAGGAGTTTCCGCCAACACAAAGTTGCTCATTTCTCTACTAGGAAGCGTTATAGTGTTCAAGGAGCTTAGATATCTACCCTCCTTGACTTTCATAGTGATTCAAGGAACACCGAAATTTCGACATGCAAGCTACCCTCTGGGTGTCAAATTACGAAGCTTGCACCCGGCATCCGAGGCCATACTGTGCCCGTTTAGACCGGAGTCCGCACGACCACATATGCATTTTACCAAGAATCAGTCAGCGCGAGAGTCAAAATATCCCGGGGCGCCAGATGGGTTAAAGCTAATCGCAAGACATCAAATGAAAAAATGCTTTACTGATTTTTGGCTCAATGCAACAATAAGGATAGAAGGAGATTCAATTGGGCATAACACATCATGTAAAATTGTCTCATTTTATTCTGAATTTAAAATTGACTGCAAAATAAAATAAAATAAAATAAAATGCTCAAAACAGCATAATTCACGTGTGGCGACCCACATTACTATTTACACAATGTACAGAAATTTTCCAACACATTGGACAATTATCTTTGGAAACACAAGTCTGATTATCAGTCCTGTAGACTGTGTTCCAAAATTATATCCATTATTTATGATTGAATCCAGTTCAAATTTAATTGTCTTTACTGGAAATATTGTAGTTCACTGGTTGAATTTGTACATTATATTAACACTCGTAGAATAATTGTTCATAGAATTTTTAACTTTCACTTATTTTTCCAGTTTCAAAAAAAAAATATTGTCAAAACATATTATTATCTCTGAATCAACACAAATTATGTACACAAATTAATAACAACATCTGAAAAGTATTTGACCATTGAGCATAGCATCGAAGAACTGTGCGAAGCACAAAAAAATTAATTGTTCTTCTGACATTAAACGTTTCGAGAAGTGACTCGATTATGAACTTCAAGTTCCTAACAAAATATATGATTTCTGAATCATCAACTTGATCAATAAATTGTTGGACCATTCAACTATTCGATTTTCCACTTGGAAAAATATTTATATTTGTGGCCATTTTAGTAACTTTCACAACTTGCAATTCTTCGACAGAATGCGGAAATAAGAATTGTAGCTTCATAATAAATTCATTTAGTTCATGGCACTAGGATTGAAAACATCCTTCAAATTATTCGTGGTTATAGAATTATTTTTAATTGGCAGTGGCCCATTCTATTATTTGTGTAAGAACACAATATTCCAACAACAACGGCAAAGGTCTTCCTCTGAAGAAGAATAAAATACTATCATGACAAATCCGGGTTCTAGCAAAATCAAAGTCTTAATGGAATCCGTAAACAAGGTTGAAATAATAACTGATGGTTTTTTAAGAAATAACCTTTGGGTCATTCATACGACGCAATGTGTAGTTCGAATACTCCTTCTTTAACACTGAGTCATCGAACCTGCTATTTGATTGGTGCTCAAATAAAAACCTCCTCACTCCTGCGACTTAAACATGCGCACCTGGGAATGGCATTTCAACTACTCCACACACATAAATTTTCTTCCCAAAATGTATACAATAAATCAAGCCTCTGCTTGTTATCAACACTGGAAGATTTATAAACTTACAAGTTTATTTTATTTTACCATTCAGTTCAACCCGTGAAGTTACCATACTTATGATACTCTTTATTTCACTTTCGAATGTGTATTTACGTCATAATTTTATATAAATACAAAAATGTCCTAATTGATACAAATATCATTTGCTTCCCATTTCATGCCTCTCCGTGTTATCTGAAAAATATACTTTGCTCATTGCAAATATTAACTGTTCAACCAGAACTGTAATGTTGGTTGAATGCGGGCTTGCGCTAACCACTCTCCTTCGGAAAATCACCTGTTCCAAACTAGAAATGATTAAACTACTTCATAAGCTCTCTCTCAATAAATGTGATTATTAGAAAATATAAGATCCAAGAATTATTTAGAAAAGTTATGAAAGCCATTATTATTATTATTAGTGGATTATTATTATTATTATTAGTTATATCATTGTGAATGTGTTTAATTATTATCTCATTATGTGAGAATCCACATGTTCGATTCTTCGAATATGGATAAAATATCCATTTCTCAACAAAAATAATTATTAACTTTTACAGTTACATCGGCTGATTACCGTGATTATCAAAAAATATGAAACATCCAAATAAATGCTCGTTCTGCTCGGTCATCGATCCTAAACTGTTCTGAATGCTGAAAATACTCAGAATAACACTAATATGTCTTGCCTAAATCATTGCAAGATTTAAATGCGAAGAAAAAAAAAATGTGTTGGTCATCTGCAGAAAATGAGTTTGTTCCAATTAGCTAGGCATAATATAAAGTCAAAAGTGGCTTACATTTCTCGTTGGTCTTGAAGCGTAGTGAACCTGGTCCGTACCAGATTTATCCAGATACATGCCCTATCGGACACGCACGTCTAATCCTTGTATCGGCCGCCATTATATACCCACAATCTGTCTAACACGACATAGTGGAAATATTTCTTGAAGTTTGAAGTAACTGCTGATCCATTTTAATATCGGCTTCAATTAAGTCCATAGCATTTCGCTTAAATGGGGTCAGATCCAAGTGATCTATTCTCAAATATGTCAGTTGTAACATAACTCACGGTAATCTTTTCAGTACAAGAAAACACTGACAGTCTAAACCAATCAACGGCTGTTCTGAAGATCGTTCCCTGGGCATGGCTTATCACCATCTATCATGCGCGAAGCAACATATAGTTGGCTAATAAACAACACCGTGATAGACTGGCCTTCAATATACTGATAGATCGGAGTGGTTATCAAGTTACAATTAATGAAACTGACTAATTGGACTAAAATATCCAAGTATTAAAGTATTATTACTGGACTGTGACAAAGTACTTTCTAGACAAAGTCTAGCATATGTCCATATAGAAATAAAATATTTCACCACTGTCCGTAGAAAAATAACAATCACCTTAGTGATTCTCTCTGCCGGAAACTTACTATGTTCCACGCGTATCGTAGCACTTTTGTGACTATCACAATTTAAAGATATCTTCTGCGTAGATCCGTCAACCATGTGCCTTGGCTCAACGTGGCAGCACCTTGTCATGCAAGAGCTTGGTTCGAAGTGAGCTGATGTTGCTTGGGCCGGCCGGCTTTTATTCAAAACGGTCAGGTCCACGCTGAATCACGCTGAAATATGGAAATCCTCATATCTCTGGTATCCCTGGTCCGATTTACTTGATACTAAGTGCATTCTCTTTCATTTGGCCGTGCCAGTAATCTGATCCAAGTCTCAAGTCTCTACTCCATGGCTAACTATTTAATCAACAAATAGTCTCGACCTCTGCTACTACTCGCTACGTCACTTGACATGCTCTTGGCTGCATAAAATTTCCATTCCCTTCTAGAAGTAACGGAGCGCGATATTCAAATATCTCAACTTTCAAAAGCGGCTGTAGCCTTTCCCTTGATATCTAGGTGTCTGAATCTTGGAATACCCATTCCTAGAGTTGGGCACATCCACCCCACACCTAGCAAAAAATAAAAATTGAAAAAGTTTTATTTTTCCTATCTACACATTTAAATCATCTGGTTCTTGAATAATAAATCTTCAAATTCGCTGCATTATAAGTTCCCACGATGTTACAAGTTCGTGTATTGGCGATTTCATAGCTTCCATTGTTGTTTACTTCCACAATATCATCATCATTTGCATCCATGTCTCCCTGTAGACAACGAAAAATGTTTCTAAAATGTCGGTCTCTCCTCTGGGATAAATGCAACAATCTTAACCTTCTCAAGGTATCCTCATCCTCCTGCGTCAGGTTAACTTGAAAAACCTTAGATGTAGACTCCACTGCTCTACTCAATAAATCGGCTCCAACGTTCATCTTTCCAGGAGTGTGTTCAATAACTAGGTTGAATTTTTGAATAAAAAGTGACCATCTAGTTATCCTATCACTGGCAAAGTTTGTTCTCAAGATAAACTCCAAAGCATGGTGATCAGTCCTCACAATTACTGAATGTCCAATTAACATTTTCTTCCACGACTCTAACGCGAAGATTACACCAAGTGATTCTAACTCTGTGGTGTAATAATTCCTTTCTGATGGACGAAGTTTCCTGCTTATGAACGCCAGGTAACGTCTCTTGTGATCTTCATCTTCTTGAAGAAGAATAGCTCCAATCCCTACGGTGGATGCATCAGATTCTATGATGAAATTCTTGGTAAAGTCAGGATACTCTAATTTCACGCTGTTTACCAATAACCTCTTGGCATCTTGAAATGATTGTTCACAATCTTCATTCCATTTCCATTTGTTTCCTTTTTTTAATAATTCCTGCAATGGAGCAACCGTCTTGGTGAAGCTTGGACAGTGCCCTGCAAAGAATTGGCATGTCCCGAAAAAACTGCGGACATTCTTCACTCTAGTAGGTCTAGGGAAATTTGCAATCACCTGTATCTTTGTCTCATTGGGACGGTATCCTTCACCATCCAAAATGTGGCCCAAAAATTTTATTTCCTTCCGAAAGAACTGACATTTTCGAAGGTTTACTTTAAAGTTCGCTTTTCTCAAATCTGCGAATAACATCTGAAGATGTAATAAATGTTCCTCCTTAGTCTCAGATGCAATTAGGATATCATCTATGTAACGAATTGCTATCTCTTTTACTTCAGGACTCAAGTTTTGTTCCAGTGCTCTGATCAAAACAGATCCAGATGTTTTGACTCCAAATGGTAGACGGCGGAATACATATGTCTGCTGGTCAAACATAAATCCTGTAAACTTTTTGGAATCTTCACTAAGCCTAATGTGGTGGTAGGACGAAGTGAGATCAATGTTAGAGAACCAGACCTTGCCTTGGAATTTCCTTAACAGTTCCCTAATGATTGGTGGTCTGTCATACTCTGGCAGCAATCTTGAATTCAAATTTCGCGCGTCTAAACATAGTCTCAGACTTCCATCTGGCTTAGACACTACTGCTAATGGATTGACATAAGATGTAGTGTACTTTTCAATCACATTGTTGCTTTCCATCTCTTTGATAAGCACTTTTACCCTTTCTCGATGCTTTTCCGCCACCGGATACAATTTAGCATGGACAGGTGCATCATCATTTACACGAATACGATATCAAAATCTTTAATTTCATCAGGTTTAATATCAAAAATATCGTGATACTCTTCCAAAATTTTTCCTAGCTCTGGGGACTCCTTCTCAGTGTAGACTTCTCTTCCTTCAGCTTCATGAAAAATCAGAGACCATTGAGCATCTCCCTCGATGTCTTCCTCTTCTTTTCCCTCGAAGTTTATCTCTTCGGTATTCTTGAATCTGATCGTCTCTGTCTTCATGTCTATCACTGCTTGATATTTCTGAATGAAATCCGCTCCCAATATCATGTCAAAAGCCATGTCCTTCATTACTACAAACACATGTCGGAAATCATGTCCTCCAATAGTAACACATAAGTATAATTGTGTTTTACACAGAGATATTTTGTTGGGTATTATTCCTTGGATTTTAAAACCTGATACTGGAATCTCCTCTAAATTCTCTTTGAGCTTCCACAGAATATAAAGCTTCTCGCTCACAAGACAAAGCATAGCCCCAGTATCAATTAAAGTATCGACAGGCATACCGAATACTTCGCATGATATGATTGGCATTTTAATTCTTGTACCCATTTCTTTCCGTTCGTCATTATGTTGAATTAAGTCATCATCCTCTGCTTGCCATTTAATAATTCTGGAAGTGAAAGTGTTTAAAATTCTATCTTCTACTGTGAATTCGAAGTTTCTTTTTCTTTTCCATTCCCCCGGGATGGTTGTGTTCCCGATGGACCTGGTCCATTGAGCTTCTGTTCCAAGAACTGCAAGTTTTCTTGGTGTCTTTCTTCCAAGTTCTTCCTCGTCCCCTTATTGAACTCTTCATTGGACTGACGAGTATTCACATTCCCTCTGTTATTGTAGTTATTGTTTCTACCATAGTACCTTCTTTCCTGGTACCTTCCTTGATTATCCCTTGGCCTTCTCCATTGAGTATTATCTCGATATCCACCATCCGGTCCCGCATAAGGCTTGTAACTGTATCTGTTATTGTACTGATTCCATCCTCTTTTATCGGGCTCTTCCCTCGGCGTTTTCTCTTCTCGCCCCTCTCGAATCTCTCGAGGTGTTTGGGAATAACTGTCGGCCATAACAGCGTACACAGCGTTGTTATTCTTTCCTCCCTTCTGATGGAAGAATTGAGCGTTCGTGTGATCAAGTTTCTGCAATACCTCGTCAAATTGTTCCATATTATAAATGTCAGCAGCGATCAAAGTTCTTTGGACGTCTGCTGGAAACTGACGTATTAATGCGGTAATTAATTCATTATCTGGCATCGGCGGATCTAAATGTTGTAGTTTAGAAAGCTGTCCAGAAAAGTACGTAGAGTATCGAGTAGGTTGTGACGTCGAGAATCTCTTTGAATATAATTCTGCTCTGACTTGCTGTTGGGTTTCCGGGGACCAAAACGTTTTTAATAACCCACGGGAAAACTCCTCAAAATTGGTGAGAGTGGACCTAAAAGCTCTAAACCAAAGAAGTGCAGGACCTTCCAAAAATTTCCCTATCACTCGGATCTGTCTTTCCTTAGGGATTTTGGAATCTTTTAGGTAATCACCTGCTTCTCTCAAGAATTCTACGGGTGTCACAGAATCTCGTCCTGAAAATTTAGTAGGCTTATCCTCTACATTCTTGAATACAGTTATGGGGTTGGATTGAAATACTGTCCTGACCTCCTCCTGTCCTTGACTATCAGTTTCTCTAGCTGCTCCTAGGTTTATCTGTATCTGTTTCTCTCCCCTTATACTTGACATTTTCAACAGATGGCCAGACTGTTTCTCGTCCTTGATTTGGGTTTTCATAGCCTCAATTACCTTATGGTTTTCTTCTGCCATTTTTTTAATTGCTTCGGTTTCCTTACAGTTCTCCTTGACATCAGTGGATATCTGGTTCATAACAGCCTCGTGACTTTTCAACGACCATGTCATTTCTGATATGTCCTTCTGAGTTGCTTGAATATCTTTGGAAATTACTTGAATATGGGATGACAAAGATTCCCTAATTTCCTTGACTCCCTCTTGGTTCTCCAGCTTGAGTGTGTCTTTAATCTCATCGATAACTGTGGTTTTAATTTCAGTTTGTAATTCATTAATCACACCTTCTCTTATTTCTCCCATTACGAGTTCTTTGAATTGTTCTGTCAAACGTTGAACAACTAGAATGGCCATCTCATTGCTCTCTTTCTTCACTCTGACTTCTAGGTTGATCATGTCTTCACCAACTTTCCTAAGACCATGTTCTATCCTATCAGCTAAGCTTTGGGATCTTAGATCGGCATCGCGAAATTTATCGTCCATTAAACTTGCGTTAGTGGCTAATGAAGTTTCGAGCTCATGTGTTTTTTCGCATAATTTAGTCATTTTACTCTCAAGTGACATTTTCAAAATTTCGGAATTCTCTTTAAATTTATTTTTCATAGAATTAAATTTACTATTTAAATTTTCTTTCAAGTTATCTTTTAACCTGCTTTCTAACAAATCGGAATTTTCCTTGAGTTTATCATCTAAACTTTCTTTCAAGTTATCTTTTAAAGAATCAGATCTTTCTTTAAGTTTATCATTTAAACTTTCTTTAAGTTTATTTTCTAAAGAATCAGAATTTTCTTTAAATTTATTTTCTAAAGAATCAGAATTTTCTTTAAGGTTATTTTCTAAAGAATCAGAATTTTCCTTAAGTTTTTCATTTAAACTTTCTTTAAGTTTATTTTCTAAAGAATCAGAATTTTCTTTAAGTTTATTTTCTAAAGAATCAGAATTTTCTTTAAGTTTCTTTTCCAAAGCCTCTGTATTTTCTTTCATAATGGCGGCTACACGCCGTCCAGCTTCTTTGGAACTCTCTTCCAAACTCCTCATCATCCTCATCATCTCTTCCATAATTTTCAATTATTATTCAAAACTTAGGGGTATACAATATTGGCAGACACAAGCTTATAACTAGAACAAGAAATATGAATAGCTAATTGGAACACTCTAATAAAATGAGATTTGTCCTAATGTCGACGTGATGGAAAAACAAAATTCTCTACTTTTACGAATTACATTTACCACAATATCACAAGAAAAATATGCAAGTTTTCAAATATCCTCCACCTGGATTCTAATAATGCGTATGTCCAGTCATCGGACGTTTACTACTGAATTTACTTGACGCCCTAATGGCTAAGCCATTATCAAAAATAATCAAACCCATTCTAATCATTAACCAAGTTAAATTTTTAATTTTCCCCACTAATTGGATTTCCTACTAATTTATTCATCCAAACCAGACATCTCTCAACTCCCAAAATATCTATATAAAAATTTATCACAATTTAAATCGGCATGCGATTGACCGTGTCTAACTCGGGCCCCACGTTCGAAGCCATTTCTCTCTCTATCTTATTTTATGTGCCCGTTTAGACCGGAGTCCGCACGACCACATATGCATTTTACCAAGAATCAGTCAGCACGAGAGTCAAAATATCCCGGGGCACCAGATGGGTTAAAGCTAATCGCAAAAACGACATCAAATGAAAAAATGCTTTACTGATTTTTGGCTCAATGCAACAATAAGGATAGAAGGAGATTCAATTGGGCATAACACATCATGTAAAATTGTCTCATTTTATTCTGAATTTAAAATTGACTGCAAAATAAAATAAAATGCTCAAAACAGCATCATTCACGTGTGGCGACCCACATTACTATTTACACAATGTACAGAAATTTTCCAACACATTGGACAATTATCTTTGGAAACACAAGTCTGATTATCAGTCCTGTAGACTGTGTTCCAAAATTATATCCATTATTTATGATTGAATCCAGTTCAAATTTAATTGTCTTTACTGGAAATATTGTAGTTCACTGGTTGAATTTTTACATAATATTAACACTCGTAGAATAATTGTTCATAGAATTCTTAACTTTCACTTATTTTTCCAGTTTCAAGAAAAAAATATTGTCAAAAAATATTATTATCTCTGAATCAACACAAATTATGTACACATATTAATAACAACATCTGAAAAGTATTTGACCATTGAGCATAGCATCGAAGAACTGTGCGAAGCACAACAAAATTAATTGTTCTTCTGACATTAAACGTTTCGAGAAGTGACTCGATTATGAACTTCAAGTTCCTAACAAAATATATGATTTCTGAATCATCAACTTGATCAATAAATTGTTGGACCATTCAACTATTCGATTTTCCACTTGGAATCATTATTAAGAAAAATATTTATATTTGTTGCCATTTTAGTAACTTTCACAACTTACAATTCTTCGACAGAATGTGGAAATAAGAATTGTAACTTCATAATAAATTCATTTAGTTCATGGCACTAGGATTGAAAACATTCTTCAAATTATTCGTGGTTATAGAATTATTTTTAATTGGCAGTGGCCCATTCTATTATTTGTGTAAGAACACAATATTCCAACAACAACGGCAAAGGTCTTCCTCTGAAGAAGAATAAAATACTATCATGACAAATCCGGGTTCTAGCAAAATCAAAGTCTTAATGGAATCTGTAAACAAGGTTTAAATAATAACTGATGTTTTTTTAAGAAATAACCTTTGGGTCATTCATACGACGCAATGTGTAGTTCCAATACTCCTTCTTTAACACTGAGTCATCGAACCTGCTATTTGATTGGTGCTCAAATAAAAACCTCCCCATTCCTGCGACTTAAACATGCGCACCTGGGAATGGTATTTCAACTACTCCACACACATAAATTTTCTTTCCAAAATTTATACAATAAATCAAGCCTCTGCTTGTTATCAACACTGGAAGATTTATAAACTTACAAGTTTATGTTATTTTACCATTCAGTTCAACCCGTGAATTTACCATACTTATGATACTCTTTATTTCACTTTCGAATGTGTATTTACGTCATGATTTTATATAAATACAAAAATGTCCTAATTGATACAAATATCATTTGCTTCCCGTTTCATGCCTCTCCGTGTTATCTGAAAAATATACTTTGCTCATTGCAAATATTAACTGTTCAACCAGAACTGTAATGTTGGTTGAATGCGGGCTTGCGCTAACCACTCTCCTTCGGAAAATCACCTGTTCCAAACTAGAAATGATTAAACTACTTCATAAGCTCTCTCTCAATAAATGTGATTATTAGAAAATATAAGATCCAAGAATTATTTAGAAAAATTATGAAAATCATTATTATTATTATTAGTGGATTATTATTATTATTATTAGTTATATCATTGTGAATGTGTTTAATTATTATCTCATTATGTGAGAATCCACATGTTCGATTCTTTGAATATGGATAAAATATCCATTTCTCAACAAAAATAATTATTAACTTTTACAGTTACATCGGCTGATTACCGTGATTATCAAAAAAATATGAAACATCCAAATAAATGCTCGTTCTGCTCGGTCATCGATCCTAAACTGTTCTGAATGCTGAAAATACTCAGAATAACTCTAATATGTCTTGCGTAAATCATTGCAAGATTTAAATACGAAGAAAAAAAATGTGTTGGTCATCCGCAGAAAATGAGTTTGTTCCAATTAGCTAGGCATAATATAAAGTCAAAAGTGGCTTACATTTCTCGTTGGTCATGAAGCGTAGTGAACCTGGTCTGTACCAGATTTATCCAGATACATGCCCTATCGGACACGCACGTCTAATCCTTGTATCGGCCGCCATTATATACCCACAATCTGTCTAACACGACATAGTGGAAATATTTCTTGAAGTTTGAAGTAACTGCTGATCCATTTTAATATCGGCTTCAATTAAGTCCATAGCATTTCGCTTAAATGGGGTCAGATCCAAGTGATCTATTCTCAAATATGTCAGTTGTAACATAACTCACGGTAATCTTTTCAGTACAAGAAAACACTGACAGTCTAAACCAATCAACGGCTGTTCTGAAGATCGTTCCCTGGGCATGGCTTATCACCATCTATCATGCGCGAAGCAACATATAGTTGGCTAATAAACAACACCGTGATAGACTGGCCTTCAATTTACTGATAGATCGGAGTGGTTATCAAGTTACAATTAATGAAACTGACTAATTGGACTAAAATATCCAAGTATTAAAGTATTATTACTGGACTGTGACAAAGTACTTTCTAGACAAAGTCTAGCATATGTCCATATAGAAATAAAATATTTCACCACTGTCCGTAGAAAAATAACAATCACCTTTGTGATTCTCTCTGCCGGAAACTTACTATGTTCCACGCGTATCGTAGCACTTTTGTGACTATCACAATTTAAAGATATCTTCTACGTAGATCCGGCAACCATATGCCTTGGCTCAACGTGGCAGCAACTTGTCATGCAAGAGCTTGGTTCGAAGTGAGCTGATGTTGCTTGGGCCGGCCGGCTTTTATTCAAAACGGTCAGGTCCACGCTGAATCACGCTGAAATATGGAAATCCTCATATCTCTGGTATCCCTGGTCCGATTAACTTGATACTAAGTGCATTCTCTTTCATTTGGCCGTGCCAGTAATCTGATCCAAGTCTCAAGTCTCTACTCCATGGCTAACTATTTAATCAACAAATAGTCTCGACCTCTGCTACTACTCGCTTCGTCACTTGACATGCTCTTGGCTGCATAAAATTTCCATTCCCTTCTAGAAGTAACGGAGTGCGATATTCAAATATCTCAACTTTCAAAAGCGGCTGTAGCCTTTCCCTTGATATCTAGGTGTCTGAATCTTGGAATACCCATTCCTAGAGTTGGGCACAATACGATATTATTATTAGGCTACTCCATTTATTACATTTCTGTGAAAGTTTGCAAATGGCTATAAGGTTATCACGGAACCAATGTAGACTGTATAATTCGTCAATGCAATTAAGGGGGTCAAGGGTTAACCTAGAATTTTTTCATGCAATTTCACGTGCGACATATAGTACAGAAAGTCAATTATATCTACAAACAGAAACATTATTTTCAAAAACTCCTGAATTGAATCAGCTTTTTTTGCGGCTTTTAGGAATTTGGGCCATTTGAGGCTAAAGAACCTGAATTTGCATGCACCACTAGCCTTCATAATTTATGAAAGAGGTCTTCCTGTGTATGGGGACCTAACACAACGTAGAGGGTCATTTTTATGTGAGGTGTATTGCGTTTCGTCTACAAGGCTTTCAAATCTATTTCACGTCAGGAAGTACACGTTAGGTGAATTTAGTTTGAGAGCACATTTTAACTAATCTTTTTTTTGTCGACATACGGGTTCATCGTAAGGATGATTTTGTTTGATACGTATGGTATATATACCCATATTTGGATATCTGGGTGATATGTTGTAGACAATAGAATTGTCTGTCTGTCTTTCTGTGTATCTTTATGTACGCTTATAAATCGTCTTCGGATGATTGGTGCATCGTAAAATTAGGTATGGTAAACATAAGTCAATACACCAATCATTTATAAAACTCCTCACAGTACTTTTCATACAGTAGAAGGGTGGATATAGGGAAAAACTTCTCAAAATACATGCTAAAATAGGCGAAATATAAAAATTATCCTAGAAGGACGATCAAAGCATATGTTGCGCTTCTCATTGTGAGACACAAAATTCGCGAGTCTATAAGGGGTCTCCGAAAACCACATTTTAAGGCCCTTAAATTAACAGTGTGAGTGATATTTCCAGAAAACTAACTTCGTTCTGATAAACTTAGGAAGGAATGACAAACCGCTAACCATTGCAACAGTAGCTCAATTGGTAATGTCTGGTGTTATTATATAACACCGTTCGAAGAACGGGTACTTCTGCTAGTTTACTTATAATCCAAAGTTTTACGTAGCTCCAAAACAAGTATTAATTTACTGGCATTTACGTTGACAATCTGAATGGCTCTCAAATTCCTCCATGTAGAATATAACATAATAAAACATTTATCTATAATTTCAATGACACTGAAAAACTCTCTTTATCTCGTTATTTATCTATCTTTCTTACTTTTCACAATAACGCAGTATTTTTACAATAGATATGACACACTTTGCACGTTCCATAGGCATGAATACGCCGATTTATATATTTATTATTGTTACCGACCCCAGATTATTTTATTATTATTATTAGTTAACGTTATCGTTACTTTCATCAACATCTTACGCCTAAATGGCCGTAAGCTTGTCATCCTCAAAGCCATAAATTTATAAAAATACGAGGGATGTGAACTCGTACACAAATGACTGTTAATTCTTAATATTTGAGGAAATGATTTGTTGTATGTTGAGCTATAAATCATATCAACATATTGGAATGGTACTCACCTTCATTCTCGCTGGGTTAGTCCAACACTACAGCAGTTCGCCCACCATCATGCTTGCTTTAAGCCATCATTACACTTTCCATACGACACATTGCATAAGATTTGCACATGGTAATTATATCTTGCACTAGTGGCATTTTACACTTTTTAAACAACATACATTCTTTTAACATATAAACATAAGCACTTTTAATGATCACTGTAACATAACTTTATACACAATTTTTCACACGGATCCTTGCTTGGATTTCCACTATTGCCTGACTTCAGAGATGCGATGCAGCTAAACCCTGACAACCGCCTGTCTCCTTCGAAAGTCTATCTCGCGTGTGTGTGCTCATCTCCCGTCTCCTATAGGTTCTATCTACTGCAAAGTTGCTCAAACATAGACCACAAACACTTGTGATGCTTTCCAGGTTCCCGTAAAACTGTAGTGTTCATTACAATTGTATGTGTTATTTTAACCTTTTTTTTAGCGTATGGCTTTTAGTGCCGGGAGTGTCCGAGGACATGTTCGGCTCGCCAGTTTTGTAGCTGCTTCGAGACGGACACCCAATGGGTAAGCTACAAGTACCGTTGGGGGGGGGGAGGGGGGGGGAAGTTGGAATGAAAGGGCTAGGAATTGGAAGGTAGCGGCAGTGGCCTATAGTTAGGGACCAACCCCGGCATTTTCCTGGAAGGAAGATGGGAAACCACAGAAGACCATCTTCAAGGTTGCCGGCGGGGGGATTCGAACCACCTCGCCTCCCGGATGTGAGCGACTGCCAGCAGTCATGCCGTAACGACCTCGGCTAACTCACCCGGTATTTTAACTATTATAACACTCCTTGTGAATAGGTTCATTATCTGCAAACATCATCCTAAAATATCTCTACGCTGTACTGATTATTTAGTCGCGTATACTGTCTGCTTATACGTCTTCTGTAGACTTATTATCATATAATGCAGAATTACTTTTATTATGCTGCATGATGCGCCTTTCATTGTTCATTACTAATATACTGAACGTCGCTATTTATAAATTTCACGCACTTTCCTGCGTGATCGAACAGCATGTCGCTCCATGAGTTGAGTCAAGAAGAACTGACTGTCACCTACAGCTTCTCCCATATAAAGCTTTCTGACGGAAAGTAGTTCACAGGATTTCCAGCAGCGACTCTCTTCTTAAATAATGCGTTCTCTGACAAAGTGAAGTGTGATTCTTACTCGTCCATTCATGGAGGTTCCAAATTCACTTGCTTGCTCGCAATTGCTTCGTCCAATTAATTAGAATTAATTGCTTTCCTCCATGGCGTTGGGACGCTACTTCGGTTATTCCCCTGCTGCTACGTGACAAATCCTAGCTCTGCCGCGGATTTGGTCTGTGCGTAAGCTCCTTTTAAGATGCAGGCTTTAATTTAGGTGTGCGGACACTCCTAAATTACCTTTCCTAGAATATATGCATCTGGATGTAAGTTTCATCTCAATTCATTGCTCCATTTGGCCGTAATTAATTAATTTATGTGGGTGACCATCCCCACCCTGCTTATCTTCCTTGTGAGACTGGGGTTCCCATATCAATTTCTACTCGCTCCCCCAGTGCCACCGATAAGTAGTTCGCTGGCGTCAACTCGTAACGCCCCTTTGCTAGCTGCGATTAGTCAACTGTCAAGTTGGCCCGTTTTCTTCAACTCTTAGTGGCTTATACGTATACTGGCTTGTATTTTCTACAATATTCCAACTTTAATGCTATAATATTCTCGTTCTGGACGTGAAATCATGCTGTTATAATTATATACAGTTATAACTCATTGCTCCTTGGGTTCACTGTGGCTGTTCCCCCTCAGATATCAATGGTTCGTTTCTCAGACGAATCATGGGCCTGGTCTTTCTTTTATACAGACCCCGGTTCGATGCTAGTCAGCCGTGTCCAATTGGGCACAATATATAAAATCCAACATGGCAACCATCCGAAATATTTAGTTGGTTCTCAATATCTACGAATCTATTACAGCAATCAAACTGAAATTTTTTATGTTGATAGTGGCAGTTAACATAAGTAGGATATATGAAAATAGGCTGTATAGTTCTTCACGGAACTACTTTTTAAATTAATAAATTGATTCGTATTTAATTTATTTACCTTAATGCT
Source organism: Meconema thalassinum (assembly GCA_946902985.2). Lineage (NCBI taxonomy): Eukaryota > Metazoa > Arthropoda > Insecta > Orthoptera > Tettigoniidae > Meconema > Meconema thalassinum. Next base: position 1,902,139,219 of record OX336388.2, on the reverse strand, counting down.
AATAACGGTAACTACTTTGTGGTGCAGTGACTAGCATTCTTGGTTGTCAACCCTGAGGTTCGGGTTCAATTCCCGACTCTACCAAGATATTAAATTCTGGTCTGAAGGCTAAAACGGGGTACACTTAATTTCGTGAACTAGAATGCCATCTTACAAGTTGATTTCCGAGGTTTCCCATTTCTACTGCAGCCAAATTATGGGATTGTTCCTAACTTAAGGCCACAGCCACCTTCCTCCCAAACCTAAACTAAGTTACACACACTCAGGGGTGATCAGAAACCAAGGTTATAAGGCCGATATTCCAGGAGTTCCGTTTGTTACAGAGAAATTAGTAGTGTTGGGTAATTCGAATACATGCGGTTGGTAACTGTACAGAGTTACAGCCACCCATCATCTACAGCGCTAGTTGTAGGTAAACAATTAATAACGACTCGTTTGGAAAACTGGTATTGCGAAGAGATCCGCTCAGTTATTCGATTTTTGTGGGCGAAACATGTAACCGCGGCCGTGATTTGTCACCAAGAGCGTCATCTTCCTTCATGACAACGCGCGACCTCATACAACCCAGATGACAACCACGCTGTTGACGCGGTTTCGCTAGGACATCATTAGCCACCCTCCTTACAGCCCTGGTCTCGCTCCCAGCGACTTTCACATGTTTCCTCACTTGAAGGAGCACCTAGGAGGTCAATGATTCGCTTCAGACGAGGAGGTGAAACACTTCGTGGCTGAACACGCAAGGACAGTATTTTACCATGAGGGAATATTCAAACTCATTCCACAAAGTGACAAGTGCCTAAGCCAATATGGAGGGAATGTCAAAAAATAACCTCAAGTATGTACTATTAGTTGGCTATTTTGGTTGCATGAAATCAAATGTACTTGTTTCACTGCAGACTTTGTAACCTTAGTTTCTAATCACCTCTCGTATACAGGGTGTATCTTAATTATATCGAAAAAAAAATCAGGGACGCTCTGTGTGTTATGTAAAAGACGATGCCGCAATCTGATTGGCGGAGAAAATGAGGTTACTTTGTTACTTCTGGGCGCGCGATTCAAATCGACGAACTCGCCGTATTTGCTGAGCCAGAGCGCAAGACGCTGGCCGCTGCTGTGCTTCAAACAAGGAAGGGGGTGTGATAGAAGAAGACAGAGATATGCTGGCGGAAATACGCAAGTTTCCTCGTTCGTCTTGCGCTGTTAAAATTGTCCTTGTCCCTTTCTGGCAATATCCAAATTTGTTTGCTAAGCAGCCGTAATCGCACACACAGTACAAGGACACACAGTAATAAATACACACTTGTCAGTAATGAAATGTACCCGTTAGTTAGTAACTTTCTTTATTATTTGGCATACGCAAAGATGCCGTTGTACGACCGTGCAGTCATTTACGCATAACATTGTAGGCTTAAATGGAATAAAACACTGAACGAAAGAAACAATACACCCAATGGATTGATTACAGTAAATGTTCAATATACCCCCCTCCAACTTCGATGCACAGTTCGCAGCGGTGTATTAGTGACAATTGGACTCTGTTCAGGATGTGTGGTGTGTTACGAATGACCTGGAAAGCTCCCTGGATTCTTGTTATAAGTTCACCTTGTCTTTCTACGGGGTTCGCATACACGTAACACCACAAGAAAAAGTCCATGGGAGTTAAATCGGCCGACCGCGGAGGCCATTTAACTGGCCCACCACGGCCTACCCATCTTCCTGGATAAGGTGCATTTAAGTGTCGTGTGACACGGTGAGCAAAATACAGTGGAGCACAATCATGAGTCATGACACAGCCACAATCACTGCCGAATACCCAGGGAAACATCTTCCAAAAAATCAGGCAGTGATTCTGCCAGGAAACAGTAGTATTCCTCACCATTCAGACTACGAGGAAGGACATTCGGCCCAATTAAATAGTCACCAACAATGCCGGCCCAAATATTAACACTAAACCAATGCTGGAGCGAAATACTGTTCCATGAGGGTTTTTATCCGCCCAAAAATGCCGATTTCTGGACTTTGCCACGCCTTTTGTCGTAAAGTAGCTTAATCCGTGAAAAGGAGCGATGACAAGAAAAGTGGAATATTTCCATAGCTGTTTAAGACCCACCTTGCAAATGTTAGGCGCTGTGGGCAATCCAGAGGTGTTAGTTCTTGCACCGATTGATAGCGTTAAGGGTACAATTGCTGGTCCTTCCAAACCTTCCACACCGCCATATGAGAAGCGCCAACATTCCTCGTAATGGTTGAAGAATTGTCATTTATTTCTTCTATTCCAGCCTCTTCAAACTATGGGGTCCGTACCGTCGACGTCCTGCCTGGTGTATTCCTTACAATACACGGTAAGATAGAGTAAACTTTTACTTCTCTTTGCTATAGTTCATTCCTTCCTTTTTCTCAAACACCAACAGTGATCTTCCAATTTCTCCTTGCTGTTTATGGTTCTCATGTTACCTGTGAGTCTGTTCTAGATATATATCTTCCATGACTCACCTAGCGTCATCTAGCAGCGAATCTCAGAAGTTCCTCAATTCTTCCCTGTACAAGAGGACTTCCTTATCAATCTGGCCACCAGATCTCGTCGCCATCGCCAGCTATCATCTCCGTGATCAAGGGAACTTCGTCTACTTTTTCACCCACCAGGCTGCGCTAGTGTCGCCTACTATCAATTCCTTGAAGACCATTTCATCAAGAGAAAATTTATTTCTGTTATGTTGTCTATTCTTATATGTATTCCTTTGTCTCCTACCCCCACTCTTTTCCCTTCCCTGGTCCCTCCGTGCTTCGTTGAGCGTCTGTCACTTGTACGTCGGAAGTCGACTCAGTTAGAGCTTATCTAGAGCTCGCCTCCTCAACTCAAGAGGCAATCTTTTAAATTCTACGCCATGTTAGAATTTTAATATCAACCGTCAAAAGGATCATCGCCTTCTACATGAAGCAAAGATAAGTACAGACTTCAGGTTTTAAACTCATTCTCATCGTCTTTTAATAGCTCAATGGTTTTATTTGGATTTTATAGACAGTGAAAGTTGCTATGTGAAAATAACTGCTTTCAAGAGATCTTCTTGATCTTACTTAAACTATCAGGTTTAACTTTCAACATGAATGATTTTCTGAGATGCTATCTCACATCGAGGGATATTTCCAAAATACCCACTGTCTATAGAATCTAGCTTTCCGCCGAGGGATTCTCTACCCAATTTAACCAAGTCATCATTGCTCTGGAACCTTCCAGAACTTGCACTCTAACTATCAGTCATACTGTCATGTATTTTCCACTCACATGTGGGAATACTTTTTCAAACTAAGGAATCTTCCTTATGAACTACTAATCAATAACTAAATTTTTCTTCCTGCGTTGGGATTTTCTTTGGCGCATTCAACTATAATCTACAACTTTCTCAAGCAATAGACTCTCGCATATCTAGTGTAACTAGTTATTTTCCATCATTGCAATAACTTTCCTTGCCATAAACGTTTTGTGCTACTACAGTGAACTTTTCATCTATTTGACAGACTATAGTGAAAACAGTGTTTGTTCAACATTTCATCCGCGTCGCGTTCGTCCGAATACTATAAATACGGCCATGAACACTTATCCTCAATCCCATTTGGTCTTTCCCAAACCCTTTACTAACCAACCAAAATAATAAAATTGTTACTTTAGGTCTTTTTCAATGAGGTGTCACTCTAAATAAGTGGCCTCCCTCTTTTGCTTTATGTATCACAAATTAATGTCTGTAAAACTTCGTGTCTAGCACACGCTTTAACTTATATTGTTTCTCCCTTCCAATCAGGGAATACAATTCTTTCAGCTCATAAGTGAGTTAATTCTAGGTTTCACGAAAGGGAAACTTGCCCCATTTGTCTCGTGATCCTTACTTAAACATAGGAGTTATAGAAACTTCCTTTCGACTTTTCTCTTCAGGTTTCACAATAAGTGACCTGCCCTATTTGTATAATCACTAAAAATTAATTCAGCTTTAATATAAGAAGTTATAGAAACTTCTCTTTTATTCTTCCTGTTTTTTGTTGTTACTTCCGAAGTTGTTACTCTTCCTAAGGTATTTACCTAGAAATTCTTAAAAGTACACACCTTGTACTTGATTTATTGTCTAACTTTAATCACTTCGATTGTCTTTAATTTTTTTCATTTTATCTTCGCCATTTCAAAATCTTACGAAGATTTTAAAGTATATAAAAGGTTTGAAACCAAAAGAATTGTTAATTGCCTGGCGCAAGCTTTAGATGTTTTTCGGAGGTCTGTGACCCCATTTGTTACAAAATCCAAATTATATATTTGTCAAAAAACTACTACCCAACATTGTTAAATAAATTTAAGAGTTCTCTTTGGATTTATCATTTCTCTAACATAACGGTTAGGCAAGATCCTGTCTTCCTTGACTCCTCCCACTTAATGCAAATAAATCTATTGATAGGGCTTTCACCACTTGTTGCATTTGAGCAAAAACTCTTAGTTGGTAACTTGGTAAAGTCTCTCTTAGCTTTAATAGCTAATTCTAACTGGCCAGTAAGGCAAGCATAGCTCGCTACGCCAGCTTCCTGCTTGTGGAGATTCTCTCCAACACTTATGGTTGGTTTTTCAAAATATAAGTGTTTCTCATGGTCTAAGCTCTTAGTCGGCGTTTTGCTGGGTAAAAGCTTAGCCATTTCCGAATGCAACTATTGGTTTACTTACCAAAATTATTCCCAAAGATATAATTGCTTTATCCCTATCCTACTTGGAAGCATTTGGTCGCTTTTTAGAAATTCTACAATTTCAAAAACAAAAAATATCGAAACCGATTCAAATTATTGGCATTCTTCAAATTACTTGTTTAAAAACAAACTCCTTTGAACAGATACACAATAAATCTGTTACTCTTTGTCTTGCCATACCATCACCCTTCCCCATAGTGGGCATATGTATGCTTGAGAGGGAATACACTAAAGCAGCGTTCTCGAGAACAGCCCAAGTTCTAGCTGCGTTTCCCGTTAGCTTTGCCCAGGCCCCTACCCACTTTAGGTATCGGAGAACGGATTTGCAGTGGCAGCCGCCTTTAAGTACATTTAAAGTTAAAATTATAACTTCTTTTGGACTCTCGTCCTATTTCTCCATCCTTTTTCTCCAGTCCGAAATCCACTTCCTTTCCTTTATCATCTTCCCTTGGGGGTTAGGTTATTCCCAAGCTAATAATCTACCCACTGCCAGCGTCGTGCATCTGAAGCACGAAGCTCCCTCCTTCACGCAGTCGCCTGTCATTTGACACGAAGGTTGAATGATGAAGTTGGCGGCGATTAGGGTGCCTGACGCTATAAATCCGTGCGGCTTCTCTCCCGTTGCCATTTGCTGCGCCATAAGCTAGGTCAGGGATGGGCACAATTCGGCTCATTGAGCAGCGCTCCCGCTCCGGCAGGAGAAAGAGCCGAGTATGCGCTCTCACCGAAGTTAACCTTGTAGCTGCTTGCACAGCTTCCCGTTACAAGCGGCGTATCACAACAGCTTTATACTTGTGCCCTGTTTGTTGTGCATTAGATGTTTAGATTATGGTGCTACGTACATAGGCCTACGTATAATTATATTCCTTTTACTAGGTTCTGTGTAGGAAACATGAATAATTACTTTGACAGCTGATAAGTAAACACTCCTTTGCCCACTACCGATAGTCCTGAAACTACAATAGACCACCTCAATAACTTGTTTAGAACACAAGGAACGAAAACTTGCTCTAGGAGTACAGAAATAAATACATGAATAAATACCATTCACCATTAACAAAACATAGGCCTATGTGTTCTTATACCCATATATCTGAAATGTCATTCTGCAGATGATGAGGAGGTGTGCGTATCCTTTCGCTTAAGCTGACTGGTTACATTTGGAGCGATCTATCTTGCACTTGCAATTCGAAGAACGGCAGTGAGATGTGCGTCAGTTAGAGTGGCTCTCGTGGAGATTTGTTTATCTTCATTAGAGAGAACAGTTTCTCACACAGATATGTTGAACCAAATATTGATAGAAGTTTGGCAACCAGTTTGGGCATGTTTGGGAAATCTGTTTGCGAACACTGTTCATAAAAATGTGCTAAGCTTGTTCGTGATTCATATTTAGCGTACAGCTGTACACATAATTTAGGCCTACTCAGCCCGGTACAATGCTATACCTATGCTTGCGCCTTGACTGCGCATAATGCCATCTAGTCGTTCCAGCACAAACTATTAGCGAGCAGTCAGCTGGTCCCTGCTCTTTGGCTCCGCTCGCGCTGCGCTCTCTCATTGCCCATCTATGAGTTAGGTGCATATCAGCCATTTCTTCGTTAGTGTACTGAAATGGAGCCATTCTCACCAATGTATGCCACAAAAGTAGTAGCCTATGTGTGTAGAAGAAACGTACACGCCCACTGGGGCCGAGTAGCGAATGCGTCAGCCGCACCAGCGTATCTCTGCACTCTGGCTCAGCAAATACGGCGAGATCGTCAATATGAATCGCTCGCCCGGAAGTAACAAAGTAACCTCATTTTCTCGAAGGAAAGAATTTTTTCCGCCAATCCGATTGCAGCGTCGTCTTTTACATAACACGCAGAGCGTTCCTGATTATTTTTTGTCGGTATAATAATAATAATATCGTATGGCCTCGGATGCCGGGTGCAAGCTTTGTTAATTGACACCCAGAGGGCAGCTTGCGTGTCGAATTTAATGCTCCTTGGAGCGCTATGAATGTCAAGGAGGTTAGATATCTAAGGTCCTTGACGCTATACCGCTTTCTAGTAGAGAAATGAGCAACTTGGTGTTGGCGGAAAATACCGAGATTAATTTTGCCATTATGAACACAGCCTACTGAATTCAAATGGGTTCTTTAACATGCCAACAACGTATGACATGAGTATCGTGATTTTTGTCGCGTTTCAAAAATCATTTAACATGGCCAGGAGCGAACCTGCAAGCTTGGGGGTTGGTAGTCCGACACTATAACAATACACCCACCGTGGCAAGCTTTTTGTCGGTATAATTAAGATACAACCCGTATAGACACACACTACTATAAACATCAAAATAACACAGGTTATCATACAAATCATACATATATATTTACACACACACAAGTATACGTGGTTGAATGACCAGCATTTCCAAGTCCCAATATTAAATAACAAAGAGCAATAGTTAATAATGACGCGGTAGAACGATCAACCTTTGGGCACAGGCTGTAGTGTTCTAGATGTTTCATTTACATTGAATCTAAAATGGACGTGTAATCTGAAGAACATGCAGCATCTGTAAGTGCATTTCGAATTAAACCCTCCGGTGAAACTAAACAAAAACAGCGTTACGGAGACTGTACGTTAACGAGACGAGCACGGGGAGAACAACATCCATCTTGGGCTTATTTCACACACTCGCACAGTAATGGAACATGTAAAGAGCATTCCCGCTCACACAGCTGTGACATGTCAAATCAGGCAGCACACAACCCTACACTTTGCTTTAGTGTGCACCAAGCAAATATAAGAACGTTATTACCCGACTGAGGCCAGCGGAATGTGAGTTGGCGCGGTAACGTGAGTGCACTCGGGCCCGCCGAGAGGGAGGGGCAAGTGGGGTTTTAGTCCCAGGGCTTGGACTTGCTGAGGAGCCAGAGGTGGTGGACAACTTTATTCAATTTAATGTCTAAACTTTCATGAAATTTTCTCACATTTTGAATGTTCTTCGATGTAAACACAGCCAGTGAATTTTATCCCAAATATTACAAAGAGAGCATACAATTAATGTAGTCTAATAATAACCATTGTGTTTTTAGTTTTTCCTCCGGAAAATGACAAAGTTGCGAGAGTTGCCCATTTAATGAATAATTGCTTACATTCAAAGGCTCTTTATGGAATAAAAAGTTTCTAATTTTATTCAATCTCAAAAACAAAAAATTTTTACTACATACTTTTCTGTAGCCTCCGTGGCTTAGGCGGCAGCACGCCGGCCTCTCACCGCTGGGACCGTGGTTCAAATCCCGGTCCCTCCATGAGAGATCTGTGCTGGACAAAACGGAGGCTGACAGGTTTTTCTCCGGGTACTCCGGTTTTCCCTGTCAACATTTCCTTCCAGCAACACCCTCCACTATCATTTCATTTCATCTGTCATTCATTTAATCATTGCCCCAGAGGAGTGCGTCAGGCTTCGGCAGCCGGCATAATTCATATCCTCGCCGCTAGTTGGGGGATTTATTCATTCCATTCCTGGCCAGGTCAGAGACTATAAGCAGGCTGTGGATTTTCATTTTCACATACTTTTCTGAAAGGAGTATTACTTATTCTTGTTGTGCCTGAACGCGTTCAGATACAATGGAATTCTGCACAGTGATCAAAATCTGTAAGTAAAAGAACTACCGTAACAATGAGAGAACAAAAAAGGAGAATGACTGACTTACAAAATAGTACATTATGCAACGAGCCTATAATGGCTATAATTAAGACACGAGTATTTTTTATAAAACGAGCGTATGCGAGTTTTATAATTTCCATACGAGTGTCTTAATTACCATTATAGGCGAGTTGCATACGACTGTTTATGTTCGACGATAATTATAACTTTATTATATGTTTTAACATAAATATTCATAAATATCAGTTGAGAGTCAGCTACTGGAATTTTGTGATCGCAGAGCGAGCGTTGGGTGTTATATCTCTGCCTTTCAAGAGCTTTGAACGACCGACGCATGCGCTCTGTGTGTTTGCAATGCCATATGCAAACCATATGATTACATCTGCCGTCCTTCAGTAATATTGTCACCGGTGTCAGTTGAAGACAATGCGCTGTGTAGAAATTAGTGTTGGTGATTTTAAGGTACAGTGCTATTTCTTGTCTCATATTCGCCAGTTTATTTACGCGAACATATGGACGGTGGGTATTCCATGTCGGTAATTTATTATAGTTCGATGTTGTGTTTATGTCCGACATGTTGGATTTTGAGCGCATGCGCGAAGTTATCGTTACCTAATTGGTCAATGAACGAGCTCTGATTGGCTGGAGAAACTGTATGATAATGGAAAACAGTGTTATAATGACCATCATTATGATACAGTTATCTGACACATAATAGTGAGGGTCGAACATAATAGTACATTATGCAACGAGCCTATAATGGCTATAATTAAGACACGAGTATTTTTTATAAAACGAGCGTATGCGAGTTTTATAATTTCCATACGAGTGTCTTAATTACCATTATAGGCGAGTTGCATACGACTGTTTATGTTCGACGATAATTATAACTTTATAATATGTTTTAACATAAATATTCATAAATATCTGTTGAGAGTCAGCTACTGGAATTTTGTGATCGCAGAGCGAGCGTTGGGTGTTATATCTCTGCCTTTCAAGAGCTTTGAACGACCGACGCATGCGCTCTGTGTGTTTGCAATGCCATATGCAAACCATATGTTTACATCTGCCGTCCCTCAGTAATATTGTCACCGGTGTCAGTTGAAGACAATGCGCTGTGTAGAAATTAGTGTTGGTGATTTTAAGGTACAGTGCTATTTCTTGTCTCATATTCGCCAGTTTATTTACGCGAACATATGGACGGTGGGTATTCCATGTCGGTAATTTATTATAGTTCGATGTTGTGTTTATGTCCGACATGTTGGATTTTGAGCGCATGCGCGAAGTTATCGTTACCTAATTGGTCAATGAACGAGCTCTGATTGGCTGGAGAAACTGTATCATAATGGAAAACAGTGTTATAATGACCATCATTATGATACAGTTATCTGACACATAATAGTGAGGGTCGAACATAAAACAAAGTAAAGTGATATTCGGTTGGGCTTGCTAAATTCCATGACACTTTTCTTTTTGAGGAGTGGGGTTTAATATTTACAACCGTAATACCATAATTCCAAAATTATCTCACAGGTTGAATAAAACAGGAGGGGTCCAGAAGACCTTGTCGTTGGGTTCGTGATCGCACTCTACAGCCCTGGGCAGGAACTTGTCATTGTATATGATTGGAATATTTAGGGTGTATGTTTGATTAGAAATTCATGATTTGAAGGTTGAGAAACAAAGTGTTGATACATGCGGGAGTTGATGCTGTGACTATCAGCTTTTGCCGACGATCCTCGACTAACTGAGATAATTTAGTAGACGCTTTAATTGCAATAGTTTTCTGTGGAGCTAGCTTGTGTCATCACACAATCACATTGTAATTCTAGCCCGCTGTAGGCTTCAACCAAGAATTTTGATGCTGCATTGAAACAGTCTGGTTCTGTTTCGTTGTCAGCTGGGTCAAGTAGCGTCTAAGGAGCTAGTGATGGAGCGTGAAGGAAACAAAGTTATTCTTGATCAAGGTCGTTGTGTTATTTCGAAAGCTATTACGTTTTGTGACTGAGGAAAGATAGAAGATATGAAAATACGTGTTATAAAAGCTATTGAATGTGCTATTACCTGTAATAGCCGTAGTAAGAAAATACATAAGCCGTTGAGAGCCCAAGTTGTGTAACTCCTCTCGGAATAAAATGCAAGTCTAACCGGGTGAGTTAGCCGTGGTCGTTACGTCGTGACTGAAGGCAGTCGCTCACTTCCGGGAGGTGAGGAGGTTTGAATCCCCCCACCGCCAACCTTGAGGATGGTCTTCTGTAGTTTACCATCTTCCTTCCAGGCAAATGCCGGGATTGGTCCATAACTATAGGCCACAGCCGCTACCTTCCAATTCCTCGTCCTTACATTCACACTTTCCTCCACAGACAACACTCAACACGCGAAGGTACTTGTAGCATAGAAGCATCTACAAACTCGGGCGAGCCGAACATATCCTCGGACACTCCCGGCACTGAAATCCATTAGCTAAAAAAAAAAAAAAAAAAAAAGCAAGTGTAACCTTTGTGGCCGACAGACTTCCAATGCTTCACACTCACTGCCCCTTCCAAGAGGAATTACACCACTTGGGCTCTCAACGGCCTATATGCAAAATACGAAAGGAAACTTGAAGATGTAAGATACGAAAGGAAACTTGAATATGTAAGATACGAAAGGAAACTTGAATATGTAAGATACGAAAGGAAAATTTAAGGAAGTGTAGCAAACAAAATTATCTTCATACTCCTCAAATAAAACAACAACAACAACAAATTATTTATAAAGGAATTGATTTTTAGTCGGTCAACACAGTAATGTGTAACAATTTGTTATAAGTCTTACTAACCTGGAAAAATAACATGTATTAATTATATACTTCTACACGTTCTAGTTAAATGTATATAAGTGTAAAAGTGTTTGACTAATACGCGTTATATTTCCATATTCCCCTCTCATATATTCTACACATTATTGTGTTGACCAACTGAAAAGTTATTCTCTTAAATAACAAAGGCAACACTGAATACATTACTTCTAAAACTTATATTAATTAATTGATTCTTTATCATGGTCAGGAGAGTTTAGGAAGTAAAACTCCCATTGTATACAAGACAGGGATTGCAATAACGGTACAAATTGCATTATAAATAAACAACACCTTAAAGGTGGTATTGTATTTCCCATAGTCTACTTTTTTCTGTCTAATTCTAGAGTCTCTCGTGTCACTGGATATTTTACTGTTGTAATATGAAGATTGTAAATATATTTGTACATAAGTGTAAAACGTAACCACCGTAGCCTACTTTATCTAAATCTCGATTATGATCTGATGATCTTATGATGATCGTTTGGCAATCTAATCATGTCATCCAATAAATTACCCCCTCCCCAATGTATGTGTGTTAAATTAATTAATGTATTTATTTTTTCAAATAGTGTATTTAATATTTTACACCCTGCCTGATATAATTAGGCACAATCGTGTCGACCGACTGAAAATCAGCATATATCATGTTTTTCCAGGGTAAAGCTATCAATAGGCTCCAATTTTGACTGAGAATTGATTGACGTTCTTCCAACACGTATGCTTCAGACTAATATTTACAAGATGAATTATTATCTGTGGCCTTTATGGTAGTTGCTTCCCTGCATTAACTCGGAGGTTTTCGAAGTGAAATGTCATGTCTTGTGGTTCGGATTCCATGTAAAACGTAAGTCCTGTGGCTCATGATTGCAAGATTCACGATCACATAAAACTACTAGCTTCCTTTTTTATTTACTTGTAGTTTAAATAGGAAATCAATGGAAATCACTTCCAGTATGGCAAAGCGTGGAATCAAACCATTTTAGTTCCAGTTATCATCACGAGGCTGAGTGTGCCACAAGTCAGACTAAATGCTCCATGGCAGAGCCGGGAATCAAACCCGTACAATTTAGGGCAACTGAGAATTTGTGTTTGAATCTCAAAGATGCAGCTATATTCAGCTCGTTATGATTTACAAATTACTGCCGTATTGAAAGATATCTTCTGAGTCTGTCTAAATTGCAGTTTACTTGTAATATTTTCAACAAATGACATGTTATATTTGTCCTTAGTCCTGGAACAGCCTGCGTTCTCTGAATTAATAATTTATTTAAATAGTATGTTAACTATTTTAATACGTAACAGTTTGATACGTTATCCTGGAGTCCTCTAAATTCCTAACCATAAACCAAGTTCTCAACTATAGATGGACTTTCCCACTCATGGATTTAAATACTACGATGTTACCGCTAGTGGATGAACATTACGCAAACCGTTTTCCAGTGGTAGGTGGCATATAAAGAGAATGGGAATACATTAGTAAGACTGCGACATATCTAGTTTACTTTCCTTCTCCTCGACTTGTTGGTATCTAGGCCGTTACATTACACGTAGGATCTTGTTATTATGTTGCTATACGATAAATAAATAAATAAATAAATAAATAAATAAATAAATAAAGGAACAAATAGATAAATAAATAACCAAATAAATAAGCAGATAATTTTAATTAATTAACTACCTACCAGTGGTTTCACATTGGTTTCACCACTGAGGAGTAAATTATTAATTTGCATAACTTGAATTTGTCAGTGTATATGATTGGAATATTTAGGGCTATGTTTGATTAGAAATTCATGCATTGAAGGTTGACAAACAAAATGTTGATACATGAGGAAGTTTATGCTGTAACTTTCAGCTTTTGCCGACGATGCTCTACTATCTGAGATAATGTGGTAGACGCTTTAATTGCAATAGTTATCGAAATTTGATGTTTTTCAGTCGGTTATCACGATTGTATTCAGTTGTGATGGATTATTCCCTAATCCTGAAAAAAATCTACATGAGATTAATAAATACACTTGGATGACCAGTTTCGATCGTCAAGCGATCATCATCAGGCCCATTACACTTAGGCTATTAAATCTATGTCTAAAAGTATGGGTGAAAGTATTTACAATATGTACACTTATTTACACTTAACAAATATTGATTAGTTGCATTATTTTTACTACTGAAACTAAATAATAGTACATTATGCAACGAGCATATAACGACAATAATTAAGACACGAGTATGTTTATAAAACGAGCGTAAGCGAGTTTTATAATTTTCATACGAGTGTCTTAATTACCATTATAGGCGAGTTGCATACGACTGTTTATGTACGACGATAATTATAACTTTATTATATGTTTTAACATAAATATTCATACATATCTGTTGAGATTCAATCACTCGAATTTTGTGATCGGAGTGCAGCGCTGGGTAGGATATCTCTGTTTTCCAAGCTCTCTGACTGACCGACCGACGCATGCGCTCTGTGTGCTTCAATGCCATATGTGCAGATTGTGCACCAGTATTCAGTAAAACTGTCTCCGAAGTCGTTTGAAAGCAATGTGCTGTGTAGAAATTAGATTTGGGGATATTAAGGTACAGTGCTATTTCTTGTCTCATATTTGCCATTTTATTTACGCGAACATATGGACGGTGCACTTTCGGTAATGTATATAGACAAGTTGGATTTTGAGCGCATGCGTGAAGGTATCCTTACCTAATTGGTCACACAACTGTTTCTTGAGCTCTGATTGGTGGGAGAAACTGTTTCATGATGAAAAACAAGAAGTTCCGTGAAGAACTATACAGCCTACTTTTCATGCCAATGATTATTCTACAGTATATAAATCTATCTAGAATAATGACGAAAATTAAGTTGGTAATATCGAAATATCTAATTATTTCAAAATATACCTGGTATAATGTAGCCTAATGGAGCACTACAGTTGGCAGCCCTGGTGACTGAATATATTCTTAGTTCCATCTCTTAAGGTACAGAATACAAAATTTTGTTGAAGTCCATTGGACGTTACATGCAGTTAGACACTGGATCTATCAGCACGCGTAAAAGCATGTTGGCAACAATGTCATGTGTGTGCTTGTCAGAAATAATCTGAAATATTATATCTTGTTGTGCCAATATCGGATGAAATCCATTTGTTAGTATAGAAGTTACATGTATTTAAAAATTGGTCTTATCAGCAGGCATAGAATCATGTTGGCAGCACTGACTTATATTAATTACTCCAAATTAATCTAGAATGTCAGGTGCTATACGTGTGCAAAGTATAGAGCTGTTGGCTTGCATACTTTCTGATATATTGATATTAAGGTAAAAATAATATAGACAGCATTTATTAACAGTTGGTAGCCCTGATTGCTCTTAACAATACTTATAGTCATATCTGTTATGTTACACATTGCACATACGAAATTTGGTTGAAATCCAACTGATAGTATAGAACTTACATGTATTTAAAAATTGGTACTATCAGTAAGCTTATAATCATGTTGGTAGAACTGAAGTATATAAGTTACTCCAAATTAATCTAAAATGTCAGATTATACGTGTGCATAGTTTAAATCTGTCGGCTTGCATACTTTCCGATATATTGGTATTTGGATTTTAAAAAATAGAGAGAGCAATTATTAACAGTTGGCAGCCCTGGTGGCTCTTAAGAATACCCTCAGTCATATCTGTTTAAGTACACATTTTACATACAAAATTTGGTTGAAATCCAATTGATAGTATATAAGTTATATGCATTTAAACATTGGACCTACCAGAAGGCTTAAAATTATTTTGGCAACACTGTCATGTATGGCCTCCTGGAAATTAAACTGAAATAGTATTATCTACATGTGTGCCAATTTTGGAATAGCTCCCAAGCATACCTTGCAAGATATCCAACATGGAGCTCAAATTTCTAGGGCGTTTTTTCAGCAGTTGGTAGCACTGACATCATTTTCAAATATGGACGTGAGATATTCCGGTGCACATCTACAGACACACATTTTCCCGGATCGATCTCTTAAGTCTATTTTTTCCTCATTTTTGCAAAATGTGAAAAGTAGGCTAAATAGTGTTATACTGAGCCTCATATGATACAGTTTCCTGACACATAATGTTTACATTTCGACATAGTCGAACATAAATGTACATATTGTAAATACTTTCACCGATACTTTTACACATACTAAGTGTAATGGATCTGATGATGATCGCTTGACGATCGAAACAGGTCATCCAAGTGTATTTATTGATCACATGTACTTTTTTCAGGATTTGGGAATAACCCATCACAATTGGATACAATCGTGTTGACCGACTGAAAAAAATCACATTTCGATTACTAAGGCAACACTGAAAATGGTTTCAAACACCATATTGTTGCAATAGTTATCTGTGTAGCTAGCTTGTGTCCTCACACAATCACATTGTACACTCTAGCCCGCTGTAGGGTTCATCCAAGAATGTTGATTGTGTTAGCACATGGGTTTTTCTGCTATTTTGATGTATAGCATAGAAATTATTTCCTCGCCGAGAAATAATTCTCGTGTTTGTCCTTGGCAAGCTGGCTAGGAAATTCCGGTAAGAATGAAGTATTAAGCTTGAAGTCATCACAGCGGCGTGTACAGTCGAGCAGCTATCAGGGTTAATGATTTAACTCTATTCAAGGGACATAATCAATGTTCTGCCAGCTTCACAAGGTTGGTAATTAAAAACTTTAATGGGAAATCAATGACGTAGATTAACTGCAGACAAAAGGAAATTAATGTCTAATTGTTAATGATAGAGCATTGCGTGGTGAACAGGACCTCACTCACTTACTCGTTAATTTATGCACATAATGCTGCCTTAATTCAAAAGAATTAAGTTTACTGTAACAATGTATAAATGTTATACGTCCCTTTATACTACTGCGAATTTTACAGACGCCGGGATGTAGGAATATTGTTCCCTGAAGGAAATCTTAAACATGCCAGTAAATCAACTGGCACGGCTTCCTCGCGTCTAACGGTGTTGTTGTTGATTCACGTAAGGGCTTTGCGGCATCGTGCTCATGTAGCCCCGTGTACTTGTTGTGTGTAGAATTTGTCTGAAAACCGGTGTCACTAATAATAATAATAATAATATCGTATGGTGGGTGCCGGGTGCAAGCTTTGTTATATGCACCCATAGGGCAGCTTGCATGTCGAATTTTGTCGTTCCTTGGAACGCTATGAATATCAAGGAGGTTAGATATCTAAGCTCCTTGACACTATAGCGATTTCTAGTAGAGAAAGGAGGAACTTTGTGTTGGCAGAAAATCCCAAGATTAATTTTGCCATTATGAACACAGCCTACTGAATTGAAATGGGTTCATTAACATGCCAATAACGTATGACATGCGTGTCGTGTTTTTTGGCGCCTTTCAAAAATCACTTACCACGGCCAGCAGCAAACCTGCAAGCTTGGGGTTGGTAGTCCGACACGATAACCACTCACCCACCGTGGCAAGCATCTGTGTCACTGTGATGTCTGTACCAGTGTATGTATTTGTAATTGAGGTAGGATTTGGGTAGGAAGTGGCCATGGCTATAAGTTAGGTACCATCCCAGCATTACCCTAGAGTTGAAGTGGGAAACCACAGAAAACCATTTCCAGGATTGCTGAGGTAGGAATTGAACCTGCCTCTTCTCAGTTTTGACTCACGAGGCTGAGTGTACCCCGTTCCAGCCCTCAGACCAGAATTAAATTTCTTGGCCCCCGGGCCTCCGCGATGAGAGGCAAGAATGCTAGCCACTACGCAACGAGGCGGATCCCTCGCATTTAATTATCATCATAATCCAACTGCCTGCATCGGAATTCGATCTCGCAACATTAGGGACAGACGACGATAACGCTACCCCTACGCCACGCAGCCAGCCAAGAGTTTAGTTTAACGTTATCGTGTGGAAGCCATTGTTAGCCTATTTTCATTTTATGAAAAAATAGGCTTATGAAATCACCTTTTGTCCGTGTGTGTGCGTATGTGTGTCTGTGTGTGTGTTTCACCCTCTAATAACTTCTAAACGGCTGGAGCGATTTCAAATATACTTGGATAACTAGTTTCGAACGTCAGGCGATCATCACCGGATCCTATTTATCTCTATCTTTAAGATATATACACTATTTTAATTTCCATTGCAGCGGTTCTTCAGAGAGTCGCAGGAATCAGTCCAGCCTCCTTGGAAATTCCTCAAATTTTTTAAACCCATTTATTTACAAAACAGATACTAATATTGATAATTTGATACTTATTTCCTGTCCTATGTAATGTTCAAAGTTCATACGAATGTTCATTGCAGTCTTGGAGAAAAAAAAGAACACTTTGATTTCATACAGACAAAAACAAGAGGAAAAAAAACAAGAATCACCACTTTCTTTTAGAATTTATCCAAGAAGGTTGCAAAAGCAACGTTGAGACACTTGCCCTGTACGAGCTTTCAGTGTACTTTGCTTAGGTAACCAGGAAACTAGTTAGGGTGATCACAAGGGGTGTTCGGTAGCCATTAAGGTTGTAGTGGATTGCTCCAGTTGCTAGCCTTAAGATGGAATTATTTTTCACCTTATCATGTACATCTCTGACTTCGAAGTTCGTCAACTCGCACTCGCTTTGAGCCAGCAATGGCAGATCTTTACATTAATGAAAGTGAAACTCTACACCTGCCATAGGCTATCCTAACTCTGGTTAAAGTGCATATTGGTAAGATTGGACATACCTGAGTTCGGTACAGATCCTTACGATTATAATGCTATGAGTATAATTAAATAGCTCTGGATTTAGAGATTATGTTGTTCATATAGGGCCTTTGCGAGATCGTAATCGTGTAGCCACATGTACTTGGGTGTATGATAATTGATATTTTAACTTTCAGTTGGTCAACAAAAAATAATTCCAATTACTGGAATATGTGAAAAAATACCATCTGTTGTGGGATATTAAAGAATGAGAAAACTAAGGGATGATATGTTTTGCTCGTCAAGCGAGCATCATCAGATCCAAATCTACAAACAAATGGCTCTGCGAAACATTGCCAAACCTACCGTGACACCCACAGACACTCTTCTTCAATAGTCCTCAACAATAACTACTAACTAAATTCACTTGTAACTTATTTCAGGTTATTTTGCACATATTCCAGTAGCCTGATTGAAATTATTTTATTTTGACCGACTTAAAGTTACAATATCAAGAGTCAATAAGGCAACACTAAAAATGGCTCCAAAGCTATCTTTATCTCTATGATAATCTATGGCGTTTTGATGGCTGTACTTGTAATTGAGGGATAGAATTTGTGTAGGAAGCAATCGTGGCCTTAGGCTAATTACCATCCCACCATTCGCCTGGAGTAGAAGTACGGAAAACTACTTCTAGGATGATTGAGGTAGAAATCGAACCCAACTCCTCTCAGTTCGTGCTCACAAGATTGAGTAAACCCCCTTCCAGCCAACATACCAGAATTAAATTCCTTGTCAGAGCCTGGAATCACACCCGTTCCTCCACGGTGACAGCCAAGAACTGAAGTGATAGAAGCCATTTTTCAGTGATGCCTAGATCTCTTAAAGAAATCTTTCCAGTCGGTCAACACAAATTGTGCCCAATTACAATCGGCGGGAAAACACATTTATATACCAAAAAAGTCCTCTCGGCACGCCGGAAGGCGGAGGTAGATTTCACCGGACAAACTTGGGGATAGGCGAAAATAGGCAGAATATGCAGGTTTTCGTAGAAGGATCAGACCTCATTTATTGCGAGAAAGTATTTTATAATTGGAGCTTAATTAAATTTGTTTTTCGTCATTTTATGCATATTTTAAACATTTTATTGTCTTATGGGGACGGTAACCTTCTTGTCATTTGGGGTCCATTTTTAGACTTGTGGTCACACTGTCCTCATGCAAGGTTTCGACACTGATGTGTAACTATGTAACAGTCTGTTACTTCTTCACGCAAAATTATATCTCCCGCAGAGATTTTGGTTGGTTCCTCAGTTTAGGGGCTGCGACAACGCGGTCATGTAACCCCGTGTACTTTGGGTGAGTGTAGAATCCGTCTGATAAACGGTGTGAATTGTGATGGCTGTATTAGTCTGTAATTCAGATAAGGACTGCAGATGGTCAATTTCAAGCAGTAGTTCCTAATTTTGCTACCAGATACTACCGTCAACGTCACCTAGCTGTGAACTTGGCTACTAGATGCCACCGCAACCAGCAACTCGCAACGAACGTTGGAACTTCCCCTCCAAAGGAAAGCATACAGAGGGATTTTTTGCGCTCTTAGAAAATCCGACGACTTCGGCCGGTTTTGAAGCCGCGACCTTGGGCATAGAAGTTCAGCATGCTACCAGTTACGTCACCGAAGCCGCTTCACACTTAGTCAGATGGAAATCTGAATCTAATCTCGTGCAAGTGCGTTGTCATGGCAACGTCTGATGGCTCATCCCTCATCAATTTAGTAGTGTTTCCATAGCAACCTCTGATAGCTCTTGGCATTTTCTTATAATTCCGAAATCGTTTTTCTCATCCCTTGGCGTAATGGTGGGTCATATCAATAATTCTTTCAGACAAAAGTTTTAGGTAATTTTTAGGGGAATATTATCCATTTTTTATGGTTTTGATATTGTGCCTATTAAGAGAGATATGATTAATGTTTCCCGAAAAAACCACTTTTTCCCACCCCTTTGGTCAATGGTTGGTGCTATAAAAAAAACTCTTCAAACATAAATTTTTGGGCTTTATCCGACACATAGTATAAACTTTGAACGGATTCGATATTTATATTAAGAGAGTTATAGCAATATTTCACTTTTTCGAAAAAAGCCCCCTATATTCGCCCCCTTCGACTGATTTAGCCCAGTAACGAATTCGACCGAGATTTCATAGGTATACATATTCGGTAAAAAATTCAAAGTGATAAGGGCAAATTTACGGCAGTTATCGTGCCCACAAGAAACTGATATATATATATACATATATATATATATATATATACATAAATTATATATAAACTTTTGAACTGACGGTGGTTTTGGGGTCTGGGGGATGTGAAACGTGAAGATTTGTCGAAATTTTCCGGAAGTCGAAACATGGTACCCATTGCAATAGTTAGCTTTCTAATGAAATCTACCTAAAACAACATGCTTTTAAGTACAAAAAAGGGGTGTAATTAATTGGATTATCGGATTGGATTATCCACTTAAGTACCCCCATTTATGTACATAGAATCGTGTTATTTTGTAGTAAATATCATATGTAATATTTGTTTCAGGTTGGGGTATATAAATACTTGCTTTCCCACCTAATGTAATTGGACACAATTTGTGTGACTGTCTGGTAAGCTTTCTTTAACAGCCAAGAATGCCAGTCACTATGTCGTTAGGAGCATGAATTTAGAGACTTCGAAGTTCCAGAATTCCGCCTTAGAATGGGATTTCAACGTGCTAGTAAATCTACTGATACGTGTCTCTCGCATTTGAATATCCTTAATAGCCCAGGCAGGCATTATATGCAGAAAACACGGCCAACCCAAAAAATAAAATAATGTAAAGCTGAAATTTGGCATAGATGTTCCATAGTACCCTAGAAACAAATCCTGAAAAGTCCCCATCTCTGCGGCGTCCGCGTCATAGTTTTTGGAGGGTTGAAAGGGCTTAAAAGGGGCCTAAGTGCCAAAAACAGCATTTTTGCTTCCTGCGTTCAAAATATTGATCCAAATGTAGTTCTCGCGAGCTTTAGCAATTAATAAAAATGAACCAGTAGGATAACTGACTTATCAGGCCTAATTATTGCTATTGATGAAGGGGGAAAAACCACTAATTTATCATTTTTAGCACAATTTTTACACGAAAATTTGGTTAATTTGTCATTAGCCGGTCTTTATTTTAAACAACTGCTGATATTGACTAAAGACCCAGAATGAAAGTTATAAATCATACTTTTAGCTTTTCATTGGTATATTACCAATGTCTATGCGTGAAACGGTTACCGAGTTACGGTCCCAAAGCATAACCGCTGGTGAAAAGGCACCCGATCGCGCTCGGCCTGTCGGAGCAGGCCAACAATACCTAGGAAGGAAACTTAAGGACTACTACGGTCCTGGAATAGTCATTACTGAAATTCCGGGAAAGTCAAGCGTTGTAAATTTTAAAGGGACAGCAGACCAGCTGCTGCACTATAAGTGATAAGGTGACAAGAAAAGCTTATCCTTTGCAGAAGAGCGCCAAAGAATTGTGGAAGCTGCAGCCAAGATAATCAAAGAAGATATTCGCGAAATGACCTGGAATTGTGATGAGTATATAGCTCCCGATGAGGTGGCGATGACCGATGATAGCATCATTCCCGCTACCCTGAAGAATTTTCTCAAAAATGTCACTTCTAATCGGAATATCGAATCAGAAAGCACTCGCAGAAAGAGAACCGCAATAGGCCAAGCAATAGTTTCAGCTTGTTGACCCCGTTCATATGTGTCTCCAGTTCTTCTCGGTGTTGGCGTATACATTCACCACCGATACGCTTCGAAACATTTAATTCAGTTTCTAAACAGTCTTGGATTTTCAGTAAATGAGGCGGAAGTCCACAGGTAGGAAGTTTCAGCGCTACGTGAAGAACGTCCAATCCCGAATGCTGGAGCGTTCACGCAGTTTTGCTTTGACAACACTTTCTTTAACATAAGGATATTGGACGGGCGAAACACATTTCACTGCATGGGAGGCATCAAGTGCACAGGAACAGCGCCTGACAGTGAAATATCTCCAATCCCACGTACAGGAGAAGTTCCTAATGCTGGTGTGATTGCGGCTATGGCAAAGTTCAACATTTCGTGGTATTGGAAGCCCTCTTCTCCTGGTTCAAAGGACGTCAAGATTAAGGAGTTAACTGAGGAAGCCCCAAACTCTGTGGCTATTGCGTCGATGATGGACTCCTTCTGGTTATCTGGACGGTGGTGAGGTATTAATTTACCCGCTTCGTGGAACGGCTTTATCAAGACGTCACTGTCTGCTCATGCTCAACCAGCTCTCCAGACGACGTCAGTTGATGCCCTGCGTTCATTAACTTGGAACCGATCAATCCATCAACTATATATTCCGCGTTGAAGTTTGCCGCAAGAGAGTGCGCGGAACTGAAACAAAGCACTTGTTTCGTAACCTTTGACCATCCCCTATACCGAAAGCTGCAGAGATAGTCGCATCGGACACTTCAGAGGAACTATAAAACGTGGTTGTTCGTCTAAGCGGATTTCACCTTCTAATGTCGTTTCTTGGGGCGATCGGCTACGTGATGAATGGAAGCGGTTTGAAGGAGCTCGGGGCGAAAATATACGCTAAATCGTCAGTGACTCACATGATGTCTGGACACGCATATTCTAGGTATGCTTGCAATTAGCTCGCTCTTAAAAATGATTACGTTATGCCTTCAATTTCTAATGTATCAATAACGCGAAACTGTGCATGTTCTAGGGCCCACAGAGCGCATTTTCTGACAAAACAGGCTGTCGGGACAATGTTACTCAACATGAACGACGGGCTGAAGGATGACAAGGACGAAATACAGGTGCTTTTTACCGCATTCCAAGAAGGCACCGCCAACGACTTGCTATCATATCCTTGCCTTCAACGTCTCAAAGAGTCGCTTCATGACACATTTTCTTCAATGAGCCAGAAATCTCGCACAGGAAAGCTGTAGATAGAGAACGTCAAAGAGCAAGCCTGGAAAATATTGAAGGATTCCGCATCTTTACGCGAGGAAGAGAAGGTATTCGTCTCTACGGCTCCAGATGAAAAGGCCATAATATCAGCTGGAGAGAAGTTCGCCATTTGTCTCTATGATAGTGCCAAACCGGAGTGCAAAAGCCTCGAGGAACTTCGGGTAGTGAAATACAGCCAAAAAATTGCCAAACAACCGGTCACAGCGTCATTTCAGCTGGCTTCACTTCCGCCGACTTAAGCGGCATGCAAACAACATTCACTGCGGGTATATTTGAAAGTTCAGGAATGGTTACGATTTTCTTTGGACCCGACCCAATGGGGATGGAAAATCCAACACTCAGCTTTATTACCAGTGACAACTCATCTTCCATTTGGTGTCCTGCAACTGCAAGAGCTCTTGTGGCAGCCGGTGTGATTGTGTACGTTCCGGTTTAGAATGCTCCTTAATGTATGGGCAATGCAGTGGAAAAGCGTGTGGCAACGTCACATTTGATGGCTCAGACGATGAGGAGGACGATTGAGTCCGATGTAAGCTTGGTTTTGCAAGTGTTCTTTGTCTAAAGAAAGCTTTTTAAGCTTTGTTTTGTTATTATTTGCATTGTGCATATTATGAATGTACGTTTAACTGCTAACTGCATTAAACTCATATTGTTCTATGCAAACTGTTTCTGCTAGTTTACCTGGATTCAAAGGAATACCATCCTAAAAGCTCTTGAGTAAAGATACAAAATGGTGTCAGCAAAGGTGAATAGTTGGAGCCCACCAGCGTAAATGGGCGTTCGTTCGGAAAGCGACTGCCACACTTCCACTTTTATATTTGTAACTGTATCTCTGCTGCTGTTTGTCGGATGCACATGGGCAATGTATCGTTTTAAAGCTACAAGTGTGCTTTACAACGTTTACTTCGGGTCTTTAGTCACTATCAGCAGCTGTTTACACGATACGTCCCGGCTAATGACAAATTAGCTAAATTTTCGTGAGAAAAGTTGAGCTAAAAAAGTTTGATTACTCATCTGTTTAAATGTATGGCAATAATTACGACCAATAAGAGCGTTATATTTAACGCAGTCCTTCTATTATTACATCAAAGCTCATTAGAACTGATTTTGGATCAATATTTTGAACGCAAGAAGCAAAATTGCTGTTTTTGGCACAGGCCCCATTTAAGCCCTTTTGAAATCTCCAAAAACTATGACGCGGACGCCTCAGAGATGGGGACTTTTCAGGATTTGATACTAAGGTACTTCGGAACATCTATGCCAAATTTCAACTTTACATTATTTTTTTCGAGGTTAAAACTTAATATGCCTGGTCTATAAGTTCAATCGTACTGTGCAGGGATGCGATTCCGCAAACTTTGGTACAAGAACTGAACGCCCTAATGACCTGAGTCACAAAGCTTGCTTATCTAGGCGAGTAGTTGAACATGCTATGTGAACTCCGTTCTGATCCTCAGACTAGAATTGAATTATCTGGCAGAGTTGGGAAAGGAAACTAGGACTTTTGAGACAGAAGTCTCAATACGTACCGCTAGACAATGAAGGCGGATAGCTAATCGGGTGTACTGCTATATTAAAAGTTTGGATCAATGAATATCTACCCCTTATTAATACCGTTCCTATGGGGTCAGGAATGTGGTGGGGGAAAGGATGGTGACGATGATGTTAATTCTTGTTTTAAGGTACCTAACATCTTCGTCATCGGCCTGTAATGGTTCGGGTGATAATAAAATGAAATGAACACTGTAACTAAAACTAACTACAGGCTTACACACTAGAACAGGAAATGGGGGAAAAAAAGAAGAATAAGGTATCGTAAATACAAGACAGAAGAAAAGGAAATGCCGCCGACTCTTGAAGAATGAGAATTAACGGACTTGGAAGAAAGGGGAGCCATGAAAGGCAGATAGGTGATGGAAAGAGGAGAGGGTCCCTCCCCCACCTCCCCAGTGGCAATGGAAATTGGGGAAAAACTGGATCCAGCTCAGAACCATCAACTCTCCAGCCGCAAGCCCCTGAGGTGTGGCACTGTCACGGGTGAACGTTAAGTGGTAGAGATACATACACCCTGCCTCCTTGAGGGCCTTGAGAAGAAGGCAGGAGATAACACGGAAAGAAAAATAAGAGCTCTGGAGCTCTGACCCCTCGAAGAATGAAGGTATCAGGAAAGTTGAGACAAGGGTCAATTAAGGCGGGAAAGTGAAAGACACCCTAGGCCTCGGGCACCCTAATACCGTCGGGGTTGGAAGAGAACAAGAGTTGACTAAGGGAGGTCAACAGACAAAATGACAGCGAGGAGCCCGGCACAAGTAGGCCTAAGTGGGAGCTGTGCCGGATTCAGCTGAGGTCCCGTGGTCGCCAACCCACGTCCTACAAGTCGTGAGCCCCTGGACGGGAGGGAGGATGGTGACGAGTATCTAGAAAGTTAAGAATCTTATGGTTGGATGCCTTTCCTGATGTCGACCTCATGAGGAGTTATTACATAAGATAGCTGAAATTAGGCAGTAAGTTTGAAGGAAGCGACCGTTGCCTTGGAATTTGTCTGGGGGTTGAAAATAAGCAGCTAGTAATTTTAAGTGAACGTCAATCTTGCAATCAATCCCTCAGTATACCTTGCTTCTGGTGGTAAGTAAAGCCGGCGCGCTGCGGCGGGCCCATGTCATTGATTTATGGTATGTAAAAGAACCTTCCACTAACTAAACTTGTGTGAAGCAAAATTTGTAAGTTAGGTTTGATTAATGCTCTTAAGTTCCAACGTTCGTCATCAGGTGCTGCTTGCGATGGCATATAGCAGTAGCCAGGTTCACAGCTAGGTGTCGTGGACGGTAGCATTTGGTAGCGAATGTAGGAATACTTGATATTATCGTCTGCAGTCCTTACTTGAATTAAAACACATAACACACACTAATAAAGCCATCACAATTAACACTGGTTATTTGACAGATTCTACACACACCCAAAGTACACGGGGTTATATGACGCGCGTTGTCGCAGCCCCTAAACTAAGGAACCAACTAACCAACCAATCATAGGCCACGGACCGTTGTTAGCCTATTTTAATTTATATTAAACATTTAATGCAGCCAAGTGGCCATAGGTTAACAAAAATACTATTTATATAAACTTAATTCCTATTGATTCGCATAATTACTGATTGTCCTTGTTCTTTTGTACAGATTTCCAAGTGGTCATAGTGACCGAATGTATGTCCACACAGTTGACACTTGCATGTAATTGAAGGTTCTTGATACGTCTTGTTGTGACAAATGATGTGATGGAAGCCGTGTATTGCCATTCTTGTATAGACGTGACGCATTTCAAAGTTTGCTTTCGTCTATGTACGATCAATCATGGCGCCAGATACAAAAAACTATGGATATACGTCTTCTCGCTTTTGGATGAGTGTTGCCAATAGGTTCTCTGATGCATTTGTGTTAGGTAGATGTATTTGTGTCCTAAGGTCTTTTATGGGGAAGGATTCTCTTGCCAGGAGATAAACTAATCTGGATCTTGTTGTCTTTGAAACTCCAGTTGCTTTCTTAATGTATACTGCTTTTACTCTTTCTAATGTAGAGAGGTTTCTCATTGAGAGATACGGCCAGATTATTTCTAAGCCATACGTCAATATTGGCAGTATTTCATTTATGGAATAGAGTTCAGATGATTAGGTTAGTCATAATTTGATTTATGCTTTGAACATTTGGGTGGCCGCCATTACGTTTCCGTCAAGATGGCGGTGATATAAACATGACACTGAGGAGCCCTTTGCTAGTGCTACTCTGTAACAAATTTCGTTCAATTCGGTTTCACCGTGTTTGACAGACGTGCAGAATACACACACACACCCACAGACACACAGACAGACACACAATTTTTAGTATATTTGTCCGCGGGTCTGTGTATGCGTGTGTGTGTGATTCGTGTGTATGTCCCCTGCTAATAACTTCTGAACGGCTGGAGCGATTCCAATGAAACTCGGTAAGATCAAAGCATCATTCTGGCCGACCCCGACCGTGCCCTTTAAATTTTATTGTGTCTCACCAATCCAACATGGCGGTTGTGAAAAATATTTCACCAGCATTCCGTATCTCGAAACTATTACAGATATCAACCTGACATTTTGTAGGGTATTAAAGGGCACTACTAGAAGTTCAATTATGAGACTTTCAAAAACCTGGTAACTACAAAACCAACATGGCTGCCAAGCGAATTTGAGACACTTAAATACACTTTTCTCGCGATTTAATCATCCAAACGTAATGAAACTTGGTACAGTAAATGTTTATCCACATTGTAATGCGCTGGCGTCTGATTTAGTTCAATTGTTCACATAACCTCAAAATGGCGGCTGTGCAAAATATTTCACTGGCATTCTATATCTCCGAAACTATTACAGATATCACCGTAAAATTTTGTTCGATGATGAAGGGCATTTCTACAAGATTACGTATGTAACTTTCAAACACCTGTAAAGTATAAAACGAACATGGCGGCCGAGCGAAGTTGAAGCAGTTTAATAGACTTTTCTCGTGATTTAACCATCTGAGGGCAGTGAAATGTGGTACAGTAAATGATTATACATATTGCAATGCACTGGCATCTAATTTAGTTCAATTGTTTACGTATCCTCAAGATGTAGGCTGTGCGAAATGTTAAAATTAAGATTTTATTTCTCGTGTCCTAATCATGTGATCGAAGTGAAAGTTTGAATAATGAACCTACGCAATAATTTTCTTTTAATGGTACATAACTTTATGGCCTCTACATATAACAATTCAAAATGGCGAGCATTTGAAATATTTTGACGGTTCTCAATATCTATGAATCTTTTACAGCAATCAAACTGATAATTTTTATGTTTATAGAGGCTATGAACATAAGTTCACCTATAGGACTTTCAGTAATCTGGTGAGCCCAAATCCATCATGGCAGCGACGTGAAGTATAAATATTTAAATGGACGTTCCTCGCGATTTTACCATCCGAGTGCAGTGAAACTTTGCACGTTAAATGCTCATACAAGTGTTAATCCTCTGGCATCTAATTTATTTCAATTGTTTTCATAATCACAAGATGGCAGCTGTGCGAAATTTTAAAATCTCGTTTTTACTTCTTGTGTCCTAATCATGCGATTGAAGTTTGAATACCACACGTACACAATAATCTTCATGTAATAATACATAAATAAAAATCCAACCTGGCAACCATCTGAAATATGTAGATTCTCAATATCTACGAATCTATCACAACAATCAAACTGAAATTTTGTATGTTGATAGAGGCAATTAACATGAGTAGGATATATGAAAATAGGCTGTATAGTTCTTCACGGAACTACTTGTTTGCCCTGTGTTGATCTAATAAGTCTACTTTCATTTTTTTCAAAAATCGTAAGTAGGCTAATTATAGGCTTATGAGATCACCTTACAACGGCTGGAGCGATTTCAATGAAACTCGGTAAGGTCATAGTAATATTTTGTCCAACCCCGGCCGTGCCCTTCAATTTTTATTACGTGTCATCAATCCAACATGGCGACTGTGCGAAATATTTCACCAGCATTCTGTATCTCCGAAACAATTCTTCATATCACTCTGAAATTTTGTACGGAGATAAAGGGCACTACTGTACGATCACCTATGTAACTATTAATAACCTGTCAAGTACAAAACAAACATGGCGGCCAAGCGAATTTGAAATATTTAAATAGACTTTTCTCGTGATTTAATCATCCGAACGCAGTGAAATACGGTACAGCAAATGCTTGTACACATTGTAATGTACTGACCTCCAATTTTGTTTAATTGTTTGCATAACCTCAGGATGGCAGCTGTGCGAAATTTTAAAATTATGTTTTAATTTCTTGTGTCCTAATCATGCGATCGAAGTCAACTTTTGTGTTATCAGCCTACGCAATAGTTGTCATCTAATAGTACAGAACTCTATGACCTATAAAAATAAAATAGAAGAAGGAAGGAAGATTGTAGTTTTACGTGACCGTGAATCTTGTGATTATGAGCCACGGGACCTCCGTTTTAAGTGGAATCCTAACCACAGGACATGGTATTTCAGCCTATATAAATAAAAATCCAACATGGCAACCATCCGAAATATTTAGTCGGTTCTCAATATCTACTAATCTATGACAGATATCAAACTGACATTTTGTATGTTGTTAAAGACTATGGACATAAATTCACGTATGTGGCTTTCAATAACCTGGTGAGCTCAAATCCAACATGGCGGTGACGCGAAATTTTAATATTTAAATGGACGTTTCTCGCGATTTAACCATCCGAGCGCAGTGAAACTTGGTACGGTAAATGCTTATAAAATTGTAATCCTTTGACAACTAATTTATTTCAATTGTTTACATTACGAGATGGTGGTTGTGTGAAATTTTAAAATCTCTTTTTTTTAATTTATTTTGTCCTAATCATGCAATTGAAATTTGAATAATACACCTGCGCAATAATATTCATGTAAAAAGTACATTAATCTATGGCCTAGATATATAAATATTCAACAAGATGACTGGGTAGTTTATTGGCTGAGGAATAACCCACCCACCAAGGGAAGATGATTAAAAAAAAGGAAGTAGGTTTTGGATTGGAAAAAAAGGATAGAAAATAGGAGGAGAGTCCCACAAAATTAATAAGTTTAGCTTTAAATACCTTTAGATGCAGTTGCCACTGAAAATTAACTCTTTGATACCTAAAGTAGGTACGAGCTTGGTCGAAGCTAACGGGAACCGCAGCCGGGACTTGGGCGATTTGCAAGAGAGAGGCTTTAGTGTATTTTCTCCCAAGCATGTATGAAACTACTATAGGGAAGGGTGATGGTCTGGCAAGACTGATAGTAACAAATTTACTGTATGTCTTCTCAAAGAAATTAGGTTTTACAAAATAATTCGAAGAATGCCAATGATTTAACTCAGGTTTGGTATTTTCAATTTCCAAAATTATGGAGTTCCCGTAAGGGCGACCAAGTGTCTCTAAGAAGGAAAATGATAAAAGATTATGCCTTATGGAGTAATCTTGGTAAATGAACCAATGGTTGCATTGGAAAATGGCTAAGCTTTTACTCAGCGAGGAGCCGGCTAAAAGTTTAGACAAAAGGAAACACTTATCTTTTAGAAAACTGACCATAAGTTTTCGGAGAGGGTCTCCACAAGCAGGTAGCTGGCTTAGCGAGCTTTACTTGCCTTACTGGCCAATTAGAATTAGCTATTAAAGCTAAAAAGAACTTTAGTGAGGTGAAAATTAAGAGTTCTTGCTCAAATGCAACAAATGGTGAAAGCCCTATTAATGATTTTAATGTCATTGAGTGAGGAGAGTCAAGGAAGACAGGATTTTGCCTAAACTTTGTATTCGTAAATGAAAAAGCGAAAGGAAACGCTTCATTTATTTTACAATTCAAAGAAGTTTGAGGAAATTAACAATTATGTAATATAATTTTGACAAACATAGTTCATTTGAACTTTTTAACAAATGGGGTCGCAGACCTCTCAACATTAAACGTTTGCTCCAGGCAATTGACAATTTACAAGGTTTCAAACCGTACATGTTTCTAAAATCTTTATAAGATTTAAACAAATAAACAATGAAGCAATTAAAGTTTGAACGTGAATTGGAGTACAAAGAGTGTACCTTAAGAAATTCTTGAGAGAATGTTCTAGAGAAAGTGACAACTTCGAAAATAACAATAATAAAAACATGAAAAATAAGATAGAAGTTCCTAAAACTTCTTATATTTATACAGAATTAATGTTGGTTATTATGCAAATAAGGGCAGGTCACTTACTGTGAAACCTGAAGAAAGTGAAAAGGAAGGTTCTAGACTTCCCAAGTTTGATCAGGAATCACTAGCCAAATGGGACAGTTTCCATTTCGTGAAACCTGAACATGACTCGCTCAAGAGTTTAAAGAATTGTTTTCCCTGATTATAGGAAAGGAACAATGTGAATTTGAAACTTGTATCACACAAGCAATAATGCAGAACTTAATTAATGTTAAACTAGCAAAGTTGGAAGGGCACTTCGTGAGTGACACCTTATAGAAAAGTTACAATTTTATTAATATTGGTTGTTAGTATAAGGTTGAGGAAAGATCATTGGGATATAGGATCAATGTTCATGGCCGTATTTAATGTAAACGGACGATCGCGACGCGGTAGAAACGTTGAGCAAGCACTGATTATCACTATAGTCTGTAAAGATTGATGCAAAGTTCACTGTAGAAACTCGAAAGTTCATGAGAAAGAAAGTTTTTACAATGATAACTGGTTGCACTAGGTAGGCTAGAGTCTGTTTCTTGAGAAGTTTGTGATTCACAATTAAATGCGCCATAGAACATCCCAACGGTGGACGAAAGTTAGCTATTGCAGTAATTTAAGGAAGATTCCTCATTTTAACTAGTATTTTCACAAGTGAGTGAAAAATACCTGACGGCAAGCCTCGCAGATAGAGTACCAGATCTGGAAAGTTCCAGAACGATCTTTATAGAAGAATGGAGTCAAAGTTAATCCAGCGGAGGAACTAGCTTGATGAATTATAGACAGCGGGTATTAGGTAATATCCCACGTAGTGAGAGGATTTCTCATTTGAATAGCTTAAGAAAAGCTCTTTTTTAGTAAGGTTGGCTTATACAAGCAAAAGCTCAACATGGCAAATCCCACGAAGAATGATTTTTGCCCCAAAATAAATAATTTCACACTGTCTATAAAAGTATCATTAAAAGCACGTGGAAGTTAAAACCATGAAGATGAGGTTAAAACTTTTAAAATGGTACTTATCTTGATTTCATGTTGAAGGCGAAGTTTCCCTGGATGACAACTACCTTGCCAACATGGCGTAGAAGAGAGTGTGTGCCTCTTGGTTTGAGGAGGCTAGCTCGAGAGGAGCTTTAACTGATCGAGTCAACTGCCGACTGAGAAGTGAGACCTGCTCAACGGAGCACGGAGGGTCCAAGGAAGGGAAAAAGAGTGGGGGGTAGGAAACAAAAGGAGAACATATAAACATTGCCAATGTTACAACAAAAAATGATCTTCTCTTGGTGAGCTGGTCTTCAAAGAGTTGACAACAGATGATACTAGCGCAGCATGATGAGTAAAGAAGTAGACGTAGTCCTCTTGCTCAAGGAGAAAATAGCTGGCGATGGTAACAGGATCTGGTGGCCAAATGGATAAGTAAGTCCTCTAGCACCAGGAAGAATTGAGGAGCTTCAGAGATTCGCTGCGAGATGACGCTAGGTGGGTCACAGAAGTTATATATCTAGAACAGACTTATGAAGACATAAGAGATTTGCCTATCAAGGAGAAAACAGAAGATCACTGTTGGTGTTTGACAAAGAGGAAGGAAGAAATGAACATGCAAGGAGCAATAAAAATTATATCTCAGGTACCGTGTATGCAAAGAATACACCAATGACCACCCGAAATATTTAGACGGCTCTCATTATGTACGTTCATTATCGAACTGAAATATTGTATGGTGATCGAGGCAATGAATATTAGTAGGATATATGAAAATAGGCTGTATAGTTCTTCACGGGACTACTTGTTTTTTTTACGTGGAAATCGAATTATGGAACGTGGCACTTCATTTCGAAAATCACCGGGTGAGTTAGCCGACGTCGTTACGCCATGACTGCTGGCAGTCGCTCACATCCGGGAGGCGAGGAGGTTCGAATCCCCCCGCCGGCAACCTTGAAAATGGTCTTCTGTGGTTTCCCATCTTCCTTCCAGGCAAATGCCGGGGTTGGTCCCTAACTATAGGCCACAGCCGCTACCTTCCAACTCCTCGACCTTACATTCCCACTTTCCTCCCCAACGGTACTTGTAGCTCACCCATTGGGTGTCCGTCTCGAAGCAGCTACAAAACTGGCGAGCCGAACATGTCCTCGGACACTCCCGGCACTAAAAGCCATATACTAAAAAAAATCGAAAATCTCAAATGTATTAACCTGGTCCACTTTGGTGAGAGGCAAGAAGTTTAACTGCTCCGCCACCACGCCCTAAAATTGAGAAACAACGTATTTACACTGATGGCCGACGAGGGGGTTCGAACCCACTCGTTTTCCACTTGAGCCCATTGCCTTACATGTTAACGCGTCCAGCTAACCCGGTCTGTATCAATCGCGAAATACACAAAATGCTGACCATCACCCAAAAGGTCGCAAACGCACTTACTACGCCGTCGTCTAACGTCAATGCTGCGGTGAAATTTTGCCCAGCTCTGAGCCTTGTTTAAACAGGCTAGAATGGTTTCCCCGGCTTTACTTCGGGATAAATTCCTATGAGAGCGGTACTATTAAAAAGCAATTTATCGCAGATCCAGCTTCGTTGAACGTGGCCCTGGCGGTTCGATAAAGGCAGGTGGAAAATTGGCGAACGAAGTTTTAACGAGGAACTAAAGCGGTGTTCGCATCAGAATATTGGAGATAGGGGCCGCTCGCATCATGACGTATTTACATTTCAATAGCTTGATAGCTCAGCTAACACACACAACACAGCAGTTACCTAGTTAAAACTCACGGCATGGTTACGATTAAAATAAGAGTGAGATTTAACGGACCATTCAATAGTAGTACTTCAAACAAAGGTGGGAATTAATAGATCATTCAGTAGTAGTACTTTAAACAAGGCCTTGGCCTTAAGTTGGGAACCATCCCAGCATTCCCTTCAAGTAGAGAAGGTTAAACCTCTATTAGGATCCCAAGTTGGGAATTTAACCTACAGTACTTCTTCAGAGTTCTGTCTCATGAGGCTGAGTGTACCCCGTTCCAGCCCTCAAACCAGAATTAAATTCCTTGGCAGAGTGCTAGCCACTACACCATACGTAATGTGTGAGTTAGAGAGAATCGCTTCTTTATTCACTTTGATTTGTTTGTTTGTTGTCACAATCTACCAACATGTTATTTTATAGTTTTAAATAAATAATCTGCACATTGTGTTGCCCAATACACATATAGTATAGAAGAGAGAGCCAACAAATAAGAACCAACTGAGTCATCGAAGTTTAGGAGAAGGTAATACCGTAAACTATTACGTTTCTCGTAACACTATTCCACCTGAAGACGACACTGTAATATGCTTGATTGCTGTGTTTGGTAAATAGCCTACACATTGCGTTACCCATTAAGCAACTAACACAACAGAGTGGGCCATTAAGTTGGGAATCGACTGAAGTTTTAGGTTGGAGGACTGTATTACAAAATTTTTGTTCCGTTTGAGGCGACAATTTGACCTACATCCTTTGCGCTTCTTCATTCTTCTGACAGCGACATCTTCTGTCAGTACAGTTTTCAATCAAAATTATTGGAGTATTGACGTAGGCAGTTTATAAGGTAGATCTCTTATTTTAATAGCATCATATTACTATCATTTTTTAATACATGGCATTTAAGTATTTGCAAGCTTTTCCATTTTTGATTTAAAACGATTTTTGTAAGGATATCGATTTCTTTTTGTCTTTGTTAACTAGTTTTAAGATTTAATATCAATCACGCTGAGGAAGGTATCAATGAAATACCGAAACATGTACAATTAGTAATGTAATTAAACGCTTCTTTAGTGTTTGACTAGGCGATCTTAATAAGATAGAACTGGCGTTAATTAAGTATGGCATTTAAGAAGACACAGTCTTGTTCCTCCTCACGGAATCATCAACAGAGCCAAAACGTTGAATATGCATTCTTAGAAAGTTGAAATTAACTAATAAGAAAGTTAAGATTGTCTCAAGTGCCACAAGAGAAGACTGCATAATGTATTAACGTTTCACTTTCGCTTTTTGTTTAGAATTACTTATTTCAAAAAGCTAAATACAAACAGTTTCTGCTGTGGTAGATGTGCTCCATAAATGAAGCCCGCATTATCCTTCGCGACTGCATAATTGACGAGAAGAGAGAGGATTTTAATAATGTAGACATTAAAATAACAAATCTAGTTCTTTCTCACTCCTCAAGAGTGGAAGCTGGATCATTTCCCCTCACAAAAACACACTTCAAAAGCTTAGTTTTCTTGGTATATTTTTGATACAAATTCTCTCTGCAAGCCAGAGCAGAAAGCAAAATATTTCAACAATTTTAACAATATTTTGCCTATACTAAGCATTATTCTAGTAGTGCAAAGGTAAGTACGGTATTTAAAATTCTGTTTAAGTCACTGCTAAGAAGAGTATGATATTAATTGATTTCTGTACATGAGGATACAAAGGAACGAATCATGATGTCGAATATATTCAAGTTGAAATGTGTACAAAATTCGTTGCAGATATTGCATGTCTTCAACACAGGCGAATGTTTAACTTGCACTGTATTGGTTCTTGGACAGGGGTATGTAATATGTTTCGATCTTATTGACCGCGAAAGAAAACATTTTAAATTCAGATAACACATAAGGACTATCAACTATATCATTACATATTTTTAAAGTAAATAATAGACTACTAACCTGGTTTCTTGTCTCTAATGTCTTATAAAATAATTTAGCCAGTAGGAAACTATAGTAGCATATTTAGGATATGCAGTGCATTAGACCCCTAAGAAATTTGTTTTGTATCATTTCAAAGTTATCGTTGCCATTCGCACATCTTGGGTTCCAGACTATTAAACCATATCCAAGTCTACTTCTTTCGATTGATATATACTATTTTCTAATACGGTAGTGTTCAAATTCCTAAAATCACAAGTGCATCTTCTTATAAATTCCAGCTTTTTTATGTATCTCGAACAAT
Organism: Meconema thalassinum; assembly: GCA_946902985.2. Lineage (NCBI taxonomy): Eukaryota > Metazoa > Arthropoda > Insecta > Orthoptera > Tettigoniidae > Meconema > Meconema thalassinum. The sequence continues at coordinate 1,902,103,552 of OX336388.2, read as the reverse complement.
TGGATCAATAGCTTTGTGTCAAAGTATACATCTATAACCTTGATAGAGCTGACTTCTGAAATGGTGGTGCATGCTACTTAAACTCAAAGTTTGTATTTCCTCTAGTAAATGCTACCAAGTGGCATTCGTTTATATTACTTTACTTACTTACTTTACTTAATTCCTGCCGCTCCTTCCGGAGCATAGGGCCTTGGCGAAATTTCTCCACGCAGTACGGTTCCTGGCCATTCTCTTCACTTGACTCAGTCCTCTTCATGCCAAAAGTCGTCATCAGGTTATCCGTCCGGTTTTGTAATTTCGCTTCAGTTTCCGTAATCAGTTTATTTAAAAGGAGCGAGTGATTAACCCACTGCCTCCGAGTGCCTTGGAGGGGCTGCCACCTTAAGCCTGAGGCACCAGGCTGATTTTCTGTCAGGGTGTCTTCCCTTAGCCTTTGAAGAACCAACTCCAAACTACAAGGCAGCAGTTGTTTCACCAGAGCCCCGTTAGCCGTAATTTCTTCAGGGTTCCTGTAGGGCCTTCACAGCTACCGTAGTGGTCTTGAGGCACACAAAGTCCCCACTGTACTTCACTCCTATAGGCAATCCCCTACTTAATTACGTTGCCCATCTCCCACGACGAGGACGAGGGGTTGGATTTGTGGGAGACATTCGTTTATATTAAAACCTAAAAAATTTGTTATGTTCCAAACTAGAATGTGTTCTACAATATTCAGTCCCTAATTTCTTTAACACTAGAATGACTGAGAGGTCATTTTTGACCCTTTTATAAATTCAACACTCAGCTGTTGCCGTAATTCATATTAGATTTTGTTCAGACTCCAGGACGTTTCATCATTTAGGCTCAATTGACTGTCGTTGAAATTTGGGTGCCCTAGCCCTAACAGCTTGGCCCCCACAATTCAATTAACCTAGAAAGACGGAGGGGTCAACTTTGACCCGTATTGAATTTTACAAGAACTTGCATCGTATCCATAACTTCGCTTTTTGTCGTTTCCTATGCGTGGTGCTGACTGTATTCTTGTTCCCCCACTCCTCTCCATCCGCTCCCCGTCGCCACTCCACCGACGTGAGTCGAGGTTAGAACCTCAAGTGTCAACCGATTTTTTCGGGATACGTGACCTCTGTCACATCAGGTCCTTACCGACTACGCATAAGACCCAGTACAAATGAAAGTGATATACAGTAACCACATGCAACTCAATTCCTTTCATTGGTGAACTGGCAGTGACATGAATCGTTAATCCTACAAATTCTAATATTAAGTACCCAGTTATTCTGGAAAGACTTCTCTGTCTTTGCTTCTCCTTGCATTCGGCAGGCGTCTGGTAGCATTCAACATATAATGTGCAGCATTTTGTATGTCGCTCGCAGGAGTATTGTATGAGAACTGGCAGTCAGCCAACTAAGTGACGGGATTTCCATTGAAATTACTTCCCAAACAGTTAAACATAATTGACCCGACACTCGATGCAAAAATAAGTGAGAAAATAGTGACCTAAATGCTAGCATACAATAAAAATGAATTACGTCATTCTCTGCCTGACCGATGCAAAAATTATCCAAGCAATGAATCATTCTAAATAATTCTCCCATTTGCAACCACATCACAAACATTTCTCGTGCGATGGGTAGCATGGTGAAATATCGGTCTTTATCATGGACAGATTTAAGGAAGGAGACGACTGTCCAAATCGTTTTGCAAATGGCATTACGACACAGACAAAAATACAAACATACAACTAGCCTTCAAAACAATCGCCATTCGCCACAACACACTTTAGTTAACGTTCGTAAGGTTTCTAGACATTATCAGCTAATTCCTCTTTCAGAATCCCAGAACACCTGTTGCACATTCATTGGACTTAGGTGCATGACTTTATTTTATTTTATTGTTTAGCACGTGTGGGAGAATGAAAACACCATCACTCCGATTGGATTGACGACCAACTGTAGAAGACACCAGAATGAAAATCGACTGAAAAAAAAACCGGAATTCTTACAATGCCCTCTCGGTGAAGCGACAGTCAAGACCTCTGATTTACACAGAGTGTATCTGAAATAATTTTAATGAATTTAGAACAGACATCTCTAAGGGAATAGTAGACAGTTAGTTATTCAGTGTTGCTGTAAGGGGAGGAACAGGAAGGTCATCTGCAACTCTTAACAAAGATACAAATTAAACAAATTTGAATGTTTTTTTATTATTTTTTTTATCATGCCTAGGAATAGCAGACAGACTCTGCAAATGGTGTCTGGGAGGTACTGCCTTTTGAAGAAATACGTGGTTCTTGTAAGTCAGGTAGTTTGTATGTACCTTGGTTATCGCGACAGCGAGCGTGCAACGTCATAGGATCGGAGAGGGCTGTGGAGGGGATGCGTACTCTGACGGACAAAACAGGTGTATGCGGTAGATGCTCGCTTCCGTCACAACATACACTGTGTGCTTCACAGGCAGTATTCCTCAAGCCAAAGAGCAACGCATAAGATATACCTTACAGCAGTCGAAAATTTCACTGGTTGGTTTAAAGCGTACACTCCGAACAGACACAACATGTGCTGTCACAGAATGATCCTCACAATACTTTCACAATTTATACTTTACTGCTTGGTTAAAAATTGCGCTAAATAAAGGGTTTTAATTGGATTAAAACACCTTCTTTAGAAAAGCATATCAAAGAGTAAACGTACATAGTTAATCCATGTTAATTTTTCTAGGAAGTGTGATCAATATGATTGTGTATATTCATGTGTCGACCGACTGAAATGCAATTTCTATAAACAAAGCGGTAACGCTCTCGCCTGCTATTCCCAAGGTTTCAGGATTGAATCCTGGTGCAGCCAGTTGGCATTTGAGGTTGCGCAAATGCGAGAGAGCCGTGTCACTGGATTTACTTGCACGTTAAAGATCCCCTTCGGGGAAACATTCCGGCATACCGGCGTCTCTAAAAGCCGCAGTAGTTAAAAGGGACGTAAAACCAATAATATAATAGAATAATAATAATTTTTATTATTATCATTATTCTTTTTTCGTTTAGGCCAGCTATGGACCACGTCATTTCAACTGCTTCCGTCCTTGGGCCTTGATCTTAGCCCAGTGTTCACGCATTCGCTGCCTGTGAGACTCCTTTCTTTCTTCAGACCACTTCTTGCCGGTTTTTAATTTCGCTTTTTCTTGGAATTGGTGGTGTGCTCCAAGCTTTTCCTTCAAAAGGTCACGTTCCATAATGTCTGCGTGGGTGATCCCTACTTCCTGTAAATCCTTGTCTACCTCACAAAACCAGGGGCCCTTGGGTTTTTTTTTTTTTTTACGGGTTAAGTGGCCATAGAAATATATTCTTCTCTTCCGAATTACTTGAGATATCCTTTCTACATGTTGGTACAGCTCATTGTTATGCCGTCTCCTGTATTCACCATCGTCTTTTAACGGCCCTAAGATCTTCCTGAGGAACTTCCTTTCCTTGGCTTCCAATTTCTCAACCAGACCCTTCCTATTCATTGCCAGGCATTCTGCTGCGTACAGCGCCTCAGGTCGGATTATTATTATTACTTGTCTGCAGTTGAAGCGTGCTGTAAGAAAATGGATCTCACGACTAGTGACCTTTTGTCGGCAACGAGGCATCTCTTCGCCACCGTACTGAAATATTCCGTCTCTGTACACTTCCGAATATTGTACAATAAGGATTAAATTACTAATACGTGAAACGAACCAACCAAATATCACACATCAAGGATGTTTTTACGCTATCATAATGCAAGCAATTAATTCATTGAATACCATGAATAGGGGCCCTATTTTGATTAATTTATGATACCTTCAAACACTTCCAGTTCTGCTGCGGTTTGTTGCCGAAGCATATGGACATACCTGTAACAAAAATAGATCAATAAGTTTTACGTATCTATTGGCTGTTTAAACCCAATACAAGAGACAGTCTGTAAATATGGATTGGCATGTAATATTGTTTTCAAACAATATAATATATAACTTTATTTTGTACTAAACAAAATCATAACATGAATATTCATATGAATATAGTCCTGTGAACTTGAACAATGTTCACATCAATGGGGTGTAATTACTAATATCCATGTTTCGGTTCAAAACCTTTATATTCATTCAAACCTGTGCGCGTGAAAGAAACAATGGCGCTGGTGGAGTCATGCAGTGTAGCTGTCAAATCACAGAGGGACGTAATTTATATCCAGAACCTCATGATTTACAAAAATATTCAATTATATGAATCAAGTAACTGCCGAGTGCAGTACTGTACAATGTATTCTAGCCTACATGAGCTCACTGGGCGAACAATGACAGTAGTCACCCCTTGAGGGGGAACATTAGTATCTTTGGAGCGCTGTAGATGGTGCTGCACTGCTACCAAGTACTCATGTGAACCTCGATCGTGGGAGTGAAATAGTGTGTGTGTGCTTCAGTCTGCAATGGGTCAAACAACACTGGTTAACGTGACGCGTCTACAGTCTATTCGCCACCGGGTAAGTTAGCCGTGGTCATTACGGCATGACTGCTGACAGTCGCTCACATCCGGGAGGCGAGGAGGTTGGAATCCCCCCGCCGGCAACCTTGAAGATGGTCTTCTGTGGTTTTCCATCTTCCTTCCAGGCAAATGCCGGGGTTGGTCCCTAACTATAGGCCACTTCCGCTACCTTCCAACTCCTCGTCCTTACATTCAAACTTTCCTCCCCATACAACACTCCACACGCGACGGTACTTGTAGCTCACCCATTGGGTGTCCGCTTCGAAGCAGCTACAAAACTGGCGAGCCGAACATGTCCTCGGACACTCCCGCCACTAAAAGCCATACGCTGAAAAAAAAATATAAAAAAAGCCTAATCGCCGAGTCGAGACAGTGGCCCTGGCTACCCAGACAGGGAAACGCGCCCAGTTCACGTCATTGGCTCTGCCGGACAGGGGTAGCCAAGAAGCTCCGAAATCATTAGTCATGCCGTGGCCCTAGAAAATACAAGACTTGAAGCACTTAGTGCTGTGCTGCACTGTATACTGTTGCCTGTCATAAGCTGTTAAGAACTCATTAATTAATACAAAAACGAACACTAAATAAACCGTGCTGTAGCATGTATCCGATAAGTCAGCCCGCTTCACATGTAGGCTATACACAGCACTGAAGTTGACGTACGTTCAACAGACACAGCTCTATGCACCCCTTACGGGCAGCCCTGCAATAATGTGTACAACTGTGTTTACTTCCACTTTCTCGACTCGGCGAACATACTTAGTGTGGTCTGCCTTGTTTTCAAATGATACAAAGTGTGAGTGTTTAACCCGCAGTGCGTGGAGGGTACAGTTCAAGACGGTGGTAGGCTCACTCATTTGGATCACCGTGAAGAGGAACCAGGATGTTGATTTCAACATCTTTGGCGACCAAGTGTTTCGAGATGACAACAACAATGTTAACAAGGCTGCACGCATAGGTGACAGGTTTCAAAAATAAATCGACTGCCTGTCTCACCTCCAATGGCCCACTAAATCACCCGATCTTAGCCCCATAGAAAATGTGTGAGATTCCTTGGCATAAGGGGGAGAGTGGGGGTAGGGGAGGGTGGCGCACATAAATCAGTATCTCCACAATTTGGTGGATTCATGCGATCTAGTCATCAGTGAGTGGTTTCCACTAGATATGACATACCTGCAGAGACTTGTTGACTCCCTTCCCTGCCAAATGAAGGGGGTAATCAATGCTAGAGGCGGTATGCGAATGATGATTAATGTTTGGTCCGGTGTACTCATGCCAGGCGAATAATGTAATATTAACACAGAAATGGCAATATTGTTGATCCCTTCACTGGCTTTATTCCGTCACGGTAAACTTAGTGTTATAAATATAATGAAGGTGTGAGTTGTATCATGTATTGTTGTGTTGATTATTTAAGGGCATTGCGACATCATGGTCATGTAGCCCTATGTACTTTGGTGTGCGAAGAATTTGTCTGATAACCTGTGTCACTGTGATGTCTGCACTACTGTGTGTATTTGGGATTGATGTAGGATTTGGGTAGGAAGTGGCCGTGGCCTTAGTTTAGGACCCATCCCGGAATTCACCTGTAATAGAAGTGGGAAACCATGAAATCCACTTCCAGGATAGTTGAGGTGGGAATCAAACTTGCCTCTTCTAAGTTTTGCCTCACGAGGTTGAGTGTGCCCCGTTCCAGCCCTCAGACCAGAATTGAAGTTCTTGGCAGAGCCTAGAATCGTACTCGGGCCTCCGCGGTGACAGCCACGAATGCTAGCCACTACGTAACGAGCCGGCCCCTTCATTTATTATTTACTAGCTGTGATACCTATTCTTTGCTACTGATGAGAGAATGGCTATGTGTTACCTTTGTAATTTGTGCTGCAATTGAACTTAGCCCTACATCACATGCTCGCAAACAATTTCATCCCCACAATGCACAGTATTTCATTTCCTTAATGAACGATTCCAAAGGTAGCTTTTAAGAATACTGACCCTACGTTTTATGCACGAATGCCACTTGAAGTTTTTAGCCTACTCTTCGCATTTTGTAAAAATGAGGAAAAAGTAGACTTATGAGATCGATCCGGGAAAATGTCTGTCTGTCCGTCTGTGTGTGTTCGCCCCTATCAACTCCTAAACGGCTGTAGCAATCGAAACCAAATTTGGTACGAGTAAAGAGCTCTATCTGTATATCTCAATGCCGTATCTGAAAATTATGTCAGTGGTACCAACTGCTGAAAAATCGCAATTGTAATTTCAGCTCCTTGTTGTATACCTTGGAAGGTATGTATGGAAGCTATATCAAAATTGGCACACATATAGATAATAATATTTCAGTTTAATTTCCACGAGGCCATGCATGATAGTGTTGCCAAAATGATTCTAAGCCTGCTGATAGGTCCAATTAGGTAGATTTCATTAGAAAGCTAACTATTGCAATGGGTCCCATGTTTCGACTTCCGGAAAATTTCGACATATCTTCGCGTTTCACATCCCCCAGACCCCAAAACCACCGTCAGTTCAAAAGTTTATATATAATTTATGTATATATATATATGTATATATATATGTATATCAGTTTCTTGTGGACACGATAACTGCCGTAATTTTGCACCAATTACTTCGAATTTTTTACCGAAGATGTATACCTATAAAATCTCGGTCGAGTTCGTTACTGGGCTAAATCGGTCGAAGGGGGTGAAAATGGGGGGCTTTTTTCGAAAAAGTGAAATTTCGCTATAACTCTCTTAATACGTGCAATATCGAATCCATTCAAAGTTCATAATATGTGTCGGATACGTGCCAAAAATTTATGTCAAATAAGATTTTTGATAGCACCAACCATTGACCAAAGGGGTGGAAAAAAGTGGGTTTTTCGGGAAACATTAATCATATCTCTCTTAATAGGCACAATATCAAAACCGTACAAAATGGACAATATTCCCCTAATAATTACCTAAAACTTTTGTCTGAAAGAATTTTTGATATGACCCACCATTACGCCAAGGGACGAGAAAAATGATTTCGGAATTATAAGAAAATGCCAAGAGCTATCAGTGGTTGCCATGGCAACACTACTAAATTGATGAGGCATGGACCATCAGACGTTGCCATGACAACGCACTTGCACGAGATCAGATTCAGTATTTCCATCTGATTAAGTGGTTGGTTGGTTGGTTCTTAAGTTTAGGGGCTGCGACAACGCGGTCATGTAGCCCCGTGTACTTTGGGTGTGTGTAGAATCTGTCTGATAACCGGTGTTAATTGTGATGACTGTATTAGTGTGTGTTATCTGTTTGTTAATTTAAGTACTGCAACTAACAATTTTTCAGATAGTTCCTACTTTTGCCGCCAAGCGCCACTGTCAACGACTACGAGGCCAAGTTCAGAACTGAGCTACTAGACGCCGCCGCAGTCGGCTCTTGGCAACGAACATAGAAACCTAAGAGCGTTGTATACATTCTTAACCTATCCAATTTAGCTTCACACAGGTGCAATTAGTGGAAGGATCTTTAACATGCCATAAATCTATGACATGGGACCGCCGGCTTTACTTCCCCTCCGAAGGAAGGCATACTGAGGGATATTTAACGCTCTTAAAAAATCCGACGGCTTCGGCCGGGTTTGAACCCGGTATCTTGGGCATAGAAGCTCAGCATGTTACCGACTACGCCACCAAAGCCGCCTGATAAAGTGGGAAGCGGCTTCGGTGACGTAACTGGTAGCATGCTGAATGTCTATGCCCAATGTCGCGGTTTCAAAGCCGGCCGAAGTCGTCGGATTTTCTAAGAGCACTAGAATCCCTCAGTATGCTTTCCTTTGGAGGGGAAGTTCCAACGTTCGTTGCGAGTTGATGGTTGGGGTGGCATCTTGTAGCCAAGTTCACAGCTAGGTGTCGTTGACGGTTGTACCTGGTAGCAACATTAGGAACTACTGCTTGAAATTGACCGTCTGCAGTACTTACATGAATTAAGACTAATACAGCCATTACAATTCACACCGTGTATCAGACAGATTCTACACTCACCCAAAGTACACGGGGTTAGATGACCGCGTTGTCGCAGCCCCTAAACTGAGGAACCAACCAGAGGTAGATTTCGTTAGAAAGATAACTATTGCAATGGGTACCATGTTTCGACTTCCGGAAAATTTCGACATATCTTCGCGTTTCACATCCCCAGGCCCCAAAACCACCGTCAGTTCAAAAGTTATATATAATTTATGTATGTATATGTATATCAGTTTATTGTGGACACGATAACTGCCGTAATTTTGTACCAATCACTTTGAATTTTTTACCGAATACGTATACCTATAAAATCTCGGTCGAGTTCGTTACTGGGCTAAATCGGTCGTTGGGGGGTGAAAATGGGGGGCTTTTTTTTTCGAAAAAGTGAAATATTGCTATAACTCTCTTAATATGTGAAATATCGAATCCGTTCAACATTCATACTATGTGTCGGATAAAGCCCAAAAATGTATGTTTGAAGAGTTTTTTTTATAGCACCAACCATTGACCAAAGGGGTGGGAAAAAGTGGGTTTTTCGGGAAACATTAATCATATCTCTCTTAATAGGCACAATATCAAAACCGTACAAAATGGACAATATTCCCATAATAATTACCTAAAACTTTTGTCTGAAAGAATTTTTGATATAACCCACCATTATGCCAAGGGATGAGAAAAATAATTTCGGAATTATAAGAAAATGCCAAGACCTATCAGTGGTTGCCATGGCAACGCTACTAAATTGATGAGGGATGAGCCATCAGACGTTGCCAAGATAACGCACTTGCACGAGATCAGATTCAGATTTCCATCTAAGTGTGAAGCGGCTTCGGTGACGTAACTGGTAGCATGCTGAATGTTTATGCCCAAGGTCGCGAGTTCAAAGCCGGCCGAAGTCGTCGGATTTTCTAAGAGCGCCAAAAATCCCTCAGTATGCTTTCCTTTGGAGGGGAAGTTCCAACGTTCGTTGCGAGTTGCTGGTTGCGGTGTCATCTAGTAGCCAAGTTCACAGCTAGGTGTCGTTGACGGTAGTACCTGGTAGCAACATTAGTAACTACTGCTTGAAATTGACCGTCTGCAGTCCTTACCTGAATTACAGACTAATACAGCCATCCCAAAGTACACGGGGTTACATGACCGCGTTGTCGCAGCCCCTAAACTGAGGAACCGACCAAAATCTCTGCGGGAGATATAATTTTGCGTGAAGAAGTAACAGACCGTTACATAGTTGCACATCAGTGTCGAAACCTAGCATAAGGACAGTGTGACCACAAGTATAAAAATGGACCCCAAATGACAAGAAGGTTACCGTTCCCATAAGACAATAAAATGTTTAAAATAAGCATAAAATGACGAAAAACAAAGTTAATTAAGCTCCAATTATAAAATACCTTCTCGCATTAAATGAGGTCTGATCCTTCTACGAAAATCTGCATATTCTGCCTATTTTCGCCTATCCCCAAGTTTGTCCGGTGAAATCTACCTCCGCCTTCCGGCGTGCCGAGAGGACTTTTTTTAAATGCATATAACTTCTACTCTAACATTTGGACTTCAACCAAATTTCGTATGTCCTATGTGTACATAGACAGCTATGACTGAGCATAATATTGAGAACCACCAGGGCTGCCAACTGTTAATAAATGCACTCTCTATTGTTTTATCCAAATACCAATATATCGGAAAGTATGCACACAGACAGCTTTTAACTATGCACACGTATAGTCCCTGACATTCTAGATTAATTTGGTATAAGTAATGGACGTCAGTACTACCAACATGATTCTAAGCCTGCCGATAGGACCAATCGTAAATACATGTAACGTCTATACTATCAATTGGATTTCAACCAAATTTCGTATGTGCTATGGGTACTATAACAGATATGACTATACGTATTCTAAAGAACAAACAGGACTGTCAACTGTTAATAAATGCTGTCTCTATTTTTTTACACTACTATCAATATATCAGAAGTATTCAAGCCAACAGCTCTAAACTTTGCACACGTACAGTACCTTACATTATAGATTAATTTGGTAACTAATATACGTCAGTGCATCCAACATGATTCTAAGCCTGCTGATTGGTCCAATTTTAAAATGCATGTAACTTCTATAAAAATAAATGGATTTAATCCAAAATTGGCACAACAATAGATCATAATAGTTCAGATTATTTCTGACCAGCACTTGCATGCTATTGTTGGCAACATGCTTTTACGCGTGCTGATAGATCCAGTGTCTAACTGCATGTAACGTCCATTGGACTTCAACCAAATTTTGTATTCGGTACCTTAAGAGATGGAACTAAGAATATATTCAGTCACCAGGGCTGCCAACTGTAGTGCTCTATGATGCGTTTTTTTTTAATATTAGTAATTGCTTTAGTGTTTGAGTTCACGGAATTGAACCGCGTGAAATTGTTCTCATTATTTGGTGATATTTGATCCTTATCTTTTCTCATGGACCTGCTGTATGTAGACTACATTGTTGGGTGTGAAAGTATTTTCTTTAGGTATTTGTTTTCTTGTTTTCATTTCTTTGTTAAAGTTTTCTTTCGTCGATATTCCGTATTGTCCGTCAATGCCCAAGTAATACAGTGGATAACTAAAGTCCTGCGTGGATGCGCATATAGTTTGCATGGCTGTGTGGATAGCGGATGATTCATGGTTTTTGGGCTAATGCCGTGTGAAATTAAATTAAATACCACCAGACGTTTCGAAGGAAACCTGCCTCCTTTTTCAGTGGAATTATACAATGTTGCCAAGGAACGTATATCAACGAGATTACAAAACAAACAAAAAAACAAAAACTAGGTAAGTTCCTCTGTTCGTCACCAGAGAGCAGCTGCCAGAAATTACTGTATGTTTTTTTTGTAATCTCATTGATATACGGTACTTTTGTTGGCCAAATTATTTAATTTCAGTGAAAAAGGAGGCATGGTTCCTTCGAAACGTCTGGTGGTATTTAATTTAATTCCATACGGCATTAGCCCAAAAAACATGAATTATTTGAATAAAATTTTCTGTTATGATTTTTATGTAAGATGATGATTTAAGCTAATCCTATTCAAATTAAGTCATTAAGCATAATTGACACTCAGAACTGAAAAGGGTTGCAATTCTGGCTGTATAACATTCATATTAAACAAAGCACATGGCATACTGTACCCGATACCTAGTTGAGGCTATCGGCTACGCCAGTTGTTGTAGAACCGTAGTTGAGATTTGTGGTCAAGGAGAAAAGATAGCGCTCAGATCGAGTCAGAAGAGTTGCAGGAAATGACGTAGGAGGCTGAGGGAGATGGAGCCACTACCCCTCAAACGTAAGGAATCACGGGAGAAATAATGGATGTTTATAAAGATTAATTAGAAATAAAATCGTATCTAACCTCAGAAGAGAAGGAAATAACGAGAAGTATTATTGATAACAACTTGAAGAAAGGTGGATAACTCCTTAAGTTATGTTATGACTTTATAGCAGAAGATAGGGGTCGAGGTTAGATCTGTGACGTCAGACAGCGGAAGGAAGGAGGAAGTCACGTGCTAGGTCAAGGTGAGGTGGCCGCACGCAGTGACAAGAGCGAGGGGTATCAATCAAGCAACACAGTTGAGTTGATTAAGTTGTGCGGTAACAGTAGGTGCACGCAAAAAGTCGTGGAGCGATACAGTTTACAAGGCAGTGCAGTACGGCGAATTACATGCAGGAGAGAGTCGCTAGGCGAAGCCGGCAATGTAATCTTAGGAGTTCCGTATTATTGGAGCACAGGCTGTCCGAAGGGCGAGTCAAGCAAGACGTTAACTTTAGCCAGGAAGCCGGTGATTAGACACATGTTATTTTCAACATTGCACTCACATACAAGTGAAACAGCTACGCTTTTACAAGCTTATAACGTACCGAAGTAACACGCAATATTCCACTAGGAATGAGAAACATTATTTTGGCTACATTCTCAATGAATAACCGCGTAGCGAAGCAGTATAATGAGGCCAGTGTTTAACCTCATATTACACATGGACGGTGAAACAGAACGTATCGTGCTGTGGGCGACATTTTGTTACGATGTGATAGTCATCGAGTTGAACATTATACTCTGACATTTTTCAAGTTTGAGATGTTAGGACTTGGATTTCAGCAGTCCAGTCGTTCAGTCCAGTTACAGTTACACATTTTTCTACGGATAGTCAGATGGACTTAACTTATTTCAGCGGTGTTACAGCATATTTTATAATGCATTTGAACCGGACATATTTAAGGCGACCATGGGGCCGTTCAAACATTACTGCTTTTGGCAAGTTAGGATGTGTGAACTTATGCACTTTGTGAATAGTGGCACGTGCAGTATAAAAGTTACACGTCATGAACATTTATAAAATTTATTCACAAAGAACACAGATACAGGGTGTCTGACAAATAAGTACACTTTTTGAAGTCACAATAATTTTCTACCAGTGCAATTCGATCATAGTGAAGACTAACATTATTAATGAGTGTCGATCGAACTTTTTACTGAACAGTGGCGTAACACATCCAAAAAGAGAATGGGGTACTCAATGTTTTCGAACTTTTGTGGAGAATTTTGGACAATATCCATGATGGATACTCTTCATTTCATCATGTCGAGCTAGGCGGATACGGAGACGTGATGGCAGCTCAGAGCGATGGATTCGGTTCCTAACGAAGAGGATTATTACAACATCAAGTTCACTTGGATGGAGTCAGGTGTTAATTCAGTGATTAATACAGTGTTTTTTCGTCGATCTTGCGAGAAATCTGTGGCAAACACTTGGATTACCGAAAATCTTTGAATTTTATTAACATCTGGAATATGAAGGTATTGTAAGAGTTATGGCATTACTGATATGATTTTTACATGAACACTGGGCACACTCGTATTTTGATAGAAGTGTTATTATTACTTTTTCGACATGGCTTGAATGTTTTACCACTCCGTTTGCTAAAATATGGTGTTACCATATGATATGGCAGGCACATTTATCCAACGTTCTCGCCATTGATTGACTTTATTAAGCAGGATTTTTGTTCTCTATATTTTTCTGCGATGATAGTATTTCTGATTATGGATATTTCTTAGCGAGTGTTTCGAACTCGTGATCTGCAATTGCCTAGTTAGAATTTTTCGTCAGTTCATTGCATATTAGCGAGTATGTAGAGTTCATCAGCAGGGATTTTTTTCTTTTATTGGATTGTTTGGTGTATTAAATTTTATTTGCTCAAGTGAATGCATATTGCTTTTATGTGACAATTAGAATCTTGCTGATTCCAATCATGTACACTCATTCACTAGTCTACGAGACGGGGCCTGTTACCTTGAGTAACTGTGTGGTGGCACTCACCTAACCTGTCATTTTAGGGATTTTTCATCTTAGTCTACGAGGCGGGGCCTGTTACCTTACGTAGCTGTGTGGTGGTACTCACCTAACCTGCCAATTTAGGGTCTCATATTATCATCTGAGTGTAATTATGATCCTAAGAGGATTAAACAATAAACTACCAGTCACATATTAGTTGATTTTTGTTAAATAAGCTAAAAAAAAATGTCAGCAGGGGGATACTTTGTAATTCTTGTTTTGCCAATCCAATAGTTTGTTGCAATACTCTTTTGAGAGTATATTCATTTAACAGTCAATATTTTGTTACTCTTTGTGAGTGATTTCATACCTTTGAGAAGGATTTCAAGTAATTGAGTCTTGTAAGACGAGTTATTTATTGTACGAATTTATTTTGAGGCAGATCATTATCAGATATTTTTGATGTGAGTTAATATAACACATTGTTTTTTTAAGTAAATCTTGAGGATCTTAAGAGAGTTTATACTCTGAATTAAACCAAAGCTTGAATTGGATTACGATTACTAAGGTAATTTTCCTATTGTTTAAGAAGTTGTCCAGACATGACAATATTAATTACAGTTCTTGTAGATTATGTGCGTTAACCATCTGAAGCCAGTTATATTTTTTGTGGATCATGCTACGTGATGATGTGAAGTATTTTTGATAGGAGTTTTTGAAGTTGCCAGTAGAAGGTGTGCAATATTGCCAATGATAGTTTGGAGGCAGACATGAGGTCGTTGAACCCAGTCTAGCGTGTGCTGAAGAATTGTGGTGTTATGTGAAATAATTATGGTATTCAAATGTGATATTTGACAACGTGGAATTAAATGGTGAAGTTTTGGATAGTGAGATCCGACGTGATTTTGTGAAGGCAACGTATTATTTTGGCATGATAATTAAGTATGAGGTATAGCTTGGAACTGGTTAAATTTTAAGACAACGTTCTATAACCAATATTAAACATTTTTTAGGAAATTAAATAAATAAATTTTTTTTTTGATAATCCAAGATTTTCTAATAATAATAATAATAATTTATGGAATTATAATCTGAAGTTTAAGCATATTAATGATCTGACCCGATGAATTAAATAAATTAATAGTTGATTAAACAGCTGATAAATAAATGAATTAAATGGTGATAATTAATTAAAGGAGCTGATAACAATAAAATTTAAATTAATTTAAAAACGATATGATTTAAATAAACTGAGGAATTGCAACTTAAATTAATGAATTAAATCATTTAAATGGATGGATTGAGATAATTTAATTTAAAATGAGATATTGAAATGAGAGTGTGTGTGTGAGTTACAAATGATTTAATGAATTGATGAATATAATATTTATTTAAATGATCTGATGGTAATGAATTAATAATTCTAATTTGAGTATAACGAAAAACGGAATGAGAGCTGATGTGAGAAATATTTAATTATTTTGACATGATAATGATGTTGATGACAGATGAGTAGTGAAGTTTTCTTTGATTCACAACCGAGTAGTGGTTAGCGATGATGTAAATATGGTGTATAAATTAATTGTTAATTTTTAAGGAATGATTGTTGAGATTTCCAACAGGATTAATGCCAATTAAGCCATAAATGATTGAATAATTAAATATAAGTGTTTTTATGATATTTTGTGTTAGACAGATTAACATTTCTTGACATCCACATTAGTGATGTTACGTTAACGAAAGTTAGGTCTCAGGGATCACGAAATGTCAGTGACGAAAAGACATAGTGCTACGGTGACCCTGAGAATTCAAGCGAACTTTAGTTATTTTTATTTTTCATGTGGATGAAAATAATTTAAGATAGTGCAGAGATGGTTCGATTTGTGAGGACTATAACATCATAACTTTTACATTCGACCATACTCTTAGGCAGGGTTAGTGTTTATTTTTCTGTCTGACTGATCAAGTTTAAATACATTTTGTTTTTATCTTAGTTGTGATCTGATGATGATGTTGTTTCCCAATCCTTTCCTTTGTCTCAATTAAGGCTTAACCAGAAAGGATGTGGTTTGCTAGAGGTTCAGTTGATGGCGCCCATTTTTATTTGCTATTATGATTAAATTTAAGGCCGTAACGGCCCAAGAGATACTTTATCTCGTGTTACCCTCTGCTTTTGTGATATTTCAACTGAATTTCCGACACATTCCTTATTTTATTTCATGTTCATTTAACTCCACTCTGGCCTGGGATGCCAGGTATGCGATGTAATGGCAGATGGGTCATCGCATGCCTCGGATGAGCGGGTGCAATACATAGCCTAAGACAGGCCACGCCAACGCGAGCACTTAGAGCGGGGCGGATGCGGATAACGTTTTGTTTATCCGCGAAGGGCTCTACGGATAACTCCAAATTGTTTCAAGGAGGATCTCGAAGGTGGTTTACAACACATTTACGAACGTGGTCTTTCATAGCGAACTCCATCATTGTGTAGATATTCCATTGATAACTCATAGACAGTTTGTGACAGGAAGAATAATTCATTGCCAGTTTACAGTACCAGATATTTCACCAATTCTCCCCTCCTTCCTCCTCGAGTAGTGACGGTAGCATAATTGTGATTTGATTTCGTTTTATAAAGGAGTTGAGGAACAAGAATTCCCGAGGATTCATGCCCTTGCCCTGAAATTTGTTACTATGTTCGGAACATCGTTCGTTTTTTAACAAATGTTTACAATTATGAATATTAACAAAACAAAAATGAGATCAAGTTTGTCTGGTGCTTCCTTGGAAGCTATACTTCGGATTGCAACTGTCAAAACGATTGTTCCAAATATCGTAATATTGGTGGCTTCAAACCGATGCCAAAGATAAACAAAGAATGTTGAAAATGTGTGCAAAATCAGGAGCACAATAAAATTATTATTTCTGTTTGTACACAAAATTGGCATTTGGTGCTTTTGTCGGTGCCAACTGGTGCTCGCGAAGCACCTGAGTTGGCGTGGTCTGGCCTAAGAGAACGACTTTCTCCTCAAATGTCTAAATGTGTTTCTTTAGCACTTTATGCTTTATCTAATCTATACTAATATAGTAAAGCTGAAGAGTTTGTCTGTGTGTTTGTGTCTTTAAACGCGATAATCTCTGGAACTACCAGTCGTATTTGAAAAATTATTTTGGTATATGATAGCCATATTCAAGAGGAATAGTATAGGCTATGTTAAATTTCAGACAGACCACTCCATTCCCTGCATTTAGGCCCTTTTGCACAAATCTACACCGTTTCACCGATCTAATAACTTGACGGGCATATTGTCTCTAGGCGACAACGACTAACACGGTATCATGATAGACAACGCCACACCATTGATAGAGAGGTTGTCACTAGGCAACAACGATTTACTTTGTATCATGATAGTCCGGTAAAATTTGCTAAAGGACTCATGGGAAAACTGACCGATTGACAATCAAGGATTGTGTTGGACTGTAGTATTCTCTATGCTATCGTATGTATGTCTACCCCTTATTATTCCCGTTTTCCAACGGGTTCGGGGATGAGATGCGATGGAAGTCCTTGTGGCGATGGTTTTTACGGCCGGATGCCTTTCCTGACGCCAACCTCAGGAGAGGAGTTAATGAGAGATGAAATGAATGATGGTGAATGATACTGGGCAAGGATGTGTAAGGAAGCGGCCGTGGCCTGTCAGAAGGTACCGTCCCAGCATTTGCCTGGTGTTGAAAATGGGAAACCACGGAAAACCATTTCAAGGACGACCGACGGTGGGGCTCGAACCCACGCGTCTACCGAGTCAGCAGAGAGCTTGGCCCCATGACCTAATGCTGCGCTTTAGCCAGCGTAGCCACTACTGTCGGTATTCTCTATGCTATCGTATGCACAGTTAATCAGCATATTAGCAAAATGTAATGTAATGCTATAATTATTATTACTATTCGTTTTCATACCGGTACGCCGCCTGATGTGCGCTGATTTGCCCAGCCCCATTCCCAAACAACATAACTCTCGCCTCGCTAAGCGCTGCCACTACGTTCCTCTCCTACCACTGCCACAACAGTGCTGTGTTTGCCGCTACAGCAGAGCACAGGTGCTTTCGTCAGTGCCAGCTGGTGCTCGCGAAGCACCTGAGTTGGCGTGGCCTGGCCTAAGAGAACGACTTTCTCCTCAAATGTCTATACGTGTTGCTTTAACACTTTATGCTGTATCTAATTAAATATATTATTGTAATGCTAGTAGATTAGGATAACAAACGTGCGGATGCACATAAAAGTCGTGCGGATGCGGGGCGGGTTGCGGATAACAGTCGTGCGGATGCGGGGCGGGTTGCGGATAACAGTCGTGCGGATGCGGGATGGATGCGGATAAAAGTCTTGTGGATGCGGATAACGTTTTGTTTATCCACGAAGGGCTCTACGGATAACTCCAAATTGTTTCAAGGAGGATCTCGAAGGTGGTTTACAACACATTTACGAACGTGGTCTCTCGTAGCGAATTCCATCATAGTGTAGATATTCCATTGATAATTCATAGACAGTTTGGGACAGGAAGAATAGTTCATTGCCAGTATACAGTACCAGTTATTTCACCAATTATTAATTTCATTGATTACTTTTCAGTCGGTCGTATTGTATTAGACGAGAAATGTGAGTCTCTACTTGAAGCATTATACATCTGATCAATTATTATTTGCACAGATTACAAAGGGAGAATTAGAAGTTGCCATGTTTCGTTCATTAAGCGAACATCATCAGATCTCTAGGTAAATCAAATCAATCACATACACAAGATAACAAATCAAGACAACTAACTAAGACTCCCAAGCACCACCAATGTGTGGCTACAACTGCTGTGATATGCGTTAGCGATAAGTCCCCGAAATAGAACTAAGGTCACTTTGTTAAAATGTTGTGGTTGTGTTTTGTACATATGTAAATAACACTCATGGAAAAAAAAAGACACTCTCTGTCTGAAAACTTCGGTGAATGGGTCTATATTACGAACAGATTGTTGGCTTACCTGAAACAGCCGTTACTATCCTTCAACGGAATCCCCGTGGATGGTTATGCACTTCTTACAACGGCTGTACAAGTCCTGGCATAGTCTTCGTGAGGAATAGCCTTCAGTTGGGTCGTCACATCACGTTGGATGTCCGAAATGTTCGAAAACCTCTGGCCCTTCAGGGCTTTTCGGCGACCCTGGACCCCGATACTCCATACATTGACGCTTGCCTTCGAGGTCGTACCTCAGGCACCAGGTCTCGTCACCCGTGACGATTGGTTTTCAGGACCATTCCATTCCATTTCATTCCACGGAACAATCACCCTTGTCATTGCCACCCGTCGAACAGGTGTGCACGTTAGGTTGCATAATTTCACCCTTCTCATTGCCGTCCGTCTATCAGGTGTGCAAGGCAGGTTGCATAAATTCACGCTTCTCTCTAGCTTTCAATTTCGAGTTTTGACGACCCAGGCTATTCCTAAAGAAGACTAAGCCAGAAGTTTCCAGGACTAGTTCAGTCGTTCTCAGAAGTGCATAACCATCAACGGGGATTATTTCAAAGGACAGTAACGGCTGTTTCAGGTAAGCTAACAATCCGTTCGTAATATGGACCCATTCACCGAACTTTTCAGACAGAAGGTATACATTTATTAGTTTTTGTTCACTATTATAATGGGGCAATTTTTAGGATTACGCGTTTCAACCTTCAAGTGCTCATCATTAGATCTTGATTACTGTGTTGAGGTTTAACTGTATAAGGTGCGTTCAAAAAGTAACGAGCCGGAGGCTGTAACGCGCAAACGAGTGACGACATCGGCTAATCGTGGTGTGTGTAACGAGGTGGGGTTCCGACCAGAGCGTGTAAGGTCACAGCCCGTCGCTAGAGGGCACGCGTGCACGTCACATGACGATACAAAGCGAGCAGCAGCATGCATCAAACGTCCAACGCTGCCAGTCGCATTACAAACAGTGACATGGAGGCGTCAAACGAAGAGCAAAGAGGTGTTCGGTTTCTGACAGCGAAAGGAGTAGGGGGAACGGACATTCTTCGCCGAATGTCACAAGTATACGGCGAACATTGCATGACCCTTGCAAGGGTCAAGGCGTGTCACAAGCGTTTCAGGGATGGACGGGTGTCGTTAGCAGATGATGCCCGGTCTGGGGCACCTACCTGAATTACCGATGACAACGTCCAGCTTGTTGATGCACTCATTACCCAGGACCGCCGAGTGACAGTGAACGCCATAGCCGACGTGGTCGGATTGAGCGACGGAAGTGTGCACACCATCATGAAGGAACGACTGCACTTGCGGAAAGTGTGTGCCCAATGGGTGCCCCACAGTCTTCAACCACACCAGGAAGCATGTCGAATGGCCTACTGTCTTGGTCTTGGTTGCACGATTGATGCATGCTGCTGCTTGCTTTGTGTCGTCACGTGACGTGCACGCGTGCGTTCTAGCGACGGGCTGTGTCCTTCCATGCTCTGGTCGGAACCCCACCTCGTTACACACGCCACGATAAGCCGATGTCGTCACCGGTTTGCGCATTACAGCCTCCGGCTCGTTACTTTTTGAACGCACCTTATATATACAAGTATAGGCCTATTAACTAACTACCATTTGTAGTCATCTACATGATAAAATATTTGTTAATTTTCTCCCAATCTAATTGGGCACACTCGTGTTGAGCGGCTGAAAAGCAATATTCTGTTAGGTCAAGCTCTATGCCTCTCACCAAGGCGGACCGAGTTCGATTCCCGGTCACTGCATGTGAGATTTTCGATGTGAAATGCCATGTCCTGTGGCTCGGATTCCACGTAAAACGGAGGTCCCGTGGCTTATGATCGCGAGATTAACGGTCTCGTTAAACTACAAGCTTCCTTCCTTCCAATATTCTGTTAGGTTAGTTAAGTAACACTGAAACATGGCTTCTAATACTTCGATAGATCTTTTGTGTTCTAATATTTTTCTAAAAAATTGACTTTCCTATTACTATTAATTCTTTAATATTTTTATTATTATTACTATAGACACGAAATTTATATACTGGTCGCATATACGTAAGGCAGCAGACAAGGTGGAGGTAGTGACAGCTGCCATTAGTAGACTCATGGCTAATCTACATGGTCCGAGACAAAGCAAGCGTCAACTAATAATGTCCACAGTTCAGTCATTTCTTCTGTATAGCATAGATTCGGTGTTATTTGCTGAGGATGGAGAAGTATAGAAAATTCATAGCTGTAATTCATACCAGAGGAGCTCTGAGAGTAGCGTGTACTTACCGTAGTTTCGGAACTTGCAGTTCTAGTTGTCTCAGGTGTTGCACCAGTTGACTTCTCGCGAAAGAACATACGGACATACACTTCCGACGAGAAGAACTGGGCAAGGTCCAAGCCCGTAAGGAAACTATGTTACGCAAGATAGAACTTTGGCAGAAGAGGTGGAAAATACAATCTAAGAGGAAGAATGACGTCTCGGTTGATTAAAAAAAAAAGGAAGCTTGTAGTTTAACGTGAGCGTTAATCTCGAGATCATGAGCCACGGGACCTCCTTTTTACGTGGAATCCGAACCACAGGACATGGCATTTCACTTCAGTTGATACATAATCTGGTTGAGTGAACAAGTAGAAAACATGGTGAGATTAATTATTTCTGACTCAGATGTTCACAGGTCATAGCTACATTCTGAGTTACCTTCATCATATGGCCAAAGAAAGGAATTCATATTGCTAGAACCAAGGAGATGCCTATCATACGTTCATCGTCTGTGTTCGTTGTGCAGCAGAAAAACAACAACTTGAAGCTGATGTTGGTCCAATAACGCCGGACAAACTAGTTGCAAATATGCTGAAGAACCAGTTCAACTGGTATACGGTTGCTTACTTCGTCGTGGCGGTCTTCGTTTTAGGAAGACGAATGGAGACGTTTATGATTTAGGGGATTAAGTCTGCGATCTGCGGATTGAGTATGAATAGAGACGTGAGAGGTGCTTGTGAAGCATAGAAAATAACTCAATCCTGAAGGAATAAGAAAGTGGTCTCGGGATGGATCTTTGTCAAGAGGTCAGGGTGTGGTTTTTAATGGGTACGAATCCCATACACTTGAGGAGTGTGGATCCTTCTCAATTGTCTGATGTACGATTTTCCACATTCCTCGTAAAAATACTATTATTATTAGTATTATTATTCAATTAGTGAACAGACACCACACATCATTTGTGTACTCTTCCTTTAACTACTACAAATGTATTCTATTAAGCTTCCTTAACACAGCCTGTCGTGAGCTTTGAAGAGCTTCCCTACATTTTCTCTACAAGCCAGTAGAGACAGTTGTAGTGACAGGGACGCAGGCTGCACTGCTGGTTGCTGTGTGCACGGCGCACAGACATGCTAAGCTCTCCGCTGTCCAGCCCGTACTGGCACAAAAACTCACACAGCGGCTGGCACAGTGTTCCGAAATACGCGGCACTCCAAACATAGGATTTATTCTGGCACCGCGATATGAGCATCAACATGCAATGGCGCGTCATGCTTTGGTTACTGAATTTCTTACCGGAGAAGACACACTTGGAGAATTAATAATATTATTATCAACACGAGGTGAAATAAATAGCAGTACAAGACTGGCAACACGCCGAATCACTGTCAGTTTAAAAGGCTAATAACTTTTCTTTCATCCTAAACGTCGCAGAAGGAGAATTGTTCTGAGATTTATTCGGAATGGAATATGTTGAAACATAATGTTGGAGCTAGCTGTGTGGCTGAGCTTGTGAGGCACCCGCCACGTGTGCTCTCGACCTTTAAACAAGCCATGCAGCCAATTTAATTTTAATTAATATTTATTAACCGGCCACGGTGGCCGAGAGAGCTAACATGCTACCTCGTGCCTCGAAGACATCTGTAGAGCGTGAGTTCGAATCCCACCTCGGTCGTCCTGAAAATGGTTTTTGTGGTTTCCCATTTTCACCACCAGGCAAATGCCGGGACGGTTCCTTTCAATAGATCCACGGCCGATTTCCTTCAAATACCCCTTCCCTGATCCGTCATGAAAATAAAAATACATGGCCATTGGCTGCATTAATAATAATATTATTAATAACATTTATTTACTTTGTTGTGATGAACAAAGATGGTATAAGCAGGTTGATATTTTTGCTCAGAAATTAAATGTACTTGTCACTATAGATAACATGTTCTTGGCCGATTTCTAACCAAGCTAAGTTCAGTTACAAGACCAAAATACTTTCCGCTGAGTCATGTCTGTCTGGCAAGCCATGAAAACAAATACTTATACAGTCTGTTGCTCGTTAAGGAAGGACGTTTCTAGCTTTATGTGACACTTAAATTATGAGCCACGAGGAGCCCCACATTACTTTATACGCACGTGAACGAAATTAGTTGGTGTTGAATCTTTTAGGGGCTTTCCGACATCGTAGTCTTGTAGCCCCGTGTACTTGTGTGTATGTTTGTCTGATAACCAGTGTCGCTGTATGTCTTTACTAGCGTGTATCCTGGTAATTGAGGTAGGATTTGGGCAGGAGCAACCGTGGCCTTAAGTTAGGTACTGTCCCCGTATATTCTAGAGGCGGTCTGTTGGATATCCGAAGCAACGACTGGATTCGTAGACCCTGACTGCTCCGGCGCAAAATACAAGTCAAAGATCTACCTCCAACGAGACCCTCGCGAATATACGTGGCGGAAATTACAATACAACTGTGAATTGCATGAAAAATACACTTAGCTCGCGGTAAAACACCTACCTTAATCTCGGGAATCTCGTGGTCAGCTTCTCTGGACCTAAAATGGGTTTCACAGTTGCATCTTCTTTTATCTAAAATAATTCACGACAACACGGCTTCTAATAAAACTAAACAATTTATTAACAAATGTTAACTAAAGCTAAACATTCACACTACAAAATAAAATACACACTCCCATTCGTTCATCTCCACTCTCACGCCACTGACAAAACAGCGTTCTATCATCATAATGACAAAATTCGGTGTAGCTTGGGTCTATACAACAATCTGTACAACAATTACACACCTCGGTGAATTAACATTCTTCTGGCACGTTCCCAAGCACATATGGGCGCTCGGCGCACGCGATCATTGCCACGTGTCCGATGACATAACATTCACCGCTACATTCCCAGTCTGACTGGTTAAAAGAAAAGAGCGAGACGGGCAGTTCGCCACATCTCTCGCTATGGCCTTGGTTGGAAACGAGTTTTAAAGAAGTCCCCGCTATCCCAGCCTGGTCCACAAACGAGCTCTTCATAACAATGAAAACTGTGTTAAATGAAGGCAGATTCACGTCAGACAAATACGTGAACTGCACTCAAATCCTACCTGCTACTGGCATAAAACTTCTATACACACTAACATTCACACTCTCGCATTGAGACGTCCCAATGGAGTTCATTTCATTCGCACTGAACAAGAAACAAACCACATGCAATCATATACTCATTCACACTCTAATCTTTACGTTAAATAAACGAAAACTTCCTATTCTTAACACGTTATACTCTAGATTGATAAATAATAAAGATTAACACTAAAAGAATTTATAATGATGCTTATATCACCAGCTATAGTCCTTCCAAAGTAATAGCGTCTAAATACAGTCGAGCCTGCGCTCTGATCTAGCAGTTATGTCAAATACAGTGAACTGTGATCTTTAATATCTTCTACATCACCAGAAATAACCACCACAAGTGTCTCCTATCTGATCTGGTGTCAAAATAAGTTTAATACATTCAACCACTGAAGGTGAATCATACGCTGTTACAAGTCTGGTTTAATAATCTCGATAAAATTATAGCATAACAGCTGTCATCATCAATTTCCTGTTCCAATTTCAACCGTGAACCTTCCTGTCCTATCTAAATTCCATGTCGTGTATAACAAAATAAGGAGTACTCTCTACTCACAGTCTAAATGCCTTTGCCAACACTAGTCATGCCCACGCAATGACTGTACTATAAAATGCGGAACACACCTTCGCAATAACCTCGTATGCCAACTACATACGGAAATACACAAAAAAACACTATCAAAGGATTATCAACTCCACTTCTATCAACCTGGCATTCCTTCAAAAGGGCATAATTTCACAGCGTTGTCACCACAATCACTGGTCTGATGAACAATAACAACAATTGTTAAATTAATAATTTATACATCTTAACGACCTCTGGAATTCACGATACTGAACCTCCTCACTTAATACTCTTGAAACGATACTCTGATAAGTATAAACTGTCGTGCATACATATAATAAAAATACTACATCTTATCTTCACACATCTGGGTTCGACTTTAATCGAAGAAGGAATATTATGTCTACAACGTGACATGATATTACTCCTCGTAAGTAATTAATCACAAAATCATATCTATGTGTTTGTGTCCAACAAGAATCTATCACGACGAGGATATCAAATGATAACTACCCTAACGTCGGATGATAAATAATCTTCCAAGAAGATTCTAGCTTCAAATAAATTAAATGACTGAAAGTTCAAAGCTTTCTTCAATAAAAACATACAGTTAGTCATATTCGTAATCTCAACATTCAGAACGAATGTCTTTGAGTTCTGGCGATAATAATCGTGTCCACGTTAAATGTTTCTTTTCCTCAATGTGACATTATATTTCACAATATATCACTACCAAGATCTTCTTTCTTGACGTTTCTTCTCGACGGATAAAATGCCCAAATTAAACTAATAAAAATTAATTTAATGGGTAACATAGACGAAAATGTCTATCACCTGTATTCAAAATGAATACAAAAACGTCGAAAAAAAATTACTGTTCCTTAAAGGAAATGACAAAATCTTGTTCCTCGAACAAGTACATAATCTCAGTTCAGAAACTGGATTCCTAACAAACGAAGATAATAGCATCTCTAGACGATCACTATAATAAATTTCGAAGAATAAAAATGCTATACATGGAGTACATAAATACTGTATCGAAAAATGGATAAAGGATTTGCTCAGTAAATGTCACTACAAGCTCTAACTACAAGGTTAGTGAACACTGCTACCTGGTCTCGAAGTCTAGAAGATCAAGATAGAGTATTTATTTATTCGTGTCAGAAGCAAACAGAATACTGGATTACACTAAAATTACGTACATATTTACAAACAAAAAAAAAGAGAAATAAACCATACAACACACAATGTCTTTTCAAACCACGGTCAACCAAAAATGTGCAACCTGTATAGCATTGGAAGTTGCTAGTAAAAGATCTTCTGCTGTACAAGTGGCAGGGCACAGCGGACAATTCAGTAGATGCTCCATGGTATGGGGCATACCGCAGTCGCAGTTGGTGGAGTCGACGGGGAAGTGCCATTTCTGCAAGTTATCCTTAGATCTTCCAACAGCAGAACGGAGACGATTAAGTGCCCTCCACACGATCCATTTCTGATCATGTCCAGGTGGGAGGCTTTCCGAAGGGTGATCCCATAGAGAGTTATTCCCAAGCCGAGAAGTCCACAATTGTTTTCTAGCTGTAGCTGGTGTAGTTAGCAAGACTGCAGTGGTGTTGAGGAAACTTCTCCTGGACTTCAACCTACGGGTGGCTGGTACATAACCGTACAACGGATGGGAAAACTGATTAACCTGTTTAGCTCTCTCTTCATTGGCTGCTACCTCACGACGTATATCCGGTGGAGCTATCCCTGCAAGCTGGTAAAGTTTTGCAAGAGGTGTAGGCTTCAAACAACCTGTAATAAGCCTACATGTTTCATTAAGCGCCTTGTTAACATTATTTGCATGGGTGGATTTGTACCACACTGGACATGCATATTCTGCAACACTGTAACATGTTGCAAGCGCTGTCGTTCTCAAGGTTGATGGTTGAGAGCCCCAGGTGCTACCAGTGATCTTACGTAGGATGTTATTCCTAGCTTCCACCTTTAGTCTGGTATTCCGGCAATGCTGTTTGTAGGTCAGAGTACGATCGAGGGTAACTCCCAGATATTTTGGATGAGGAGTGTTAACTAAGCGTGTTCCTTGCCAAGAGACGTTAAGTTCACGACGAGCCTGCTTGTGCTTCAGATGAAATGCACACAACTGAGTTTTTGATGGATTTGGACGAAGTTGATTATCATAGTAATAGACATCCAACTCAGTCAATGCTTGTGTTAAATGAGCTTCAACATCTTCGAAGGATTTCCCCTGACAAGCTAATGCTAGATCGTCGGCATAAAGAAAACTTCTAGTGTTCCTTGGAAGTGGTTGGTCGTTAGTGTAGACGTTAAACAACATTGGTGATAGAACACTACCTTGAGGTAAGCCATTTCTTTGACGTCTCCATCGACTGCGCTGTCCTTGGAATTCCACATAAAATCTCCTGTTTTGAAGGAAACTTTCAATAAGTTTTGTGAAACTGTAATCCTTCGTGATTCCATAAATCTTCTGCAACAAAGCACGATGATTGACAGTGTCATAGGCAGCGGTCAAATCGATAAAAGCTACTCCCGTGATATTCCGTGTTTCAAAGCCATCCTCAATGAATTGAGTGAGGTTAAGGATCTGGGATGTACAACTTTTCCCTGGTCTGAAGCCTGCTTGTTGTTGTATGAGAGCAGGCTCTACGACATGAACTAGGCGGTTCAGTAACATTCGTTCAAAGATTTTAAGCAGGTGACACAACAAGGATATTGGCCTGTAGTTTTGAGGTTCAGTTGACATTTTACCAGGTTTCAGAATCGGTATGACTCGTGATTTCCTCCAGGTTTTTGGGAAATTGCAGGATTTCAAACAGTTGTTGAAGAAAGCTAGGACCCATTCTCTTGCTCGTTCCCCAAAGTGTTTGATCTGCTCTAATCTGATATCATCTACTCCTGCTGCCTTGCCGATCTTACAACTATCAATGGCTGCCGTCAGTTCTGCCATGCAAAAAGGTTGCATAAGTTGACTAGTCTCGAGTTCTTCTGACCGAGCAATTTTATGATCTGACCTGCGTAATGGATGGTCAGATTTACCATTTTCCACGAGCTGACGAGCAATCTGATTAGCTGTTATATTTTTGTGTCCCTCTTTTGTTGTTGGATCACAACTCAGGTGCTTAAGGAGTCTCCAGGCTTTCTGACTACTCTTACTTAGATCCGTCTCCTCCATCAATTGGCACCATGCATCGTTCCTGTTCTTGGAAATCGCTGTTAAAAGATCTTCCCCAGCTTGAAGGGTATCGTTACCAAATGGGTCATTATCAAAGAGGTCAAGATAGTTTTTCAAAAGTTCCTCAGTTTCCGAAGTCAGACCTTTTATATATTGTGCTCTGCAGCCTCGGGGAATTGAAACACGGGAACAATACTTCACGATGTTTACAAAGTCGTCATATAATTCAGGAACTGGCTCAATATTTAGAATATTCTCATCTAGAGAAATGGTAAATTTCTCCCAATCAGCCTTCTTAAAATTGTATCTACGTCGGAAAGGAACTGACTGTGGTCGAATGGCAGCATAAATCTGGCATATAATAGGCCGGTGTTGCGTGTGAGGAATAGCTTGACCCACTGATAGAGTATAACAAAATACTCTGATGTTACATCTCCCAAGGATCTGGGCTGGATCCTAGTTCATCTCCACGAACTTGTGACCTCAGGAAAGGAACGAATTCCCCCACTGGAAACAGCAAGCTCCGACCGGAATCGAACTGCGGGCCTCCAATCATCATCTTCATTTTGACCGGGATAACCCTGGACCTCTTGAAAATCTTGATGCTTCTTCTATCTCCGTCACAGCACAGTCTCATTATAACAGTGAGTAGCGTCGAAAGTTCTGCTTTCCACTTCAAAATGTATTTGAAGAGAAAGTCTTGGACCTCACTCGTATAACGAACATTCATGTAGATGGAATCTGAACATCGTTCTGTAGTCTCTGATGTTAATGTTGAGCTCACGTTTGACAAGAATGCACTAGAATGGAGTTGTGCATTGAGTCTCATGATTGCTCACTAAGTAGACATTCACGAACAGTCTCCTGTAACGAAGCTCCATCGCTGCCTATATTGCTTCCATCTGCCTATACTTCTGGCGCACATAATAATCTAGTCCATAATAATCTTCATAATGCGAGACTGAATATTGTTCTTCACTATGGAATACATCTCCATCCTAAGTGTTGTAATACAGTTCCACACAAGCAATAGTAATACACACTCGTACTCACGGGTGGCTGTTGCCTGAGCTGCAATCGCTCGGACAAAGTGTCGTATCGCGCTGGAAAAAAACACTTTTCTCGCGCTTCACAAAACTGCTTATAATTGCTGAAATAATTCATCCAAACTTCTGTAAGTTTGCAATATACAGTATCTGCTAGTCAGCTACAATACGTAGTTGAAACGAATTCTCTGAAGTCGATCAGACCGATGTTAATGCGGTAAATGTAAACCTCGCAACTTCACCTATATTCAAGGCGCGGTCGTCTCCTGATTCCTCTCTCGCTCAAGCCTTATCTCCACGAGTCACCTTCTACTAGACCGGTGAAACACTCGGAACTCCTTTCTACTCCAATTTCACACGTCTGACCTCTTCGACGTTCAGATACACAAGAGCCTCGGTGCTTGGCGTCTCCCCTCCAAGTCTACCGATTTTAGCCGCCTTTCCGAGTTCCCTCTCGAATTCGCGCGGGCTCTAGCAAATCGCTTATTTCTTCCAATAGCGACCTGCTATTGACTTATAAAATATTTCCAATATTTTATTATCATATTCTTCTCTTTTCCAAAATGTAAATTCATTCTTTAAGGGTTTAAATGAATTAAATATCCATAAAAATTTAGTTGCTGGAACTCCCGTCTTCTCTAAAGCTTCTTCCTATTGGCTCTAAGCTCATATCCAATGGGATAATTTATAACAATATCTAAACAAATCCTGGGAATATTCACTGTTGCTAGGTAGATTCCAAGCTTCTCGAAACTTCCATTGGGCAATGCTATCACGTGACGGAATTTCCCTCCTAGCTCGACGTTGCCTCACGACTGGTTTCTGCCAAGTTCCAGCCATCATATTCCTTGGTTAAATTTTATCATGGGCTTCGAAAACAAATGTATTATTCCCATTTTCATCCCTTATAATTCATTTTACGGGGGCAGTACCATCCCGGAATTTTCCTGAAGTAAAACTTGGAAACCATGGCAAGCCACTTCAAAATGGCTGAGGTAGGAATCGAATCCACCTCTCCTTAGTTTTACCTCACGAGGCTGAGAGTACCCCGTTTCAGCCCTCAGACCAGAATAAAATTTCTTGGAAGAGCTGGGAATTGAACCCGGGCATCCGCGGTGACAGCCAAGAATGCTAGCCACTACGCCACGAGGTGGACGAACGAAATGAGCACGAACAACAAATCAAAGGGATACAAATTATATCTCGTCAAATTGTACAGTCAAGTTAATCCTGTGAGCAATGGCAATGTTAGACTAGAATATGTTTTTTACTTTGTATTTAACCAATGGAAGGAAGCAAATTCCGTGATCACTATCAATTGTTGTAACCTAACAATAGGGGTTGATTCTTTTGCTATAATGATGCTTGAAGGCTAATTGTTGATAGAGAAGTTTTAATAGACATTTAATAATTGTGAAACTGTGTAATTCGATTTCAAATAACGTGCCATATCTGAAATGTACCTCAATAAAAGGTCCTAAGCTTCCCTGCAGTGAAAACTATTGCATCTACTACAGTACACTTGTTGAAAGATTTCCTTCTGATGGAAGTTCGTGTTTCACGGCAAGAGCCTAGAAAATTACTGATTTCCTTCTGCATTAAACATAGAGGACAGTAAGTAGAAAGTGTTATTATATAAAACAAATGAGTTCCCGACGGCTTGTGTTTGGGGTATTAGGGATAATATTCTCTAGCTAGGATACGATATGGTAGCATGAAAGGGCTCTCCTTGTGCTCATTAGTACCGCTACAGTCAGCCCTTTCAGGCGCTGACTTAGCCCTTGGCAGCGAGCTCCTCATTAAGTCACACACACTGACCAGTCCGCCACTGGAATGAGAATATTCTACTTTTTATTGTTCATCGCCATCTCCCCTTTCTCAGAGGAGATGAACTGACCTCGTCGTTTACATCCTGTGCCCGAGCTCAACACTGGCAGCACTTACTCATACAATAACGCTGTCACTCCCAGAGGGAGGCATTCCATGTGAAACCATTGAAAAAACAAGTAGTTCCGTGAAGAACTATACAGCCTATTTTCATATATCCTACTTATGTTAACTGCCACTATCAACATAAACAATTTCAGTTTGAGTAATGTAATAGACTCGTAGATATTGAGAACCGACTAAATATTTCGGATGTTCGCCATGTTGGATTTTACATATGAAGGTCCTAGAGTTATGTACTGTTACATGCAGATTATTGTGTACGTGTAGTATTCAAACTTCAATCGCATAATTAGGACACAAGAAGTAACAAGGACATTTTAAAATTTCGCACAGCTGCCATCTTGAGGTTATGGAAACAATTGAAATAAATTAGATGCCAGTGGATTACCATTCGTATGAGGATTTACTGTACCAAGTTTCACTGCACTCGGATGGTTAAATTGCGAGAAACGTCCATGTGAATGTTTATACTTCGCGTCGCCGCCATGTTGGATTTGTGATCACTAGGTTATTTAAAGTCCTATAGGTGAACTTAAGTTCATAGCCCCTATGAACATTATAAAATTCAGTTTGATTGCTATAATAGATTCGTAGATATTCAGAGCCGTCTAAATATTTCGGATGGTCGCCATGTTGGATTGTTAAATGTATAGGCCTTAGAGTCATGTACCATTAAAGGAAAATTATTACGTAGGTTCATTTTTCAAACTTTCACTTCGATCGTATGACTACATCACAAGAAATAAAAACTTAATTTTAAAATTCGCACAGCCGCCATCTTGAGGTTATGTAAACAATTGAACTAAATTAGATACCAGTGCATTATAATGTGTATAAATATTTCCTGTACCAGATTTCAGTGCGTTTGGAACATTAAATCGCGAGAAAGAACTATTTAAAATTTTCAAATTCGCTTGGCCGCCATGTTCGTTTTGTAGTTAACCGGTTTTTGAAAGACTTATAGATGGACTTCCAGTAGTGCCCTTTATCTCCGTACAAAATTTCAGGGAGATACCAGTAATAGTTTCAGAGATATAGAATGCAGGTGAAATATTTCGCACATCCGCCATCTTGTGGTTATGTAAACAATTGAACAAAGTTAGATGTCGGTGCATTACAATG
The DNA here is from genome assembly GCA_946902985.2 of Meconema thalassinum. NCBI lineage: Eukaryota > Metazoa > Arthropoda > Insecta > Orthoptera > Tettigoniidae > Meconema > Meconema thalassinum. The sequence continues at coordinate 1,902,071,476 of OX336388.2, read as the reverse complement.
TATATGAACATATACTCTACCAAGTTTCATTGCGTTTGGTTGGTTAAATCGCGAGAAACGTCTATTTAAAAGTCGCAACTTCGCTTGGCCGCCATGTTGTTTTTGTAGTTACCAGATTTTCAAAGGTCACATAAGTGAACTTATAGTAGTTCCCTTTATCACCATGCAAAATGTCAGGGTAATTTCGCTAATAGTTTCGGAGATATTGAATGCTGGTGAAATATTTCGCACAGCCGCCATGTTGGATTGGTGAGTCGTAACAAAATTTGAAGGGCACGGTCGGGGTCGCCCGGAGTAGTGCTATGAACTTACCGAGTTTCATTGAAATTGCTCTAGCCGTTTAGATTTTATTAGGGGGGGGGGGACACACACACGAATCACACACACGGACAAAAGGTGATCTCATAAGCCTATTTTTTCAAAATTGAAAATAGGCTAAAAACCTACATGGGTATGTTCTAGGGCTGGAGATTTATCTGTGATTAGCGTGGACAAAAACCCGAAAGTTTGGTTACCATGGCAACAAGTGTTCGTCATCTAGGCACATTCATTATATAGGTTTTCAACCTCAATTTCGGAAAAGCTGGGTTTGATTTCAGAAAAATTAATTTTATTTTCGGAAATAGTAAATTGAAACTCAGAGAAAGTAATATCAATTTCACAAAAGTTAAATTCTATTTCATTTGAAGTAAATTTAATTTATTTTAATTTATTTAAATTTCAGACAAATAGCTTAACTCATAATATATGAAAACACAAACAAACCGTTACTGTATTAATGTATTCATAGTCAGGAGAATATGGTGCTATACAAGCAATCACCGTTCATATGTTCCTGCCATGTGCAGATATATTTTCATGCTGCCATGCGAATGAACGACATGATGGTGAAAAATTAAAGAAAGAAATTGTATAAAAATAAAACGCAAAACATGTAGTTATTAATTACAGAGGCCTGCGATGAAAAAAATAGCAGTGAGATGATATCTGAACTTAATGACTTTTTCGGTGCTGATTACGTGAATAGCAATCAAAAAGTTATATCACGTCACGTTTTCTTGAAAAAATCAATTGTGTTTGGATTTTTATGAACATTTACTTCAGATTGAACGTGATAGAAGAACGTCAAGAAGAAGTTTCGAAGGAAAAAGTCTAAGTACCGTACTTATATAGACACTTTTTTGTGTTTTGTTTTGCTTAGTTTAAAATTTGTTTCAACCGTTCATGTAAACATTTGTTCCTCTTAGTCAATCGTCTATTTTATGTTAGTTTCTTCTAGAAACTGCACCATAATTTGATGTAAAATGCTTGAACTCAAGGGATTTTTTTTGCTCTTGATTTTAACAAAACCATAGCGTATAGAAGAGGTAGTGTGCCGACTCCCGAATCTTCCCTTTCTTTAGTATGCACCCGCCGACAGACTGCGATTTCCACGATAAAAGTAAGTTGCTGTACAAAAATCAAGTAATAGATTTTAATTACTACGGACAGGTTTATGCCATGGACACGTTACCCGAATTCACAGCTCTTAAAGCTTGTTCAAAATTGTCTTCCACACAGATAAACCTTACGTCTTTCCAAAGAACAAACGGGAGACTATCTTTCCAATTATTCAGCAATGTGACCGCGAATGCCATTAAGTTCTTCCTGCAAACTTACCCCGACATTTTTAGCGGCAGTTATTTACAGAATTAGAAACATGAACAATCTAGCAGATGTGCTTAACTCCAGAATACCAACAAATGCACTCTACAAAGATGCCCCTTCGCACAAGGCATTAATTTAATAGACTTTTATGAAACCATTAGCTCAGAAATTTTGCCTCAAATAAGACCATGGGATCCCTTAGAGTCACGATAAGAGTACCTTAGAAGTCGCTCAATATTTATGGTCCAAATGCTTTAGGTACGTGTTGACAGGGAAATTCAATCAAGACCCCTTGGAACGTCTATTCGGAATTTTAAGGTCCATAAATTGTGACGATCACCCATCAAAATTGTAGATTTTCTGCATTTGCTTATGTTACAGTGTGTGTATGTTCCAATTAATGTGGCTATATCTCAGTCCGGGAACTGCGAACCTAAATTAGAACCACCTCTCACGTCATTCGTTAATCAAATGCGATTATGTATAAAGCAAACCGAGGAACAACACAAATCTGTTAAGTTGTCTTCGGACGACAAAATTAGAGACAAAGTGGTGATAACGGACTGGGAGAATGATCTTCCCCTCCCTTATGAAGACACCATTCCGAAACAACGCTTGGTTTACTATCTAGCAGAGTGCATTGTCAAGCAACTAAAAAAAGGAATCAGCTGTGTGAAGTGTGCAACAACCCTTCAAAGTGAAAGGCCGTCAGAAACAACAGCTGCAACTTTCACTGACATAAAGGACTTTGGCTCAATAAATACCCTTACTTACCAAACAGGCCAACGGCCTAGCCGTGTTGAAACACCCGATCCCATGCGAACTCCACAGTTAAGCAACATTGTGCGCAGTCAGATCTTGGATGGTATGCCGGTTCCAGGCACTGAGCGCTTTTGGCCAACATAAGGAGGAGCGGAAAGGCCCTGGCCACCCTACCGCAAGTAAACTCCGGCTAGGGGTAGCCTCTCCGGGGGATCGGACCTGCTTTCGGGCAGAATACCAATAATTTAAAAAAAACTTACCTAACCACCCATCCGACAGTGTCTTCAACTTTCTTTTACAGGTCGAACATGTCCGTAGTAATTAAAATCTATTACCCTACCCTCTCAAATTTGTGGGGTGATATATTTTATGAGTGTTTGGACAGCATTGATGAGATTGTTTTAGGGCCCTGTGATTTAGGATATATTATGGAAAATAAACGGGACCTTATTGGAAAACTCGTTTTTCATTTCATTAAGTGCCGCTTTATCTTTCGTACGAAATTAGGAAAGAACAGTCTTTTGCTAAGTCTGCAAAATCGTCAAGTAAGCTTTGCAAAGTTTCGAACAACTGACAGCTATAAGTAACATGGGTGAGTTTATAGCCTATTATATTATATTGTATTATATTATATTATATTACTAGCAGAAGTATCCGCTCTTCGAACGGTCTTCGGTATTAATAACCAGACGCTATCAATTGAGCTACTGTTGCAATGGTTACGGGCTTGTCATTCTTCATGAGTTTATCAGAACGAAGTTAGTTTTCTGGGTATATCACAGACACTGTTAATTTAAGGGCCTTAAAATGTGGTTTTCGGAGACCCATTATAGACTCCCTAGGGTTGTGTCACACACTGAGAAGCGCAACATATGCTTTGGTCATCTTTCTAGGATAATTTTTATTTTTCGCCTATTTTGGCATGTATTTGGAAAAGTTTTTCCTTATACCAACCCTTCTATGAGAAGTACGGTGAAGAGTTTTATAAATGATTGGTGTATTGACTCATGGTTACAATACCTAATTTTGCGATGCTCCAAGCACCCGAACACGTGTTATAGGCGTACATAAACATAAAGATATATCAACCACACAGTGTCAAACAAAATCATGTTTACAATGAACCCGTTTGTCGACAAAAATATGATTAGTTAAGATGTGCTCTCAAACTAAATTCACCTAACGTGTACTTCCTGACGTGAAAATAATATTGAAAACCTTGTTGACGAAACGCAATATATGTCAAATAAAAACTGACCCTCACCGCGCTGTGGAAAGTCCCCAACCCCAGGAAGACTCCTTTAATAAATTATAAAGGCTTGTGGTGCACGAAAATTCAGGTTTTTAGCCTCCAATGGCCCAAATTCCCAAAAGCTGCAAAAACCACTATATCAATTCAGGAATTTTTGAAAATAATGTTGATGGTAGGAGATATAATTGACCTTCTGTACAACATATCACACGTGAAAGTTGCGTTTAAAAATTCTAGGGAACCCCATGACCCCCTTAAGCGCATTTATGAATTTTACAATCTACGTTTGTTTCCATGATAACCTTATAGCCATTTGCAAACTTTTACAGAAACTTTCCATCTATTTCTTACAGAAATAGATGGAAAGTTGGAGGTCATCTCTTGAGATATTTTTGTCATAGTTACCGGCTTGCTTTCCTTCATTACTTTCTTCTTGTTCTTATTCTTTCGAATGGACCAGCTAAGGAACAGGACGTTCAACTTTTCAGCTTGGCGAGGAACTTGATGTTTGCCCAATATTCGCGCATTCTCTGGCTATGTTTCTCCTTTCTCTCTTTTGTCCAGATGATGCCGGTTTCTTGCATGGTGGTCTGTCCTGAAAACTTTTCTGTGTAAGTATCTTTCTGAGATGTGATCGGCTTCTAATAACACTTTCCATTATCTTCAGTTCTTGGATGTCCTTGTTAAGTTCTGTTAACAACGGTGTCACGCTCTTTCTATTCTCCCAGTACTTGAGAAGCCGGTTGGTTACACTTGTTGGGTTCATCCTAGAGACATGTCCGTAGAAATCCAGACGTCTCTTCCTGGTCACATCTGTGATTTTCTCAGTATATCTATATAGCTCCTGATTTGGTCTTCTTCTGTGCTCGTCGTCTATTTTAATTACTTTATTAACTGAAATTAGTTTTCTGGGAATATCTCAGAAACGTGGGTTTAGAGCCTTAAAACGTAGTAGCCTCCGAGCCACCGAGGGGCTGAAAATGAGTTTTGTCTCGTCCTTGTACGCCATAATATAATAATAATCATAATAATAATAATTTAATAATATAGGGATAGGGATATAATAGTCCTTTAGTACCACACTCGCACGTGTAAATCGCGTGAAGAAATTCAAAAATACCCCTTGACCCTCTTAAGTGCATTATATACGTATTTATGAATTTTACAGCTTAAGTTGGTTCCGTGATAACCTTATAGCCGTTTGCGAACGTTCACAGTTATGTTATAAATGGAATGGCATTGCATCTTATTGAAATACAGTAGATGGACTTCTGAGATTGTGTTGCCATGGTTACCAGCTTACATTCTTTCAATAGCTTAATAAATGAAATTAGTTTTCTGGGTATATCTCAAAAACTGTTGGTTTTAGGACCTTAAAATGTGGTTTTCGGGGCCCGTAGGGCTCCCGAGTTTTGTTTCTCACATTGAGACGCTGAACGTGAGCTTTGTCTCGTCTTTCTACGCCCATTTCAGCATGCATTTTAAGGGGTAGGCCCTCTTTTATGAGAGGTATGGAGAAGAGTTACATCAATGATTACTTTCGTGCCTCTGATGGGCGTCTGTACCAAATTTCATGTTGATCCACTCAGCCGTTCTCGAGTGATGCGTGTGCAAAGTTGTACACAGACAAACAGACAGACAGACATTTACTTTTTATTTTTATATTTCTGCACACAACCGTCATAAACCAGTCTGAAACGCGTTAGTAACTCAAATTTCCGTGGAAATTCTGAAAAAACAGACAAACTTTCATTTTTTATATATTATATTATATTATATTATATTATATTATATTATATTATATTATACAAGCTGACCCGGCAGACGTTGTCCTGCCAATCAAATAACGTGTTGTAACTTTTTTCTTGAAGTGCTTTTGGATACACATTTTTTAAAAATTTCTGTTAACTGCCTCTAAACTATCGTGAAATGAATTAACTAATCTAGAAACATTCGTGGGAGCGTGCACAACAACTCTCCAAAGTTTCATCGCAATCGGATAAATGACATATAACGCATACGGGATTTTGTTTAAATGATTCGTTCGCTGTCACTCATTTCTTGAATCTACTTGTGCTCATCCAACTGCGAAATGGATTTACTAAGTTAGAAAGCTTCACGTAAGTGTACACAACAACTCATCAAAGTTTCATCGCAATCGATGAATCGTATATGAACGCATATGGGATTTTGTTGGAACGCTTCGCGCGTCGTCTCTCATTTGTTACCTCTACTCGTGCGCTACCAATATTGTAAAATTAATTTACCAAGTTGAACACCTTCCCCGGCGTGTACACAACAACTCATCAACGTATCATCGGAATCGGATGAATGACATATGAACGCATACGGGATTTTCTTTAAACGATTCGCGTGCTGTCACTCATTTGTTGAATCTACTCATGCGCTACCTATTGTAAAATAGATTTACTAAGCTTGAAACCTTCTCTGGAGTGTACTCAATGATTCACCAAGGTTTCATCGCAATCGGATGAATGATATATGACCGCATACGGGACATTGTGGAAACGATTCGCACGTCATCGCTCATTTGTTGAATCTACTCGTGCGCTACTTATTAAAAACTAAATTTACTAAGACAGAAACCTTTCCTGGAGTGTACACAACAATTCACCAAAGTTTCATCGCAATCGGATAAATGGTATATGAACGCATACAGGACTTGGTTGAAACGATTCGTGCGCCATCGCACATTTGTTGAATCTACTCGTGCGCTACCTATTGTAAAATGAATTTACTAAGCCAAAAACCTTTACTGAAGTGTACTCAACAATTCACCAAAGTTGCATCGCAATCGGATCAATGGTAAATGGACGCATACGGTATTTTGTTGAAATGATTCGCATGCCGTCACTCATTTGTTGAATCTACTCAAGCGCTACCTATTGTAAAATGGATTTATTAAGCCAGAAACCTTCCGTAGGGTGCACACAACATCTCACCCAAGTTTCATCGTAATCGGACGAATGGTATTTGAACGCTTACGGAACCTTATAGAAACGTTTCGCGCGTCGTCGCTCATTTGTTGAATCTACTCGTGCGCAACCTCCTGTGAAATGTATTTACTAAGTTAGAAACCCTCACGTAAGTGAGCACAACATCTCACCCAAGTTTCATTCCAATCGGATGAATGGTATATGAACGCATACGGGATTTTGTTTAAACGTTCGCGCGTTGTCACTCATTTGTTGAATCTACTCGTGTGCTACCTATTGTAAAATGGATTAACTAATCCAGAAGCCTCCCCTGGAAGGTACACAACATCTCACCCACGTTTCATCGCTATTGAACGAATGGTATTTGAACGCATACGGGACTTTGTTGAAACGCTTTGCACGTTGTCGCTCACTTGTTGAATTTACTCGTGCGCAACCTCCTGTGAAATGGATTACTAAGTTAGAAGCCTTCACTTAAGTGTACACAACAACTCATCAAAGTTTCATCTCAATCGATGAATGGAATATAAACGTATACGGGATTTTGTTGAAACCCTTCGCGCGCCGTCACTCATTTGGTGAATCTAGTCGTGCGCTACCTATTGTGAAATTGATTTACTAAGCCAGAAGCCTTCCCTGGAGTGTACACGACACCTCTCCCAAGTTTCATCGCTATCGGACGAATGGTATTTGAACGCATACGGGTCCTTTTTGAAACGCTTCGCGCGTCGTCGCTCATTTGTTGAATCTATTCGTACGCTATCTATTGTAAAATGGATTTACTAAGCCAAACACCTTCCCTGGAGCTCACTCAACATATCACCCAAGTTTCATCGCAATCGGATGAATGGTATATGAACGCATACGGGACTTTGTAACGCTCTAACGTGCAAAGACAAACAGTAGAATTATTCGACATCACAGCCACCTTTGGTATAAAACACAACTTTCCGCCACGGACGGAGAGTATGTAATGGCGGTAGTTGATCAGGTTGCAACCAGGTGGCTCTAACGTGCAGAGACAAACCGTCCAACGACATCAGCTTTCACAAAGGCCAAGGCTAGTGGTTTCCATGACGACTGTTTTGACTGTATATAGTGGTTCTAAAATTGTGTGTAAATTGTGGTTCTAACATTGTGTTTATTCCACCTACCGGGTCAGATTGTGAATCTAAACCATACATGGACCCACCCTAATGTACACACCAAATTCCATCAAAATCGGACCAGTCGTTTAGGAGGAGTTCAGTCACATACACACGTGTCGAAGAATTATATATATAAAGATTATATTATATTATATTATATTATATTATATTATATTATATTATAGAAGCCTCCGTGGCTTAGGCGGCAGCACGCCGGCCTCTCACCGCTGGGTCCGTGGTTCAAATCCCGGTCACTCCATGTGAGATCTGTGCTGGACAGAACGGAGGCAGTCAGGTTTTTCTCCGGGTACTCCGGTTTTCCCTGTCAAAATTTCATTCCAGCAACACTCTCCACTATCATTTCATTTCATCTGTCATTCATTTAATCATTGCCCCAGAGGAGTGCGTCAGGCCTCGGCAGCCGGCACAGTTCATATCCTCGCCGCTAGATGGGGGCTTCATTCATTCCATTCCTGACCCGGTCGGAGACTGGAAGCAGGCTGTGAATTTTCATTTTCATATTATATTATATGTACTGTATTTTTTTCAGTTGTGAAAGGTCTGTAGCTTATGATTTTTACACATTCAGTTACATTTTGTTCCCCGCCAGGATGTTTTATTTCCTTATTATATGAACCGGTCGCCTCCGTAGCGTAGCGGTCAGCATGGTTAGCTGCCACCCCGGAGGTCCTGGGTTCGATTCCCCGCTCTGCCACGAAATTTGAAAAGTGGTACGAGGACTGGAACGGGGTCTACTCAGCCTCAGGTGGCCCAAATGAATAGAGGGGATTCGATTCCCCCTCAGCCATCCTCGAAGTGGTTTTCCGTGGTTTCCCACCTCGTCTTCGGGCAAATGCCGGGATGGTACCTTCTTCAAGGCCACGGCCGCCTCCCTCCCTCTTCCTTGTCTATCCATCCTAACCATCCCTTACCTTCCCTCATGAGGCCCCTGTTCGCTTTGCAGGTGAGGCCGCCTGGGCGAGGTGCCAATCTCACCTCACCGGTTGTATCCCTTCCGATTCGATGTTCCCAGCTCTACGACACTGCCCGTAGAGGCGGTAGTGGTGAGTTCCCTCGCTGAGTCCGTGGGTTCCACCAACCTGGAGGGTAAACGACTAAAATAAATTAATAAATATATATATATATGAACCTACTGTATGACGTAAAATAATGTTTCATAATTAACTCAACGGACGTCAGCTTTTTATGTACTCAGAATTTTATATCTGGGTCATCTTGTCTAATACATCGTAGTGGAAGCTGATAACTGAAACGTAACATTCACCATATTCAACTGCTGGTAGGCTATTGATACCGTCCGCACTCAGCGCTAGCCGACGCTAGAGCCGCCCAGCGGCTGGACCATACAAACTCCGCAAGCCACGTCACTTTCTCTTCTATACCCTATGACAAAACTATCGATATCAATTTTACCAAAAACCCTGACGTGATAGAACAAGATGTTCAGTAAAGAACATATAGCCTACTTTCTCCTAAATGCATGGGTATTGTTATAACTCTTTGTCCTTTCCAAGGAGAATAATTGAATGTTGGTTGTAGTAGCTTGTTGAAATAAGTGTCATACGGATATTAAACATGAATATGAGGTGCCCTTTGCTAGTGCTACCTCAGTACCAAATTTCGTTCAATTCGGTTTTACCGCCGTGTTTGAATAGATAGGGGGAATCGATTGGCACACATACATGGCCGCCAGCCACAAGTTATTGGGCAGATGACCTAGTAGTTTGGTCAAAAGATTCTTCATACATAAAGGTATAATGTTACAAAATTTGGTAGAGATCAGATAAAAAGGTTGGTCGTAATTTGATTTAAGCTTTGAACATTTGACTGGCCGCCATTACGTTTCCGTCAAGATTGCGGCGATATAAAACATGACACTGAGGTGCCCTTTGCTAGTGCTACCTCTGTACCAAATTTCGTTCAATTTGGTTTCACCGGGTTTGAAAAGATAGGGGGAATCGATTTGCACACAAACATGGCCGCCATCCGCAAATTATCGGGCAGATGACCTCGTAGTTTGGTCAAAGATTCCTCATACATGAAGGTATAATGTTACAAAATTTGGTAGAAATCAGATAAATAGGTTGGTCGTAATTTGATTTAAGCTTTGAACATTTGGGTGGCCGCCATTACGTTTCCGTCAAGATGGCAGCGATATAAAACATGACACTGAGGTGCCATTTGCTAGTGCTACCTCTGTACCAAATTTCGTTCAATTTGGTTTCACCGTGTTTGAAAAGATAGGGGGAATCGATTTGCACACATATATGGCCACCGTCCGCAAATTATTAGGCAGATGATCTCGTAGTTTCGTCAAAGGATTCTTCATACTTAAAGGTATAATGTTACAAAATTTGGTTGAAATCAGGTGAATAGGTTGGTCGTAATTTGATTTAAGCTTTGAACATTTGGGTGGCCTCCATTACGTTTACGTCAAGATGGCGGCGATATAAGGCATGACACTGAGGTGTCCTTTGCCAGTGCTACCTCTGTACCAAATGTCGTTCAATTCGGATTCACCGTGTTCGAATTGATAGGGGGGGGACAGACATTCAGAGTACACACACTCACACACACACTCACACACACACAGACAGACACACAATTTTTGGCCGTGTAGTGATCTCATAAGTCTTCTTTCATTTTTTGCAAAAATCGAAAGTAGGCTAAAAATGGAGGTCATTTTCGAAATTAAGCACACCAAATAACATAGTAATTAGCCAAAACTTATCTTGTATTTTTCGAACACTTAAATTTCGAAGGCCTGTGTTATTAACTGATTTAATTTATTTTTGTGCACAGAATGTTTTCAGGACTGTACAGAAAATGTAATTTTCACTTATATGTATTCTGAAATAGAAGTTACTTCTTCTGAAATTGGAGTTACTTTTTCTGAAATTGAACTTATAATACTATGGTACATTGGCTTTCACGGCCAGTGAATTAAAACTCATCATCTTTTCTAGGTTTATACCGGAGGCCGGGCACAGACACCAAGAGCCCGCTGATGAGCCAGCTTGGTGTTCCTAGGCGAAACCCCACACAAGACACGGCATAAACCTAGATAAATTGATGAGTTTTAAAGCACTCTAGCCTAGTTCATTAGACACTTACAAGTGGATCGTGCTCATTAAAGCGTGTTAAGGGCAATCGACAATAATATACAGCTAGTTACCATAGCAACAAAGGCAAGCACACTTACTGTAGATCTCAGTTATTGAAGCGTGCGTGATACTTTTAATGCAAATTGACGATTAAAATCATATCCAATGTTGAACTTGGTTGTACTGTATATAGAATTTGTCTAATAGTCTGTTTCATTTTAATAACTAGACTGATGTGTTAATTTTTAATTGGGGCTAGGATTTGTGTAGGAGATGACAGTGGTCTCAATTACGGTACCATCTCAGTATTCACCATATCTCTGAAACAGTGAGCAATTTGTGTAGGAGATGACAGTGGTCTCAATTACGGTACCATCTCAGCATTCACCATATCTCTGAAACAGTGAGCAATTTGTATGCTATATGCCTTTGTCACACGCACAAAAACTGAATGTTGTTTGATTGTTAATTTTTTCAACAATGCTATGCATATAAAGACATTTTTAGTAGCTATTTAGTTAGTTATTGTTGTTTAAAAGGGCGTAACTACGAGGTCATCTGCCCCTTTATAGTAGTACTTCCTTCCGATTTGTGTCATATAATATTAACCAATAACGTATAGGAATGTGTTTAATATCAAACAATCACTGCCATGACCAGAAGAAACAGATACCTAGGAGTACGTAGTTTTATTTATGGCTTTACTTTGCGCACTTCACAGACAGCCGTGTATATATAGAACTAGCTCCTCGATAGATATAAATTAATTGTAGAAAAGCACCCTCCTTGGCTCTAGAGGTTAAACGTCGGCCTTTCTCCTCTGATTCCTGGGATCAAATCTCTTGTCAGTGCATGTGAAGTTTGTGATGGAGCAATTTCCTCCGGGATCTCCAGTTTCCCCTGTTAGTTTCGTTTCAGTTATAGTGTACATTCATTGCGTTGGAGAGTGCCATAGGCCCCACTGGTCTGCTCGCCCTAATTGCTAGGCAATGGCTGGGTCACCATCCCTTTGCTGGAATCAGGATTGTAGCGTAGTATAGATTCATTAATGCATCTTAAGTACATTCACTGTCGTAGAACACGAAGAGGTGAAACGTGAGCCAATTGTGTAATATTATTTATATCCTGGGGTGGCACACAGTTGTGGTGACAAATATAAGTGTTTACGGTCGGAGTTCTTTCTTTGAAATATATAATAATTTTTTGGGCGCCAGCTTACAAGGTTATGGCTTGTAAACGATAAAACAAAGAATATTCAGTAAAGAACAGCAGAAATCTCCCTTCTCAAGCCATAGGATAATACAATCACCAATCAGAATCATTAAATGAGAGGCAAGATAGAGCTGTAATATAATGTAATAACAACTTACTCACGTGGGGAATACATACAAGTAGTGGTAGTGGGATCCGTAATAAAAGAACTGACTGTAACTCTGACATAAATAAGAACACACTTTCAAGATAACAGCAAAAATTCACTCCATGGAAAAATGGCTCTGGTTTGGGCATACTGCCTTTATGGTTGATATAATGCACATTACTGTCTTGATTCTATTCGCTTCTGATATAATTTCTGGCAACTCAATTCCAATCTCTCCATACACATTAGTTCGACTGTCACAACTGTCCAAATCTCAATTCCTTCACGGATAAACTTATTCATACTGTATTTCATATCCATCATTATATCTTCTCTCTGAATAAACAATTATAGAGTAACTCATTTTGCTACACGCTCTAATGTCATTAGTTCACGATATTACCATTACTAAAGTTCCAAAGCCGCAGCAGCCATCATGCACGCCTTAGTAAAGCTTCTTTAGTTCTGCGTTTCACCACAATAACAGTTTCAGCCACCATCTTGCACGTTACGTATAAAAAAATCTGTTTAGTTCTGCGTTTCTCCACAACATCAGATTCCTCAGTCATAGCAGTCATCTTTCACGTCATTTATATAAAGTCTGTTTCGCATCCATTATAATACCTTGTCCATAGTTTCTTTACTCCATGCTAGCAAATCAAGGTGCAGATAATAAGATACCAATACAAGTATATGTATGAATCTTTTCAGGAATGCAACAATCACGCCTCACTCCAACAGCTCATTGCAATTGCGCCAGTTCACCCTTAAACAGTTCCAATCATGGTTTGTAGACACGTTATAATTGCAAGTGTTACTCGATCATTGACACACTCGATAATCAGGAACACTGATTGGTTGGTTCCTCAGTTTAGGGGCTGCGATAACGCGGTCATGTAGCCCCGTGTACTTTGGGTGTGTGTAGAATCTGTCTGATAACCGGTGTTAATTGTGATGACTGTATTAGTGTGTGTATCTGTTTTAATTCAAGTAAGGACTGCAGACGATCAATTTCCAAGTAGTTCCTACTTTTGCCGCCAAACGCCAGCGTCAACGACCAACTAGTTCAGAAATTAGTTACCAGATGCCACTGCAGTCGGCTCCTGACGACAAACGTAGGAACCTAAGAACGTTAGTCAGATATTTAACCTATATTAATTTAGCTTCACACAGATGTAATTAGTGGAAGGTTCTTTAACATGCCTTAAATCTATGACATGGGACCGCCGCCTTTACTTCCCCTCCGAAGGAAGACATACTAAGGGGTTTTTAACGAATCAGGAACACTGAAGAGCATGCTTGCTTGATAATGACATTCCACTGAGAGCTTCAGGTATTACACCACGCCACCGTAATACATCATCATATCCTAAAAGCAAGACCTTGTCGCTGCAACTACATTTGTCTCTGCTCTGCAGAACGTTTCAAATCAGCATATTCCTGGTAATTTAGTCTGTCCATCACATAATCCAGATACTTCTCCCTCCGTCCTCAAAACCTTTCCTCCCAACACGATCGTTGGGAAATTGTTATGGCATAGTGTGTGGCCAAGGAATTTTGTTTTCCTCTTTTCTAGAGTGTTATTTATCAACTCCCTTATTCCATCTACTTCCTTAAGGACCTTTTGATTTGACTTTTTAACTATCTAGCTTATTATCAGCATCCTCCTACATATCCTAATTTCCACTGCTTCCATGCGTTTTATATCTTGTTTTGCTGAGACCCATGTTTCACAGCGATACAAGAAAACACTCCACATAAACATTTTGACAAAAACTTTCCTAATTTCAGTAGCGTAACACATCATTCTTAAAAACAGATGGGGTGAAAATAATTTTAATTTCACCACTAGATGATGATGATGATGATAATTGTTGTTTTAAGCGGCCTAACAACCAGGTTATCGGCCTCTAATGGTTTGGTTGATATTGAAAATTAAAAAGGTTAAATGAAACCTACAACTAACTACGAACTAGAAGATACAATGGACAAAAATAAGGAATAAGGGAAATAGAAGGCAGTGGAAAGAATTGCCCTCAACTCTCGAAGAATGAGGATTGAGGGACTTGGAAGAAAATGAGAGCCAAAAAGGCAGATAGGAAAGGAAAAGAGGAGAGGATCCTCCCCAAAGGCAATGGAGAAATGGGGGGGAAAACAGGCCCAGCTCAGGAATCACTCAGGGTTGCCAACTCCCAAACTCACCAGCCGTGAGCTCTTGTGGGTGTAGCAATATCCAGAATGCACCAGGTGTGGTGGGGCCACCCACAACCTGCTTCCTTTACGGCGTTAAGCAGAAGTCAGGGGATATCATGAAAGGAAAAGGAAGAGGTCTGACCTCTCGAAGAATGAAGGATCTCGAACGGGAAATTCAAAGACTCCCTAGGCCTCGGATACCCTAATACCGTCGTGATCAGGAGAAAACAAAAGTTGACGAAGAAGTGTCGACAATAAAGATGATAGAGAGGAACCGGCACAAGTAAGTGGAAGCAATGCCGAAGTCATCTGGGGTATCATGGTCGCCATTCCACGTCCCACGAGTTGTAAGCCCCTGGAGAGGTCTCCACTAGAGAAGAATTGTGTAACTCACCTCCTGTTGAAACATATTGTATGACTGTTTAGGCCCTCAGCTTGTTGAGGACGGCTGAGAAGTGAAATGGAATCAAATCTCTCTCTTGGCCATCCAAGTTGTGGTTTACTCTACTTCAGCTCCAGGCAAATGCCGACCACTGAACGCCATCCTCCAGCTCCAATTACGAATACACTAGTACTGTCACCTCCAGGTCATCACCTCACAAGATTAATCGTGAAGCACGAGCATCGCCGCATGTTACATGCTGGTTGCCAACTTGTACTTTCATTGTTAAGGCAACGATATTGGATAAGAAGTGGTAAATCAACTGTCAAAAACATTTTGCATCGCTGCCTAGTATGTCATAAGTTGAAGGCTCAACCTGCACATCAATTAATGGGGCAACTGCCACTTCCCCGAGTTGAGGCTGTCAGGCCATTTTTTTAACAGTGGCGTGGACTACACTGGACCGTTTTATGTCAAATCTGGCTCCCGTAGATCAAAACTGAAGGAGAAGTGCTATATTGTCATATTTGTTTGTTTAGCTACTAAGGCAGTGAATTTCGTAGTGGTGAGCGATTTATCTATCCAAGCATTTTTGGCCGCTTTGAAACGATTTGTGTCACGCCGAGGTCGATGTAAGAAAATCTACAGCGACAACGGGTCCAATTTTGTGGGAGCTCAACGAGAACTTCGGGAACTACAAGCTTACATAAAATGGAGTGGAAGGAAACCACGAAAAACAACTTCCAAGATGGCTCAGGTGGGATTCAAATCCGCATCTTCTCCGTTTTGCCTCACAAGGCTGAGTGTACCCTGTTCCAGCCCTCAGACCAGACCCCGTGTACTTGGATGTGTGTAATTTGTCTAATAACCTGTTTATTGTGATGGTTGTATTTGTATGTGTAGTAATTCAGATGAGCATTAAGAAGGAGGGGTCCGAGGCCTTAATTTATGAACCATTCCTATTTTCACCAGGAGTAGTAGTGGTAAACCACTGAAACCTACATCTAGGATGGCTGCGGTGGGAATCGAACCCACCTCTTCTCAGCGTTGCCTCATGAGGCTGAGTGTACCCCGGTACAGCCCTCAAACCAGAATTAAATTTCTTAGCAGAGCCAACGTGGGCCTGGGCCACCGCGGTGCTAGCCACTACGCAACGAGGCGGGCACCTCTGGTCTGAGGTATGGAACAGAATGCAATGCTCCTAAATGAATCAACAACAAAATTCATTGGTAGACCTGCTGTGGCAGCCAAGAATGATAGCTACTACTGCAACTGTCTGAGAGACTAAACGTTTGTACCTCTGCGTCTTTAGTGGGGTACTTCAGTCTCACAGGTGACCATATGATAAGAAATGGAGTCTTATGATCAGTAGTATACCTGTCTTCCCATGCTAAACAAGTAGTTCCGTGAAGAACTAAATAGCCTATTTTCATATATCCCCTCTGGGCTTTCCCATTCAAATTCTCTTGCCTATCACAAGGATTTTCCGAGAAACATCAATATAAATATTTAAATTTCGTATCGCCGCCATGTTGGATTTGTGTTCATCAGGTTATTGAAAAGCTTATAGAAGAACTTATGTTAATATCATCTATCAACATACAACATTTCAGTGTGATTGCTGTAATAGATTAGGAGATATGGAGAACCGTTGGTTTATTCTATATGTAGGCCATACAGTTTTACGTACCATTAGATGAAGAATATTCCATAAGTTTATTATTCAAACGTTTACTTCAATCGCATGATTAGGAAATTATAAAAAAATCGCTCATCTGCCATCTTGTTGTTGTGAGGAAAATTGAATTAAATGAGATGCCAGTAGAGTAAATCTTGTATAAACATGTATCGTACCAAATTTCACTGGGCTCGGTTGACTAAATCTTGAGAAAATGCCATTTAAATAATTTAACTTTTGGCCGCCATGTTAGTTTTGTACTCACCATTTTTTTAAAGCATCACATAGCTGAACGTAACTGAGTATTCTCTATCACCATACAAAATGTCAGGGGTATACCAGTAATAGTTTCGGAGATATAGAATGCCGGTGGAATATTTCGCACAGCTGCCTTGTTGGATTGGCGAGGCGTATTAAAATTTGAAGCGCACGGTCGGGGATGGACAGAATTTTACTATGTCCTTACCGAGTTTCATTGAAATCGCGCCAGCAGCGTGGACAAAAGGTGATCTCATAAGCCTATTCTCTTTTTTATAAAGAAAATAGGATAAATCTCCATGATTTCTCACGATGATGTGTAAATCGGAACATTTTCTGGGTTGGGACCAGAGTGATAAAGAGTCCACTACATGTTTGTAAGTAAACGAGTGTCTCAGCTGAATGTTAATGGATATTGCTGATTGACTTGAATATGTGGTGCACAAGTACACCCTGAGTTATATCACTCACTAGAACACAGCTGCAGCAAGTCGTGAGACCAAGGTAGGAATCCCGGTCCTGACAGCAGCTATCCTGAGTATGGTTTTCCCGGGTTTTTCACACTCCCTCTTGCCAAATGCCGGGATTATACCTAACTTCAAGTCCCGGAGTATTTACCCCATCCGCGAACTTAATAATTTCGACTACACACAACTACAGTCACCACACTAACACAGGTTATCAGACAAATTTAACACACACCCAAGTAAACGGGATGAATGACCAAAGATGTCCCAAGCCCCTAATACGAATTAACAACAGCATAATTACGGGTGTGCGACGAGGCTCGGCCCTTCGTCGGTGGTCTATATCCTAGAGTCGATTCACGGCTCTACCAATGAATTATGTTGTTGTTGTTGATTCATTTAGGAGCATTGCGACATTGTGGTATTATAGCCCCGTGTACTTGGGTGTTTGTAATTTGTCTAATAACCTGTGTTATTGTGCTGGCTGTATTAGTGTGTGTAGTAATTCAGATGAGGATTGGGAAGGAGGCGGCCGAGGCCTTAATTTAGGAACCATCACGGTATTCACCTGAAGTAGTAGTGGTAAACCACGGAAACCCACTTCTAGGATGGCTGCGGTGGGAATCAAACCCACCTCTTCAGCTCGAGTGTACCCGTTACAGCCCTCAGACCAGAGCTAACGTGGGCCTGGGCCACAGCGGTGATAGTCAAGAGTCTATGGTCTGACGTATGGAACAGAACGCACTCAACCTTGAGTGAACAAATGAGGAAATGATGGTTTTATTTCCACCTCATTCATCTTAGAAGTGATTTTCCATGATTTTCCACTTGAAGACCAAGTGAATTCCGGGATGGAACCTAATGGAAGGCCACAGGTCCCACTTGATCAATTCTAGTTCCAATTACGAAATTAGTGCGCCATTGTTAAAATTATTCATATTGATTGGGATATTGCCGTGTGAAAATAAAAATAATAAATTCCTAGACGTTTCCTTTTTCAGTAGGATTAAATCAATGTGGCCATAAGAATGTGTGTCAATGAGCTTACCAAGAAAACTAGAGAAATTCCTCTGTTCGTCACCAGATAGCAGTCGGAAGCTAGTGTATAGACCTTGGTAGTAAAACGCGCCATATTAAGTAGAACGGAGAGGCGAGGGAGCGAGGCCTGTATGACGTTGGGTACCGTACAGATACACAGCCTCTCTTGTTTCTGTTTCCTTATATCCATCCCTCCTCCCCTTGTCCGGCCCCATGGCGAATTGGTTAGTGCGCTAGGCTTTGGCCCAAAGGGTCCGGGGTTCGATTGACGGCCGGGCCATCTGGGATTTTCACCTCCTGGAGTTGTCTGGCCCTGGGACTGGGTGTATGTGACGTCTTCACCATCACTTCATCAATCGCCCACGGTGTTCACTAGAAAGACCTGTACTCGGCCTCCCAGGAGGCCACACGAAAAAAAGAAAGAACGTTACCCTTAATTGGGTTATCCTCATTCTTCAAGGAGTCTCAATGTTTCCCCCCACCCCCTTTTCCTTCTCCTTCCTTACTACTCTTTCTGACGTTCTACTTAACATGGCGCGTGTTTCTACCATGGTCCATACAGTAGCTTCTGGTGACGAACAGAAGGAGTCTCAATGTTTCCCCCCACCCCCTTTTCCTTCTCCTTCCTTACTACTCTTTCTGACGTTCTACTTAACATGGCGCGTGTTTCTACCATGGTCCATACAGTAGCTTCTGGTGACGAACAGAAGGAGTCTCAATGTTTCCCCCCACCCCCTTTTCCTTCTCCTTCCTTACTACTCTTTCTGACGTTCTACTTAACATGGCGCGTGTTTCTACCATGGTCCATACAGTAGCTTCTGGTGACGAACAGAAAGAGTCTCAATGTTTCCCCCCACCCCCTTTTCCTTCTCCTTCCTTACTACTCTTTCTGACGTTCTACTTAACATGGCGCGTGTTTCTACCATGGTCCATACAGTAGCTTCTGGTGACGAACAGAAGGAGTCTCAATGTTTCCCCCCACCCCCTTTTCCTTCTCCTTCCTTACTACTCTTTCTGACGTTCTACTTAACATGGCGCGTGTTTCTACCATGGTCCATACAGTAGCTTCTGGTGACGAACAGAAGGAGTCTCAATGTTTCCCCCCACCCCCTTTTCCTTCTCCTTCCTTACTACTCTTTCTGACGTTCTACTTAACATGGCGCGTGTTTCTACCATGGTCCATACAGTAGCTTCTGGTGACGAACAGAAGGAGTCTCAATGTTTCCCCCCACCCCCTTTTCCTTCTCCTTCCTTACTACTCTTTCTAACGTTCTACTTAACATGGCGCGTGTTTCTACCATGGTCCATACAGTAGCTTCTGGTGACGAACAGAAGGAGTCTCAATGTTTCCCCCCACCCCCTTTTCCTTCTCCTTCCTTACTACTCTTTCTGACGTTCTACTTAACATGGCGCGTGTTTCTACCATGGTCCATACAGTAGCTTCTGGTGACGAACAGAAGGAGTCTCAATGTTTCCCCCCACCCCCTTTTCCTTCTCCTTCCTTACTACTCTTTCTGACGTTCTACTTAACATGGCGCGTGTTTCTACCATGGTCCATACAGTAGCTTCTGGTGACGAACAGAAGGAGTCTCAATGTTTCCCCCCACCCCCTTTTCCTTCTCCTTCCTTACTACTCTTTCTGACGTTCTACTTAACATGGCGCGTGTTTCTACCATGGTCCATACAGTAGCTTCTGGTGACGAACAGAAAGAGTCTCAATGTTTCCCCCCACCCCCTTTTCCTTCTCCTTCCTTACTACTCTTTCTGACGTTCTACTTAACATGGCGCGTGTTTCTACCATGGTCCATACAGTAGCTTCTGGTGACGAACAGAAGGAGTCTCAATGTTTCCCCCCACCCCCTTTTCCTTCTCCTTCCTTACTACTCTTTCTGACGTTCTACTTAACATGGCGCGTGTTTCTACCATGGTCCATACAGTAGCTTCTGGTGACGAACAGAAGGAGTCTCAATGTTTCCCCCCACCCCCTTTTCCTTCTCCTTCCTTACTACTCTTTCTGACGTTCTACTTAACATGGCGCGTGTTTCTACCATGGTCCATACAGTAGCTTCTGGTGACGAACAGAAGGAGTCTCAATGTTTCCCCCCACCCCCTTTTCCTTCTCCTTCCTTACTACTCTTTCTAACGTTCTACTTAACATGGCGCGTGTTTCTACCATGGTCCATACAGTAGCTTCTGGTGACGAACAGAAGGAGTCTCAATGTTTCCCCCCACCCCCTTTTCCTTCTCCTTCCTTACTACTCTTTCTGACGTTCTACTTAACATGGCGCGTGTTTCTACCATGGTCCATACAGTAGCTTCTGGTGACGAACAGAAGGAGTCTCAATGTTTCCCCCCACCCCCTTTTCCTTCTCCTTCCTTACTACTCTTTCTGACGTTCTACTTAACATGGCGCGTGTTTCTACCATGGTCCATACAGTAGCTTCTGGTGACGAACAGAAGGAGTCTCAATGTTTCCCCCCACCCCCTTTTCCTTCTCCTTCCTTACTACTCTTTCTGACGTTCTACTTAACATGGCGCGTGTTTCTACCATGGTCCATACAGTAGCTTCTGGTGACGAACAGAAGGAGTCTCAATGTTTCCCCCCACCCCCTTTTCCTTCTCCTTCCTTACTACTCTTTCTGACGTTCTACTTAACATGGCGCGTGTTTCTACCATGGTCCATACAGTAGCTTCTGGTGACCAACAGAAGGAGTCTCAATGTTTCCCCCCATCCCCTTTTCCTTCTCCTTCCTTACTACTCTTTCTGACGTTCTACTTAACATGGCGCGTGTTTCTACCATGGTCCATACAGTAGCTTCTGGTGACGAACAGAAGGAGTCTCAATGTTTCCCCCCACCCCCTTTTCCTTCTCCTTCCTTACTACTCTTTCTGACGTTCTACTTAACATGGCGCGTGTTTCTACCATGGTCCATACAGTAGCTTCTGGTGACGAACAGAAGGAGTCTCAATGTTTCCCCCCACCCCCTTTTCCTTCTCCTTCCTTACTACTCTTCCTGACGTTCTACTTAACATGGCGCGTGTTTCTACCATGGTCCATACAGTAGCTTCTGGTGACGAACAGAAGGAGTCTCAATGTTTCCCCCCACCCCCTTTTCCTTCTCCTTCCTTACTACTCTTTCTGACGTTCTACTTAACATGGCGCGTGTTTCTACCATGGTCCATACAGTAGCTTCTGGTGACGAACAGAAGGAGTCTCAATGTTTCCCCCCACCCCCTTTTCCTTCTCCTTCCTTACTACTCTTCCTGACGTTCTACTTAACATGGCGCGTGTTTCTACCATGGTCCATACAGTAGCTTCTGGTGACGAACAGAAGGAGTCTCAATGTTTCCCCCCACCCCCTTTTCCTTCTCCTTCCTTACTACTCTTTCTGACGTTCTACTTAACATGGCGCGTGTTTCTACCATGGTCCATACAGTAGCTTCTGGTGACGAACAGAAGGAGTCTCAATGTTTCCCCCCACCCCCTTTTCCTTCTCCTTCCTTACTACTCTTCCTGACGTTCTACTTAACATGGCGCGTGTTTCTACCACGGTCCATACAGTAGCTTCTGGTGACCAACAGAAGGAGTCTCAATGTTTCCCCCCACCCCCTTTTCCTTCTCCTTCCTTACTACTCTTCCTGACGTTCTACTTAACATGGCGCGTGTTTCTACCACGGTCCATACAGTAGCTTCTGGTGACGAACAGAAGGAGTCTCAATGTTTCCCCCCACCCCCTTTTCCTTCTCCTTCCTTACTACTCTTCCTGACGTTCGACTTAACATGGCGCGTGTTTCTACCATGGTCCATACAGTAGCTTCTGGTGACGAACAGAAGGAGTCTCAATGTTTCCCCCCACCCCCTTTTCCTTCTCCTTCCTTACTACTCTTTCTGACGTTCTACTTAACATGGCGCGTGTTTCTACCATGGTCCATACAGTAGCTTCTGGTGACGAACAGAAGGAGTCTCAATGTTTCCCCCCACCCCCTTTTCCTTCTCCTTCCTTACTACTCTTTCTGACGTTCTACTTAACATGGCGCGTGTTTCTACCATGGTCCATACAGTAGCTTCTGGTGACGAACAGAAGGAGTCTCAATGTTTCTTTGGTAAGCTCATTGACACATTCTTGGGCCACATTGTTTTAATTCAATTGAAAAGGGAGGCTGGGTTCCTCTCGAAACGTCTAGGAATTTTATTCTTTTATTTTTCATAGCCAAGTCGCCTCCGTAGCGTAGCGGTCAGCATGGTTAGCTGCCGCCCCGGAGGTCCTGGGTTCGATTCCCGGCTCTGCCATGAAATTTGAAAAGTGGTATGAGGACTGGAACGGGGTCTACTCAGCCTCGGGTGGCCCAAATGAGTAGAGGATTTCGATTCCCACCTCAGTCATCCTCGAAGTGGTTTTCCGTGGTTTCCCACTTCGTCTTCGGGCAAATGCCGGGATGGTTCCTACTTCAAGGCCACGGCCGCCTCCTTCCCCCTTCCTTGCCTATCCATCCTACTCTTCCCCTCCTCTCTTCCCTCATGAGGCCCCTGTTCGCTTTGCAGGTGAGGCCGCCTGGGCGAGGTGCTGATCACACCTCACCAGTTGTATCCCCTCCGACCAGATGTTCCAAGCTCCAGGACACTGCCCATAGAGGCGGTAGTGATGAGTTCCCTCGCTGAGTCCGTGGGAACCACCAACCTAGAGGGTAAATCGACTAAATAAAAAAAAAAGATGTTCAGTAAAGAACATATAGCCTACTTTCTCCTAAATGCATGGGTATTGTTATAACTCTTTGTCCTTTTCAAGGAGTATAATTGAATGTTGGTTGTAGTAGCTTGTTGAAATACAACTTGCTATAGGGATATTAAACATGAATATGAGGTGCCTTTTGCTAGTGCTACCTCTGTAAAAAAAAACTCATTCAATTCGGTTTCACCGTGTTAGAATTGATCTGGGGAATGGATTTGCACACATACATGGCCGCTATTTGTAAACTATTGGGCTGATGACCTTGTAGTCAGTCATAGATGCTTTCCACAAAAAGGCATGTTGTTGCAAAATCCGGTAGAGATCAAATTATTAGGATGGTCGAAATTTGATTTAATCTTTTAACATTCGGGTGGCCGTCATTCCGTTTCCGTCCAGATGGCGGCGATATAAAACATGACACTGAGGTGCCTTTTGCTAGAGCTACCTCTGTACCAAATTTCGTTCAATTCGGTTTCACCGTGTTTGAATTGATAGGGGGAATCGATTTGCACACATACTTGGCCACCATCTGCAAACTATTGGGCTGATGATCTAGCAGTTTGGTCAGAATATGCTTCCCACATAAAGATTTGTTGTTGCAAAATTTGGTAGAGACTAGATTATTAGGTTGGTCGTAATTACATTTTAGCCTTTAACATTTGGGTGGCCGCGATTAGGTTTCCGTCAAGATGGCGGTGATATAAAACATGACACTGAGGTGGCCTTTTCTAGTGCTACCTCTGTACCAAATTTCGTTCCATTCGGTTTCACCATGTTCGAATTAATAGGGGGAATCGATTTTCACACAAAGATGGCCGCCATCCGCAAAATATTACGCTAATGACCTATTAGTTTGGTCAGAGGATGCTCCCTCCATAATGGTATGTTGATGCAAAATTTGGTAGAGATCGGATGATCAGGTTAATCGTAATTTGATTTAAGCTTTGAATATTTGTGTGGCCGCCATTACGTTTCCGTCAAGATGGCGGCGATATAAAACATGAAACTGAGGTGCCCTTTACTAGTGCTACCTCTGTACCAAACTTCATTCCATTCGGTTTCACCGTGTTCGAATTAATAGGGGTAATCGATTTTGAAACAAAGATGGCCGCCATCCGCAAACTATTAGGCTAATGACCTATTAGATTTGTCAAAGGATGCCCCGTTCATAAAGGTATGTTGTTGCAAAATTTGGTAGAGATCGGATGATTAGGTTAGTCGTAATTTGATTTAAGCTTTGAACATATGGGTGGCCGCCATTACGTTTCCGTCAATATGGCGGCAATATAAAACATGACACTGGGGTGCCCTTTGCTAGTGCTACCTCTGCACCAAATTTCATTCCATTCGGTTTCACCGTGTTTGAATTAATAGGGGTAATCGATTTTGACACAAAGATGGCCGCCATCCGCAAACTATTAGACTAATGACCTATTAGATTTGTCAAAGGATGCTCCCTCCATAAAGGTATGTTGTTGAAAAATTTGGTAGAGATCGGATGATTAGGTTAGTCGTAATTTGATTTAAGCTTTGAACATTTGTGTGGCCGCCATTACGTTTCCGTCAAGATGGCGGCGATATAAAACATGACACTGGGGTGCCCTTTGCTAGTACTACCTCTGTACCAAATTTCGTTCCATTTGGTTCCACCGTGTTCGAATTAATAGGGGCAATCGATTTTCACACAAAGATGGCCGCCATCCGCAAAATATTAGGCTGATGACCTATTAGTTAGGTCAAAGGGTGCATCCCCCATAAAGGTATGTTGTTGCAAAATTTGGTAGAGATCGGATGATTAGGTTAGTCGTAATTTGATTTAAGTTTTGAACATTTGTGTGGCCGCCATTACGTTTCCGTCAAGATGGCGGCGATATAAAACATGACACTGAGGTGTCCTTTGCTAGTGCTACCTTTGTACCAAATTTCGTTCAATTTGCGCTCACCGTGTTCGAATTGATAGAGGGGGGGGACAGACATTCAGAGTCCACACACACACACACACACACACACAGACTCACACACATACACCCACACAGACAGACACACTTTTTTTCGCCCTGTAGTGATCTCATAAGTCTACTTTCATTTTTTGCAAAAATCGAAAGTAGGCTAAAAATTCATAGCCAATATCCCAAAAATATTAATAAACTTAATAGCCTTAAAATACACATTAGTACGTCATTATCATAACATTACCAAAAACATTACAGACTCTATAACTACACAAATTTTCATACAAATTGTAAAACTCTCAGTTACACGACAAACAGCGGGGTTCGACCGTACTACCATCAAGAGTGAACAGCTGGACAGTAATCAGGCAGTCATTCAGTATAAGTGGCCGTCCCATGAGGCTAATGATACTGTTATGCTGAAGCTATGTTAACTGATATTTAGGAGAGCACTCGAGACGTCGAGGACACTTACTGCACACATCACTAGCGGACCAGTCAACCCTAACATGAGTAACTCAATGTGGCAATCTACAGTAGATGAGATGTGAACCACTAATGATACGAGGATCATGAATAAAGCATATCACTCATGAACATCACAAGAAGAAAGCCCATCGAGACTCAATCGTGTCCAGTTCCCGCTGCGTAGCCGTGCTGGTTAAAACATACACGACGGCCGCTAGGGCAGCTGGAGCAAGTCCGGAGATCGTAAGTTCGAATCACAGCGTTGACACAGGCCATCCTGAGTCTGTTTTTTACCTGGGGTTTACCACACTACCTCCAGGTAAATGATATCTTATTTCAAAACTCGGGGCACACATCATCCCTATTCCTAATACAAGTACACACGCTACTACGGTTATCACACAAGTTCAAGATACACCCAACTACACAGGGCTGATGACCAAGATGTCACAAGCCCCTCAAATGAATTAACAACAACAATTAGGGAAAGAAAAGTAAATAGAAAAAGTACAAAAAGAAAAGAAAAGTCATAAAAGAAAGTAAAACCTGCTCATTGCGAAATGACTCATAATCAGTGACACGTGTCCTCTTGGTCATTAATCTTGGCTATCTTGACTATGGGGTCACGAAGTCGTGCGCATTCCATTCCAGCCCCCGTGTCAGTCCTCAAATAATTGACGCACCCGGGAAATGAAACCGGACGACTGTCTGCGGGACGGAGCGTAAAGTAAGGGAGCTGTATCAGTAGATTTACTGGAACGTTAAGGATTCCATTCGGAGCAAAATTCCGGCACCCCGGCGTCTCTAAAAGCCGAGGTAGTTAAAAGGGGCGTAAAACAAATAACATTATTATTACGAATCCTGGACCTGGTAGGTAAGAGGCACGCCTGTCAACCCTAAACCATGCATTGTTATTGCAGCACTGAGCCAAACATTTGTTTTACGAAATTATTCATGGAGGGTTGAAGGGCCTTATTATTCGTGTCTCTACGGGAACGAGGATGAGTTTGATTTGGCAAACGTTTATACGATCGTATGCCCTTCCTGACGCGTAACTTATGCGAGGATTTAATGGAAATGAAAGAAAATGGTCAAGGATTGGAAAGGAAACGCCCGTGACCTATTAAATGGTGCCGTCTGGTGTTTGACCGGGGAACGGTCGACTATGGGATTCCAATCAACTAGCGTTCAGCGCTCGTAGCTACGCCGGTAGGTTTACCCAAGAATCCAACAGCCACATTGCAAATTGCTAGTACAGAACCCTAGCCAAACTAATACAAGGACTATTCTTCAGTGTCCAACACTCATTGTAGAGATTCACCACGGCGAAGTTCCATCCACGTGGTGTAATGAAACACAAAGCTAGTCGTCTGAAAATAGATGTCATACGCTGTACATAGAAATTTCACAATAGTTGCTAATTGTTAATAGGTACAGTACTTTGAATATTATTTTGTAATTGCGTTAGGTAGAATTCCGATGCTTCAGGACATGAAGGTTGGTTGTTTAATCCTATACATAACAATTTGTTTCGTCATACTGCCATATCAGTTGTATGCATATATCATTAAAAAATGGAACTATTAGACACTTCTCTTGATTAAATTTCGAAATTTTAACTTGGTACAAAACATCAAGTTTCTTATATTTTTTTTAAAATTCACCTATCATTTTCTTTCTGCAATCACTTGAATAGTGGTGCTTTCAGTACTGTACATATAGAAACTTCCAATATAGTTATATCATTTTAAATGATCTTGTCGACTTCGTCGTTACGCTGGGGTCTGGCGTTACGTTACGGTGACGGGACGAAATGTACCCAGATGTACTGAGGTGTGTGACGTCATAGTACCGCTTGGTGCATGTGTTCCCCGACAATCTCTACTTCGTTATAAGACAAAAATCCCCGATTCTTGGATGTCACGGGTAATCTCGAGAACCACTGGATGGATTTTGATGCGGTTTTCACCGTTCTCTAAAGGATATCTCGAGGAAAGATTATGTAGAAAATAATTTATATATGATCAAAGTAAGCCAAGCAGTAACGATTTCAGTGAAAAATTCGAAAACAAACTTGGCGTCCGTGTGCTTCTTAAGCTTACGGTGGGCAAACCGTTAAAAATATCAATATACTATGAGCGTAAGAATTGGTCAGCATGAAAAGATCTACAAAAAAGTCCGCGAGAGCATATCTCTATCTTCAATACATCGCCCACTATAAGTGTTTTTAGACTGGATGGAAGGGGCACGTCCCCGCGCGCTTTGGTGAGCGTGACGGCATCCCGCGCCTTTGACCTTGCTTTGCCCTTGGTTTGCACTTGCCGTTCGCGAGTAATTTGAAACAAGATAAGCAAGATAAGTATTAAGCAGATAATTTTCTAACATGTCAAGAGTCTTTGGCTTCGAGCGAAGCGAGAAGCCTCCAGCCTTTCTAGCATTTTTCAGCATTTGTAGCATTTAAAATAATACAAAGTCTAGTCGTTCAGACTGACTGTCACTTTATTTTAGATAAAGTATACCATTAAAAGAGTACACATTTCATTCGGGGGGTTGTGGTATTTATTACCATAAGGGAAACACATTTCATAACCATTATATTCGTGACAATCAGCTTCATAGCCT
Source organism: Meconema thalassinum (assembly GCA_946902985.2). Classification (NCBI taxonomy): domain Eukaryota; kingdom Metazoa; phylum Arthropoda; class Insecta; order Orthoptera; family Tettigoniidae; genus Meconema; species Meconema thalassinum. The sequence continues at coordinate 1,902,043,437 of OX336388.2, read as the reverse complement.
CTCATTTTCTTCGTAACCAACTTTCACATCTTAGATCCTCTCTATTCTTAAACATATTACCCCTTCCATTCTAACATCTTCCTTTCCACATCAAGTTTTTCTAACATTATCTCAAACCAAACCCATTAATTCTAGCATATCATCTTTCTTATTTCTTTCAAAGCCAAAGAAAGATACTATAAGACTTTCACTGTCTCAACAAAATCTCCCTATAATCTAAAAAAATAGACAATAATAAAATGAATATCTCTGCAGATGTGACACTCAATAAAGCAAGGCACCTTACTACCTTACTGCCGGACCATTACAAAGAATCCCTTATCTCAGGCTCTAGATTCCTTGCGATGGTCCGTCCACCAGCAATAGATGACCATGCTACAACCTTAACCTAAAATGTGAGCTCTGTAACCAATATGTTACACCATCTGTTCCAAATCTCGGATAGCCAGAGATTGGGGCGAGAGGATTGTTTATTACAACCATCACCTGATACATGTGATTATAACAGTGGTTACAAGGATTCCCCAAATAGTCTAATACAAAAATCCTTCTCAGTAAGATTAATAAATCGCAACATAAATTTTAACATAAGTCACAAACCTACAACTAATTTACATTGTATTAAATGGTATAAACAATTATAAAAACACTAATAATGTTCATTAATATATGTACCAGCTTAATCTTATCCTAATTAATACAAAGAGGCTATCCTAGACTATAGTATATATCAACGGCATATAATTAACACCATACTTAGCAGGATAGTGGAAGCAAGCATGCTTGTAGATTTTTGTGACCGGTAATCTCGCGATCATAAGTCAATGGACCTCCTGTTTGCGTGAAATCCGAACACCAGACGTGATATATCAGCTCAAAAATTCCACATGCATTAACGAGGAATTGAATCATATCCACCTCGTTTAGAGGCAAGCCGCTTCACCGCTGTGCCATCATGCCTCTAACAGGAGAGTGGCTAAGGACAAAATGATTTGTGGAGGTAGGTAGCAGCCCTCAGGATCAATATCAAAAGAAGTTCTGTTAATTACCCGCAACATGAGAACACGGCATCTCACAAAAACTAACACAATTAGTACCCAGCACAGCCGCACGGCGCGCCACTAAACTATATTTGATGACCGACAACAGCGGCAGGTCAACTTTTTGTTGGTGAGAACCACATTTACAGTACACTTATCCAGAGCTCAGTTCTGAACTAGATTGCAGAACTGATTTAAGTTTATTTTCATCAGACGAAATAATATTTAAAATAATTAATAATATTAATAATAAGGTTTTTCAGATCGACATTTGTCCGTATGTTATGTGTGCGCGTCTATCCCAAATACTTTATGACCAACTGGATCGATGTTAGTAAAATCTGGTGAAAGGTAGCTCCACTTTTAGACATGGCATTTTCGCCACAAATCCAACATGGTGGCCGCGCCAATTACTACCAAAAGAACTTCATTTCTCAGAAACTAGTGGAACAATCAACTTGAAATCTTATAAGGTGACAGACAACTAGGTATATAGTAAGTATAGTATACATAGGATTCCCAAAAACCAGATAGACAATAGAACGAGGCGGCCACGCAAATTTTTAATAATTAAATTCACTTTACTGCTTATCTAACCTTACGCACACTGGCTCCTTATTTAGGGCATAATACTCGTATATTGGCGTATAATGTTGTACAATTGTTTTCGAAAATCCAAGATGTCGAACAGTGCCAATTTAAAAAGAAATATATATTGTATCCTATTCAAGACACTGATCAATATTTATCAAATGAAACGTAATTCCGTAGCGAGTTTGAGGAATTCTTCTCTGAATATCTGAGATGCGTGCTGTTAATAATTTATTAAGGGACACTAGGGCTGAGTTTTCCAACTTCCACATATTTTATCAGAATGAGTTGAAATTTAAACTGCATACTTAGAACAGTAACACTAAGGCACATACCAAATTTGAAAACAATTGGATGAAATGTAATTGATTTTTATCTAATTATATTATTAAAATATACCGTGTGATAAAAATGCTCCATGCGCATTAGCAATTGTGTAAAACGCTTGATATTTTCATTACATATACATAAAACTATTCTAAATATTATAACATTGAGACATTTCAGGAAAGTGATACATGTATGCTGTCAGATTAATTTTTTCTTCATGTGTCGTCATGTTTTATGAATTTTGATAATTTTTCATAGTTTTGTATTTTTTTGGTCTGTAATTTACAAATTGGCTTGAGATATTGCAATGTTATCTTGCAACACATGTGTTTCTGAATATCCAGTGATTTTGTTTAGTAAAATTGGTGAATACCTCATGCACATGGAGCATTTTGATTACCTAAAAACGTTGTTTGGCGATAAAAGCATTTTTATAAAATCGCATGCTATATTAACCAGTTCGGCTCACACAATGAAACTTTTGTGGAAAAAATTTGAAAAATACAATGATTTGTTGTAGAGATAAAAAGCATGGAGACCTTTCGTTTGAGTTAACCTACGACTTTCTAGGATTTCTAGTTTTAAAAGTATAGCCTACTTTCTATGAATTGCCTTCCATCTTCTTTTTACGCAGAGGAGATTTAAAAATGTCGCTGAGTCTTTAAAAATGACGGTGCATGAAAACGGTTTTACTGAAATGATCCGCAGGGGTCCATAAGATACATATATGGTAAAAACAAAAAACAGTTATTTTGTCATTGTTGCCTAAAAACTCAGCCCTAGTGTCCCTTAAATGACAGACATAGATTTATGTACCGGTAGATAAAGAATATAGCAAAGATTTAATTAATAGATTTATTATAGCCAATGGCTAACATATACAGTATATAAATACATTTTAATTTCCTTCACTATAACTCATGATAGATCTTGATCTTTTCGAACAGTCCCGTAGATTATATCTCCTGCAGAGTTCACAAAAGCAGTGTTCGTCCGGTGAATGAAAATACTTTATTTTGCATATCATATGATGGAACCAATGTACAGCGAAACGAGTCACCGTGTGCTTGAGAGTGTAGTTGGTTTGAGTCCATTCCTTATTTATCATTGCGTCAGTGCTGTAGAATTCCTCCAAGAAAGTTTCCTTTGTAAGTTCATATACTAATCGTGTGGGTGTGAATTTTGAAATAGCAAGTGTCCTTTTCAAAAAACTTGCTTTTACACGATTTAATACTTCAATACTCCAGCTTTTAAGATGTGTCCATATTAAATGTAGTCCATATGTTGCGATCAGTGCAATATTTGCGTGAAATAAGAACATAGCTGTTTTAATATCCAGTAGTTCTGATTTGGCGATATCTTGAATACTACGAATAGCTGCTATTGCTCTTTCCTTTATATGTAATCTAAATGACGTTCTGGTGGATTTTAGACTTATTCCTAAATATTTGAAGTGGTTGACAATTTCCCATTTTTCTTTTCCAATAAGTATGTTATCTGATTCGGCTAGTCTTCCTCCCTTTCTAAAAACCATCTGTACAGTCTTGTTCTTGTTAATAGTAAAATCATTTTCTGTTGCCCATTCCTCCAATTTATTTACTGTTGATTGTAATTCTTCTTTATTACTAGCTCCTAGAACCATGTCATCAACATACATGTATAGTACTACTGGGGAATTCCGAGGTATTATTTTAACAATATCTGAAGTGATTACATTAAAGAGTAGTGGGCTTAATGGGTCTCCTTGCAAGACTCCATTGGTTTGAGTGATGTAATCTGACCTGGTTGTCCCATCATCTATCATAATTCTGTTTGATGTCAGAATATTATTTACAATAGTCACCATTTTGTTGTTTCTTCCGATCATCAGTTCCAGTTTGTGATTAGAATTTCCCTGTTTATTAAGTCGAAAGCTTTATTATAGTCAATAAAGACTGCATATAATTTCTGTTTCGGATGCCGTAGTGTTTCATCTATTATCCAGCAAGTTTGCTACTGCGTATAGTGTTGAGCTTCCTTTCCGGAAACCAAATTGTTCATCCGGAATCTTATCATTGATTTCTTCCTCCAGTCTGTTTTTCAGTAACCTGGTGAATATTTTCAACAGATTATTCTCTAGCGCTATATCTCTGTAGCAGTTTGGGGAGCCTGTATCAACCTTTCCTTTATAAAGAACTTTAATGTTAGAGTCTCTCCACTCGTAGGGAATGTTTCCTTTCTCCATACAGGTGTTGAATAATGACACCCATATTCCAATAAACGCGTTTATAGACAATTTTATATGTTCGTTTAGGATACCATTTGGACCTGCTGCATTTTGGTTTGCCATTTGTGTTATGGTTTCTCTGACTTCCTCTTCCGTAAAATCCTGACACACGACGTGTTTATCCGTATTTTCTTTCATCTCCATAGCCACCGACCGGTTATCTCTGTTTAGTGTGTGTGAGAAGTGTTCTGTCCAAATTTCCATTGGGATATCATTTGGGAAATGAGGTCTTTTTGCGGTTTGTGAAATGAATGGGTTTTATGGGCTGCTTTATCGATTATCATTGCTTCACTATCAATGAATGCATTTTCTTCTCTTTCAAAAGCTGTTTGTACTTTCTCCTTTCTACTGAAAATAGGTTTAGGTCAATCGTGTTATTTGTCTCTCTTGCTTTATGTAGGAACTCGATGACTGACTTCCTTAACATGTAGCACTCTTGATCAAACCACATTTGAGCTTTCCTGGTGATTTTCCTGGATGGTATAAGAGCTTGTTTGAGTTATTCTTCTATTTCTTTAGTAGCTTCATCTAACGGATTCTGACGTATCTTCTGTATGAATGTCTGTTGTTCTTCTAACGTTGGAAGCTTCTCTCATTCAGTTTTCCGAGAGAAATGTCCTGGTTGTTTCTGTTTAGGAGGCTTGTATCTGATTAGTGTTGTAAACGTAGCTGTTACTGGGAGGTGTTTCAATACTAAGCATCTGTCCTCTACTTTCCACGAGTGGACTTTAATTTTATTGTTTGAAAACAACAGCTCTATTGTACTGCTGCCATTGTGGCAGAAATACGTTGGATTTGTGGTAGAATTAATTAAATTAAAACCATATTCTTGTAAGTAAGAGATATTGCTCTTCCTGTTTGGTTTATCTATTCTACAATTTAAATCGCCTGCTAAGATCACTGCTTCGTTATTCGAAATTTTTGTTATGGCTTCACTTAATGTTTCTATAATGTCTTCTGGTTGAACATCAGGTGGAAAATAGGCTCCAATGATTGTCACATAGGGTATTTAAGTTTTATGACTAACACAGTGTCCGATCTACGTTTGGGCGGGAAGTAACTAGATATTATTAAATGGCTGTTAAGTGATTAATATTGATGGCATAATATTGGAAATAGCGGAAACATACAGAACATTCAACAGTATAGTGATTTTTCATGCCGCGTAGTACCGAAGGTGGCCGCGAGAGGCGGTACACTTAACAATAACAAAGATGACCGATCGCCTGGCAGTAAGAGAACGAGCACGGATTGCTTCGCGCTGTGTGGAATTCCATCATTCTTTGTTAATCGGCACAATTGCCATTACTGGGTGGCACAGTGTCCTGGAGTTACGGTGGAGAAGATGCAGTCTCTTCCAAAAATGACCGTGTGGTGTGGAATAACGGCTACAAATGTTATCGGCCCATATCTCTTCCGTGACACAATTAACAATTAACGGGGAACGGTACCTTCAAATGCTTCAGGATAACGTTTGGCCTACGATATCTGGATGGGAAAATACCACCTACATCATCTTCATGCGCACCGCCTCACTTTGCAATTGTCGTGTAACTGGTATGTTGAGAAGTTTCCAGGACGTTGGCTGGGGAGACGCGCATCACGTGAATGGCCTGCAAAAGTCCAGACCTGACACCCTGTGACTTTTTTTTATGGGGCTGGGCAAAAGAGGAGGTGTACCTGACGAAACCTCGCACATTGGACGAATTGGAAGCACGGATTTGGGTGTTCTTACCAACTTCCCACACAACTTCCTCCAGAAAGCTGTGGTTTCCATTCCATGTCATTTAAGGAGATTGGGGCGGTGCCACAGGTGCCTACATCGAATTGCAATGGAATTGTATGGTAAGCAATCATATTCCTTTATAACAGTGCACATTCTGTATTAATTTCAAATAAATAACTCTGCACACATAAAAGTTATACGTCAATTTCAATACCCAGTTACTTCCCGCCCACCCTGTATAAATAACAACAATGGGGGCCATGCATGTGATTCCCCACTGGGTCTTCCACGGAGGTGTTGTATGTATGCTGGAATAACCGTAAGTGTGAATGTTCTCTGTTAGTAAAGATCCCGTTAATATTATAATGTCTTGTGTTAGTATGTTGATCGGCAATAAAGATTTAGCATATTTTAGGCCTTCAATATTCCATAGCAGTATTGATGTCGTTTCATCCTTATTGATGCATGTCGCCATTGTAGGATGTCCTGTGGTTGCTGTCCAGGATGGCCCCACTGTACCTTGGGCCTAGAAAATTGAATTGTCTAACTATTACATCTTTTGGCCAGAAATCAGGGTTATATACCAGTTCGAGATTGTTTAATGGAACTCCAATTATGAAGGCTTTGTTATA